>CM035799.1:43010728-43610728 GCA_020466265.1 Siphamia tubifer | reverse complement strand
TCACTTCCTTCAAAGTAAGGACTCCAAGAGCATTTTATTTAAATTCACACTGTGTGCGAATCCCAAACCACTTTCCACATCAAAAAATAGTACAAGTAATTGATGAAGCACTTGTAGAGGTGCAATAGCACCACGAAATTAGCCAGGAAAGGAGGGGGTGGGACAGAGAGGTGTGGCAAGAAGGGAATGGGTGATTTATCTTTTGCTATAGACGGGTAAGAAGCAGTTCCTGAACATGGTTTTCAGTCTGCAGACTCCTAAGGCACCTCCTGGACAGCAGATGACAGTAAATGTCATCTGCTGTTATTTCCAGTCATTATGGTGAAAGTAACTAACGTCATGCAAAAGTAGTGTAATGCATTTTTAAATAATGTAATATTATTAAATATGACATTATTAGAAATATTAGTAAAGTAAGACATTACTTTAAAATACAAGTAACCAGTAATACATAGTGTATTACAGTTTGTGAGTAACTTGCCCAACACTGACACTCTTTTTCCTCCTCTCGCTCTCAGTCCCTGCTCCTATTTTTCCATTTCCTCATCTTCCCCTGAGCACTCGCCGCTTATTTCTCTACGTCTGTTCTCACAGGTAGAGGCGCCGCTCTGACTGGTTTGAGCCGGTCAAAAAACTGCACTTTTCTTTCTTTTAGTGACATCATTCAGTCTTTCATTCAACCTACGACGCCACCAACCAGGCAGCGCTTTGAGCTTTCATCATATTGTCAGTGTTCAGCTGAAATAATGACTTCTGTCCTGCTAAATTTACCTGGTACACCCCCATGTCCCTTTTTGGCACCAACATGACATTATTTTAATAACACTATATATACAGTATATATACACTGCCTGTCCAAAAAACTAGTCACACATGCAGTATTTGACTGCACCACCTTTAGTTTTGATTACAGGAGACATTTACTTTGCCTTTTTTTTTACCACACAATGCTTATGTAGTGTGACATTAAGGTTTATTGTATTTTTTTCCATCCATAGTTGCATTCATTTTTGATTATTGATGATGATGATGATGATGATGATGATGATGATGATGATGATGATGATGATGATGATGATGATGATGATGATCAGAATACTGCATCAACTCTTCATAAACCCAAATTAAAGTCTGGACTTTTGACTCTGAAGTATTCTGTCACAAGTCTGATGAACCTGATCAATTGTGGTGGTATCAAATCTGTTAAATATTAGTAAGTAATGGCTCAGTAAAGTACTTCATTTGTCATTATACACTGTACAATGAAATTTGTCCTTTGCATTTAACTCATCCCTGATGCCATTGGGGCAGCCTTGGAGCAGTGCATAGCCATGGGAAGCACCATCTCTTGTTGTAGAGCCAGGCTAATGGTCCAAATCACCTGGCTGGAGGAATTTACCACTTCACCCTAACAATGGGCCAATGGGGGAAACTGGAGGACCTGGGGGAAACATGCAAACTCCACACAGAAAGGCCCGTACAGTCTTCATGCTGTGAGGCAAGAGCACTAACCACTCTGCTGTCACAGACATGAGAGAATGTCAGACATTCATGACACTTACTGCATCAGTTAGATTAAATAACTAGTTCCAGCTCAAACATTATTAACCACTAAAGTGTTTAATAATGGAAGGATCTGAACTATTAGCTTAGTTAAACTGAGTGTCAGTCTGCTGGAATAAAGGCGGTGATCCTCATGACCCAAACAACTACAGCCCTATCTCCATAATAAATAACATAGTAAAGGTATTAGAGAAATTGATATTCAACCAACTTTCTCAATATCTTACTGATTTTAATATTATTTCACCTTTTCAATCAGGGTTCAGGTCCAATTTTTACACAACTACTACCTCATGAAATTCACCAATGATGTGTTCTCTTCATTTGGAAATAACATGCCCACAGGAACCATATTCATAGATCTTACCAAGGCATTTGACATAGTCGACCATTACCTTCTTCTTGATAAACTACATGTCAATCAGAGATTGTCTTGAGATTGTCTCTCAAGACAATCTCTGATCTGGTTCAGCTCATATCTTCATCACAGACAACAGTGCGTATCATGTCTTAGTACACATTCAGACTCAATGCTAATTGAAAAAGGCGTACTACAAGGTTCTTCTCTAGGACCTCTTCTCCATCTTCATTACCTTCAATCTGTTCAAACAGCCATATCCAATTATATTATATACTTATCCACCTCCTCAATTGAAATCACATTGCAGGCAGATTTTGACCTTATTCAAAACTGGTTCCAAAATAACATACTGGTGCTGAACAAAAAAAAATCGGTCAGTATGTTGTTCACCCCAAGACCAAACCCTCTCTCTTTATTCCTTAAATTTATGGACGGGACAGCATTGGAGAAGGTGGAGGAGTACAGATACCTCGGCTTGTGGTTGGATCCCTCTCTTTCTTTTAAGACTCATATTAATTCCATTATCCAAAAAATAAATTTTAGTCTGAAAACATTATATCGGTCAATCAACAGCTTCACTTTCCTGATAAGGAAAAGATTAATCTCTCAGCTAATTCTTCCAATTATACACTATGCAGACATCATCTACCAGAACACCACAGACACACATCTCTACCCCCTTAATGTAGCTTACAATAACCTCTGTCGATTCATATTGAGATGCCCCTACAGAACCCACCACTGCTCCATGTATGAAACATTGAACTAGCTTCCACTGAAATCCCGTAGACACTCACACTGGCTGCAATTTATCTTTAAGTGTATTTTCTTTAATTACCCTCCATACCTGAAACAATATCTTGTACCATACACATCAGCATCAGCAACTTAAGACACACCATTCACCCGACTTTGAGGTTCCCACAAGGATTAGCAGAGAAGGAGGTCGCTGGGCTTTAAAATTTAAAGCACCATCTGACTGGAATGCCTTACCAGCTCCACTCAGATCTATAACCTCCCTCACTGTCTTTAAAGAGAAGGTCCAAACTTACCTTTCAACACAATGCTCATGTTTCTAATCTTTAACTCGTCTTTGTTGAGCTTACTGGTTTTCACCCATGCATATTTATACTGTCTTCATAATTTCTAATCTGATGTTATTATTTTATTATCATCATTATTATATATACTTGTTGGAGCAACATGTTTTGTGCCACACTCTCAGTGACATACTATGCTCTGAGCCGAGTATGAGCCGAGCATACTGTATTGCCGGAATACTGTTTTACACTGTGTTTTCTAAAAAGTATATATCTTTCCTCTATGTACCCTGTCGTGTACTGAAGGGCGGAACTGGTGTGGTGGGAGTGGCTAGTCTTGGAGAGCTTCTGTCTGTGTCTCTATAATTTGTATGTTTGGATGTACCGTTGTCTAGTGCTGTTGTATTGTATTGTATTGTATTGCATGTACTGTTTGTATAGTTCTGTTAAAGGACCCCCTCGAAAATGAGATGTGACATCTCAAGGGGTTTATCCTTTCAATAAAAGAAAAGATGTTAATAAAAAACAAAAGTGATGGAGTGAAATATTGCATGTGCAACTTTTTTTTTTTTTGACGGAAACACACACACACACACACACACACACACACACATATATATATATATATATATATATATATATATATATATATATATATATATATATATATATATATATATATATATATATATATATACAAACAGGCCAAGATCCTGTGGGACTTCCAGATCCAGACTGACAAGATAGTGATGGCCATCAGCCTGACATAGTGGTGGTGGATAAACATGAGAAGACAGTGGTGGTGATAGATGTAGCAGTCCCCAGTGATAGCAACATCAGAAAGAAAGAACATGAGAAGCTTGAAAGAGGGCTGAAAGAGGAGTTAGAGAAAATGTGGAGTGTGAAGGCAATAGTGGTACCAGTAGTGATCGGAGCACTAGGGGCAGTGACCCCCAAGCTGGGAGAATGTCTCCAGCAGATACCAGGAACAACATCAGAGATCTCTGTACAAAAGAGCGCATTGCTAGGAACAGCTAAGATCCTGCGCAGAACCCTCAGGCTCCCAGACCTCTGGTAGAGGACCCGAGTCTGAAGGAGACACCGCCCACGTGGGGCGAGGGGAACTTTTTATATATATATATATATATATATATATATATATATATATATATATATATATATATATATATATATATATATATATACACTGAGCAGGATTTACCAAAATAAAACAGAAATTAGAGCAGAAAAATAAAAGTATATATAATATTTAATAGTTTTATATGTATTTTCTGCACAGTTAGCAGCAGATGCTAATATTTATGAATATTTGACCTAAAACCAAAATTAATTAACCATAACAGAATTTACAACAGAATACTAATGATACATATTTGTGTGAAATATTTATTTTCATAAATCATTGCCAAAATATTAAAACATGCAACAGAAACATTTAACAGTTCTTCATTTTTTCCATACATTTCCAAATGTTTCCAGTTTGAAAAAATATTTGATTCTCCAAATGTCTTGTCTGTAAAACACATAAACATAATCATAAAAGTGACATTTTTACAAATAAAAGTGTAAAGGTCAAAGGTGACACACAGTAGTGTGTTGGTAAATGGTGTGTTTAAGTCCATACATAGGTATGGACTTAAACACACCAAATCAGGGACACCAAATGGGGACAAATACACCCTGCTTTAAATTCTACACTATTAAAAACCTCTACATGTACCAGTCTTTTTCAGTTTCCATCTTTTTCTCTGTTAAATAAACAGTAAAAGTCTGTGTTTCAAAGTCCACCTGTTTCAGCTCTTTACAAACACAACATTCTTTTATCTGGATCCAAACACTTGAAGAACAGCTGATGCTTATGAGACATTTTTCAGCTGTTTGAAGCAGAACCATCTCAGAACAGTATAGGGTTAAATTCTAGTTAGAATATTTCAGATTTTACTGGTGGAGGGTTTTATGACTAAAGTGAACCCTATATTTCAGTCTGTGTTCTGACTTTGATTCAGGATTTGTGCAGCAGTGAGCAGCTGACAGTGTTGAGCATCTGTGTGCACGCACACACACACACACACACACACACACACACACACTCATGGACACACCCCACTTTTCCCTCCTCCTGCCTCCATATAGCATTAGGAGACAGCTCGCTAATGGCTAATGGCCTACTTCTGCGCTGAAGTTAAACAGCAGCATAAAGTGTGTGTGCTTGTGCTTGTATTCCTATCTCTATTGGGACTAGGGATGGTGAAATTTCTCAAAAAATCTTGGCCGATCACTGAGCCTCAATAACCGGTTGAAGTCAGTCACAGAGAAAAGAAAACACTTTGTCGGCTCACACACACACAGCCATTTACACCCTGCGGTGTGCTCATTTTTTAAACATGAGTTACACTGTGAGGTTGAGCGATGTTATGTTAAAAGCTGATTTTAAAGTGTCACACATAGAGAAAACATTAGATGTTACAGAAAATTATGCTGCTAAATATTGTGGGAAACAAACCTTCACGATATTCACCAGCCTGCGTCACTACTGCACAAACTCCTTTTGCCGTAGCCCACCCGTCATGTCATTTTAAAAGTAGGTCTGTTAGATGGATATCACAACACTGTTCTAATACCTCACATCAGTTTTGGGTTTTGTTTAGGTTTTGAGTAAACATTCTAAACTGGCGTGAAATGGTCGCACCACATAGTTTAATTGAGCTCTGCGTTTTGCTATTAATGGTAAATGGTCTGCACTTACATTGCACTTTTCCACCTTCATGGTGCTCAAAGCACCTCATATTCACCCATTCACACACACTCATACACCAGTAGGTTTCTAATGTTCTTAGTCCTACTGGGGGCCTAAGTCAGGCAGAACCGGGACGACTCACTCTACCAACTGAGCCACAACATAAATTATGTCTTGTATTGCTAATGTTTAAATTAATCATTTTTAAAGATATGCTATGGAAAAATCACAAAGCTTCCTCTTCATAACCTACACTGCAATGCTAAAGAGTGGAATGACTGACCCAGGGTGGCTTTTTTTTTACAGACGACAGAAAATTATGATCAGATAACGTTGATGCGGTAAACCATTGGTCAAAGGGTCATTGGTTAATATCCCTAATCGGGACATTGATATGTTTACACAGCAGAGGTGGGTAATTCCAGGTCCATCAAGTCAAAGTCCTACCATGTATTACTTCAAACCTGTTCACTGAACACAGGTGATTCCACTAATTATCCCATTTACCTGGATGAGGCATTGTGCTCATCGAAATGGGCTGGTTCAATGAACAGGTTTGAACCAATACATGGTAGGACTTTGACTTGATGGACCTGGAAATCCCCACCTCTGTTACACAGTCACACCATGGGGACCTCTGACACAATGGAGACCAAAATTCATGACCCCATGAGGGTTAACTAGAAAAATAGAAGTGATGTGACCCTATAAGAAATGGTATGAGGGTGGCTGTGGCTCAGTTGGTAAGTGGGTTGTGCAGTGACTGAAGGGTTGGTGGTTCGTATCCTGGCTCTGGCTGTCCACACATCGAAGTATCCTTGGGCAAGACACTGAACCCTGACTTACTCTCCCAGTAGGACTGGCAGAACCTGAGAAACCTACTGCTTTATTTGTGTGAATGGATGAATGTGAGGCTAATGTAAAATGCTTTGAGCAGCATGAAGGTGGAAAAGCGCTGTGTATTGTAAGTGCAGTCCATTTACCATAAATACATGAATTACATTTTTCCATAAGCCCTCATAAAGCATGAGGGAAACAGTTGAAAAGCAAAACATGTATTTTTCAACTGTTTGAAGATGTGTTTAGTTTATTAAAATATTTTATTTCTATGTATTTTGAATTTTTTAAATTTATGTTATTTCTGTTTTCATTTTTGAAAACATACATTTTATTTATTTATTTGTATTTATCTTTTTTAATTTGGCTAATGTTTCATTTCATTTAATGAATTGTATTTTTATTTATTTTAATTTAATTTTGTAATGTATTATTTTATTCTATTTAAAAAATATGTGTTTACATTCACTACCCAATGGTTACTTGAATACAAACTTGGTCCTCATGAGACATGGAAACCATTGTGTGTCTTTTTTTCCCTGCAGCTATAGCTGTGCAGTTTTTCATTATTAACCCCATTAGCAGGAAGCAGCCGTTGCCTCGACAACATTACACTGAAATAGTGACAGTGTAGCCGTGGTCTCCAACCACCGGGCCACAGACCAATTGGTGCCGGACCGCCGGCTGCCTAATGAAGAATTAATTATTTCTTTTGTATTCATTATCTATGTCTGAACAAGCTTTTGTTTTGGAAAATGACCGGATTATCTCGGTTACATCTGTGTCACTTGAACGGCCAAAATGTAACCTATGTGTTAGCAAAATAAGTTGTCTTTGGAAGATGTCTTTGGAAAGCTTCTTTCGAAAAAGCACACTGAAGAGACAGACGAGCCTACAGTACAACTTCCAAGAAAAGGAAAGCGTTTTACAGACAACCCCAGGAGTTGTACTTGAAATATGGATTTATTGTGGCAGGTGATTACCACAGACCAAGCCTGCTCTGTATAATTTGCAGTGACTGATATAAACAATCTACCCCCCTACCTCACCTACACACACACACACACAAACACTGGTCCATGGTAAAATTGCCAAGCGTTGACCGGTCCGCGGTTCTAAAAAGGTTGGGGACCACTGTTCTATAGCACTAATAGATCAAATGTTTCCCAGTCCCAGTCTACGTATATATTTAATGATTTATCATGTAGATATTTTTACAGCTGGTGTATACTTTGAATCTATACAGGACTTTGTAAAAGTTGTTCTGTCACTGTTCCTTAAGCAGTTTAGTAGCTGCATTTTTGTGTTTCGTATGTTTGTGTATTTTGTGGGATGTTTGAGTAAAAAAAAAAACAGAGACAACAGTTGACCGACAGGAATGAGTTTTCTTTTTCCTAAAACAGTTCTTGATTAAAATATCATATTAATTCAGAGCATATATTGGGGATTCTCTAAGCAGTAGCCTAATGCTAGCCCTAGGTTAATGCTAGCACTAAGCTAATGTGTCATCGACAATGGACAAACTCATTCAGTGCACTTCTTTATTCAATCTGGTTGTTCATGAAAAATTAAACACAATTAATATAGATTAGAAATTAACATTTAATCATGATTAACTGAATTTAATCCAAAGCAACCCTGTGATTAAAAAATGTTAATCATTTAATCATAGGCTTTTGGATGAGTTTACTCTTAACATTGATTGAGTATATTTACATGCACTTACAGAAACTGAAATTGTTGTCTTACTCTAATTAAAATGAAAGTTTTAAAAAATTATGTATTTGTCTTAGTCCAAGTATAATCTAATCCAACTGGAGTTTTAGAAGTCAGAGTAACCGAGTCAGATAATGTGATTGTAATGGAATTTCTCTATGCATGTAAACGCTGCCAAAGTTAGCTCCACTAAGACTGGCCTCTTCAGGAAGTCACCATCATCACCATGACAACACATATGTTACTGTAATAAATCAGAGTGTGAAACAGTTTATACCAAATCCTGAGCTGCTGCATGGTTGTGGTCCATATCTTCATGGTTGTGGACCACATCATCACGTTTATGGTCCATATCTTAATAGTTGTGGTCCATATCTTTATGTTTGTGATCCATATCTACATGGTTGTGGTCCTTATCTCCATAATTATCATCCATATCTTCACAGTTGTGGTCCATATCTTCACAGTTGTGGTCCATATCTTCATGGCTGTGGTCCATATCTTCATGGCTGTGGTCCATATCTTCATAATTATCATCCATATATTCATTTTTGTGCTCCATATCTACATGGTTATAGTCTATATCTTTTCTGGGTGTTGTTGTTCTCCTTCCACTACTGAATGTCTGCTTCAAATTGGACACTGTTTAGTTATTGTTATTTTTCTATGGTGCCAACTAAAATCATGCTATTGCATGTGCACATGGACTTCTGGGAAACTCCAGATCAATCTTTAATCAGAGTAAGGCAATAATTCTAATTTCTAAGCGCATGTGAATGTCCTCAGTAGGGCTGCAACTATTGAATATTTTTATACTTCAGTACTCTGTCGGTTTTTTTCATCAATTAATTGAGGAATTGGACAAATTCCTTTTTTTAAACCCTTTAGCGTCTGACACATCATTGGTGAGTGTTGTATATGTATGAGTTATTCTAAATATTCATAATAATTCTGAACGTACAATGGGACAAAACAAAGCAGCGAGTGAGACCAAAAATAAACGGTTTGGGATTTGTTTGTTTTTATAGTACTATGGTTTCAGGTTTTGTTTTGATTTTCCTTTTTTCCACTGTAGCTTTACAAACTTTTAACTGTGTAATTGTTGTTTGGAATCAAACCAAGTGCCAGAAAATATGTGAACTCCATTTTTAAGAACCAAAAACAAAACCTGCTGTGTCAAAGTTCAAATACTTGTTGTTCAATGCGTTCACAATCCATGTCAACATCCTAAAGTATGGACATTCTGAGTGTCTTCAATTTGAACTGTCTTCGTCTGTTCTCTGTTATTCCACCTGTTTTGACCCTAAAACACAGTAAAATTAAACCCCCAAAGAAAAGGAACCAAACACAAACTCACAGCAGCTTTTAGGACAAGTTCACAGCAGCACATTTACCTGAAGTAATGTCTCAGGAGTTAAAGGGTTGAACTAGATTAATCAATAAATGGGGACGAGAGATGGCTGAGATGTTTTCAAGTGTATGTGCATCTGTGCATGCACCTGGATATGTGACAGCTGATGTAGCCTAATAATTACACTACCTTGGTACATTTGCGAAAAATAATTGCAATACCACACTACATGCTAACAGGTGCTAGTATTCCCCAGTGAGGCTACATGCTAACAGGTGCTAGTATTCACCAGTGAGGCTACATGCTAACATGTGCTAATATTCAGCAGTGAGGCTACATGCTAACAGGTGCTAGTATTCCCCAGTGAGGCTACATGCTAGTAGGTGCTAATATTCACCAGTGAGGCTACATGCTAACAGGTGCTAGAATTCACCAGTGAGGCTACATGCTACCATGTGCTAATATTCAACAGTGAGGCTAAACATAGAAGCTCTGAGTCCGCTTTGATTAAGTTCTGTTGATGCGTGGATGCTTTCGGTTCAGGTGTTGTAGCAGTGTACGTACGGCAGTGCTGGACTAATGCTATTTGCCATTTTTCTGTAGGCACACTGTTGTCTGCCTTGCCCAGCATAAAATGGTCCCACATATCCAACATGTTTTGTCTTTTACACATGCTGTTACTTTCTTCCATAACAGTTGAACACATAGACATGGTTGAGTGAACTGTGCTGCCGAACACCTTTAACGTGCTCAGACAGAGTACGTCTGTTACACCATCTGTGTGAAACAGTGATAGCAGAGGAGCCAGAGTGATATGATAGAAACCTGATGAACTTTGACACGAATTAAAAGAATCTTTTAGGCAATTCATTTGCCTTGAACATTTTTGGTACTCGAATTATTCGAAGAATGGTTTGACCTCTAGTCCTCAGTGTCACTGGAGCTTTTCCTCACTAGTGTTTGAGTAGAAGTCTCTAGAAAGCTTGACATGATTCTTTCTTGTACATTGAAAAGACTAAAACAGATGAAAACAAAGTTAGTCCAAGATGTTTCTAAAGTGTGCTTTGTTTCCTCTAAAAACTGGAAGAATGCTCAGAAGCCACTTCTTCTGCAACAACATTCAACCACACGTCACAAACTTCAGTTGTTGTCAGAGGTCAAAGCTCAGTCCAGTCCGACGGTCATGTGACCCTGAAATGGCAGTGTTTCAACATGGATGAAAACATAATGTGCAGCTCATTGTATGCCACACAGGTCTACAGCACCTGTAAAACTGTTTTGAATGAAATAAAGAAGAAAAGAAACAAGTGGAGACATGAAAGTGTGTTTGTTTCCATGACAGACACTGGAGCTGCTGGAAATTAGCTCCGCCTGCTGCAACATCCACTGTCACTGTCTCATTACATTTCATTTTATTTATTTAATGTGCTTTAGATTTTCTCAGCTGGAATCATCATGTTCTACTATGAGGATCCACTTTTTGTTCATCATCACAGATGTCGTTTGATTCTAATACAAATGTTTTTACAACAGAGGAGAGTGTCCAGGAAACTGAGCTGCTGGAAGAAAAAAAAACTGAGCTGCTGGAAGAAAAGAAAAGAAAAGAAAAGAAAAGAAAAGAAACGTGGCCTTCATGATCTAAGTGCACTGGTACTGAAGCTGCAAGTGAATTACAAGTTTGTAAGGATATCGCAATTCATCAGTTACTGAATGTGTGTAACAATAAAATTCTATCGAGTTAATAGAATAATAATAATAATAATAGTAATGATGATGATGATGATGATGATGATGATCCCTGTTGGCGTTGCCGGGCCCCAACACACTGTCCATTTTTGCCCTATGGAGTCGCATTGGGTCAGGGCTCTGGCCTGCTTTGTGACATCATCGGCCTGCTTTGTGATGTGCTGGTTACCGCCCCCTCGGTGGGCCACTCGCTCCCTGTTTCTGGCTTCCTGGCTGCGTGGGGCCGTTGGCCCCCTCGGGGGAGGGCGGGTCAGCTGGGTGGGTGGGGTGGTGGGGTTGGTGGGGGCTGGGGTGGGCGGGGTTGGGGTTGGGGTGGCGGGTGGGTCGTCGTGCCAGGGGCCACCTGGGTCGGTCTTGGTGTGCTGAGGGGTCTGTAGCTGCTCCCTCTTGTTCTCCGGGTTTGTGTCGTTCACGGTGGCCCCGGTGGCTCTCTGGGAGTGGCGTCCTGTGGCTCCTACGGCCCAGGGTGGGGGTTGCCCTGTTGGCTTGGCCCTGCCTTGTTGTGATTGCTGTTCTGGGCTTCAGGGTCCTTCACACTTGCATGTTTGATTGGGTCTCGCCAGCTACTACAGAGTCCCATTTCAGCAAATGATGGGACTCGCCAGAATGTGCTGAGAATCTCTCCACAATCTCTACCCTAAACTCATTTTCTTCAGCACTGGTGTCCTCTTCTGGCCTATTCTATTACATTGAATTCTATTTTGTACTATCAGGACATCCACGGTTGTGGTGCTCAGTGCCGATTGTTTAATTGTTTATTTGTTGAAACCTTTTTTTTTTCTCCTTTTGTGCTGGTTTGGTTTTCTGCTCTTTTTGCGAGCTACTTACTTATTTGTTTTTGGACAGTTGGTGGTTGGGAATAACACATCACCTTGCAGTCGTTAATTACAACAGCACCACCTGTTGGTTTCTGTCCCCGTTCGTCCTGTCCGTCCAGTCCAGTCTTTGTTTCGTCCGCACATCACTGAGGTGTAGCACTGCCCTCACTGGCTTGTAAGGGAGAGTTCTAATGGGGCATGTCTGCTCAGCTTTCGGGGAGGACTGATGATGGTCACACACATGCACTAAATAGTATAGTATATGGCTGCAAGACTGGACTATGCACTGATCTCAAGCAATGTTGACTCCCCCTCTGTGGGGTTAAAAGATGTATTTAAAAAAAAAAAAAAATAAATAAATAAATGAATAAAATAAGTGAATGAATAGAAAAATAAAATAAGAACAAAATGCAGACAAATTACAAAAAGGAAGAAAAAAGGAAGAAAAAAGAAAGGGAAAAGAAGAAGAAGGAAGGGAAGAAAAAAGAAAAACACACAAACCAAAACACACCTACTTTCCTATCTGCTCATTTGTTTTTTGTATATATGTATATGGTTAGTACTTCAGTTATTTATTATTGGTATTTTTATTATTGTTATTATTTTTATTATTATCATCATTTTTGTACTATGTACTATATTACTATAAGATGAATTCAGGTTATTGGGGAAGTGAAGAAGGGGTAGGATTACATAAACTTATGCTTCATCCTACTCCTTTTTGAACATGTCATTGTTATTATTATTATTGTTGTATTGATTATTGTTGCACTTTGCACATGTTCGAAATAAATCATTCAAATCAAATCAAATTATAATAATACATTGGTTCTATCATGTTATATGAAAATACTATGAAATTACATCAAAAGGACCATAGAAATGACCGCCCTTTTAACAATCTGTAGTGTTACATATGTATTAATCTTTTCCTTCTCTCCATCTCCAATAATCCTGATGAAGCTCATGTCTATCCACCTTTATCCCCATCTCTCTCTCTCTCTCCCCCTCACCCCTCCCTCTCTCTGTCTCTCCAACTTTATCCCAGTCTCTCTCTCTCTTTCTCTGTTCCTCTCTACTTTGGTCTCAGTCCCTCTCTGGTCTTTTCCCTGAAACCCTCTTGTCTAGTAGAGCTTGTTTGATGGACCCCCACCACCCACCCACGCAGGCATTAAATGGATGCAGATTTTATTCAGGCTATTTTCAAAACCAGTGTGTGCGCTTCAGCCAGCTCAACATTTTTTTAATGACTCCCGTAACTCCACGCCTTCCGCCGAGACGCCACCATCACCAGCAGCTCCAGGAAAACTCTAAAAGTGCTTCAGATAAAATGTAACATCACATCCACTGACCCCCCCCCCCTCCCCCTCCTGCTGACTCTAACCACACTTGTCTCCAGAAAGTGGATCCCTGCAGGTTTTCCACCCTGTTCATTTCACTCCTGTCACCCACCATCCCACATGTTTCACTTCACATTTATCTGTCCTGTTCTGTTGCCGTCTACCGTTCCTTTAAATCAACCCTCCTCTTCCACTTTCCCTCACGGACAATTGTCAGTTCCACCTGTTTCTGTGCACTTTCAAACCACACTTTGTCTCATTAACACTGGCCTCCTGTCATTTGCAGTGGTTTCAAATCTCTTTTACCCACACTAGTCCTGTTTACAGGAGACTTCTTCTTCCTGTTTAATTCAGAATAGAGGTTCATTCCTCTTTCAGATGAAACACCTAATTCCAGTTGAAAATGATAAATCACAATTAAACTGAATTCAGAATAAAGTCATTGGTTTATTCTAATCTTCTGATGAATTCAATAATTCCTCTGACATGAAAACACTTAATTCCTCTGTAACATTATTCCTGTCATTCTGCACATGCTCCTGGTCTGGTCGCTATGATGCACATATTTAGCATTGACGAAGCACGTATTTGGTGTTAACACACATATTTGGCATTAATGATTCACATATTTAGCATTGATACACCCATTTTTGGGATTGATAGCGCACGTATTTGGTGTTGATGCACATATTTGAATATGTGAGTATAACATATAACAATAACATATGTGAGTCATATGTTAATGAATCACATATTTGGTATTGATGATGGATATGTTTGGCATTAACACACGTTTGGCGTTAATGAACATATTTGGAGTAGATGACGCACATATTTGGTGTTGATGTACATATTTGGCATTGATGACGCAGAAATGTATCGTTGACACACATATTTGGCGCTGATGATGCACATATTTGGCATTGATGGTGCACATATTTGGCGCTAATGTTGCACAAATTTGGTGTTGATGATGCACATATTTAGTGTTGATGATGCACATATTTGGCGTTGACACGCATATTTGACGTAGATGATGTGCATATTTGGTGTTGATGACGCACATTTTTGGCGTTGAAGACGCACATTTTTGCCACATGTTCCGCTGTGGGCATTAGTTTGTTAAATGGTAAATGGTAAATGGACTGCACTTATATAGCACTTTTCCACCTTCATGGTGCTCAAAGCGCTTTACATTGGCCTCTCATTCACACACACACTCATACACCAGTAGGTTTCTAAGGTCTAAGGTCAGTCCTACTGGGGGTCTAAGTCAGGGTTCAGTGTCTTGCCCATGGACACTTTGGACAGCCAGAGCTGGGACGCGAACCGCCAACCTCTCGGTCATTGGGCGACCCACTCTACCAACTGAGCCACAGCCGCCCATTGTTGATGCCTATGGTTGATTGGGTCAAGCTGCTGCTTCGTAATTATGACAAAAATAAAGTCAAACATCACATGTAGTATCTGGTCTCACATGTTGATAGTGAAGGTGGTCGAGGAGGTATTTTTTTCCCAGTAGACATCCAAACGTTAAGCGGCCATTCTGTCCAATCAGAACTCGGTCTTTCCAGCTTGGAAAGACCAGTTAACTAGAGTACACCCGTTTGCATGGAAACCTTTATTCAGAATTTACAAGTCCATATAAACATGAAGAAAATAACTTTAATTCAGAATAGATCATTTGTAATAAAAACATGATGTAAACTTTGCAGTAGTGCTATTAGTGCCACTAATAACCTTCTCCACTGTGATGTCATCAAGTCGACACAATAATCTGATGGGGACGACTGTAGGTGTGTGAAGCAGTGCCGAGGTAGAGCAGAGGAGATATGCTGTGCAATCTTTTTAATAAATATCTTTTTTTTTTCACACATTACTTACAACTTTTATTATATCTTTATTGTTATTTACTTTGTAATATATTCGTTTTATGTTGTACTGACTAAAAGAAAATGCTCAAATATCATTGTACATTGTTGTATAATGAGAATAAAGGCTCTCTCTGTAGGAAGTAAGGCTGAACGATTTTAAGAAATAATTGAATTGTGACATTTCCTGCGTTATTTTAATTTCGATGTCGATCACAATTTTCTTCAGATCAAGTTACAGTCGTCAGCAACATTTGCAAACATCACAGAAACTGGCACAATAGAATTTAAACAATAAATGATATGATTTACTGACAGATGAAGCAAAAAAGATGAAAAAATAAAAAATAAAGGAGGAAGGAATAAAATGATGGGAGGAGAACATGTTTGGGAAAAATGGATGAAAAAAGTAAAAATGAAGAGAAAAAAGGGAATGTAAAGTATCAAAAGAAGGAAAAAAGAAAGGAGGGAAAAAATGAAAAAACAAAACAAAATGGGAAAAGGAAGAGAAAAGGGTGGAGGAAAGGAAAAAAAGGAGACAGAAAAGGAAGAATAACTGGAAAAAGAAGAGAAAAAGGACAAGTAACAAAAGGAAAAATTAACAGTTAAAAAGAAAGGAGAGAAAAAGAAGAACAGTAAAAACAGAAGGTGTACGTTTGGGCATATTTATCAATTTAACTGCCATTATTTATATATTTGTAATTAAAGAATATTTGTTTTACATTTTCCTTTGACAAAGAAAAATCAGTTTTGGCTCCAAATATTGTCTTAGAAACGTCCCTGACGCGTATCAGTTGTCGACTAAGGATGATGGGAAACAAAAATGTTTAAAATCAATTTGGGTTGATCACTATTAAAATAGTTAACGAAACAAAATTAGGAGAGTGGCATAAAAAACAATAAAATAAAATTAAAAAAACCATAGCTTTGGCCATACCAAAATCTGAAAAGTCTGATATTGCGATTTTCAATCTGAATGACAGATCAGAATCAGAATGAGCTTTATTTGCCATTTGTCATATCACAAATGACATATGTAGTTTGCTTGGTCTCTCCAAAACCAAGTCTGGTCATGTGGCTTCATGGCTACCAATTATATCAAAGAAACATACAAATACACAGTACACGGCCACAGTACCCCATAGCAGGAGTATGGTATTTGTCCATTACAAAAAGTGATCACACTTGGTATAGACAAGTTTACGCCACAAACCCTGGGCGGCACCATTACCATCCAGATATTTCCGTAAGTTTCGCAGTGTTTGCTAATGTGAACAGACTTCGTTTGCTAACTGTTTGTGAGCTATAATGTCCTGGGAACATAGTTTTAGTACTTTGTCTGGAGATGGAGTTATTACCCCCCACTTAAATGTGGTGCAGTCCTGGAGGATAATATGAAGACGTGGCCCAACGTAACATACAGCAAGATGTGTGCGTACTTCATGGACTCCATTGCAATAGACAGGAAAGCTATAAACAATCTGAAATCCTCCGAGGTCTATCAGTATCTGCATATAAAGCACTAAGATATAACAATAAATTGTACTCTCTCTCTCTCTTTCTCTCTCACACACACACACGGATAGGGCTGCCAACTCCATGAGGGGATAATACGGGACAATATGGTAAATCCCATCGGATTCACAGACCTCTGATTTTTTTTTATGTAATCATCAATGGAAAAATAAGAATTTCATGTCGTTTAAAGCTCAGCTCAAAACTGGATGTAAGTTTGTTTTTAATATGTGACGATTCCGTATTTCAAGGGACGTTTGACAACCCTACACACAGAGCACTGTAGGCGATCTGTTAATCCAACGTACACATACAGCTCTACTGTCTATGAACATTAGCTTATATGCTAATCAGCTGTTTTAGCAGAACACCAGTGGCAATGTTAGTGTATGACAACTTCACAGTTAACACTATTGTCAGTTTCATAGCTAAAGCTTTCATTCCATAGCTAAAGTTGCTGAACTTACCATCAGATTGAAGTTTAAGTTGCTTTGGGGAAATAGTAGCCCGCTGGGTGAGTCGTAGCCTCTTTGGCTGTGTAAAGCCACTGTATTCCAAAAATAACTCTAGAAACAAGTTATCATTAGATGATCCTATGTCCACAAAGTGATGGAAACACACAAAAACATTGCAGGGTGGATACTTTAAATTCAATGCCCGTGATTCAGAAACTTGCGAAAAAAATTAAAACAACGGAGGGCATGAACACCGCCTCTTTGTGGCAGGTTTGTGGTTAAAACACTCTCTATCTAACCACTCATTCAGGTGTTTTCTTGAGTTTTTACAACCAACGACAGCACATGTAGTCCCCAAACCACTTTTCCTCTTGTAGATGTCCATAATTTTTCTCATTGACTCACTGTGTTTATATCATAGTTAACTAGTAAAGTCAACCGGAGGCTGCCAGAAAGGAAGTGAAGAGCATATCCAGGAAGTAAAGCAGAAACGAGTCAGAAACTTGTCTATAAACAAAAGAAAGGCTCGAAGGAGAGCATGAGCTGGTATGGGGGTTAGGAGGTGTACAAAGACACTGTTATGGGCCCTTTAAAATATTAAGGCTCGTGAGACCCATAACACATAGAGACCAGACTGCTGTTTTTAATGCAAAGTGGTTTGATTTTATCAATTCAAAAGAAACAAGTTAAAAGTATCAACCGAAAAGGGATGTAGGTGCCGGTTAAAACAAACAAAAGATGGAACACAGGACAGACCAACCCACATAGGGCTGTAGGAATTGCTGGTGCCACCACTAAACTAAACTACCCTCAAATTAAAAAACTGAAAATCTACGCTAAAGGAAATCAAACCTGAAAATTATATAACTGTTCATCTTCACCCCAAACTAAAACAGCAAAACTGCCAATCACCCTTATAGTCCAGGAGCCTAAGCCCACAATTTGGCTGAACCTGGGTTCGTCGGTTAAAGTTCTTTTTTTGTTGCTGTTTGTTGTTGTCCAAGGTCTACTCATTAAGGTAAGAGAGGGTGCCGGTGATATCCCTTGGGCAATTCCAGATATTGGCCCTTTATTGTTGGATGTGATGCAGTCATAGCCTAAATTCTGACATTTTGATATTCTTCACTTTATGTTCACCAAAGTCTATATATCATACTTATTTTTTGTGTTTGTTGACATAATAGGATGGCTGTAAGGCCTGGGGGTGGAGTTCCAGCCATGGTTTAGAGTGTGGTCATGCAATTGGGGGCAGAGCTTTGACCAAAAAGCCCTTTACTATTCTATTACTTTGGCTGTTAATGCAAGCCTTAAATTATTAGGCATACACTCTACTGTCATCCCTGTTTTTACTTCTGTAGGGGCATATGATGGAATATTTGTGTAGCTATCTTGCAAACTCTCTCAATCACACTTCCCCCAAAAGATCACAGCACGCATGTGCTAAGCAGAGAAACTATTGGACTGTAATCTTGAAAGAACAGTGACTGCTCACCAGTGAACGAGACCCATAGTTTCACAACACTGGCTAGCACACCCAACTGTCAGCTGGTAAATGCTAGTCACTGATTTTTTTTTAAGCTAATACATTAAGCTAATTGATTGCTTATGTTAACAATATTGACTGTTGAAACAGTAATGTTCCTGGGTCCCTAGTAAAATTCAGGGCATTGTCTCCAACTCACCCCCACTCCAAACCACACTGCTCTTGGACTGAGAGGCATGTGCACTATCCAGTCCACTGACTAGCACAACTTTTAAAACATTGAGGAGTAAGGTTTACTTAATATTCTCCTCTGTGCTAGCTGGCATAAGCACATTTTTACAGACAGTATGCAATGGCCAAATTTAATGTAATAAATGAGTACTTTAAGATTTATATCATAAAATAGCCAAAAACAGATAACTTGAAATTTTTGTATGTAAAATACAGGAATACTACAAGTGTTCAAGATTAAAGTGTCATTCCTTAAAACGCAATGCAAATTTATGAAAGGGTCATTTGCATGTTTGGCTAATTTGAATGACAGTAAGGTGTGAATACTGTACAGCCAATTTCGTTAATTGAAAATTTTTATCTATTGCTGTTCTTGTGTACGTGTTTGCATGCTGTATATGCTGGTTTGCATGCTTAATATATTGCATACTTTGGTTTTGCATAGTGGGTCACTGGTGTGAGTATACTGTATATGCATGCTGTATATAGTTCTTTTACATATGGACCATTAGTGTGAGTGTATATATGCTGTATATATTCAGTGTGGCTTTCTTGGAGCTGTTAAACGTCCTTCTATGGTACTGCACAACCTGAACCGTATTGTTATACCCATGGCTGGTAGTGTAGTCATGAGGCAAAATGGGGCAACATGTCAGGCTTTTTTGACAAAAATAAACATTAAAACTTCATTAGGCAGGCCTTCCCATGGTCCACAATCAAAATAATTTGATATCTGGTCATTAAACAGCTTGAAGAATGGGAATCACAGCAATTCACAAACAAGATTTTATTGAACAGGTCTAATACTCCACCCATCTGCCTGAGCACAGGTTGATTTCAGGTGCTGGGGGAGGAGCACGAGGGAACCCGGAAGTGTGCTTGTAACATACACATTAGGATAAACACAGGAACATAACACAAGGACTGCTTCTAAGCAGCTGCGCACTGGCCCATGGAGACATTTAGGTCAGAAGAAACTGTTTAATTTGGACACAACTTAATTCAGTTGTAACTGGGCTCAGCATTACTGTGGAGCAGAAAGTATCCTCCACAGTTCGTCCATTCTAGACAGTCCTGTGAAAAAGTGAAGCACGTCCACAGCCTGGCCCATGTTGGAAACCCAGCTTCAAGTGAGTCTATAGTTCACACGTCAGTCTATAATTCACACGTGAGTCCACAGCTCTCTTCTGACTGTGCCTGTCAGCTGTAAACTTTGTTAGTCACAAACTGCTCCAAAAAAGTTAGCCTTTTTTCAATCTGACAGCAGTGGGGGTCATTTTGTGCTCCTGTCCTTCCAAATTTGCAACATTGAGGAAACTCCAAGGCCAATTAAAAGGTGTCTCATTGTCAAAAATCCAATATGTGTAGAAATCCACACACCGTCCTAAGAACAGACATCATGCATCTACCCTCAGGATGATATCTGGCTGTGACAATTCCATCAAGGCAGGAAGGCTCTCCAGGACTTTGTTTGGGCTGGAAAATCTTGTTTTTTCGTTCAGCCCTAGAAGCAAGCCTTTGTGTTTGGTCTCCCTGGCACAGTTCAGAGCAGCTTAGTATTTGTGGGGACGGTGAGTGTTGAACTCCTGCTGTTTCCTTCTAATGGCTTCACCTGCACTAACAAAGCCACAGCCCAAACCCATCTGCTCTCATTGTTATCATGTGTCATCTTATCAGGGACTCGTGTCGCTTTTTGTGCTTCTTGATGTAGAAAATGAGTTGTGCGTATGCGGCTGTCACTCACCTTTTCACTCTCCCGTCTCTCCTCTTCCATTTCCACTCCTTTGCCTTTTTTCCCCGAGTCCATCACAGGTGGAAATGATGTACGGCGTGTGTTGGCGGCTGCTCGACTGTGCGAGCAGAAAGCTGATAATGACTCGACTTTACCGCCATCACACCCCCTCTGTCATTCTCCTCTGTGTCACAAGTGTGTGCACTCTTATTCCTAACTTTATAGGGACATTGATCTGTTTACAGTTACACCATGGGGACCAAAAATTCAGGTCCCCATGAGGGTTAAATATAAATGTTGGTCCCCATTAATAAAATATAAATCTGTGTGAAAGTACGGAAATGTATGCAAATTATGTGGCTCTACAATTTTTTTTTCTGGAAGTCCCCATAAAGCATGAGGGAAACAGATGCAAAGAGAAACATGTATTTTTCTAGGGTTTGAAGATGTTTACTTTAAAAAAAATAATGTATTTATTTTTTATAATTTTTTTCTTATATATTATTATTATTATTATTATATTATTTTATTAATTTTTCAATGTTTAAATTTTTTTACTGTATTTTCCAGACCATAAGGTTAATTGTCTCCAAAAATGGGTTTTATAGGGGTGTGACGAGACACTCACGAGACGAGACGTGACACAAGATTGGGTTCACAAGGTAGAGACAAGACGAGATTTTAAGAAAACTAAATGACAAATTATATGAATGGATAAGAGACTTTTATTTAACTGAGTTGCACATGGAATTTATAAATGGTAAATGGTCTGCACTTACATAGTTCTTTTCCACCTTCAAGGTGCTCAAAGCGCTTTACATTAGCTTCACATTCACCCATTCACACACACACTCATACACCAGTAGGTTTCTAAGGTCGAAGGTCAGTCCTACTGAGGGCCTAAGTCAGGGTTCAGTGTCTTGCCCAAGGATACTTCGACATGTGGACAGCCAGAGCTGGTATGTGAACCGCCAACCTCTCGGTCATTGGGGGCGATCCACTCTATCAACTGTCCAGTAATTAATGAAGTTTTAATTATATTTAGGACAGTGCTAATAATTAGGGGCAGAATCTCTTTAAAAAGCTTTGTTGGGATTGGATCTAAGAGGCAGGTGGCTGATTTGGAAGACATGATAATAGATATGACATCAGTTTGGTCTACAGTGGTGAAATTATTTAGTGTTAGAGAGGGATTTATAAAAGGGCCTAGGTTTGGGACCCCTGCTTTTTCTCATTTAATATTTGGGAGTAGATTATCTATTTTATCTCTAATTGTTGATATTTTATTGTTAAAGAATTGCAGGAAATCATCAGAATGGAGCGTAGATGGAATAACTGGTTCCACGGAGGTGTGTCTGTTTGTCAGTCTGGTTACAGTACTGAACAAGAATCTAGGGTTATTCTTGTTTTCTTGTATTATGGATGAGTAATATCTAATTTTGGTTGTACACAAAGCTTGCTTATACTTTCGTAAGATATTTTTCCAGGTACTGAAAGAATGTTCTGAATTAGATCGGTGTCAATGTCTCTCTAATTTACATGTTGCTTGTTTAAGGGAGCGAGAGTCACCATGGGGAGGTTTATCTAATCTTGGTAGTTTTAACTCAAGGGGGGCGACTGTATCTAAAGTAGCTTGTTGTGTGCACATGACACTATCAACTAACTCATCACTTATACTGGGACTAAATGTGTCCTTTACAAAATCACATGACAGAGACGCAAATAGTGGCTGAATTAACTCTTTGTACTTTGAGACAGCATGGTCACATAGTATCCTTTTCAATTGTGTTTTAATCACTAAGGTGGAAATCATTTTTATCATTTGAACTGGACCCGGGCCGGTTCGGGTCTGACTTAAGGCGCATTTTATGCTCTGCCATGGGGCCCTTCCTGCAGACAAGACAGACATGCACACCCACCACTATGACAAACTGGTTATAGATGTTCAATAAAACATAGTTTTCATTGTACTCATCTTTCTTGTGTTTATTATTATTTGCCATATACTTAAATCACCTTAATGCTAAATTTAAGAAAAAATGTGTAATTATCTGACTAGTCGACTAATCGTTTCAATAGTTGGTGACTAGTCGACTATTAAAATAGTCATTAGTTGCAGCCCTAGTGGGAGTGAGAGAAACCCTAACGGGGACGCTTCAGTCAGCTCTTTTGGGGCTTTGTTCACTCTACAACAGCACAGATCAATAGAAGTCACAGTCTGTAAGTTGTAAATAAATTCCAGTTAATTACATGTCTGGTTAGTGCTGCGTCTGTTTCTGCTGCACTCGTCTTCATCACAGCCTTCTGCTGCCCTGTCAGTCCCAGATGGTCGGTGCCATAGACACACCACATAAACTGTCGTTTACTGTGGATTCATTGGCACACATGGTACCGCCATAGTAGGCGGACCCCCACAGGGCTGTGTGGTCCTCGGTACAGCCCATCAGGAGCAGATCACTCAAACACAGACGTGCGGTCAGCACTGCTTTGTCGTGTAAAATAAACTCCGCAACAACATGGTCACTTCTGAATTTGTGGATATGTTAACGAAGCTGTGAAGACAGCCTGTGATAATTTTACTAAAGTTTTCCTGCAGAGTTTACGGAGGTCACACACTGATGTCAGCTGATAAACAGCTTCTGAAACCTGACACAGCCTGATATCTGTGGTGCCAACGTAAATAAAAATAGAGCGTGCAACAGCTACCTCAAAGTCATGTTTAGGGTTAGGTCCTATTATGGGCTGTCATCATGTCGATTAATATACTTATATATTTACTGTCAACTTCCATGTGTTTTTAGTATAGTACTGAGTAGGGCATTAACGACTTCAGTTTTTTTCAAGTTGACTTATCTGTCAATAAAGTCAGAGTCTAGTCGACTTGTCATGATGACGTCATGACATTGTCAGCTGGAACGACACAGACACGCGGATAAAAAAACAACAACACACGGACACAGGTCTGTCCAGCATGAGCAACTTGTATTAAAGTTCACTGCAACCTAACAATGTCCACTGACAAGACACAAGCATATGCATTTTAACACCAACAAAAGAAAGGCTAATGTCAGCAAAGAGTTTCCTATTAAATTTAACTGAACATCAGTCGGTGAACATATGTCCACATTTTGTCTGGACCCACGGCTCTAAAACCGTATTCTCCACACATCTGTCACGCGTCCTCACTTTTCATATTAAGTGCAGAACGTTTAATTCAGCGGCCGATAAGCCGCACATCATGTCTGGATAAAATGAGCACGTCGTTGCTACTGCTCACTCAGGTTAGCTAGCGGATGCTGCTTATATCACACAGATTAGCGAGTGAATGCCTCTTCAGATGGCTGTGTCATTTTTTTCATCTAAGGTGGAGTAAGGTGAAGTAAAAGAGAGTGACAGACACACATGCGATGTGTGTCTGTCCACCACAACTTTCTTACCTGCAGCAGCCACATCTTGTTTAGGTCTGACTGTGTTTACGTGCAAGAGAGAGAGAGACAGACAGAAAGAAAGAATAACATGCGACTTGTCGACTCCTCCAAATTTAAGTCAACTCGTGCTACAGGAGTTGACGTGTCAACTAGTCGACTAGTCTGTTAATGCCCTAGTACTGAGCATTTGATGACTCACCTGGGTTAATCACCTGGATCCATTAAATCACTTACGAGTCATGAATCCGAGGGCTCCATTGAACCTAATCTGCAGAGTCCTAACTACAGCAGGTCTAAATTATAAATTCTTTCACATAAATATGTCTTATAATCATTAAAACATAAATTACTTACATAGACTAACACTTACAGTTTATTTGCACCACCATCACACTTAAATGAGGAATATCCAACATCCTCCTGCTAAATTGAATCCTCCTAGTGCACTCCTGATGCCATTCAGAGGCCAAAACAACCGTGCAGTCGACTCTATAACAGAGCAGGTTAGCATGAGTGAGTCCACCGGTTCAGCCGAGGCCAGTCTGAACCACTCTGTGAGCGGGTTAGCACTCCTTCTAACATAAAGCACATTGTCTGGTTCAGAGAATGTTCTGGCATTTTTAAATGCTAATCTCTAAAGCCATTACATAGACCTTTGTATCAAGTTATTTATTGATTTATTTCAGTTTATTTGCTTATTTATTCTTATTCTTGGTTTTACTTGCATATTGCTTGTTTACTTAAAGTGGAGTCTTACATTTAATTCTTGCTCATTATTTTTGTGTGTTTTGCTCTTTTATTCCATTTGCCTTTTTGCTGTTGTGCCTACATTTAATCCCTTTTTTGTGTTACATAAATATTTCCCTGACTGGAACCTTAGTTTTAATTGCAAGTAATTCATTCTCATCACAAGGTACTTTCTATTTAAAACTGATTCAAATGATTCAATTTCCACCCAGTTGTCGATTTAGCAATTCTGACTCAAGTGACTCACAGACCCAGATCATTTTAGTGAGTGACTCAGAGGGAGCCAAATACTAAAAAGGATCAGAGTTTTACAACTCTAATTTAGTAAAGGGGCAGAGACACAGAGAAAACTGTCTGACCAATCAGAGTTTCCAGGGTTTAAATGTCACCTTTTAAGACCACTGGGAACCTGGAAGAAGAATGTTTTCTGCAACTGTATTTTTAATTCATTTTCGTGTATTGTTGGTGCATTTTGCTCTATTATTATTATTATTATTATTATTATTATTATTACTTCATTTTAGTGTACTTTGGTGTATTGTACTATATTTGTTCGAACATTTTTGTGTATTTTGAGTGTGTTTAGATTATTCCACCCAAAATCATCCAAAACAGTGGTCGTTCAGTCCACTTCTAACTCGTGTGTGTGACTAATACAGGCAGAAAACAAAACAGTGCAAAAAGCATTGTTTTTGTTAGAACAATTATATATATATTTATGGAAGAACTGAAATGATTTGGGTTTTTATCCAGAAAACATGTTCACCTACAGGTATAGGGTTAGAGTTAACAGAGTTTTTACATTATTTTTTTGTGTCAGAGTATTTAATTCACTGGTTTCAGTAAAGGATGTGAAGGTGATTTTTAGGAATATTTTAAAAAATACTGCAGGAAAACGTGTCCTACTACAGCATTAAGCGCTGCATGACTCTGTTGGAATTCAAATCCGATTTTTTTTCCATGACTGTATATATTCTAGTCAGTGTTTTAAAGTGTACGGTGGGGAAACTCTGAATAAGCTGTAAACACTATTATACAGTAGTTTAAGGGACAAAGACAAAAGGACAAACTTCCAGAGTGGATTATTATGGGAACAGTGAAAGAATCGAATCCTTTTTTCTTCACTTTTTCTAAAATTCATTTAAATAATAGTTGTCAAAGTATGTGATAAGTCCCCAAACCCTGCATCTGTACATGAACATGTCCTCTGGATAGCGATATTACTGTGTTTATGTCACTGATCATGTAAATCTGAGAATAAAGTCAGAGGGTATTCTATGAAAATGTGTCTTTTTCAGTCCACTGAACATAAACCCAGTGTTTCCATTCACTGTCATTCATTCAATTCCTGGGGAATCGATGTTGGAGAAGATGATGGTGTTTCCATGATAACTATGAAGCCTCTGAACATCCAAATATGGTCATAAGTTAAAGGTGGATATTTAAGGGTCTTTAAGGGTC
Organism: Siphamia tubifer; assembly: GCA_020466265.1. Classification (NCBI taxonomy): domain Eukaryota; kingdom Metazoa; phylum Chordata; class Actinopteri; order Kurtiformes; family Apogonidae; genus Siphamia; species Siphamia tubifer. Next base: position 43,584,275 of record CM035799.1, on the reverse strand, counting down.
AAAACTTGATATTTAAGTATCATTAAGGGTTAAAGGTGGACATTTAAGAGTCTTTAAGGGTTAAAGTGAATGTTTATGGGTATTTAAGGGTTAAAGGTGGACATTTAAGAGTCTTTAAGGGTTAAAGTGAATGTTTATGGGTATTTAAGGGTTAAAGGTGGACATTTATGAGTCTTTAAGGGTTAAAGTGAATGTTTATGGGTATTTAAGGGTTAAAGGTGGACATTTAAGAGTCTTTAAGGGTTAAAGTGAATGTTTATGGGTATTTAAGGGTTAAAGGTGGACATTTAAGAGTCTTTAAGTGTTAAAACTTGATATTTAAGTATCATTAAGGGTTAAAGTGAATGTTTATGGGTATTTAAGGGTTAAAGGTGGACATTTATGAGTCTTTAAGGGTTAAAGTGAATGTTTATGGGTATTTAAGGGTTAAAGGTGGACATTTAAGAGTCTTTAAGGGTTAAAGTGAATGTTTATGGGTATTTAAGGGTTAATGGTGGACATTTATGAGTCTTTAAGGGTTAAAGTGAATGTTTATGGGTATTTAAGGGTTAAAGGTGGACATTTATGAGTCTTTAAGTGTTAAAACTTGATATTTAAGTATCATTAAGGGTTAAAGTGAATGTTTATGGGTATTTAAGGGTTAAAGGTGGACATTTATGAGTCTTTAAGGGTTAAAACTTGATATTTAAGTATCATTAAGGGTTAAAGTGAATGTTTATGGGTATTTAAGGGTTAAAGGTGGACATTTATGAGTCTTTAAGGGTTAAAGTGAATGTTTATGGGTATTTAAGGGTTAAAGGTGGACATTTATGAGTCTTTAAGGGTTAAAGTGAATGTTTATGGGTATTTAAGGGTTAAAGGTGGACATTTATGAGTCTTTAAGTGTTAAAACTTGATATTTAAGTATCATTAAGGGTTAAAGTGAATGTTTATGGGTATTTAAGGGTTAAAGGTGGACATTTATGAGTCTTTAAGTGTTAAAACTTGATATTTAAGTATCATTAAGGGTTAAAGTGAATGTTTATGGGTATTTAAGGGTTAAAGGTGGACATTTATGAGTCTTTAAGGGTTAAAGTGAATGTTTATGGGTATTTAAGGGTTAAAGGTGGACATTTAAGAGTCTTTAAGGGTTAAAGTGAATGTTTATGGGTATTTAAGGGTTAAAGGTGGACATTTATGAGTCTTTAAGGGTTAAAGTGAATGTTTATGGGTATTTAAGGGTTAAAGGTGGACATTTAAGAGTCTTTAAGGGTTAAAGTGAATGTTTATGGGTATTTAAGGGTTAAAGGTGGACATTTAAGAGTCTTTAAGGGTTAAAGTGAATGTTTATGGGTATTTAAGGGTTAAAGGTGGACATTTATGAGTCTTTAAGGGTTAAAAGTGGACATTTAAGAGTTGAAGCTGGACATTTAAGGGTCTTTAAGGGTTAAACGGTTTTGTTCTTCATATCTCTGTACATTAGGTTTTTTTTCCTACTTTACTGAATGAAACTCGTCATTTCTTCAACATTTTGCTGAAGTGTGTGTTTTCCTTCTTTCTGATGTTTGACTGTGATGTGAAAACATTTGTTCTTTAGTGGATCAAACTCTGCTGCTTTGACTGAATCCAGGCGGAGGTTTGAAGCCTTTTGTGTTTGTCAGAAACTGTGGAAGCTTTGAAACGTCTTTAGTCCGAACCTTAAACATGAGCAGAGTGAGAAGAGCTGGATTTTCTTTGAGTGTCTGGAACATGTTCTGGCTTCTGTTGGAAAGAGTGAAGGATTTAACGTAGTGTGAGTCAAAGAACCAGAACAAAAAAACTGAAGGATTTAACGTAGTGTGAGTCAAAGAACCAGAACAAAAAAACTGAAGGATTTAACGTAGTGTGAGTCAAAATTCAAAATTATTCAGTCCATCAGGGGGAAGTATTCAGTCAAATATATCAAATATTCTGGCTTGTTTACAACTATTATTGATGAAACATAAAACTAAAACTATCCCTATTCATTGCATGTATGGGTCTAGTGGAGCTTCATAGTCAGAGGAGGATGGTGCTACAACCAATCAGCGTAATCTTTAGGATAACGTAGTAGGATAAAGTCTGGAGAAAGTTACGTATGACTAAACAAAAGCTAAACGACTTTTGTCGCTTCTGTAAAAAGAATTTAAAGATTGCTGACGTTTTCTCACATTCTTCACTCATCTTTGACAAACGGAAATAGCCACACATGGTTGTTCTTCTTCTATAGTTATTTCCGGTTGTTTGTCGCCAGTGTCACTTTGTTACACCCGCCCTCTGACTCTATACTTCATTGTGATTTGTCGGCCAGTTTCAGGGAAAGTTTCATTGAGTGTAACTAGACAACTACGGTAGCACATTATATTTCCTGCTGCTAGGAGTGTCTAGTGCGGCTAGGCTATAGAATCATCTGATTATTGTAAATGTTGTTTTTCTGGACAGGTTGGACATTTGGTTCTGAAAGTGATTTATTGGTCAAATGCATGTTCTTCTGTGATCTGACCGGTGTTCCCCCTGGCAGGTACCTGGTCCTTCTCCGTTTCGGAACTGGCCATCCCAGGTGCAGAAATCGGCCGTATCTCTGCGACGGACGCGGACCTGGGGGAGAACGCCCGACTGCTGTACACCATCCTGGAGGGGGAGACCGGGGACACCTTCAACATCACCGCTGTCAACCAGGAAGCGGTCATCACGCTCAACAAGGTGAGTGATGAGTGAGGCTTTTGTCATTAGTTACAGAGAAAAGCTGAAATAAAATCAGAAAGGAAAGCATGTGTACAGTACAGAGGAAAGAACCTGCTCTGACATCACAAGCTTGAAGGACACCTTAGAAAACTCTAGGTCAAAGGTCAAACATCACAACAAAGGTACAAATCAAATTTTGAACGTTTCATCTTCAGATCAGTAGGCTTCACTAGTTTCCAAACCCTAACCCTGGTTCTCAGTCTGGCTCTAAAAGTGTTCTCTGGGGTCAAAGGTCAGTCCAGTTCTTACTTTGTGTACTGGTTCACAGTTATGTTGGAAATAGAAAGGGCAAGGGCCATCCCCAAACTGTTAACACTAACTCTGGAGCGTGTTTGTCCTAAATGTGTTGGCGCTGAAGTAGATCTGAAACAAAAGCCTTTAAACTGGTTTAGTTTAACTGTGGAAAAGCTGAGACGCATGCATGCACGTACATACTGGTTTCCATGTCTCATTAGGATCAAGTTTTTAATCATCACTTAGTAAGGTAAAGTAGTTATTATTTGTCATAATAATGATTATTATTACATTTTTAGTACAGTTTTCTCGAATGTTATGACATTTAATCCTATTTAGAGGGTATTTTAGTATATTTTTTTACATTTTTCTGTATTTTTATTTACAGATATTATATATCTTATCTTATATATATATATATATATATATATATATATATATATATATATATATATATATATATATATTGTAATTACATAATTTTTTTGGACATTTTAATCATTTTTTGTTTCAGTTTTCTCTATTTTTATGGCATTTAACTCTATTTATAGGCTGTTTTAGTATATTTTTAGTCTGTTTTATTTTACTGTTACTGCATTTTTGTGTATTTTTGGCCAAAATTAAGGCAAGAGGGGAAAATATGTAAATATATCAGTGTTGTCCAGTCTCCGTCTTTTCTTTACAAACACAACATTATTTGTATTTATATTAGATCATTGTACAGTACTACATTTCTCTCTATTTTTTGTGCATTTTAATGATCAATAAATAATAATAATAATAATAATAATTCTTATTAAAATTATTTACATTTAGAATATTAAATGTATAGTTATTAGTTTTATTCACAGAAAGAGATAATAGAATCCAGAAAAGTATCCTTAGCATAATAGATGTTAGTGTTAGTAATTTTGGATAATTTTAGTAAATTTTTAGCAAAAAATTTTAGGGCATTTTTTGTGAATTTTAGTGTATTTTTGGCCATTTTAGTAAATTTGTAGTACAGTTTTCTCTATTTTAGGGCATTGAACTCTAATATTTTAGGATATTTTTAGTCATTTTTCTGTTTTTTTATTGCATTACATTTTAGTGTGTTTTTCTCTATTTTTGGAGCAGTTCACTTAGTTTATAGGCTTGTATATTTTCAGTGAATTTTATATTTTATTTTTAGTGTATTTTTGGCAATTTTAGTAAAATAAAGTTTTCTCAGTTTTATGGGTATTTTAGGATATTATTAGGACATTTCCCTTTATCTTTAGTGAATTTTAGTGTGTTTTGAGCCATTTTAAAGATTGTAGTACAATTTTCTGGCATTCAACTCTATAGGCTATTTTAATATATTTTTAGTGCATTTTATTTTATTTTTTAGTGCATTTTAGTGTATTTTTGGCCAAAATTACGGCAAGAGAGGAAAACATGTAAATATACCAGTGTTTTTCAGTCTCCATCTTTTTCTCTAAATATTTAGAATATTAAATGTATAGTTATTAGTTTTCTTCACATTAACAGATAGGAGAATCCAGACAAATGTCATTAGCACAATAGACTACAGCTGTTATAGTGTGTAAGAATTCCTTAGTGAAAATGTGAGGAACAGTGCGTGGGTGAAAAATGAAAATTAATTTGCAAGTAAAAAAGAGAAGGTGAGAAGGACGAGGCCTGTCCGACCTTTCATAAACTGCTGTGTTTGATTATCATAAAGTCTCATCATTATGTGTCAGATAGAGCTGTGGTTTTTGGCTGAAGAACTTTTAATGGTTTGCAAACATATTAACTGTGACACGCTTTCATTATTTATCACTGAGTCTAAACATGCTCAGTAAAGACGCTCCACGTCCACAAAACATCCATGGGTCAAATCTGATTCAACTGCTCATATTTTAAATCAACAATCCAAAATAAATGAACTTCCATTTACAGCAGAGGGGTCTCAAACATGCGACGGGGCCAAATGTGGTCTGCGACCCGTGGGATGAAGGGCTTAATAACCTATTAAATGACTCCATATTTTCTTCTCAGTTTTTTCTTTGTTTATAAATAATGACGACTTAAAATTTTTGTCATTGTTTTACTGTAAAAAAATATTAAATTATGAAAATATTTACATTTACAAACTATCCTGTGACAATAAAGATATTATTTGTCTTTGTTTTAGTGCAAAAAAAAGGGAAAATACTTACTTTTAGTTCTGAATATTTAAAAAAAAAAATAAAAAATTCTTAAGTGTAATTTTAACAATATTTTGCCTCAGTTTATCATTAGTGTGTGTGTTTTATTATGGATCCGTTCTACAAAGACACTGAACTCTTAGTAACAGAAGCAGAAAATGGTTCAGCTTTTCTTTAGAAAATTTGACATTTGTTCATGTTATTCACATTTTATTGTTACAGGATAGTTGACCACCACCAGAGTGAGCATGTGAGAGTGAAAGAATAATGGACCCACTATGCACTTTGAGCATGTGTGTAGATAGCCACATTCAGTCTGTCAGACCAGTAAAATAAAAACCTAGAAATAAAGACAATTTCACATTTTTGTCTTTGTTTTAGTGCAAAGAAACCCCATTACCTCATGAAAATACTTACTTTTTTTAAAAATAAACTAACTGACTAGAAAGGTATGAATATTCTGAAAAAAAATATCTCAACAAAAATATGTGTAATCCTAACAATATTATGTCTCAATTTATAATTTCAAATTTTTTTTATTGTGCTTAATTTTCCTTAGAAATTACAGTTTGTTCATATTTGTTCAGGTTTCTCCCATTTTAGTGTTTCAGGATAGTTTGTAATTATGAATATTTTTCTAATTTAATATAATTTTTTGCACTATAACAAAGACAGAAATTTAAAGTTGTCATTATTTATGGGCATAATGTAAATTATTTTCACCCCAAAATGAGAAGACAATATGGATTCATTATTTTTTTGTAGGTTATTCTGTTATAATTTGACTGTAGATGATATTGGTCTGTATGTGGAACCTGAACTAGAATCAGTTTCACCGCCTTGACCGTAGAATTATTGACTGTACTCGAGTTGAGCAGGGATGAGGGTGGATGGACAAACTGTAGTGACACAACACTCAAAGACTGTGTCCGAAACCACTCCCTACCCCCTACATAGGGCCCTATATAGGGACCACGCAATTTTGTAGGGGTGTCCGAATATGTAGTGAACTACTTATGAGCCCTACATAGTGCACTCAATGTATCCCACAATCCACCGCGAAATGTAGTGTGCATCGATGGTCACTAACCAAAGCACTATATCCCATCATGCATTGCACGAATCGAAAAATGACTGAAGGACGGAGATTTAAAAAAAAAAAAATTTATTGAAATCACAATATAGAGACTCTCAATGAGGATATAAATAAGTATAAGTAAGGTTTACATTAGGCACAGAACAAAGATACAAAATGAAGTTATTTGGTTAAAATAATAAATGTCGTCCAATGTCTTATTTTTTGAGACATGAAAAAAAAAATCTTGAAGTCATTAATAAAACCAGGGAACGAGGGCTTACAGTTTCTGCATTTTACACAGTGAATATGATACTTACAGAATTATAATTATATTAATAATGCCTAATAAGGAAGATTCCAAATCATCCATGTAAAAATGATATGATGTAATCCTAAGGATGGTACACTGTTAATTTTTAGTGAAATCCAATTATGTATATTAGACCAAAAACACTGAGTTACAGTACATGCAAAAAAATAATTATCCGGTGGCTTATCAACAGTATTACAGAAGGAGCATTGATCCACCTCAAATATGAATATTTTCTTCAGAAACTCTGCCACAGGATAAATGTTACGGAGAGTTGTATGATTAAAAGAAAAACGGACAGATTGATATTGGACGTCATACTGGCAGAGCTCCAGCTGTTCAGTAACCTTAAACGTTAGTTTAGTTGATTAACAGTTAATAACAGTAAAACAGTCTTCAACCAAGTTCATTCATATTTTATTTTATTGCACAGACAGTAATACAAAAAAACCTTAAAAACTATTTACATTTTTTGAGACGATACTGTTACGTTTTAGTTCTTGGACGGTGATGACGCATTTAAACAGCGCCGTAGTAGTGTGGACTACAACTGGCCGTGCCCACCCCCCCCCGAACACACACACACACATACACACACTCCCTTCCTTTTTTAAAAAAATGTTTTTGTAAAAGTGGAAAAAAAATTGACCATCCCCCCTGACAACTCGACTACTGTTTATTGACCTTTGCAAATTCATCCCAGGGGCCGCATTGGAACCTTTGGCAGGCCGCATTTGGCCCCCAGGCTACATGTTTGAGACCCCTGGTGTTGATAGAAAAGCACTATAGAAATCTAATACATTATTATTATTATTATTATTTATTTATTTATTTTTTTGCCTTAATGCTAACACGTTAAGGTGTCCCTCTGTACCGCAAATAAACCAAAAAAACCCCTATCATTTAAATCCAAATGGATCCAAGGTAACGTGATTAATCTGATTAAAAAGGTAAATCAACCCTAACAACAGGTGTTTTTCAGTCTCCATCTTTTCCTCTGTAAAATAAACAGTAAAAGTCAGTGTTTTAGCCCAAACGCCAGGTGTTTCCTTTTACAAACACAACATTGTTTTATCTTTTCATGTTTAATCTAATTCCCCCTTGAACAGTAAAGGGTTAAAAACTCAAAACAGAACATCCTAGAGGTAGCGCTGTGAAAAGAAGATGGACTGAAGAGGAGAAAACAACCTCCTGCTGCGTTTCAAAGGAGAATCGATCAGTTCAGCATGTGTTGGACAAGTGGCACCACAGGCAGGAAACTGAGGAGCAAACATGTGAAGAGCTCCTCCCTCTGGTTCTCCTTCTGGAAGGACACGCACATTCAGCTGAGGTGCAAACAAAGCAGACACTTAATGTTGCAACAGGGATTCCTTTATGTGCAACGTATGAAATATGAAATACAACTGAACACTCAGGTACTATGGATGACTATAAGCATCAAAAGTTGAATAAATAAATACACCCTTAAATATGTAATTAATTAACATATGAATTAAATAGGTAAATGTATTATTAAATGTGTCACTAATTCATTTGAGGTAAAAAAAACTTATAAAATAAAGATACAATTTGCCGACTTAATTATTTCCTGGCCCTTGTGTTGCAGTGAATCATGGATTTATTTTATCTGTCAACCTCATCCATCAAAGTCAGTGGGTCGGGCTAAGGTGAATCTAGTCAAATCCAGTCGATTGGTAGTAGGGGTGTCGCTACCAATTGTGGGCCCCATGAAAGGTAAATGTTGTGGGCCCATTCATGAAATTATTTGTCATGTAAATTTGTCATACTGTAGCAGGGTGGGGGGCGCAGTCCACACTTGCCACACCGCAGTCCACACGGCACTTGTGCTCGCATGAAAATAAAACAGAATCTATGACAAAGAGAAATGTGCAAAAATCTAAGAAAGTAGGAAAAAGGACAAATAAATGTATATATTTCGGTAACTGTCACCCAATGGTAAAAAAAAAAACATTGACATATTTCCCCCCAGGATGATTCACCTAATGATGAATGAATCTAGTTTATCTTGCAAGTTCACCCACTTTTGCTGTGATAACGAGGGTAGAGTTTTTCACTGGTTCTTTTTGGTTGGCTAATCCAACCGTGTTCATATGAATTCATTGCCAGTGTTATGAACTCAGTGAGTGAGCATAACTTTTTGACAAATTGACTTTTTATGTGTATATATATATATATATATATATATATATATATATATATATATATATATATATATATATATATATATATATATATATATACAACCATGTTTAATTAGCTCATTTTGAATGATCAAATTTTGATCTTTATTATAAAAGTCTAAAAAGGGAAACTTTATTAAAAATAAAAATGATATTATCAGTCATCCTGTCAGTGCTCAGGCCCTTAGAATCGTTCCCGCCTTTCCCTGCCTCCTGAGTGGGAGTGTCTACATTTTTATTAGTTGCTAGTAAAGTTTAGTTTCCTAAAGTATCCAAACAAACATAGAGGTGAAAGGTCACCCAGTGTATGGGAATGTGTTCACAAGCTCTGCATTAATCCTTTATGTGGAATCCATTTAACTGGACTGGATGTGCAGGGGAACCAATTAGCTGTCGGACTTTGATGGATGAGCTTGACAGATAAAATAAATTCATGATTCACTGCAACACAAGAACCAGGACCTAATTAATTAATTAATTAATTATTCAGGTTTGTTTGTTGTTGTTGTTTCTTAACCTCAGATTAATTTGTATTTTAATGAATTAATGATACATTTAATAATACATGTATATATTTAACTCCAATTTTAATTAATTAATGATACATTTAATTTATTAATTATTTAATTGTGTATTTATTTCTGGAATTTTGGCACTTTTAGTGCTCCATAGTTTACAGATGGATTAATGTTGAATGAATCTAAGTATAATGGAGGCATTTTCTGAATACTGATGATGGTGTGGGGCATCATTTCAGAGTTCAGATGTGAACACTTCTGCAGGAGGAGAAACAAACAAACAAAGAACATTCATTTAAATTCAATGACAGCAAATGTTTTCCTGCAGCATATAGTTTTATAATATTCCTTAACGCTAATGTCAGGTTAAAGGTCAATTTGACCCATTTAAATTTTTTTGTTTTGACTTTCCTTTTTCTTCCCGAAATGTTGTGACTTTTCCTCACCTGGGGTCATGGCCTGTTGATTTAAAGTTGAACCCAGTGGAAAAATGAGAGGTCATTTTTTCACATTCTAAACAAACGTGTCAATATCCTCTACTTTGCATTATCAGTTATTGACCAAAGTTATAATAGTTGTATTTAGTTTTGGCTTATTTTTTTCTCTAATTCAGTTTGCTTGAATTACTTTTTAGCGCAGATTTTCTCTTTTTATTATTATTATTAGTAGTAGTAGTAGAAGTAGTAGTAGTAGTAGTAGTAGTAGTATAAGTGTTATTATTAGTTTTCTGTTTTTCCAAAATGCCTGAACTACATAGAAAAACTAAGTTTGATAATATAAAAAACTTGAACTGAGTTAAAATATTAAATCATGATGATAGATTAATCTCAGTTAATTATGTAACTTGGAAAAGAACTAAGTTTTTTTTTTGGGGGGGGGTTACTGTTTTGAGTGAATGTATCCAGTATGGGTCAAAATGACCCACAACATAATCAATGTAATTACACTGATAACATTATACAAAGGTTTAGCATCTGGTAATCCTTTGTAATAATACCTGGTACCCGTGTTGAGTCGGGTACCAGTTAGGTATCCGGCTCGACTTAGTTAGTCAGTTTTATTACCTCTGCCAAGGAGGTATTAAATTCAGGTCCGTTAGTTTGTTTGTGGGTCTGTCTGTGGGTCTGTCTGTCAGCAGGTTTACACAAAAAGGAAGAAACCTCAAGGAAGAACACATTAGATTTTGAGCAATGAAGGTCAAGGTCAAGGTCACACTTAAAGGTCAGCAGTTAAAACACATAAGTGGTAATATCTCAGTGTCACATTTTTTTTGCATTCACATCGTCTCACCTTCGGACATCAGATGGGTCAACACCCACAGCTCGATCACGTCACGTGTGAATGAAAAATCAAGCCTTGGTGGAGGTCTGCTGTTTCTGACTGCCTTGTTGATTATAATCTTTATGTTGAACATGTACACAGTGAAAAAATCAAAACCACCAACAAATCATCAGTAATGATCTTAGTAGGGGTTGTATTGGTACTAACTGTTTGGTTTTTTGGTTTGTGTTGGTAATAGCTGTCGTGGGGCTCAGTTGGTAGAGTGGGTCGTCCAACGACCAAGAGGTTGGCGGTTTGCGTCCTGGCTCTGGCTGTCCACATGTCGAAGTGTCCTTGGGCAAGACACTGAACTCTGACTCTGACAGAACCTTAGAAACCTACTGGTGTATGAATGTGAGTGTGTGAATGGGTGAATATGAAGCTAATGTAAAGCACTTTGAGCAACATGAAGGTGGAAAAGTGCTATATAAGTGCAGACCATTTAACTGTCTTGGTTCGTGTTGGTACTAACTGGTACTAACTCTTGTGGCTGGTGTCTGTGTTTGGGTTTTCAAACAGCACAGATTTATGATAACAATAGATGATCTTCGAACCCCGGGAGGAGGAAGGATTTCTGAGTGGAACAAATAGTCTTTCCATGGTATCAGCCTTGACCTTCCTGGTCATGTGACCGCTGGCGGCTGAATCTGTTTAACACACGCACACACATACACACATGTGCCGACACACACCCACACATATCCCACTGACGGCTCGATGCACACGCACACATCAATAGAACACACTTGACCTTGTAGCTCCCTGTGTTTCAAGTGCAGCCAATGAGTACAAAGTGCTGCAAAGTGCTGCAAAGAGGCACCGCTGTTCATTTAAGGATGGAAAGCCACACTGCTGCTTTTGCTGCTACTGCACATTGGGTCATCTTTACCTTGATGTATGTGTCAGGTGGAGGCGGAGGGTGGGTGGGGGGGGGGGGGGGGGGGGGGGGCATGACAGTGGCTACGGTGGGGGGTAGGTTAACAGCAGATTAAGGAGAACTGTGAGGAAACCGGAGCAGGGAGATGACTGCAGATTAAATGAGTGTGAATATGTGATGAAAAACAATAGTGAGAAGAAGAGAAGGAAGGTTTAGAGACCAGCAACCAATGAGAGAGAGAGAGAGAGAGAGAGAGAGACCCTGTTTACAGGACAGTTTTATTCCTGTTTAATTCAGAGTAAAGTTTCATTCCTCTTTCAGGTGAACTATGTAAACACCTAATTCCATTTGAATATGATAATTCAAAATTAAACTGAATTCAGTATAAAGTCACTGCTTTATTTTGAACTTAATTCTGAAATCAATAATTCCTCTGACATGGAAACACTTAATTCTTCTGTAACATTATTCCTGTCGTTGTGCACTTGCTCCTTATCTGGTCGCCATGACGCACATATTTGGTGTTGATGACAGACTGAGAACACTGGCTGACATATGTTGGCGTTGATATTCCACTGTCAGCATTAGTTTGTTGATTCCTATGGTTGATTGGGTCAAGCTGCTGCTTCGTAATTATGACAAAAATACTGTCAAACATCACATATAGTATCTGGTCTAACATGTTGATAGTTCAAACCAACCCAAAAGAGGAAGTGGATGCCATTGTTTTTTTCCAGTAAACATCCAGATGTTGAGCAGCCATTCTATCCAATCAGAACCCTCTGAAATATCCATTAACTAGAGCGGAATACACCTTTTTTAATGGAAATCTTTATTCAGAATTAACATGTCTATGTAAACACAAAGGAAATAGTTTTAATTCTGAATAATTTTATTCAGAATAAAATGTTAACTGAATAAAATTGTTGTGGTTCTGCTGTAGAATATTTGAATAATAATAATAATAATGGATTGGATTTATATAGTGCTTTAGTGTGTGTGTGTGTGTGTGAATGGGTGAATGTGAGGCTAATGTAAAGCGCTTTGAGCACCATGAAGGTGGAAAAGCGCTATATAAATGCAGTCCATTTACTTTATTGGCCACTTAAAAAGGGCTTTACAGTAGTTATTCATTCACTCTCGCATTCTCCCTCTGGTGATGGTAAACTACATACGTAGCAACAGTTGTCATGGGGCAGACTGACAGAAGACTGGCTGATATTTTGTGCCTACGAGCTGACCACCACCACATGAGTGACAGTGACAGGATTTAACAGTGGCTATGGTTCTGCTGTACAATATTTAACAGTGGTTGTGGTTCTGCTCTGGTTCTGCTGTAGAATATTTGATAGCGGTTGTGGTTCTGCTGTGTTTCTACTGTAGAATATTTGACAGTGGTTCTATCCAGAACTCTTGCTGATTCGGATCCGTCTCTGGTGTTGATTTATTGAAACATTACAAACTGAATTTCAGAAAACAGGTTAATGAAGCTCAATCAGTTATTTGTGTTTAATGTGACAGTGATGCCACATAATTGTTGTTTTATCTAAGATGTTTAATGTTTGATTGTATAATGATCCTGTGTTTTATAGTAAGAGCAGCTGCTTGTCCCCATACTGTCAAAAACTCTGATATATGGGATAAAAGCACAGAGTGCAATTATAGAGCTGGCAAGAGGTGGTTTTTCAGGCGTAACGCAAATGGTGTATTACGCAAAACTGCCACAGAAAGACCTTTTTCACAACTACAGACAAGTGAATTAAAAGAACAGATGTTGATGAATAGTACAATAAGATGAGGAGGAGTAGAAGAAGAAGAAGACAAACATGGTGCCTTTGTTTGTGCAAAAACACCAGGAAACACAGCATTAGAATTTAGTAGATGATAAAGGCAGAATATAGAGCTGGGGTCTCAAACATGTGGCCCGGGGACCAAATGTGGCACGCCTAAGGTTCCAATGTGGCCCCTGGGATGAATTCTCAAAGGTTAATAATTCCACAGTCAAGGCTGTGGAACTGATTTTAGTTCAGGTTCCACATACAGACAGATATTATCTGGAGTCAAATAACAGAAAAACCTACAAAACATAATAAATCTATATTTTCTTCTGGGTTTGAAGTAAAAAACACTTGACATTATACCGATAATGACAACTTCCAATTTTTCTTTGTTTTAGTTTCAAAAAATAAGATGAAAATATGGAAATATTAACATTTACAAACTAAATAAATAAATTGATTTGAATGATATAAGAATAACCATGGGCAGTGCTGGGAATAAAGGCTTTAGAGTATAATGGCGTTACTAACGCAGCCACATTTCGAGTATCCATAACTGTATCGCTGTTACGTTACTCGGGAAATAATGTGACGTGTTACAGGCGTGTTTCCACTATCGGAATTTCCAGGACTTTTTTGGGGAAGTACTTTTAGCTCGGTCCTTTGAGGCATGTGTCTCCAGACAGAAATGGAACCTTTCCATGACGTCATTATTTTTGCAACAGTTGCTATGGTAACAGACTAACAAAAAGCGCCAAAACACAGCCTCAGCAGAGGAGGAAATAAGACTAGACGTGGACTAGGGCTGACAAAATGCATTCAAAAATCTTGACCGATCACTGAGTCTCATTAACTAGTTGAAGTCACGGAGAAAAGAAAACAGTTGCTTTGTTCGCTCACACACACACACACACACACACACACACACAGCCATATGCACCGCAGCACTTCAGTCACTTTTTAAATGCTGCAAAGTGGAGTGATGTTATGTTAAAAGCTCATTTTAATCTGTCACACATAGAGAAAATATTCGATATTCAAGTAAATTCTGCTGCTAAATATGGTGTAAAAAAGCCCATAGCGATGTCCACCAGCCTGCGTCAGTTCTGCACAAACTGCATTTGTCGTAGCCCATCTGTCATGTCACAATTCATCCACTATGCTGTTGGGTTTCATGGTGCCAACTCGCTGTCCCAGTCTAGCTGCTATAGAAGTTCTAGCTTTGTGGGTTTTTTTCAGCAAACATGTTTTGAGCAATCGTTCTAAACTGGCACGAGCTATACCAGAACAAGGATGGATACCCCATCTGACGTTTTTTTGGTTTTCCTTTTAATTAATTACTTTGCATTACTAACTGCGTTACTCCACTAGCAATTACTTTTGGGGGGAAGTCACTAGTAATTGTAATTGTAATTACAAAGTAACTTACCCAACACTGACCGTGGGCAGTGGTTAGCACTCGTGCCTTACAGCAAGAAGATCCCTGGTTTGATTCTCACACTAGACCTTTCTGTGTGGAGTTTGCATGTTCTCTCCGTGTCTGTGTGAGTTCTCCAGTTTCCTCCCACCATCCAAAGACATGCACTGTTATGGTAGGTCTCCCTTGAAAAAGAGATCAGTGATCTCAATGGGACAGACCTGGGTAAATAAAGGTTAAATTAATAAAATGTGTAAAACCTGAACAAGTATAAACAACTTAAAATGTATGAAGAAAACTCACTACAATTTTAACCATTTTTTGCTTCTTTGTGTAAAAACGATATGTTGAAGCAAAACATTGTTAAAATTGCATTTATTTTTTCGAGAAAATTTAGGGATTTTTTTCTGGCTATTTCCATCTTTTTTGTGTGTATAGTTTAGAAATGAAAATGATTTCATAAATCAATGGGGGTGTGTTAAAATTTACATGTTATTCTATTATTTTACCTGAAATCAAATCAGACTGAATGTGATCCCTGAAATAACGTGAGTTTGACAGCCCTGATATTGAAGAACAAGGGACAATAAGCCCCAACCCCTCACTAATGTTTTAGCTCGTATTGGACATCTCCCTCTCAAAATGTAAGACTATTGTTTTGACCTTTCAAGCTTGGTAAATTTTGGAGCCTACATGTAGTTTCCTGTCTGTCAATAAAAGTAACTCACTCTCTATCTCCACTGGTTTTGTTGTTATAGTGTATTTTAGTTTTCTAGGTATTGACCCAGTGACTGTTGACCACTTGGGTTAATAACAGGACAGAATTTATACACACAAGATCCAGCAATTTTGGTGCTGACTGGAGGTCTGTAAGATTAGATTAGAAATTTTCTAGATTAGAAAATTAGATTTTTACCTTTGACCTAGAGTTTTCAAATGTGTTCTTCAAGGTTCTGATGTCAATGCATATCAACAGTTAAAGCAAAAAGAAGATGTATGCTAAACTGTGTATACAGGAAGTACATTCATGACCTTTGACCTATCTCTGATCAATGTGAAAACACATTTTTGGTGACCTTGACCTTTGACCTTCACTCACTGAAATGTAATGGGCTCTATTCTGGACCACCTCACACCTTAATAATAGTAATAATAACAAAGCAGTCGGAGACAGCAGACCTCCGCTATCATATGACGTCAAAACATGGCATGATCGAGCCATAGGTTTTGACCCATCTGAAGTCTGAAGGTGAGATGATGTGAATGGAAAAAAACCGTGTTCTGCCTCCCATGCCACCACTTGTTAGCCATTATGACCATCCACTGCTAGGTTTAGCAAGGGATCAAATATTTCCTTATGGGAAATATTTTTATATATATATATATATATATATTTTGATAGTAACGCGTTATTCTATGGGTTATTACAGCTTACTACTGCTGCTACTCTAACAGATTGGAAAAAATAGCTGTTACAACGTAGCAAATATTTACTTTCAAAGTGGCCGAACTACTTGCAGAGTGATATGGTACCATGAATCTGAAGTGACAAAACTCATTGCCATTGGCAGCGGGTGTTAATGGCACAGCGGGTGGGTTACCGGAAGAAAAAAAAAATGCCACCAGAACGCTAGGAATTCAAAGTGAACAGGAGCTGTCGCAACGTTGTAGAGGGCTGTAGAATAAAACCAAAAAAAAAGGAAAATATATGTTTCCTACTCTGTGTGTGTGCCTGTGGTTGTGTGTGAAAAAGAAAGTGAATACATTTTAATCAGTTAATTCTGCTCATAATTTACATTTTCAGTAAGGCTTTTATTTTGAAAAGCCTACTGTCTGTGTTGGTGTGTAGGTGTCTGTGTGTGAAAAATAGAAATAATATATTTTAATCAGTTAATTACCTCCACCAAGGAGGTATTAAATTTGGGTCCTTTTGTTTGTCCAGGATTACACAAAAATTTCTGAATGGAATTTGATGAAACTTTCAGGAATGATGGGTTCTAATGGGTTCAAGGAAGAACCCATTATATTTTGAGCAATGAAGATCAAAGGGCAAGGTCACACTAAAGGTCAACAGCTAAAATACATAAGTGGTAATATCTCAGGATTCAGACAAGATATAATCTGGCAGTTTTTTGCATTCACATCTTCGAACCATTGAACATGAGATAGGTCAACACCTATGGCTCCATCACGTGATGTTTTGATGTTATATGATGGCATAAGGTCTGCTGTCTCTGACTGCCTTGTTATACTTATAATTTAGCATTTTTTAAAAATGCTTTTATTTTGTAAATCCTGTGTGTGTCTGTGTGTTTGAAGGAGAAAATGTATTCTAATCAGTTATTATCTTGTACCACTGATAACAGTAGAAGCCTAACACACACACACACACACACACACACACACACACGGTTGCTATGTCTCTCCATGGTTGCTAGGGGAGGAGCTAAATAGGTGACAGGTAAATCCACAGTGTTAACAGAAGCAGAAAAGCACCTGCCAAAAACACTGACCTTAGTCCATCCCATGTCAGAAATATTTACACATCAAGCTTGGTGAGGGTCTTGTGAATGTTTAGGTATACATTTTTTTTTTTTTTTTTTTTAAAGTCAGAATTAAATAAACACTGGTGTTAAAAAGTGGAGTTAATCAAGCATTTTAGTGACAAAAATTTAATATGGCAGTGAATGAGAAAAGAAATCAGCACATGTTGTGTTTTGAGGCTCACAGATGGAAAACTATAGATTTTAAAATTAAAGTCTGAACTGTTTGTGGAAAAAAGTGTTATTCCTATAGTTTTATGTAGAATATGTTCCTAAAACCCAAGAAATGAGAATCTTATGAGGAGTTTCTTGTAGATCTCTGCCTTTAAAATAAGGTCTCTCCATTCTGCTCCACTCACAGGCTGACAGCCAATCAGTTGTCTCAGTTGGTTTCAGACAAACATTTTTAATATATGGTGGGACTGGGGTTGAGGTGGGAACATACAGTCCAAATGGGCTCATGGGCTGATTTTCTGTGTATACTGTAAGTTCAGGATGAGGTTTTCAGTTGGTGGATTAAACACATAAACCTTCCACACACATAAAATACTCTGTATTTTATTAATAATAGGTCTGTTCTTATAGTATATAGGGCGGCTGTGGCTCAGTTGGTAGAGTGGGTTGCCCAACGACTGAGAGGTTGGTGGTTTGTGTCCGGACTCTGGCTGTCCACACGTCCAAGTGTCCTTGGGCAAGACACTGAACCCTGACTTAGGCCCCCAATAGGAGTGACCTTAGACCTTAGAAACCTAATGGTGTCATAGAGTGTGTGAATGTAAAGCGTTTTGAGCACCATGAAGGTGGAGAAGTGCTAAATAAGTGCACACACACACACACACACACACACTGCAGTTCCTTCTGTTAAAGCAGCTACAGTTACACAGTCAACAAATCACAGAAATAAAACACAAGTTGCCACATCTCCCAAATTGTACATGCGATTGTAAAAATGTGTGGACAGGTAACTGGTGATCATCGTGATATGTCATATGTGGGGGAAAAAATTAAATAAAATCAGAATTTTGAGTGTCGGAATTTCACAGCTCATAAAATGAAAAAGCAATATACAACTTTTTGGGTTCTTCGTTGATCATCTTCCTCTATTATTTGGTACTATTTACAAGTCTGCTACAAACGGTCTGGGGCGAGATCATTTTGAAGGTTTTCCATTCAAAGGCAGATTGCAAACTTTCTGTTGGGAAAATGTTATGACCACAAAAACTTTTGGCATCTTTATCCCAAACTGTTCTAGATGTTGGTTTTGAAGCATTTTAGTTTGAAAGGCAGATAGTGAACTTCCTGTCCAGAATAGATTCTAGACATGAGTGTGTGAAAGTTGGGCTCCATGAGACACATATTTTGACATGTTTATGCTCCATTCCTAAAGCCCCTGAGGGCCATTTTTGTGCCTCTAATGGGCTCTAGAGAGCATATTATGGGATGTAGGGCCATAATTTTTCCATTTAATCAGATTGTTCGCCAGATATGGCATGTGCAAAATTTGTATTTGGATGCCCTAAAGATATAATTATGCATATTTAGGGGGTCCTAATTCAGTTTACTTTATCACTGTATAATAAAAAGCGAATGCCTTTCCATAGGGACCCTCTCCCTGAGGGAAGGAGAGGGACTTGACCGTGGGTGGGCTATGATCCCTAATAATGAATATATGGGTGAAAGAACATGTTTCCATTGTCTCCATGGTAAAGGTTTGACTATTTCAGGTGGACTCTGCTACCACTGCTGCTGCTTTACTGTCAACCCCCCCTCCCCGTCACCCCCCAACAATAACAGCTCTCTTCTTCCTCTATCTACACCCCCCCAACTCATCATCCCAACATCAGCCTTTGTGGCTTTGTATCTGATCTCCTTACACATGTCCAAAAATACCACATGTATGCATGCACGCACACACACAAACACACAGTCCCTCGCTCGCCCTCTCTCTCTCTCCACTGTCCTGGCTGTGTGTTTTGTCTGGAGGACATGTCAGACACCAGCATTTGTCTGTTTGGGTGACTCGACCCACAGCTGATTAATTCACTTTCACAGCCTGAAAATGACACCTAGGAATAATACACATACGCACACACACACACACACACACACACACACAAACACTGGTTTCCATGTCTCATGAGGACCAAGTTTGCAATCATCACTTGTAGGTAAAGTAGTCATTGGGTAGCGAGTCTAAATACACCTTTACACACACACACACACACACACACACACACACACACACACACACACATATATATATATATATATATATATATATATATATATATATATATATATATATATATATATAATTTATTTTTTTAATTTTTTTTCTTTGCTTCTTTGTGTTTATTTGGGGTTTTGTTGTGGATGGTAACATAGTTTGTATATATTTTTTCTCCACAGTTGTTTTTATTTTTGTATATTTTTTGTATAATTTGAATCCACCCCCCCCCCCCCAGACAGAACAGTCAATGCAACCCTATGATTAATCTGATTTTTAAAAAAAACTCTAATCATTTGACAGGTCTAAAAATAGCCTATGTTATTACTCTGAGCTTTCAAGAACATCTACATGATCAGTCAATAAAATAGATAAAATAGCTGACTTTCATTGAAAAATGTCAAATAATGAGCACATATTACAATAAATGCTGATAAATCACTGAAGAAAGGCTAAATATAGAGGAAATAGATGCTTTATGGACTGGCACAGACATAGCACTGGGTGTTTAAGGGTTAATACTCATTTAACTCTACACTTAAATTATTAGTTTTGAACATATTGTTGTTAATGAACATACATAATCAGGCAGTGACAGATTTTTGATCCAGAGTGTGAACAAGGCCACAGTGGAAGCAGGAGCTAACTGAAGCATTCGCATATCCTAGCATGTGTATTGTTCTGCAGCACTGCCCCCTGCAGGTAGGAATGGGATGGATGCTTCAATCAGCTGATCCAAATCCAATTTCATGCTGAGCCGATGGACACACACTTTACAGAAAAATATGAAATATTTCACCTGTTTATAACATCAAGCCCTGGTACAAACAAGTTAGGGTTTAAAATACACAAACACATACATACATACATACATATATATATAATTAAAAATGTTCCTCTCGCCCCACCTGGGCGGTGTCTCCTTCAGACTCGGGTCCTGGGAGCCTGAGGGTTCTGCGCAGGATCTTAGCTGTTCCTAGCAATGCGCCATATATATATATATATATATATATATATATATATATATATATATATATATATATATAGATATATAGATAGATAGATAGATAGATAGATAGATAGATAGATAGATAGATAGATAGATAGATAGATAGATAGATAGATAGATAGATAGATAGATAGATAGATAGATAGATAGATAGATAGATAGCACTATATATAACACTAGATATACATTTAACAGTTTCATTTACAAACACAACATTCTGGATCCAAACACTTACTTTACAGAGATATTTTTTAGGTGTTTGAAGTTAAATCAGCACAGAAGAGTAGAGGGCTGAACACACATTAAACAGGTGACGCGCCAATAAAAGCTTAGTGTGTTGTGATTGGATGAGCTCTGCAATGACAACAAGAAAAAGAAAATAAACTAAGTGTGTGCCGAAGCATCAGCTTGCAGCAGCTCATTACATGTTAGCATCGTCTTTAACACATTAGCATCATCTTTAACAGCGTGTTTATGAGTAAACAGGATCAGCTGATGCAACACTAGGCCTGTCATAAAGCACTACACGTCCCCATTCTGGAGGTTCCTTTGAGCGGCAGTGTAAGCCTTTCGCTGCTCTCACCTGCCTGAGGACGACCAAACATGCGCATGTGTTATTAGCATTTCCATATGTTCTCACTTAAAATGCACGATTTAATCCTCGGTCACACGCCAGCGGCAAGTCCAGGATTATCTGTGTTTGTTTCCTCACACGGACCAGAGATTGTGTTAAGCTCCTCTGAGAGAGAGAGAGAGAGAGAGAGGGTGAGGGTGCGGGGGAAGGTTTTAGGGTAAGAGAGAAGGAGAGAGAGAGAAATGGGGGAGAGAGGGGGAGAGAGAAAAGGAGGGAAGAAGAGGAGAGGGGGAAGGCGTCTGTGAAGAACAAAGTCAAAAGCCAGATTTTGCAGCAGTTTTTCTTGCTTTACTGCAGCTGCTCATTGGCACAAACATCTAAAGCTTTGTTTGTTTTCAGACAAATGTGACGTATGATCTTATTATTTTGACCCAAACACAGCAGAGCAGGAGTTTCCTGTAATGGGGCCGAATCCAGCAGCAGGGGGCTTCCTGTTT
Organism: Siphamia tubifer; assembly: GCA_020466265.1. Lineage (NCBI taxonomy): Eukaryota > Metazoa > Chordata > Actinopteri > Kurtiformes > Apogonidae > Siphamia > Siphamia tubifer. Next base: position 43,562,782 of record CM035799.1, on the reverse strand, counting down.
CATCAAGTTATATTTGTGTCGTTTGAAGGTCAATGGATGAATAAATAACCAATAAATTTCAATGAATATGATCAGTGCAGTTTATTTTATTCATAGCCTCTGTTTATTTTTTAAGTATATAATGATATATAGGGTGGCACGGTGGTGCAGTGGTTAGCACTCGTGCCTCACAGCAAGAAGGTCCCTGGTTCGATTCCCACACCAGACCTTTCTGTGTGGAGTTTACATGTTCTCCTCATGTCTGCATGGGTTTTCTACGGGTACTCCAGTTTCCTCCCACCATCCAAACACATGCACTGATAGTACTGAACATATAGACAAACAATCACTCTCACATTCACACCTATGGGTGATTTAGCTTAACCAGTTAACCTGAGATGAACTGGCAAATTGTACAGGGTGTACCCTGCCTTCACCCATTGTAGCTGGATTAGGCCCCTAGTGACCCCGTGACCCTAGTGAGGATAAAGCGGGTACAACACGATAAGATGAGATAATGATGTATATATATATATATATATATAAAACACAGGAACAAATCACAGCTACAGACTGGACATTTCTATTTGACTCAGATCAAGCTGAACATGCTGCTTTGGGCCCCTGGAGGCCAGAAGCATTCGCCTCGAGCAGGGCTTCTCACTGAGCATAAACACTGGGCCTCATTGGCCCAACTATCACACCTAGTTCAATTATTGATCAGCTCTTCAGAAGCCTGATAACGGCGTAATGTAATTCTTATTGTTATTTTAAATTTTATTGAATTTTTTGTTTTTATTTTTTTATATTTTTCATTTTTATTTATTTATTTTTTAAATATGTATTGTTTAATTTTATTATTTTTATTGTTTTAATTGTTTAAAATCTTTTAAAAAAATCTTTTAATTTCTTTTATTGTATTTTACTTTGCATTTTATTTTTAATGACTTTTTATTTTTAAAAAAAGAGCAAGAAAGAAAGAAAGAAAGAGGGAGATATCTAAAACACGCAGGACAGTGGGCCACAAGGACCGGACTTGAGAACCTCTGACCTGTAGTAAGACACAGCCCTGGTACTGTACATCCCATCATGAACATTTACATGAACATACTCTGAAGATCAAACATCAGTTATTTCCACAGAACAGTGCAGCATGCCCTCTGAGGATCCAAAATTCACCTTCTAATACTGTATATTTAAGTATTATTTATATACATTTAACAGTGTCCATGTACATTTAAGTACATTTAAATATATATATGTACATGTAGGTACATCTAAGAACATTTAAATAATTTAAATATATTTAACTACATATAAGTACATTTGAATACATTTAACTGTGTGTCTGTACATTTAACTGTATTTAAGCTTTAAGCTTTTTTTGCATGTAGAAAAATGACTGGAGGTCAAACAACAGAGTTTACTGGTACTTTAACATACATGCCCATGATAAGGTCATGAGGTGTCCCTGATTGGGTCAGGAACACTCCCCCCCAGAGTAACATCCAGCTAGATTTCGTGCCGTCACTTGTTTTGAAAACATGCAGAGAAAAAAACTACACTTTATTTCCACAGAGAGCACATGAACCAGTTTGTTCCACTATTTTTTTCAAGTTTGTCCAGCAACTGTGGCGTGATGCTAATGCTAATTCAGATTTGCTAAGATTAGTTAAGTAAACATTTAACTAAATATAAATAATTTAAGGACATTTAAATTAACTACAAGTATAATGCAGGAACACACATAATTTCACACCTTTGGAGCTGCATGTGTTCTCCTATTGGCCGAGCCTTTTCCAGGAGGCGTTCTCCTGTTTGCCAGGTTTTTCCAGGATGTTTTCTCCTGTTTGTCGGATCTTTTCCAGGATGTTTTCTCCTGTTTGTCGGATCTTTTCCAGGATGTTTTCTCCTGTTGGGCAGGTGTTTTCCAGAACATCTTCTCTTTTTGGCCGGGTCTTTTTCAGGACGTTGTCTCCTGTTGAGTGGGCCATTTCTAGGATGTGTTCTGCTATTGGCCAACCCTTTTCCAGGATGTTGTCTCCTTTTGGGTGGGTCTTTTCCAGGACATGTTCTCCTATTGGCCATGCCTTTTCCGGGACAAATGTATTATGTATGACCAGTCGAGCTTGCAGATGAACTAATTAATTTCTGTGAACTGTGAAGCAAATTTAAAAGGGAAATTGTCCAGAGAAATTAGAATTTCAAACAGGAGTGTGTGAGCGCTGCGTCACAGGACGAGACAAGGTTATGCTGCTGCTTTTAAGTGTGTGTGGGTGAGAGACCTCATGCTAATGCTAATGCTAATGCTGCTGAGGCCACAAATGAAGATGACTGTTACATCTGTTCATGTCTTGAGTATTTTTCTGGAAAGGATCTTCTGATTAGTGAATTCACTAGAAAATCTCACTTCCTGTTTTGTCTTGAAATGTGTGAGGTTGGAATATGAGATATATTAGCTTCACAGAGGACAAGCAGATCCAAAACTCACCCTTACAAACAATGACACTGTTAAATGAAGCTGCTTTTCCACTAAATTATCAGATCAACCTGCATTTTAAAAACCTGCATTGACTTGCTAACAATCCTCATTTGTACTTTATTAAATCCATATTTTTGCTTTATTTAATCCACATTTGTCTCTTATTTAATCCACATTGTCCTGTATTTAATCCACATTTCTCTTTCATTTAATCCACATTTGTCCCTTGTTTAATCCACATTTCTCATTTATTTAATCCACATCCCACAAGGGTTAAATATAAATGTACAAACTCTTAAGTAAGCAGTAATCTTGAAGTAGAATTAACCTTTTATTCTCAATTAAAAAGGAATAAAACCTCTCATGTGTTGCACAAACACTTCGTGGCGGTGGTGTTGGGGTTTGGGGAGGGGGTGATGGAGTGCATCGAGGTAGTGAAGGAGAGAGATGGGAGTGATGGAGTGCTGGGGGGGTGAGGGGGGGTGATGAGTGTGTGCTCACAGTGTAAGTGACACCGTCTCCTCCTCAGACAGATTGTCTCTCACTCCTCCTGTAATAGGGAACCTGTTAGAAAGCGTTTTCTCCCCGCTCGCACGCCCCATCCATACTCCTCACTTGCCCCCCCAAATACAAACACACTCACAGCCTCTCTCTCTCTCTCTCTGCCCAGACATTCCCTCTTGTTTATTTATTCCTCAGCAGAAATATTCCTCCAATTGCCAGCGTTTCTTTGTCTTTCACTTCACCCTTTTCTATGTATAATTTTTAATCAATCTTCACCTCGTTCTAAAACTGCTGATTTTCTGTAAAACATTTTTTTCCCTCCAGTTTATGGCTCAGTGCCAGGGAGAGAAGAAAAAGATGGAGAAAAGAAGAAAAGAGAGATCAGACAGGAAGGATAGAGTGTGAGCTAAACTGGAGGAAATTAATATTCCCACCGCCATTGGGATCATGTTCCCTGTTAGAATCTGACAGTTAATGTTCTGCCGAAGAACTGGAGAACAACACGCTTTCTGCTGTCAATCACACTCACTGTAAAGACACACTCACTATAAAGGACACACTCACTGTAAGGACACGCTCACTATAAAGGACACGCTCACTGTAAGGACACACTGACTGTAAGGACACGCTCACTATAAGGACACACTGACTGTAAGGACATGCTCACTGTAAGGACATGTTCACTGTAAGGACACACTGACTGTAAGGACATGCTCACTATAAGGACACGCTCACTGTAAGGACATGTTCACTGTAAGGACACACTGACTGTAAGGACACACTGACTGTAAGGACACGCTCACTATAAGGACACGCTCACTGTAAGGACATGTTCACTGTAAGGACACACTGACTGCAAGGACACACTCACTGAAAGGACACATTCACTGTAAGGACACACTCACTGTAAGGATCCACTCACTGTAGAGGTAAGATCAGGCCTAAAAAATCCACCCCGACCCGACCCAGGCCCGCAGGAATTAAAGCCCGACCCAGCCTGAGCCTGACCAACTAACTTCATTTGCAGGCCCGAGCCCGGAGCAAACCCGAAATTTCAATTTATCCCATAGTATTTTTGGCAGAAAAAAAACGCAAGAATTTTTAAGATTAAAATAATCAACATATTTTTATTATCATGATAAATGCATTTACACTACGAAATAACACTGGAACACAGAATAAGAGGCCAGACAATGAGAGTGAAAGAGAGAGAGAAGCCTGAGCCCGACCCGACAAAATGACATTTTAGGCTCGGACTAAAAATCTTACCTCTAACTCACTGTAAGGACACGCTCACTGTAAGGACACACTCACTGAAAGGACACGCTCACTATGAGGACACGCTCACTGTAAGGACATGCTCACTGTAAGGACACGCAGTGAGTAAGGACACACTCGCTGTAAGGACATGATTGCTGGAGGGACACGCTCGCTGTAGGGACACGCTAACTGTAACTACACACTTGCTCTAAGGACACACGCACTGTAAGGACATGCTCAATGTAAGGACACACTCACTGTAAGGATACGCTCGCTTTAAGGACATGGTTGCTGGACACAATCACTATAAGGACACACTCACTATAAGGACACACTCACTATAAAGACACACTCGCTATAAAGACACACTCACTGTAAGGACGCGCTCGCTGTAAGGACATGCTTGCTGGAGGGACAAATTCGCTGTAGAGACACGCTCACTGTAACTACACACTTGCTCTAAGGACACATGCACTGTAAGGACATGCTCAATGTAGAGGTACACTCACTGTAGAGACATGTTCACTGAAAGGACACACTCGCTGTAAGGACACGCTCACTGTAAGAAGAAGCTCACTGAAAGGACACACTCACTGCAGGGACACACTCACTGTAAGGACATGCTCACTGTAAGGACACACTCACTGTAGAGCAGGGTTCACTGTAAGGACACGCTCACTATAGAGACATGCTCACTGTAAGGACACGCTCACTGTAGGGACATGATCACTGTAAGGACATGCTCACTGTAAGGGCACACTAACTTTGAGGACATGGTCACTCTAAGGACACGCCCGCTGTAGGGACACGCTCACTGTAAGGGCACGCTCACTGTAGAGCCATGTTCACTGTAAGGACACACTCACTGTAAGGACACACTCACTATAGAGACATGCTCAATGTAAGGACATGCTCGCTGAAGGGACATGATCACTGTAAGGATATGCTCACTGTGAGGACATGCTCAATCAAAGGACACCCTCACTGTAAAGACACACTCACTATAAAGGACACACTCACTGTAAGGACGCGCTCACTGTAAGGACACGCTCACTGTAAGGACACGCTCACTGTAAGGACACGCTCACTGTAAGGACACGCTCACGGTAAGGACGCGCTCACTGTAAGGACACGCTCACCGTAAGGACACACTCACTGTAAGGACACATTCACTGTAAGGACACACTCATTGTAAGGACACACTCACTGTAAAGACAAACTCACTATAAGGACACACTCACTGTAAAGACAAACTCACTATAAGGACACGCTCACTGTAAGGACACATTCACTGTAAGGGCACACTCACTGTAATGACGCACTCACTGTAAGGACACCCTCACTATAAGGACACACTCACTATAAGGACACACTCACTGTAAGGACACATTCACTGTAAGGACACACTCACTTTAAGGACACACTCACTGTAAAGACAAACTCACTATAAGGACACATTCACTGTAAGGACACACTCACTGTAAAGACACGCTCAGTGTAACGACACGCTCACTGTAAGGGCACACTCACTGTAATGACGCACTCACTGTGAGGACGCACTCACTGTAAGGACACCCTCACTATAAGGACACACTCACTTTAAGGACACACTCACTGTAAGGACATGCTCACTGTAAGGACACGTTCACTGTAGAGCCACGTTCACTATAAGGATACGCTCACTATAGAGACATGCTCAATGTAAGGACATGCTCACTGTGAGGACATGCTCAATCGAAGGACACACTCACTGTAAGGACACGTTCACTGTAGAGCCACGTTCACTATAAGGATACGCTCACTATAGAGACATGCACAATGTAAGGACATGCTCACTGTAAGACAATGCACACTTTAGGGACACACTGTGGGGCCGCTTGTTTCTTTAAGTGTTAAACTTAAGGGTTAATCATAAACTGTGGGGCCGTTGGAATCTTTAAGGGTTAAACTTAAACTCTTCTACCTGTGTAGCTCTGAGGATACAAAGGAGTTTTGAAGTCTTGTCATAAGCAGGTGGTTTCCACGGTGATGGTGGCGTCTCCATGGTAATGGATACGGCTTTTACCCAGAGGAAGAGCTTTCCTCAAAAATGGTAGTAGTTTTGTGTTCCACAGGTATTTACAAGGTACCACAGGGTTTCCACAATGTTCCACAGGGTTCCACATGAAAACTTTATTGACAAGCATATGTTAGTGGTGAATTCTGCTTGCACTAGGTTAATGCTACCACTATGCTAATGCTAACACTAGGCTAAGGCTAACATTAGGCTAATAGTAGCACTAGTGCTAGGTTTATGTGTCGCCTAGCTTGGACAAACTTGTTCAGTGCAGATATATTCACTTCTTTCTTGAGTCTGTTCATGAAAAAATTTATCATTTAATATCAATTAAAAATAAATCTTGAATAATGATTCACTCAAATTGATCCAAATCAACCCTGTGAGTCATCTGTTTAAAATACTTGAATCATTCGACAGCTGTGGGTCAGTTGGTAGAGCGGGTTGTCCAATGACTGAAGGGTCGGCGGTTTATGTCCCACCTCTGGCTGTCCACATGTCGAAGTGTCCTTAGGCAAGACACTGAACCCTTACTTAGTCTCCCAGTAGGACTGACAGAACCTTAGAAACCTACTGGTGTATGAGTGTGTGTAAGTGTGTGAATGGGTGAATGTGAGGCGCTTTGAGCACCATGAAGTTGGAAAAGTGCTATATACTGTAAGTCCAGTCCATTTACCATTTAGACAGACGAAATAAATGTATATTACCAGTAGCGGTTACCCCCTCACCACTTCACTGTTCTTCCCACAGCTGGTTGACTATGAGAGCCGCAGCTCCTACTCGTTTTCGGTGGAGGTCCTCAACCCTGTGGTGGACCCCCGCTTCCTACGCCTGGGCCCCTTTAAGGACCGCGCCACCATCAGAGTGGCAGTCCTGGATGCAGACGAGCCGCCTAGGTTTTCCCGATCCAGGTACCACATGGATGTGTCAGAGAACTGCCCCCCGGCCTGTACGGTGGGCCGGATTAGCGCTATCGACCCGGATACTGGTCTGACCAATAATATCAGGTAAAAGATAAACCATTCCGTACCAGACTGTACTCTACTATAACATACTATACCATATCGTGCCATACTGTACCATACTATACCGTGTTATATTCTACCATATTATACCATACTGTACCGTACCATACTGTACTATACCGTACCATACCATACTGCAACAACCTTCTTTTCAAACAATTTTTTAAATGAGAATACATTCAGAATTCTGCTGCCCGCCTTCTCACTCACACCCGCTCTAGGAGCACATCACCCCCAAATCCTTGTGACCTTTTAACATGACGCCTCCTGACCTCTCCTTCCTCTGCTTCTCATCTCCTTCTTTCTCCTCCTCTGCTCCTCCTCTCTTCTCCTCTCCCTTCCTCTATTCCTCCTCTCCCTTCCTCTATTCCTCCTCTCCCCTCCTCTTCCTCCTCTCCCCCCTCTGTTCCTCCTCTCCCCCTCTTCCTCCTCTGTCCCCCCCCTTCCTCCTCTCCCTCCTCTCTCCCCTCTTCCTCCTCTCCCCTCCTCTTCCTCCTCTCCCTCCTCTCCCCCCTCTTCCTCCTCTGTTCCTCCTCTCCCTCCTCTCTCCCCTCTTCCTCCTCTGCTCCTCCTCTCCCCCCTCTTCCTCCTCTTCCTCCTCTGCTCCTCCTCTCCCCTCCTCTTGCCTCCTCTTCCTCCTCTGCTCCTCCTCTCCCCTCCTCTTGCCTCCTCTTGCCTCCTCTTGCCTCCTCTTCCTCCTCTGCTCCTCTCCCCTCCTCTTGCCTCCTCTCACCTCCTCTCACTCTTCTCTCCTCCTCAGGTTTTCCATAGATCCTCAGTCAGATTCAGAGGCTCTCTTTCGGATCACTCCAGACACCGGCCTCATCACCACCGCTGTGGAACTGGACCGAGAACGCGAGCAGTGGCACAATATTACTGTCATTGCCACCCAGAGAGGTCAGAGGTCACCACTCTACACTGGCACATCAACCAGTGCTCCAATTATTTATTTAATTACTGAGTATTTTCAATGTTTTATCTGTTTTTATTTAGTTATTTATTTATTTATTTAGTTAGTTAGTTAGTTAGTTAGTTAGTTAGTTAGTTAGTTAGTTAGTTAGTTAGTTAGTTAGTTAGTTAGTTAGTTAGTTAGTTAGTTAGTTAGTTAGTTAGTTGGTTAATTAGATAGTTTCATTGTTTTTTTTATTTACTTATTTGAAGTGTTATCCAGAAAAGTTGAGCGACAAAGTGATTTAATCAGGATTAATCAAATATATCAAATCAAATCAAATACAATACTAAATTAAATTAAATTAAATTAATGGGGACCCAGCAGACCCTAGCAATGTACCTGTTCCTGTATGTGTGTGCCTGTGTGTGTTTGTGTGTGTGCGTGTGTGTGTGTGTGTATGTGTGTGTGAGTGTGTGTGTGTGTGTGTGTGTGTGTGTGTGTGTGTGTGTGCGTGTGTTTGTGTGTGTGTATGTGTGTGTTTGTGTGTGTGTTTGTGTGTGTGCCTGTGTGTGTATGTGTGTGTGAGTGTGTGTGTGTGTGTGTGTGTGTGTGTGTGTGAGTGTGTGTATGTGTGTGTGAGTGTGTGTGTGTTTGTCATCTTTTCTCATGTGTGAATGGAAACAAAGAACTAAAGCAACAAAAGGTAGATGAGCATCGCTTTTCCCTTTTTTCCTGTGAATGTAACATAGACTTTGTGAGGACAATCTTTTCCCTCATGTTTATATTTAGTCGTCTGAGTGCAACACACACTCAGGTAATAAGATATTCTATATTTCATACAGGAAGGACACATGAAACTAAATAAATCACACAACAGCACAGATCGACCGAAGTGCTACAGGGTTATATAAATAATATAAATTATTTAAATTATATATATAATATAAATTATCAATAATATAAATTCTATAAATAATATAAATGCTATAAATATTTAATATAGATAATATAAATGATTTAAATAATATAAATGCTATAAAATAATTTCAGTAATACAAATGATATAATACAAATGGATTAAATAATATAAATGATAGCAATAATATAAATTATATAAATAATTTAAATAATATAGATGATATAACTAATATACATAATTTAAATAACATAATATAATACATTATAGGACTTGTCTCATTATGTGATAAATATTTTATGATAACGTGAAAAACAAAACCTGCAGCATTTTTTCCCTTTTTATTCCTGTTAATTTTATCCCAGAATGATTTTAAAACTGTTAAGTTTCATTAGTGTCAAAAAGGCTGTTCTGCGTGTTTGGTTAATGTGCACTTTAAATAAAAGATGTGGATCAAATAAAAGTCTTAAGTGTTTAACTGTAGCACTGGATGTTACACTTATGTTGTATAAAGTAACTATCTGGTCAGTTAGGGAGTCTCTCGCATTTTTAGAGCCTATTATAATGACTTCAGTTTTTTCAGGGTTCAGTAGGAGATAATTGGCACTCATCTAAGTCTTTATGTCTCAGACACATGTTCTTAGTTTATCTAATTGCCTGGTCTGATCAGGTTTAATTGATAAATATAGCTGTGTGTCATCCGCGTAACAATGAAAGTAAATGCCATGATTTCTAATAATGTTACCTAAAGGGAACACATACAGTGTAAACAAAATAGGCCCAAGGACTGACCCTTGAGGCACACCATAACTGACTCTGGAGAACGGCGATGATTGTTGATTAACATTGGCAAATTTGTACAGATTAGATAAATAGAATTTAAACCAACAGAGGGCTGCTCCTCTAATGCTTATGTCCCATTCTATCCTCTTCACTAAGATACTGTCGTCAATGTTGTCAAAAGCTGCATTAAGGTCTAATAAAACCAGGATCGATACTTATCCATCATCAGTGGCTGATAATAAGTTATTAGTGACTTTGACTAATGCAGTTTCAATGCTGTGATGAGCTCCAAAGTCTGTTTAGGCAAAGAGGACCCAGATTAAGAACCCTGAACAGGTAAATAATAACAGACACAACCAACAGGTAAACAATAACAAACACAAACCAACAAAGGTCAGAAAAGCCAATGCTGGAGTTGACAAGCATTGAACACTAACCTCCAACTATTGTGACCAAAGTGCTTTACACCAAGCCCTGCCCCCTCCCACTACTGCTTTACAGCTGTGCAGACTTTGACACTGAATGCTTTTTGTTTATTCTGTGTTTTTCAGACAATCCCAGTCAGGTGTCCAGGGTTCTGGTTGCCATAGAAACGTTAGACCTGAACGATAACGCTCCTGAACTGGACCGACAGTACACCACCGCCCTGTGTGACTCCTCCTCTGTAGGACAGGTCAGTATGGGCACTTACAGCTGAACTCTAACCCCTAAATTTGACCTCTGACCCTAAACCTTTGAATATTGAATGTGAATATAGTTACTGTAGATTTAGATACATTTTCTGGAAATATTGGATGGGGGTTTGACACGACTATAGGTTTATTTTTAAATTTTTGTAATGTTGTGTTTGGGTCAAATGTGACCGATTTACAACTTAAAACACTCATAAAAACTGAGTTTTTCATCTGATTGCCTCAAGGCCTTATGTTATCCTCTACACTATGCACTTAAATATATAAAAGTGATGGTCACTTCTTCCATTGAGTTTTAATCAACCTTCTTAGACCTGTGGTGTTCCCGGTCAAAAATAACCGCCATAGGAAATGAATGTGTCACGGACCAACTTGGAAGCGGACCCAAGGAGCAGAGAAACACGATAGATTGGAATAAAAAAAACCTAATTTATTTCGATACACCACAATGTATTAGAAACAAATGTACAGTGTCTCAAGTTACAGGGGAAAATCCAAATCTCGTAGTCACAATCGGGCCAGGGTTCGGAAACCAGGAAATGCGGGACAGCAACGGTATCAGGACTAAAGCAGACTTGTTTATCCAAACAAGTCTGCTCACTCCTCACTCCTCTTTCCTGCACTTATGTACCCACCCTCCCACTGAAACACATCTTCTAGTCTGATCAATGATTATACAGGTGTCTGTTATGTGAACTCATCTCTTTCCCTTTATTTTGTGCAAACCTGGAATGAGAGGAAGAGTTTCCAGAGGAGACTTTTCCTAGCAGACTGGGGAAGCTTTGGTGACTCTTCTTACTCAACAGCACCAGCACATTCCCCACACACCAGCCTCTACCAGTGTGGTTGAGTGTGTGAGCCCCAGCCCTGGCTGCTCTGCCCCAACAAGGACATAGGCAGAAAAGGGAAGCACTGGGAGCCTGATATGCTGCAAATTTTTTAAGCACCGATCAGCATTTTTTTGCCTGATCACTGACACCGATCACCATAAAACTTGATTTGCAGATTACCCATCACTGCTGGTGATGGAAGGAATTTTAAATTTCCATACCTTTCATCTAGCAGAGGGTGCATCATTTACAGGAATAAAAGTATCTATTAATTAACTACAAAAACAGTCAAGACATGATACACCTGTTCTGTAGTGTGTTTGCCAGTTTGAAAATGGTTGTCAGTAATTTGTGTTACGTGATCGGCATGTTTTTCTGATCACCAATCAGGCAATTTTTAGGCAATATTGGCTGATGATGATCGGCAGCTGATCAATTGGTGCAACACTACTGCAAATGTAATGCGAATGTTTGCAAGGCCCCTGCTGACCTGAGTGTCACATGCCACTCATATGTGCATGAATTCACACACACCCACACACCCACACACACACACACACACACACACACACACACACACACACACACACACACACACACCACTTCATGTAGAGTTTGGTCTTTGGTTTTACATTTATTTTTTACATTACATGTTCATTTTTTAATAGTTTTTTTGTGCCTATTTGTATTGTCACTCCAGTTATTTTATGTCTAATTATATAAATTCATGTTAAACACTACTTTGAGGCATTGTTCACAGCTAAAGAATGTTGAATAAAAATTTGGTGGTGAAAAATGTTTTTGGGCTAATTTAAGAGTAGTTCAACCAGACCGGGAACATTAAAGTAGGGAGCGGGACATGAACACGACCAGAGGGTTAAATGTGTAAATGACCCCCCCCCTCTCTCTCTCTCTTACCCCCCACCCCCCAGGTGGTGCAGGTGTTACGTGCAGTAGATAAGGATGAAGGAGGGAATGACAGTAGTGTATTTTTCAGTATTCCTCCAGACTCCACTTCTTCTCTAAACTTCAGCGTCAGAGATACTGGAGGTAAAACTTTTACATCACACACTGGAAACAACTGCTGTTCTCACATTCTCTTCCATGACTCCTCCTCCTCCTGTTTCTGCTCCTCCTCAATCCTCACCCTGGTACCTTATTATTTTGTTTTGTATCTCCTCTTTTGTTTCTTGTTTCTTCTACATCATCTTCTCCACAGATTCTCTCACTTTACTAAAAGTTTTTCTAGGAACATTGCAGCTTCATTTAAGTCACTTAATCCTAACCTAAAAACCCTTAAATCTAATTAAACTTAACATTAAAACCCTTAAACCTAATTAAACCTAACCTAAAAACCCTTAAACCTAATTAATCCTACCCTAAATACTAATGCCAACAGCAGAAGTACGTCATCAACACCAAATATGTGCGTCATGGCAACCAGACCAGGAGCATGTGCAGAAAAATCGGAATAATGTTAAAGAGGAATTAAATGTTTCCATGTCAGAGGAATTATTGAATTCAGAATTAAGATCAGAATAAACCAGTGGCTTAATTTTGAATTCAGTTTAAGTGTGAATTATCATTTTCAACTGGAATTAGGTGTTTACATAGTTCATCTGGAAGAGGAATGAACCTTTATTCTGCATTAAACAGGAATAAAAACTCTACTCCTGTAAACAGGGTCAATGTTATCCAACAACATGACCTAATAAAGCCACAAAAACACCAGCCACAGCTTATTATAGATTATCATATTCATATCCTACATGTGTTATTAGCTCATCCGGATACAACTATTGTCTGTCTGTCAGCGTCCACAATTCAATAAAATTGCTTCTCCTCCCTCAATTCTCAACAGATTTCAATTCTGATTGATTCATTAGATAGCTTTAACCATTGGGCACAAAACGTATCACTTTGTTTGTCGAAATTCAAAATTGTAAAAAATTTGTTTTCCACTCTGGCAATTCTGATTGATTCATTACAAAGTAATTGCCCCAATATTAGTTTCCACCAACAACCTCCTGCGTAGCATTTAACAGCTGTAACCACAGTAATATGTCATTACCCAGGTGCTTACTTTTGATCAGTCAGATGCTACCCCAGAAGAGCTTTGGGGGCTTCCTATACCATTCATACTGTTTTTGACATTTGTTGATAAAAACACACAGCCACATAGTGGTATTGATTTTATCATCTATTGAATGCCTCCCTTTTGTTGATAGCAAGCCATCACAGGTCCGGATGAGCACAGGGCCATTGGCACTATCTTTTTTAAGTATATAAAGGGTGTATTAAACACATATTTTAGCTACAGATAAAAAAAAAAAAACAGGACATTTTGAATTTTGTTCAGGTGAGGCTGAATATGCAGTTGTGGGGCCCCCTAGTGGCTTGGGGCCCCTCTTGCCCTTTTCTGAAAATTTCAGCGTGTGTTCTGTGTCTGCGTCACACAATGTGATTAGTTGTAACAGCGGCTCGTCCCGTTAGCTCTCATTATTATCAGCCTTTTTCTGCTGTGACACATTATTGACTCAGTGGGTAAAAGTTCTCACACATTATGAGACAAATGAAAACGACATCAATTAAACTTTAGAGATTTTTCCTCTATGCAGAAAATCCATTACAGATAGATTGAAAGTCTAAATTTGCACATATTAGCTTCCTGGTGTGTGAGTGTATGTTTCTAATCAGCCTTTTACTGCGACACTGGAGAAAATAACCTTCTAAAATAGGTGGAAAAAATAATACAAGTTTAATTTTGACATGAATTAAAGTCAAATTCTGCAGTGAAACAAATGAAAATGATCACATTACTTCAATCAGATTAGTTCCAGATCTATTGATTATCAGTTCTTCTATGTGACAGAAAAGTTCCTCTGTAGGTGATTCTGTCTGAGTTTAATTTTAAATTATAGAAATGACATTAATACAATGAAGGTCAGACTTAGATTTATTTATTTATTTATTTATTTATTTATTTATTTATTTATTTATTTATTTATTTATTTATTTATTTTATTTCAGTGTAAAATGACTTTTCTTTGTCTCTGGCTGAAGGACGTTCATGTTTTCCCTCCAAAAGGATCAAACTGTCCTCTATCTTATAAATGTTCCCCATCTCTCTTTCTAATGTCTCTCTCTCTGTCTTTCTAATCTCTCTCTCTCTCTCTCTCTCTCTCTATCTCTCTAATGTCTCTCTCTAATGTCTTTCTAGTGTCTCTCTCTCTCTCGAATATATCTCTCTCTTTAATGTCTCTCTCTAATGTCTTTCTAGTGTTTCTCTCTCTACTGTCTTGCTAAAGTGTCTCTCTCTAATATCTTTCTAGTGTCTCTCTCCAATGTCTTTCTAAAGTGTGCGTGTCTCTCTCTCTAATGTCTTTCTAAAGTGTGTGTGTCTCTCTCTCTAATGTCTTTCTAAAGTGTGTGTGTCTCTCTCTCTAATATCTTTCTAGTGTCTCTCTCCAATGTCTTTCTAAAGTGTGCGTGTCTCTCTCTCTAATGTCTTTCTAAAGTGTGTGTGTCTCTCTCTCTCTAATGTCTTTCTAGTGTCTCTCTCTAATGTCTTTCTAAAGTGTGTGTGTCTCTTTCTCTAATGTCTTTCTAGTGTTTCTCTCTCTAATGTCTTTCTAAAGTGTCTCGCCCTCTAATGCCTATCTCTCACTAATGTGTTTCTGTCTCTCTAATGTCTCTCTCTCTTTGTCTCTGTCTTTCTCTCTCCCCCTCTCTCTCCAGGTCCTACAGCCTACTTCTCTCTCAGCACCAGGCTCTCTCTGGCTCGTCCTCCTCCACCCTGATACTGTCTCTCTCTCTTTCTCTCCTCGTCCTCTTGCACCCTGATGCTCTCTCTCTCTCTCTCTTCCCCTCTCTCATCATGCTGTAGCTCCTCTCTCACTCAGCCTCCTCCACCCTAACGCTCTCTTTCTCTCTTTCTTTATCCTCCACCCTGACGCATTCTCTCTCTCTCTTTCTCTCCAGCTCCTCCAGCCTCTCTTGTCCTGCTCTCTCAGGTGCAGCTCGTGTCTTGCTCGTCCTTCTCCACTCTGACTCTCTCTCTCTCTCTCTCTCTCTCTCCAGGTCCTACAGCCTCTCTCATCCTGCTCTCTCAGCTGCAGCCTCTCTCTCGCTCGTCCTCGTCCTCCCTCACTCTCTTGGTGCCATTGGTGCTTCGGGACGGGACGTCGGGTCTCACTAGTACAGGGACGGTCACTGTGTCCGTCTGTCCCTGCCTGAGGGGAGGGGCGCGGGCGGGGGACAAAGACGAAGACAGACAGACGGAGGGCGAGCGAGACTGGGAGAGAGAGGCGGTGTGTTTGCCTCAACAGTCCACTCTGCCATCACCAGGGCTCAGCACCGCCGCCCTGCTGGCCATCCTGGCCTGTGTCGCCACATTATTAGGTATTTATTTCAAACACTTTACTGTAATGAAGATGAATCTAATTATTAATGTCAACACTTTTAACCCATTATCTGCAGAATAATTACTCTTAGTATTATTATTATTACTAGTACCGTATGTCTGGACTACAAGGGCCTATGGCCAAAGGATGTGTCTTTAGCCATGGGCGTCGCACCCGTGGGGGATGGGGGTGTTGCAATACCCCTACTTCTCCAACCAGATGATTTCATACCCCCCACTTTTTTCTGAGTTTGCATATTGTATCGTTACTGGATCCAGGAAACGGACGGAGAGTTGGTCTCAGCCACTTTTTATTTCAGGATAAACGGTTACTGTCGGTCGCAATCGCACCAAACAAACATCACTAACATTGCGGGGCTGTTAAATATCTATGATTTAAACTGTTTACCCGGCATAGTTACAACAGCATAGTTAAATGAAGCGCACCTCATTTCGCCGGTAATGTAAACAGCTCTTCTTCACGGTGTTAGCAAGCAGTCATCAACCAGTAAGTAATGAGAAATGATGCCGTTGTTAAACTAAGTTAACTAAACTATGTCTTGTTCTATGACATTTACCCTAAGCCAGTGATGTTCCCCCTGAGAAGCATATTTTTAGTCGTCTCACCTGACATGGACAAAACATTTTGTAAGAAAAAATAGGTACAGTGTCTGTAAAATCCGTGCCTGATTTTTTAAAATCCTTTTTACCTCGTAATTTTGACTTGACTGAAAAAAACATTCTTGTTATTATTTTCGGCCATATATTACTTTTTTAATATAAAAAATGTTATCATTAATTGATAATTGTTCATTAATTTTGCAATGATAGACTGAGAAATGTTTGCTCATGTTCCACAACCTAGAACACCCCCACATTTTAAATGGCTGTGACGCCCTTGTATTTAGCGCTTTTACCACCAACTTTCAATACAAATACGCCAAGAGCGCTAAGTGCCTTCAGCACTAAAAAAAAAAGCAGAGAGAGACCGCTTTTTTGATGTAGTGCTCCGAACGCTGCGAAGTGGAAATAGTTCAACTTTTAGAATAGTGCTGTACTCGTCAATGTCACAATCCAAAGCTACTAACTAATCAAAAGCAAGGAGGGGGCAGGACAACCACAGTCAACAACCACTGAGGAGAATGTCAGCATGTTTGGACCAGCTGGAGCAGTTGATCTTAGCGGTTTCAGACAACGCCTGTCACTTAATAAGGGGTACCACGACTCTGGGTTAAAAGCGAAGGCACAAGTCTTGTCCATTGTATAAAAATAGTTTTGTATGATGATAACAAGGAAGGTGTTAATGTTTTCACATACAATGTCTCTAACACAGAAGGGTGTGACGTTTGTGTAACTTGGCAACAACACGTGCTCACTCAGGGGAAATCGGAAAGCAGCCGAGAGAAAAGGTTTTTAGCGCTCTCAGTGCTAAAAACACATCCTGTGGACACAGGTCCTAAGGCACCCTTAAAAGCCTTTAAAGGTGTCATTCCTTTGTTATTTCATTTAAATTGCTGTGTTCTCCCTTATTGAATGCATTGTGCTTTGGCTCGATTTAAAAAAAAACATGTGGGTTGCTTTGTTTCCAGCTGTTTTTACAGGGTAGAAAAATGAGTTGAGGTTGAACAACAGAGTTTTCCGGTCCTACCTCATACATATCCATAACCTGGTAATGAGGCGTCTGATTGGCTCAGAGAATGAACGGGTGAAGGAACACTCCCCCCCTCCCCTCTCATCCTGTGTGTGTTTACCATCCCAGAGTAGCATCCAGCTAGGTTTCGTGCCATCACTTGTTTTGAAAACTTGCAAAAAATACCCCAGACTTTTTTTCCACAGAGAGCAAATGAACCAGTTTTCTCCGTCCGTTTTTTTTTCAAGTTTTTCAGCCACTTCTGTGGTAATGTGGACGGGCTTTTCTGAGTAGCTCGTTTCTCTGTGTTATTTTCTATAAATTGGAAATACAGCCAGTGGAGGTGACAGCATGTGTTGGTAACTCGGGGTAACCCATCAGATTCCAAAAGGAGCATGAAAAAGACCTTTGACCTTTCAAGGTCAAAGGTCATGACACAATTCCTAACTGTCAATAATAGTAACTCACTCTATTTCCACTGTGTCAGAGGTTTGATTTTTCAAAAAGATGATGATTTTAAAGGTTTTTATATTTTATTTTATTTAGCACCACTATAGAAAAACCACCTCCTCCCTCTGTTCCCTCTCATACTCCCTCTCTCCCCCTCTCCCTTACCTCCTCCTTCTACCTCTCTTCCCTCTGCTCCCTCACCTCCTCCTTCTCCCTCTCTTCCCTCTCCTCCCTCACCTCCTCCTTCTCTTCCACCTCTCCTCCCTCTTCTCGCTCACATCCTCCCTCTACTCCCTCTCTCTCTCACCTCCTCCCTCTGCTGCTACCTCTGCTCCCTCCTCTTCTTCATTCGTCTTATTTCCCCTGTGACTTGTGCCTAATTATTTTTCCAATTTCTCTGGTTTTATTTTTTGTTGTTTTTTAACCCTGCCTACCAAAAGGGGAGAAGGGTTTGTTTTGTTTTGTTTTGTCAACCGTTTTACACAAACCCTATTGGACCAATTTATATGAACATTTCAGGAAAGGTGCAAGGTGGTCCAGAATAGATCCCATAAAATGTTGGTAAATGTCGGTCAAAGGTCAAGGTCACCAACAATGTGTTTTCATAATGATCAGAGATAGATCAAAGGTCATGCATGTCCTTTTCATTCCTGTATACTCAGTTTAGCATATGGCTTCTTTTAGCTCTCACTGTTGATGTCCATTGACATCAGAACGTTGAAGGACACATTTGAAGACTCTAGGTCAAAGGTCACAATAAAGATCAAAATCAAATTTTGGATGTCACTTTGATTTGATTTGATTTGATTTGAATGATTTATTTCGAACATGTGCAAATTGCAACAATAATCAATACAGCAATAATAATAATAACAATGACATGTCCGAAAAGGAGTAGGATGAAGCATAAGCTTATTTAATCCTACCCCTTCTTCACTTCCTCAACAACCTAAATACATCTTGTAGTAATATAGTGCATAGTACAAAAAATATGATAAATAAAATGATAACAATAACAATGATAACAATACCAATAATCAATAACTGAAGTACTAAACATAGACATATATACAAAAAAAAAAAACAACAACAACAACTATAAACAAATGAGCAGATAGGAAAGTAGGTAACAAATAGAGTTTTTTTGTTGTTTGTTTTCTTTTTTCCTCCCTTCCTTCTTCTTCTTTTCCCTTTTTTTTCTTTCCTTTTTCTAATTTTCTATTTAATTCTATTAAATCTATTAAATCTATTAAATTTCTATTTTGCTCTTATTTTTTATTTTATTTATTTTATTTTTCTATTCATTCACTTATTTTATTCATGTATTTATTCATTTATATCTTTTAACCCCACAGAGGGACAGTCAACAGTGCTCGAGATCAGTGCATATTCCAGTCTTGCAGCCATATACTACACTATTTAGTGCATGTGTGTGACCATCATCGGTCCTCCCCGAAAGCTGAGCAGACATCCCCCATTAGAACTCTCCCTTACAAGCCAGTGAGGGCAGTGCTGCACCTCAGTGATGTGCGGAGGAAACAAAGACTAGACAGGACGGACAGGACGAACGGGGACAGAAACCAACAGGCGGTGCTATTGTAATTAAAGACTGAAAGGTGATGTGTTATTCCCAACCACCAACTGTCCATCAATAAAAATAAATAAATAAATAAATAAGTAGATCAGAAAAAGAGGAGAAAGTCAAACCAGCACAAAAGGAGAAACAAAAACAAAACAAAAAAAAATATTAAAAAAAATTTAAACAATCGACACCGAGCACCACAACCGTGGATGTCCTGATAGTACAAAATAGAATGCAATGTAATAGAATAGGCCAGAAGAGGACACCAGTGCAGAAGAAAATGAGTTTAGTGGAGAGATTGTGGAGAGATTCTCAGCACATTCTGGCAAGTCCCATCATTCGTTGAAATGGGACTCAGTAGTAGCTGGCGAGACCTGATCAAACATGCAAGTGTGAAGGACCCCGAAGCCCAGAACAGCAATCATGACAAGGCAGGGCCAAGTCAACAGGGCAACCCCCACCTCGGTCCGCAGGAGGCACAGGACGCCACTCCCAGAGAGCCACCGGGGCCACTGTGAACGACACAAACCCGGAGAGCAAGAGGGAGCAGCTACAGACCCCCCCCAGCGCACCAAGACCGACCCAGGCGGCCCGGGGCACGACGACCCACCCGCCACCCCAACCCCAACCCCGCCCACCCCAGCCCCCACCAACCCCCCCACCCCACCACCCGACCCGCCCAACCGAACCACCCACCCCCCCGCCCACCCCCGAGGGGGCCAACGGCCCCACGCAGCCAGGAAGCCAGACACAGGGAGCGAGCGGCCCACCGAGGGGGCGACAACCAGCCCATCACAAGGCAGGCCGACACCGGGCGCCGGCCGGAGGACATCGGAGCCCGGACCCAACGCGAGTCCAGAGGGCAAAATGGACAGTGTGCTGGGGCCCGGCAACGCCAACAGGGAGATACCCCCCACACCCCCCACACCCCCCACACCCTGCACCAGGTGAGCACAGTATACCCATGGCCCCCACCTCCCCACAGTGCGTCCAAACAACCCCCACATGCCACCAGCCCGCAGTACAGCCACAGCGCCCGCCAGACTGGCCAATCCAACCCCCGCATCCCGCCAAGAGCCATGGAGCCAGCTTGGACCCAACGGGCAAGGAGGAGCACCCCCCCAACCACAGCCCCCAGGTCCCGGGGACCCCCCAGCACAGCAACATGGATAGTAGTCTACCCCCGCTACCCCATAGCCATAAGGCATAAGGGATAAGGGGGGCCGGGTCCCACCAGCGAGGCCATATTAGTGAACCCCCCCATTCCTCCCTGTTAATATGTCTCCAGATCCCTGACTGGAGACATTATCCCTGCACCGTGATTGTGTAACCCTGAGTGTCATGTGGTGCATTAAAAGTGGGGAGGCTGGTCGAGGCATCCAGGGGGCAGGCCAGGGGACCACAGAGGATGGATACTCTGCAGCCTACCCTGGCCTATGTTCCCCAAGCCATCCCAGATCTACCTCCAAGGTGTGAATGTGTGTGGTGCTTTCAAACTTTATCTTACACACTTCCAATGAGAACCAAAATACTGGCCTTACAATTCTGCAGTTTGTATGTATAGATTTTGACCTTTTGTTTATCCAAGAGGTCAGAGGTCACTGGGTCAGTACCTAAAAAAATCACATGAACTATAACAGTGAAACCAGTGGAGATAGAGACATAGGTACTAATATTGACAGATAGAAAACCTGGCATGGACTTCAAAATGATGTCATGACTTTTAGTGACCTTGAAAGGTGAAAATCAAACTCAGATTATTTTAAATGGTTGTAACTCCAAAAAAGTGGTGATAAGTACTTAGTTACTATCATTGACTACATGTATACATGAAACTACATGTTGGTGGTAAACTACATGTATACTCCAAAATGACATCATGACCTTTCACCTTGAGTGACCTTGAAGGGTCAAAATCAAGGTCACATGATTTTAAATGGTGGTAACTCCAAACAGAGTGGTGATACATACTCAGTTACTATTGTGGACAAATAGCAAACTACATGTCGGCTTCAAAACAGCATTATGACCCTTGACCTTCACGTTCTGAGATGTCCATTAAATACTAAAATATTTTTAAAGGGGCGGGGTTTGTTGTTCTTGGAACCAGATGGTTATTTGTTTGTCATCCACAGCTGTTAGCGCCCTGTCGCTGTCACTGCGTCGTCAAAAGCGTGACTCCCTGTCGCCACTGGAGGAGGACGATGTGCGAGAGAACATCATAACGTATGACGATGAAGGTGGTGGCGAGGCAGACACTGCTGCTTTCGACATCGCAGCCCTCCAGAGCGCCCCCCACAGCTCCCGTTCACGTGGCTACCGGACACTGGACAGCAGGAATATGTAAGTGCCACATTTTTCAGACTATTAAAGCAGGGGTGGTCAAAGTACTCCCATTCTCTACTGTAGTAGAAGTACAGCTAGTGGTGTGAAAGAATACCCTGGTAAAAGTAGAAGTACTGAATCAAATCCTTTACTGAAATAAAAGTAAAAAAAAAAAAAAAGTGCGACTTCTCAATTGTAATAAAGTAAAAGGTAAAACTGCATTTTTTTTGCTATGGATGAAATAATACTTATTTAAGCAGGAAAAAACTGAAAAATGTCAAAGATATCCAAAAATGAAGCCTTTAAAAGTGTAGATAATGTGTTTTATCAGATCATGGTACTCAGTTTAGTGGATATGGATAGGGCATTTAAATTAAAAAGTCATAAATAGGAGATTACAAAATAATTAAATAAAAAAGCATACTTATGAGATTAAAAAAATCTAAATTGTGAGATAAAAAGTCAGAATTATGAGGAAAACTTTCACATTATGAGATAAGAAATTGATAATTATGAGATGAAAAGTCAAAATTATGGTGTAGTAAGTCACAATTTCTGATTTATGACTTATTTTTCATACTGTTACATTTGTCTAGTTTGAAAATGTAATGAGTCTATTCTGAAAATGTCAAGAGTATAAAATACAGATATTTATATAAATGCAAAAAGTATAAATTACAGATATTTATACAAAAATGGTGGGAGTAAAAGTAAAAAGTTGTCAGAAAATAATAAATACTCCAATAAAGCACAGATACCTAAAATATCGACTTAAGTACAGTAAAGGAAATACTTGTACTTAGTTACTTCCACCTCTGCTGTAAAGTGATTATACTGGCATATCAATGAACCAGTCTAGTTTATTTTTTAAATTAGTTTTTAGTGACATTCAGCAACAGACACACATATAATTTTACATCTGTCATCTGCCTAAATGCCAGAACAATTTTTTTTATCATCAAAAATGTTTAAAAAAAGAGGAAAAGAACAATGACAAAATAAAACATATAAAAAAGTAAGGAGTGTTCTTTTCAATTCAACACAATCACTGATCCGCAAAATGATGAGATAATATGTCAGAAGTGAGGTAAAAAAAAAACACATCAAAATGAGATAAGAAGTGCCTAATTATGAGCTAAAAAGTCAAAATTATGAGATAAACGTCAAATCTCCAATATAAAATATCACAATTATAATAGAAAAATACTTACAATATATAGTCCTAACTATAAATCAGAAAGTCAAAAAAAAGGAAAAAGGATCAAATAAAACTATTATAATAGAAAAACCTTCATTGCTGAGGTGATTTGAATCAGTCCATGGAGCCTGACTAGACTAGCCGTGAAATGGTTTCCTGAGGACCAGCCACTGATCTGGAATTCTGTTCTTTATATCTGTGGCCAAGTGACATACCATTTATTTAAATAAATTTATACACCTTAAAACTTCCAACTGGGGGGTTTATCTACTGATGTTTGGAGGTACGGGCAGAGGTAAAGTTAAAGGACTCGCAGGCAGGTAGTGGACCCAGAAGTGACGAGGGATGGGCTTAAGTAATCAATTAATCAATAATTGATCATTAATAATCTCAGAGAGGAAGTTCATCAACAAACCAATTTTTTTTTAAACAATCCGAAAGTAGGTTATTAGGCCTAGTGCAGGGCCGTCCTCAAACAATGCAATGCATTTCACTGTGCCACTGGCCAAATGTGGGCACCAGGGGGCAGCATTTCATCACCGTATCCTGGCATGCCTCAGATAATACATGTGAGCTTCCGTAGGTCAATCACCAAATCATGAAGAGGTCACAGCAAAGTGTTGCGTGGGACCACTTTAATTAAAAAAAAAAAAAAAACTAATGCAGAGCCATAGAAAATGTGAGATTGTTTACTACTAATGTACTGTAGAAGTAGGTGAAATTAGGTGAAAGGAGCCGAAAGAAAGCTAATGGTGTAAGTTGTTACTGCTGGTGTAACAGTTGAAAGTCTCCTTTATTAGTTTCACTAAAAATATTTGGTTCTTGTGATTGTATGAGTTAAGAGCCACCTGGTGAAGTAGTCTTGCAGCTGCAAGTATTTGCTTATAACTCCAGCTAGAACGAGTTATCTACGCTGGAGGTAAAACATCTACAAATGTACAACTGCAGCTACATTGTATTTTTCATGTTTTCATAAGAATAAATGTGAATTTGAGCCGGCCTTGTTGCTGTTCCTTGCATTTGACCTGCTGTCTGTTACACTGGTGGAATTAGTAAAACGAAGTTTGATGTCGGGCAGACAGCAGAAAACTGAGCAATGCAGCTAACAACAAACAAACCAAAAAAGAATGAAAAGGGTCTAAAAATGAAGTAATAAAGCGACGAATGAGCCAGATAGTACAGTCATTAAGACTGGTGGAATGTTAAGCTGAAGGTGAATCAGACGTTCCACCTGTTAATTCAGTAAATTATGGATCTTGTTTAACTCATGTGAATGCACTGTAATAATAGCCTCTGTCGCAACTGAACTTGCTGTGGCCACAACAATGACAAAAATGTCTGTGAATTCCAGGGGGGGACTGAAGTTGTTAGCAGCGTGTAGCACAGTTGTGATATTGTAATTAATAATGCACTATGGCACAGCTGTAGCCAAATTAGGGGGTGGGACTTAGGCAATGTGCACAGCAATGCTCAGAGTGTCAAAGTTAGAAAGAGCAATGAAATTAGTTTAATATCTTTGTATGTTTTAATGGTGTTAAACTTTGCACTCCAATCTGCCATAGTACTGGAAAGTCACCCTCCAAATTTTTAATCATTTGTTGGAGTTGTGCAGGTGTTAGACATTCCACAGACAAACAGGACACACTACAGACACAGATTTGTTGAATTATAGATAGATGACCAAGTGTACTGCAATAACTGCAATGCAGTATACAAATATACCTCATCAACAACACAAATGATGTATCATTTGAACACCACGCATCCAAGCCTGGTAAAAGACAGTGGCAGCGATTCAACTTCTCTAACCCAGGCGAGCCTGCACTCCATGCTAGCACAGACCAGAAGGAGCTGCAGTGCCCTTGTTTTTAAACAAAGGAAAAGAAAAAAGTAAAATGGCAAATGGACTGCACTTATACACTTTTTCACCTTCATGGTGCTCAAAGCATTTTACATTAGCCTCCCATTCACACACACACTCATACACCAGTAGGTTTCTAAGGTCTAAGGTCAGTCCTACTGGGAGCCCAAATCAGGGTTCAGTGTCTTGCCCAAGGACACTTCGACATGTGGACAGCCAGACCCGGGACACGAACCACCAATCCTTCGGTCATCAGCTTTACCAACTGTCAACTGTCAGTAATATATGAACAGAAATATATGTTCCATTATGTGCCTTGTATGTGTCTTCTGTTATTGTCTGGCTCGCAACTTGAAGCCTCTGTCGCCTTCACCTTTTGCTGCACACTTGTCAATAAAGTAATCCTCAAAGAAAAACACTGTATTTTTTACTATTATTCTCAATACATAAGAGTATAGGCATCATAGGCATAAATATAATTTATCCCCATCCCTAGAAGTGACAAAATAAAAGGATATTCATGGATGAATCCGTGGTTGATCTACACATCTGAATTCTTTTATTTTGGAAACGCACCTGTGGTGATTATCTGAGACTTGTTTGTGTTCAGTGATGACTGTGTTAAAGCTCAGGTCACTGGACAAGTGTTCCTGGTTGTTCTGCAACAACAACCTTAGTTTTGTGTTGTGTTAAACGTGACCATGTGAGAAGTTTCTTGCTTTAAAGGGAAGTGAATTTGCATGTTTTTGTAAATAATGATACTTGTTGTTTATTTCAATCAAAGCGTGTCATGTTTCTCATTACACAGTTTGAAGAGAGAAGCCAGGAAACAAATGTGGCCCTTCACAGTAAAAGCTTTCATCTTAATTGATCCATTTCAATAAGTGATCCAGCTGCTCCAGGTTGTAATCAGTTAGCCATCAAACACGCTTTAGCGTTAGCGTTCCCGCCACTAGCACGTCGTTCTGCTTGCTCTGTTCAAACTCGTTTATGCTCACCCGCATCAGCCAGTTGTTTTTCACCCTCTTTGATGTTTCAGTCAAACACTGTTATTGCCTTCAGACTAATAATTAACTGCTGTGGATGTGTACGAAACATATGGAGAACAAATACAAAGACTGCCGTTAGTTTAGCCAAAACTGCTTTTATGGAGGTGGACACCACAACATGAAAAAGCTTCTAAAGCTAATGCAACCCAGTGTAATGTGCCTGCAATAAATAATTAATAAATAACAGCTGTTTATGTAGTCTTTACAATTTAAATTTAGGAAACTCTGTTTGGCCACAGAGTGCTTTTCTAAAGCAGGGGTCAAACTCATTTTAGTTCAGGGGTCACATACATTCTAAAATGATGTAAAGTGGAACACAACAGTAAAAAATAAAATAAAAATAAAAATTCTTGTTTCCTTTATTTTCTTTTTTTCTTGATTTCTTTTCCTTTCTCCTTTTTGCTCCTCTTTTTTGTTTCATCTGTCAGTAAATCATGGCATTTATTGTTGTTATTATGTCAGTTTCTGTGATATTTACAAATGTTGCTGATGAATGAAACTTGATTTGAAGAAAAGAGTGAATGAAATCCAAATTGCAATAACTGCCAGAAAAATTGCAATTCAGTTATTTCCTAAAATCATTCAGCCTTAATCCAAAACATTCACTTCAGTTTTATTTATAGAGCCTCAAATCACAACAATGTCATCTCACAGGGCTTTACAGGGTTGATTGGAGATAGCAATCAACATAAGACAAATAAGAAATAGATGAAGTCCCAAGCATCCCCTGTCCTTAGACCCTCCTTCTCAGTGAGAAAAAACTCCAAAACCCAGTGGGAAAGTAGAAATCTTGGGGAGAACCATAGTGAAGGAGAGATCCACTCCCATGGACGAACAGATGTCCATCTATGACGTCCATAGATGAACGTCCATTTGTAGATGAAAGGAGGGGGGAGCAGGTCCATCCCATCAGACAGGTGAGGGTAAGGGAGGAGGTCTGGGGTTACAGGTCAGCACAGGACACAGGTGAGTCACTGTAGATCCTGTTGTCTATTGCTCCTCATGCAGATACTACTGAGAGAGTTGACCCCCCCCTCTCTCCCCACCCCCCCTCGGGGGGGTGGGGAGAAAGGGCAGGGCCGGACCTGGCCTGATTTGCACCCTGGGAGAGACATGTCGCCCCCCCCCACACACACACACACACACACGGAACCATATCCTTCAAAGACAGATTATACGACAAACACCAATGTACATATCAATGCTTATTTTTAATTACAATTTTAAAAAAACAAAGTAAAAATTTTTATACAAATTAATAAATAAAATTGAGAAATTTGTAAATAGAAATATTGTAAAATTGCACACAAATGTAAATTGCACAAACCTTTTCAAAAAGCAAAACCAATGTTAACAACTATAATTAAGTAATAATAAAATGAGTGCAAATGACTTCGCTTTTCCTTTTGGCTTTTCCCTTAGGGTTCACCACAACAAACAAAAAAAACTAGCAGTAAAAGTAAAGGTGCAGCAGCAGCAGCTGTAAAGATGACATCTAAAACTGGACCTTTCTTGCCTTCTTTGATGCAAAATCCTCAATTACATCCCTGTAATAAATATGTCAGTAAATATATATGAAGGAATATGGAGATTTAAAAAAGTAAACACATTTAACAGCACACGTCCCATTTATTTATTTATTTATTTATTCACTTTTTAGTTAATCACTTTATAAACTTTCTTAAACCATGGACTCACTGTCTCATTTCCTTAACCTATTTGTGGACTCACCAACTGACCAAAGATAGCACCAAATCCCCATATGGGCCCGTTATGATCAATTCATTTGGGCTTATTAGCAATCCTGTGAAACACAGAAGTATCCCTACAGCCCACTAACCAGCAATGGAAAAATGCATAAAAGATGGGGGAAAAAATCGTAGTGGTATAGTAGTGGTATTATTTGTATTATTAATGTGGCACAGGGGAGGCTAGATAATCATGTGTAACGTTAGGCCTTAATGATACCTTAATTTGCGATAACTAGTCTAGACTAGTCTAATGTGTAACAGTGTAATGTTGTATTAATAAAGCATTTGGTGGTTAGCAGGTCAATAGGTTATTAAAATACCCCAGTTGTGTCTGGAGCACGTTTGCTTAGGATTTGGGCTTTTGTTGACCTTATTAGCTTCGGGGTCATCATCACATTCACACTCGACACTTGCCATGTTTGCAAAGTAACTTTGCGTAATTTAGGCCTACCTGCATCTATTGCTCTCCTCTTCTCTCCTTTTTCTAAACTGAAAGCCAGATGGCTTTTTTCTCTCCATCTTGGTTCAATGTTGTCTGACCGCTATTAATGCTATCACTGGCATTCACCAGTAATATTGACATGACGTAAGCAAACTCAGAGAACTGGCAGGTAAATTTTTTTCCTATAGCCAGTGTTTATTAAAAATTAAATATACATTAACAATATACATATCAAAATTAGAATATATATTTTTACGATATAGTGTGGTTGTAAATTTTTTTTTAAACAGAAATGCCATATTAGGATGATTGCCCAGGCCCCCCTCATGACTCGTCTCATTTCATTGGCTGCCCCCCCCCACCCACACACACACACACACACACACACACGCACACGTGCCTTTCTCACCCCCGCTCCCTCGGCTGGGGCATATGGCAAGCCAAAATGTTCACATAGCCACGTGTTGTGTTTATTATATCACGCATTATAGAACGCATTACAGAACGCGTTCTAGCACGCGTTCCATAACGTGTGCTAGAACGCGTGCAATATGGTAATGATCTCCTCCCACTGATTTTCTCCACCAATTAATTTGTAGTGCTTCCAGCCAATCACTGGCCAACACAACGAGTCCAGAATAGCTGAGTACTGATCTTACCTTTCACAAACATTCACTCAATGTTTAATTTTTGCTAAATATTTTGACTTTTCCTTGAACAATCTACTTTATTTAACTTGTTCAAATTTAGTGTGTCTATTCTTACGCCATTGCGCATGCCAGTGCGCGTACCAGAGGCCGTCCTGTAATGTGTGATAGCGCGCCAGTGCGCGTGCTAGAACGCCTTCTGTAACGTGTGATATAATAAAGACAACGCGTGGCTATGTGAACACTTTCGCTTGTCATACTTTCACGCGTTACAGGGCGCGTGCTAGAACGTGTGCCATTGTGCATGCCATTGTGCATGCCAGAACGCGCCCTGTAACGCGTGAAAGCACACCAGTGCACGTGCTAGAATGCGTTCTGTAATGCGTGATATAATAAACACAACGTATGGCTATGTGAACACTTTGGTTTGCCATAGGGGCGGTGCCTGGGCCGAAGCAAGCAAGACGAAAAAAAAAAAAAAAGACAGGGAAAGGAGAAAAAAATAGGACGGTCATATGCTGGCGCCCCATAGAAGATTGCGCCCTGGTCCGTTGTCCAGCCTGCCCATAGCTAAAACCAGGTCTGGGAAAGGGGACACCTGAATAGTCATGAACAGAATTGGCATGTAAAATACATTCAAGAAATTACAAATACAGATGAGGGAGAGGGAGGGAGGGAGGGAGAGAGAGAGAGAGAGAGTGAAATTGCAAAAACATGTAAGAATATGAATTATATATGAAATGAACATGTTTCTTCAACAGTTTCAACTAAACAACTGTAAACAACTGATCTGTTTAATTGTGTTAAAATATTTAATCAAATTAATCGTGGTGATGAATTAATCTGAGTTAATTTGACAGACAGCGTTGTTAATGTAGACTAAACAAAATAAAGAAACTCAGCTCAGTATATATTATTTACTAGGCTAAAACACACGGGGACATATTGTTAGTGTGTTGATAAAATGCCTCAGTCTAGACTTTTTCCAGATGGTAGTTGCGGGATGTTCACTCCATTCACATCCTGTTCAATTATTCTGAGCCTTCAGGCAGGACTTCTTCTACTCACAGACATTATTATATGTACAGAAAAAAACAACAGCAGATTCTAAATAAAATATGTGAAAAGCTCGAGGCACAAGTTGCTTCAGTCGTCCAGTCAGAACCAACTCTCCACCAATTATGTCCAAGAAGCACAAATTAACTTATTAGTGTTTGTTCTCACATTGATTTAACATTGACTCAGATGGTAAAGAATCACACTGTGACATTCACCCAATTATTTTATTAGAAAAACTGTTGACAGAAGTGGAAGCTATTTATGATCCTCCAGCAGGAAACATGTAATAAAGCAGCTGAGAAGGTTTTCAGTTCAAGGAATAGGACCAGGTTTGTACCTGCAGAAGGTTTTAGGCCCCACCCACACGGTAACGCAACATGGTTTAGTTTTGTACCGGATAGAACAGATATGACATCCACTAGGGCAGTGGTCCCCAACCCCCGGGCCACGGACCGGTACTTGTCCATGGATCAATTGGTACCGGGCCACCGGCTGCCTAATAAAGAACTAATTATTTCTCTTGTATTCATTATCTGAGTCTGAACAATCTCTTATTTTGAAAAATGACCAGATTCTCTTGGTTACATCTCTGTCATTTGAACACCAAAAACATAACCCACGTGTTAGCAAAATAAGTAAAAACAGATTTGGAAAGTTTCTTTCGAGCACTGAAGAGACAGAAGAGCCCACAACTTCCAAGAAAAAGAAAGCTTTTAACAGACAATCCTAGGAGTTGTACTTGAAATATGGATTTATCGTGACAGGTGATTCCCACAGACCAAGCCTGCTCTTGCGGTGATTGATATAAACAATCTATGTAACCCCCCCCCACCGGTCCATGGTAAAATTGCCAAAAGTTGACTGGTCCATGGTAATAAAAACGTTGGGGACCACTGCAGTGGGGCATTAACTAAAACGTTGACGAGTCAACATGTCGACCCCTGTACCACAAGTCGACTTAAATTTGGAGGAGTTGACAAGTTGCATGTTATTCTTTCTCTCCCTCCCTTCCTCTCTCTCTCTCTCTCTCTCTCTCTCTTTCTCTCTCGACACGTAAACACAGACCAGACCTAAACAAGACATGGCTGCTGCAGGTAAGACAGTTATGGTGGGCTGTTGTTCCTCTGCTGACAATGTGATGATGTAATCATGACCCGTTGACTTGACTTCGACTTTATTGACAGATAAGTTTATTTGAAAAAAACTGAAGTCATTAATGCTCTAGCATCCACACTGGGAACAGGTCAGTAACATATCACATAAACATGGCAATAAACACTGCTGAAAACAATGCCACATGCCACACCTCTAGGTGAACTGTAAGACAGCCCCAGTGGATACACCAGAACAATAGCAGAAGTAAAGCACATGTGCATATTTAAATCAGTGCCTTACTGCACTGATTTAAATCCACTGAACAACGGTAAGATAATGCAGGTTAAATGGGGAAACAATGTTTCTACTTCCTTTTGAGTAAATAATGGTGTGTGCCGGGGGGGCTACTTTCACAAGCTCTGTTTAACTTGTACATGGATGTATTGTCCAAACAACTAAATTAATGTAAAATTGGTTGTATGATTGCGAACACTCTGGTAAACCCTCCTATGTATGCTGATGGTTTGGCTGTCATGGTATGAGATGAAATATGGTGTGGAGTATAATGCCTAAGAGAGTGTTGTTTTGATTTTAACTAAAGGTGACAAAGAGTTGTTTTCCAGAGTTCTATCTATCAGGACAAGTTCTGACAAGCACAGACCAGATATCTGATGATAATGATGATGATGATGATGATGATGATGATGATGTCACAGTGTCACATGTTACATGCCCAAACCTTGAAAAGGAGATTCCGTATGTGCTCAGATGAAGTAAAAATCACATTATTTAAAGCAGACTGTACTCCACTGTACACTGAACCCTTATGTGTTGCAGACGTTATGCCCACCGTGGCCCAGACAAAGGCCGGACCTACAGCTGGGCCCAGAACCAGTGTGTGGACCACAGCTACTCGGCCCCCGGGGGCCCCCTCTATGGCCGCCTCTGCTACAGTAGCCACACCCTGCCCGTGCTCCGCCGCGCACCAGGGGGCCTGGCAGAGATAGGGTACCGCTTCCCTGGGGGCCAGCCAGACCACTCCCTGGTCATCCAGAACCAGGGGGCTGTGGTGGGCCCTATGGAGTCAGGGGCCGTGTACATGACTCCCGCTGACCTGAGCCGCGACGGTACAGCGCCACAGAGCCGGGTCAGCACATCAGATGGAGGAACGCCAAGGACAAATGACAGCCAGGAGCGAGGGGGCGGGGCCAGTCACTGTACAGAAGGCAGCGGCAATGACGACAAGATCAACCACGGTCAGGAAGTGGACTGGGTAAGTATTCTGGGTGAGTCCAAAGGAAGGAAAACGAAGAGGGGGAGATAAAAGTCTGAATTGTGTGATTAAAAAGTCCAATTTATCACAATCAGAATTATCAGATAAGACATAATTATCAGATAAAAAGTTAGAATTATCAGATATGAAATCAGAATTAGGAGATAAAAAGTAGTAATTATCTGAATAAATTCAGAATTATCAGATAACTAGAAAATCATTCAGAGCACAGACCTTTGCCAAGGTGAGGTAAAAGTCAAAATTGTGAAATAAAAAGTTACAATTGTCAAATAAAAATGTTTAATTGTGAGATAAAAAGTCAAAACTGCTAAAAAATCTAGACTCTATTTCCGACAGTCCCAATGAAGTAGATTTGACTAGGTTCACCTTAGCCCCATCCAATTACTTTGATGGATGAGGTTGACAGATAAAATAAATTAAATGATCCACTGCTACACAAGAATGCTCAAATAATTAATTCATCAAATAATATATCGTTGTTGTCCGACACAGAAGTCGTATCTCTAAAACGGCAGAATTCCACAGCAGTGGAAGTCAGCCTTGCCATACTTAAATGGTATCACATTCTTGTTAGTATGGTAATGTAATTGTCACTGTACCTACATCGAGTATAAACATACAACACACTAGATATTGTTTCTGTCCGATTAAAACCACGTAAAACCAAAACCTTTACTTTTCAAGAGGTGAAAACACGGCATTCCAAAGCAGTCACATTTAGAATTGTGATATGACAAATAGGGTTGTGCCAATAGATGATATCATTCACATCCATCCAATGCCATGCCCCTTTTTCTGTCAGACACATGCTCTGACTTTATTTATGCGTCATTGACCTAAACACTTAGCAGGGATTGAGCAATAAATGATGAATTCACCACTATAACTAATAGTAGTGCAATAGTAGTGAGACATTAAATTGCCCTTATTAACCTATTATTATTATTATTATTATTATTATTATTATTATTATTATCATTTATTTATTTATTTTTTATCTTTAGGCCAAGCTTGCCTTTATTTTTCTATATGTCTGTATTAAGGATAAATAATTCATGTTATTGCAGTGAATATAATTAGCCAGCTCTTGTGCGTCGGGAATCTTGGGTTTGTTTGTTTTTTTGCACCAGGAAACACCATTGTCAACAGAAGAGGCAGGATAACGTTTAACATCAGCAAAGCATTAATTGAACAGTGCAAAGACTAGAAAATAAATAGGCACTGATGTGTTTCTGTAAAGTCTTTTATTAAAAATTAAACAACAAACGAAGGCCATTATAATGCAAAGCACACAGCACCAAATGCTATCTCACGACAGAGCTAATTTTGGCCACGGCATTTACTTTACTGCAAGAACTTTAAAATAAATGGCCATGCAGTTCACTAGCACAGAAAAACAATAAAGGACCAGAGAAATAATCTAATAAGAGAAAGAAAAGTAATTAAGCAAACAAACAGAAAACAGCCTTACTGAAACGTACTTAAATTAAACTGAAAATGTTTAGAGGGCTGACACTGCTGTGAATTCAAACATGTTTAAATTTCAATATTTCTGGCCAAAAAAACTAACATGTTCACCTTCTCCGGCTTCAATAAGCTGCATATTGGGGTTCCCATACTTCCCATACTACCTGCGGTGCTGAAAACCTGTTCGGGTGGCATGCATAGCACAGGGATTTTTTTGCGAGTTTTGCCATGAGCGGAAATCTGCACCTGTTCTTTTTCCAACACGTCAGTGGATTCTCTTTCCCATCAATGGCACTTGGTAAATGTCCATTTCGGCTTCTGCTTTTTACTCGTCGGTGAGTGTTCTATGACTCCTTTTTTTTCCGAAAAGGCTGCATAAAGAAGCCTTTTTTCTTGGCACTGCTGCAGTGCTTTCTTCTTCTTCTCCACCATGTGAAGGCTCTGATGTTACACTTGAGGGTATAAAATTCGGTCATGAATTTACCCCCCCCCCGACATCATCGTCCATCATGATGTTTTACTATGACCATCATCATCAGCCAATTAAGGAGACATCACCCAACTCTAATGACAAATCAAAATTTATAATTTTTTGTAGTGTGGTAATACACAAAAATGGAGATCATGCACATTTCATCAAGGGTGGTCGATTATGTGCTTTTAGGCATCAGGATGAAAAAGGTTTCCGTCCACTGGTTTAAATTTAGGTAATGAAATGTCCAGGAAATCAAAGCAAGGTTTACTTCACTCTTGTTGCAGGAAGAGTAACCCTGAAGTTGACAGGAAACTCCGAGGTGAATAATAAAAAAAAAACGCATTTTCAAAAAGTGGACAAATTAGGCTGAATACTGTTACTGCAGGTGTAGAGTGGTAAAACAACAGGCTGCTATCACATGTTATTTTAAAATACAATTATTTGTGATGTCAAAATGAGGTTTCTTAAGCATTAGTTTGGGGTTTTTTTAGTCCTCTAGATGGAGCTTTATGTTCAAGAAAGGGTTGAACATTTCAACAATTTCAACCTTTTGTTGACCAGAGTGCCCAACTATAAAAAACAAAAACAATTAATGCTTCATGAAGCATCATTTTAACATCACTAACAAGTATACTGTCAAAGGAAGAAAACTGAGGCCAGACATTCCATTCATTAAGTAAATAAATAAATGCATCTTATTAAGAAACAACTCAGCAATTTTAAAAGGATAAAAATATTATACTTTACTTTTTAACAATTACACACTCACAAAAACTGGTAGGTGGTGGTAAAGTCTCCAGGCACAAACATAAAAACACAGTCAGTATCCTACCACCTCTCAGCCAAAAGTTATCAAACATATTTCATAAACCACAACATTGAACAAACTAAACCTGTTCAAATCTTGGCACCAGAATCCAGAGGACTTGTCATGTTGGTTGCTCTTGCTAGTGGCGTATAACTACACTGATATCAGCAATTAAATAAATTTTGATGCTAATTTGAGTGATGTATGTTCATGTGTCATTTATGTCCTGTGAATAAACAGGACTGTTAGCCTCACTGCGCTATCCCCATTGATCCCACATTACATGTATGGGTCTAGTGGTGCTTCATAGTCAGGGCAGGCGGGGCTAAAAGGTTGTCTTTCAAATCCCTCTGTATGCAATAGGACGGTACTACAACCAATCAGCGTAATCTTTAGGATGACATAGTTTGAGCACCGGAAAGGTCATGGAGGACTCCAGAGAAAGTTATGAATGATGGGTTAGTTTTACATTTTCTCACATTCTTCACTCATCTTTGATAAAAGGAAATCTCCACCCAGTCGGAAACCAACTATCGTCGTTCTTGTTCTTCATCTGTGGTTATTTCTGGTTGTTTCTCTCCAAATCATCACAGCTCTGTCATCACTTTGTTACACCCGCCCTCTGACTCTATACTTTGCTGTGATTTGTCAGCCAGTTTCAGGGAAATCTAGCCAAAAGTTACATTGAGCATAACTAGACCACCCCGGTATGCAAATTAGATTTGCTGCTGTTAGGGGCGTCTAGCGTGGCTAGGCTACAGAACAGCCTTCTGTGGATGAAGCCGGATATGCCCATTCATTTTCCCCACAGCTCACCATTCTACTCATGACACCAGGCTTTCAAATAAAGCATGAAGCAACCCGAACCGGCCTGGGCCTGATTAAAATGCTAAAAATTTTGCCCGAACCTTTCGGGTTCAGTCACATATTCCCAGCTATATTTGAAGTCCTCAGACAACAATGCTAAAAAGCTGTACTCATTCACAAGGCAGTCATGACAGAACACAGGTCCTTTTGTTTCTCTAATGTTCATATGTGACCCACCACCACGAAACCAGGCATAAGTGTCTGGAAATCAAAACTGAGTTATCTGTGTAGATTGGTAGAGTGGAAACTAAGGTTTAAGATGGTGAAAAAATTATGTTTCTATCATAAGTAGAACCAAAGTTATGGTCATTTTAATATCCACAGTTGGACCTATTATGCAATTTGCATATTTTTAGATATTGTCCGTTAAAGTTTTGGACTGTTTTGGGGTAGGAAGTCTTTAGCAAGACATAATAATTCGTATCCGATTGACAAAAAATATTCACAGATGTTAAAGGACACTCTGATGGACATGTCACAGAAGTTTTATATATTATAATAATAGGACAGAATTGCAACGTATTACAATCATTTGGCTTACGCCATTGGACAAGAGCATTCAATATAAGCTTTTACCTCGTACCGAACACTTGGATGTTTACGCACGGAACGGAGACCGGTTTGTTCGGCGAAAAGAGGTGGAAGTCGTCTTTGTCTTTGCTCCGCAATCCTTAAACTTTTGTCACCGCTTAAATAATTGACCCAATAAACACCTTTATTGATTGGATTTCAATGTAATGACCACAGGAACTGAACATAGAGGTGTTACGGTACCGTTTTTTGATAAGGTGTAAACACAAATAAGAAATCACCTTCCAGCCTAAATTTGGCTGTAGCTCTGAACGGCTCAGCGCGACTTATGCCTGGTTTCGTGGTGGCGGGTCACATATGTGCTTCATCCTCACACTGCAGTGTTCTTCACATCATTTCGTATTCTTCCATCAGCTGCTTTTTCACTCTGTTTTTATCTTCACCCTCTCCCACTTTGTTTCCCTCTGTGCGTCGTCTTTCTGTCTTTTCTTACATTTAACCCTCTGGTGTCCAGAGGAAGTTTTTACACACAAGGTTTTAAACAATATATTGTTTTTCAGAATCTAAACTCCTGAGACCCAGAGGGAAAAAAAGTTTATCTTTTTTTTTTCATTATTATTTTATTTAAATATAATTAAAGTTTTATGGTTGAAATGATCATGTTGCAGCATTTATTTTTTTCAAACACATTATTTCTTTATTCATGATCAAATGTCTCTTGTAGTGGAACATTAGGACGTGTTTGATACTGAATGAATTTTCAAATGAATTAAAAACAAAAAACAAACATAAATAGATTAAGAACATACAATTCACAACTGTCCCAGAACACTTTACATTACGGATCACTAAGATAGTAATTTTGGTGTAATTTCATGGTAATAATGACTTTGTAACCACTTTTTACATGTAACAGATCACTAATAATTTAGAAACTAACCTTAGTGGGAGGACTACGCCAGAGTTACCCCACCCCTTCTGTTCCGCCCAGTTTCCATCCCATTTTTGTGGGACCTAACAGAACCTCCACCCCCTTCACCCCCACCCCCACCCCTGACTTAAAGTACTCCTGCTGGCCTCCGTCCCCTGCAGGTGCAGTCGGAGGCGTTCCCCAGGGAGCATAACTTGGTCCTGACACGCTCTGGCTCCATGATGGGAGGTGCCCACGGTGCCGGAGGCTGGCTGTGCGACTCGGCGACCCTCCCCATGGCCGGACGCAGGGCTTCCAGGGCCGGACCATCCCCCAAGTGCATGGGCTCCAGCCAGACTGAGTCCGAATCTGGCGGGGGCAATGGGAACGGGAGCAGCGGAGGCGCTTCCACAGATGGAAACCAGCAGCAGCAGCACTACACCACTGTACTGCAGGGGGAGGGGCCTGGACAGAGGGACTACCCCGGGACCCTGGGGCGGGGGGGGCTGGAGATGGGGAGCAGCTTTGTGGTGGCCAAAGCAGACAGAGAAGCCGCAGGACTATCGCTGAGTGGGACACCATCCGTCTACCCGGAAGGCTTTATGGGTGACTGGCGTGATCGGGTGGGGATGGGGGGTTACGTCCTGGGCCGGAGGGATATGACCCCCCAGCTCCTGCCCTTCCCGGGGCAACCTCGGGGGGCGTACGGGGGAGTGGTGGGCTTTGGGACTGGTTGGGTTCCGGGAATGGAGGCTTTGAGAGGAACGGTGGGAGGGGGGCCTGGCGGGGGAGGGCCATCGTTAGCGCTGAGGGTGGGCGAATTCCTGCGTCTGCGGCTGGCCCAGGTGACCTTTGACCCCTCACAGCCGCCCTACGACTCAGTGCAGGTGTATGGGCTGGAGGGCGCGGGGTCCAGGGCTGGATCACTCAGCTCGCTAGAGAGTGAAGGGGAAAAAGATGGAGAGAAGGATGACTGGGGGGCAGGGCTAGACGAGTGGGGGCCACAGTTCCAGAAGTTAGCCCAGTTATTTAAAGAAAGGGAGAAAGAGAAAGAAGAGAAAGAGAAAGAGAGGGAGGATATGGAGAACAAAGAGGGAGAAGATCAGACTGGAGATGAGTAGGAGGATGGAGGGAAGAAATGGGAACAAAGATGGAGGGAAAAGGGGGCGTGGCCAGTCACAATTTAGGAATATAAACGTCCAAAATGAAAGAAGGTTTTCATTTCATTTTCTAATAACTAAGCAAAAGTTATTATGGAATAATTTGTGCTGCATTACAGAGTAAGTTATTACATTTAGAGAAGATTAGTAAAGATGCACTTGCAACGTTTTTATTTATTTTCTTTTAAATGTAGTAACATGGTGAATTATTTAATAATAATTTTAAAACAAGTATTTGTTCAGTATTATTTTTTTTACTTTCCAGTATTTGTACAAATCTAATTAGTATCACTGTATTAACCTAGTGTTAGCCTTGTGTTAGCCTAGTATTAGCCTAGTATTGGCCTAGTATTAGCCTATTATTGACCTAGTATTGGCCTAATATTAGCCTAGTATTAGCCTCGTAACAACTTAGTGTTAGCCTAATATTAGCCTAGTACTAGCCTAGTGTTAGCCTAGTACTACCTTAGTGTTAGACAAGTATTAGCCTAGTATTACCTTTGTGTTAGTCAAGTATTAGCCCATTATTGACCTAGTATTAGCTTAGTATTAGCCTAGTATTAGCCTAATGTTAGCGTAGTATTAGCCAAGTGTTAGCTTAGTATTAGCCTAATGTTAGCCTAGTACTAACCTGTTAGCCAAGTATTAGCTTATTGTTAGCCTTTTGTTAGCCTAGTAGCAGTACTTCTCTACACAATTCAAAAATAGGATCAACACAGAATAAACTGGAAATTAGTGACTTTTGTTTTGTTTGATGGATATTTTCAATATTTCATCAGTTTATTATGAAATGCAGCAGTTTATTTCAAAATGTGGCTCAAGAGGGTTTTGTTGAGCCAAACTTTGTATGAGTCGCCAGTTCACTGCAGGGCTGAACATGTATAGACAAACAATCACTCTCACATTCACACATATGGGTGATTTAGATTAACCAGTTAACTAGTTAACCTATCAGTGCATGTGTTTGGATGGTGGGAGGAAACTTTAGTACCTGAGGAAAACCCACGCAGACACGAGGAGAACATGCAAACTCCACACAGAAAGGTCTGGTGTGGGAATCAATCAAACCTCACAGCACGAGTGCTAACTACTGCACCACCGTGCTGCCCTATTATTAATTATTAATAGTATTAGTATTAGTATAAATTGAACAGAAAAATTTCTTAGATTTTGGACGTTTCTTCCAGAATGTGGCTCAACAGGGTGAGAGAGGGAAGAGGAGGAAGATGAAAAGCCGAGCAGAGGCAGAATAATGTGAAGAGAAGTTAAAGGAGAGAAAGATGAAGAGGGAAAGTAATAAAAAGAGACAGAGAAAAATGAGCCCAGGGAGGACGGAGAGTGTGAGGCCAGGGGACGCTCTGATTGATGTCATTTAAAGCAATAAGTGTTGAAACGCTGATCTGGTTGAGCACAGATACTGAGACGCTGCTGCTGTTGCTGTAGTAGCTGCTGCCGCTGCTGCTGCCGCTGCTGCTGCCGCCGCTGCTGCTCAGCGGTAGCAACAGTTTGTTAAACGCTTTGGACAAAGAAAAACAACCCCAACATCCAAGACTCTATTTAATTCAACGCTCACGTATGGAATGAAGAACAACAGGAAACGAAAAGAGACTGTCCCCACTGGGCACCGGCCTGTGTGTGTGTGTGTGTGTGTCTCTGTGTGTGTGCTTGCTTGTATTCCTATGTTTATGAGGACATTGATATGTTTACACAGTCCACACCATGGGGACCAAAATTCAGGCCCCATGAGAGTTAAATATAAATGTACGTCCCTACTAATAAAATATAAATATGTGTGAAGTATGAACATTTATGCAAATAATGTGACTCTATTAAGTTGTTGGGTTGGAGGAAACGTGCAAAGAAAAACATATATTTTTCAAAGATTTGAAGATGTGTACTTGAAAATTTTTGTTAACTTTAACAAAATTTATATATATATATATATATATATATATATATATATATATATATATATATATATATATATATATATATATATATGATGATGATTACAAACTTGGTCCTCAGGAGACATGGAAACCAGTATATGTGTGTGTGTGTGTGTGTGTGCGTGTGTGTTGAGGTGTGTTAACCCATGAAGACCTTGTTGAGCCACATTTTGCAATAAACGTTCCAAAATATAATAACTTTTTCATTTCATTTTGTAACAAAATTTGCCGCATTACATAATAAGTTATTTACATGTATTATTTTTCTATATAATTCCAAAATTCACATAAAAACTATATAATAAGGAATAAATTATATTTGTATTATTGTGTCATATATAGGTTTATTCTTCTACTCTGAGGGAAATGACAGAAACATTAATAACAGTCACTCTGGTCTGAATTCACTGTTTAACAAAAAATAGTTTCGTCAAATGATTAACATTGTTCTGTCAAATGATTAACATTTTTAATCAGATTAATCACAGGGTTGATTTGGAATCATTACTCATGATCAAAACAGTTCATGTCAGTCGACTGTTGACTCAAACTATCCACATATTACACAAAAATACACAAACAAAAAAATGCAGAGAAAAAAAAATATAAAACCAACTGAAATCTACGAAGTCAAAAAATATTAACAGAAAAAAGTGATGAAAATGTTTAAATATATTTAACAACTCTTCGACAATACAATAAAAACAAAAATGTGAGTGAAATATCTAAAACATCCGCAAAAATATCAATATATATGAAATGAACATGTTTATTCAACACCTTCAACATTTTTAACTAAACAACTGTAAACAACTGTTCTGCTGAATAATTTTTTATTTTTTTTTTATTAATTATGATGACTAATTAATCTGTGTTAATGAGACAGAACCAGTTTTAATACATGTTACTATATTTACTAGAAAATATCTGGTCAAAATATAAAAACTCATATACTGTGGCAAAAATATAGTATATTATATATTTGGACAAAAATCAAATAACCGAGTTATTATTTTGGACATTTATTACAAAATGTGGCTCAAATTCAACTCTGACCCAACTGAAACAATATTAACCCTTTGATCTGACTCAAATAAAACAGTATTATCCCTTTGTGGATACCAGAGCCTCTGAAGCTGCTGCAGTGACAGCTTCACTAAAGTGTGTTGAACAAACACAGTTTTTTCCGCAGCTCAAGAAGGAAAACCCAGGTTTTCACACAATCTTTTGTTGAAGGAAAAGTTGTTTGTTCAAATAAAAACACATTTTTGTTGTTTCAAATCCTAAGAAGCTGCTTCTGTTGTGGGTTTAGTACAGATGGGTCATTTTGACCCAGAGGACAGAGGGTTAAACACAAACCAAACAGTCATTTTCGAGGTTCTGCAGAAGTTCCCACTGGGTCTTTTAGGGTTAACCTTTTCTCTCAGTACATGGTGTTTGCTCTGAAATGTGTGTTTGTGTTTTTATGGTTTAAAACATGGGACTGATGAGTGATTCTATATGAGATGGAACATTAGTTTTGGGGGAAAATGAGCAGGAGTAAACATTTAACAAAGCAGCGAAACGAGGACAAAAGCCTGAGAATAACGTCTGTATTTGAGTCTGATGGGAAAGATGGGAATTATATGCGTGTGTACGGTGAAAGAGATGCTTGTAAAAGTATGAGCCTTGTACAGAAACGGCTACTTTTTATTCCGTCTGCGCCGGCAGAAAAGTGAATTATTCAGCTCAACTACTTCATTCCAAATGAAAATGATGAATCATTTAAATCCTGCAAAAGATTCTCCTCTAAAGCCCATGAAGAAAACACACATTGTGAAAAACTAAAATGATTAGGGATGTGACCCCCCCCCCCCCCACAGAGGTGGTAAAAAAATACCCACATTTTGTACTAAAGTAGAAGTGCAGATACTTGTATGAAAAAATACTCTGGTAAAAGTAGAAGTACAGATTCAACTCCTTTACTGAAGTAACTAGAAAAGCACTCTGAGAGCACAGACCAAGGTAGACCCCACCCCACCCCGATCACCCCCAAAATAAAATCAATTCTTCCTGTTCACATTACCAACATATCCTGAGAATTTCATCAAAATTTGTCCATAAGTTTTCGAGTTATCTTGAAAACAGACAAACGGCGGCAAAAACATAACCTCCTTGGCAGAGGTAATTAAAGCCTTTACCAGTAAGTTACTATGTGGATAATGTGTTTGATCAGGTCATAGTTACTCTGTTTTATAGGTATGGGCAGAACATTTTGGAAAAATTCTAAAGTAATAAATAGGAGATTTAAAAAAAAAAAAAAAGCAGAATTATGTGATTAAAAAAGTCAAAATTCTAACATAGAAAGTAATTTCTCTCCACTGATTTACACCCTTTTTACGTACCATGACATTTATCTAGTTTGAAAAACTAATCACTCTATTCTGAGAATGTAAAGGGGACTGTATTTTCCGTACTAAAAGTCTCAGTTTTTTTTTTCATAGTTTGTCCAGGAGTGCGACTTATATGTGAAATTATTAATTTATTATTATTATTTAATAATTATTTCACGTTATGTTCCCACTGACAACCACCAGAGGGCGATTTAGGCCTGTGTATCTGTACCTGCGACTTCTGTACCTCTGAAAATGTATCATTTTAACATTAGCGCTAACTTAGAAGGACTGAACAAAATAGGCATCAAAAAGTAAATCATATTATGCGGATGACAAGCTACAAGTAGTGAAATATCCAGTTGATAAACAGCAATGGAGAAACAGAAAGAACGTGTGGAGTGAGTGAGAAACTTGTAAGAAACTGACGAAAAGCAGAGGTTACTATTAACAAAAACAAGCTAACAACATGCTGCGGAGACACTATAGTTATGCTATAGTTATCTGAATAACTCTTAATATATTATCTGAACATATCAGGCACGTTCTCAGTTCACTGTTTATGCGTCATGTAACGTTAGCTGAATGTGTTACGTTAACCCTAACCCTAACCCTAACCCTAACCGTACACCTACTCAGCCTCTTGTTCTCTATTCTATTTCATTTTAAATTGCCTTTCGAGATGAAATGTCTGTTCTTGGTGTCGGACTTGATCAAATACATTTCCTCCCAAAAATTCGACTTATACTCCAGTGTGACTTATATATGTTTTTTTCCTTCTTTTTTATGCATTTTTTTGGCTGGTCCGACTTACACTCCTGAAAATACAGATATTTATACAAAAATATAGGGAGTAAAAGTAAAAAGTTTCCAGAAAAATAAATACTCAAGTAAAGTACAGATACCTTAAAAAAACTACTTAAGTACAGTAACAAAGTACTTTAACTCAGTTACTTTCCACCTCTGCCCCACCCCCCTCACCCTCCTCACCCTCAGCGTTGTGTAGTTGAGTGTTGGTATGTTTACAAAAGACACAAAAGAAGAAGCGGCTGAAACATCAGGCTTTGATTGTAAAACCTCTATAATTATTCCATCCACTTTCTGGACAAACCAACCGATCTTTTATTAATATATAAAGTGTTTTTATTCTGAAATCTCCTATTTTTTATGCGTGACTCACAGTCTCATAAAGAAATGCATGAATTTATTTATTTATTGATTTTTATTTGTTTTTGAGAAGAACAGGAGGGGGAAGATGCTAATAATCAATAATCAATTCCCGCTCTGGCCAAATGAAACTGTGCATCTGTTAGTAATGAGGTGTTATGGGGACGTTAGCGTAGCGAGTGTGTTGTGTTTCTTGTTCAAGGTCAAGATGCAAATGAACTGCAATGAACTTTTCTACTGTGTGATGTTCAATAATCCATCATCAATTATGTCCCCGTAAGGTCGTTTTATAACATGTCAATGAAACAAATGGAAAATATAACATGTCGTATTGTACGTACCCGTCCAGCAGGTCCCTGTCACTTTGACTGTGGTTTCCATGGTAACCACCTCACAATCTGAATCTGTTGATCTGACACTGAACTGAGGTAAGAGTTACAGACAGACAACAAATACCAGGAAAATAAAAACAGATCCGTGGAAAATAACAATAAATACATGGATAATAACAACAAATACCAGGAAAATAACAAATACGTGGAAAATAACAACAAATATGTGGAAAATAACAACAACTAAGTGGAAAATATCAGTGAAATAACAACAAATATTCATAAAATAACAACAAATACATGGAAAATATCAAATACCAGGAAAACAACAATAAATACCCGGGAAATAACAAATAACAATAAATATTAGTAAAACAACAAATATCATTTGTTTTTATGGGGAAAAATCTGGCAGCTGTTTGTTAGAATGCTCCTGAAAAATACATGTCAAACTATAAACACATTTACAAGAGTAAGATGTAGATTTAACATTGAATATATATATATATATATA
This sequence comes from Siphamia tubifer, assembly GCA_020466265.1. Lineage (NCBI taxonomy): Eukaryota > Metazoa > Chordata > Actinopteri > Kurtiformes > Apogonidae > Siphamia > Siphamia tubifer. The sequence continues at coordinate 43,518,026 of CM035799.1, read as the reverse complement.
TATATATATATATATATATATATATATATATATAAAATTAAGTAAATAAACTCAACCAACCCTTTAGTCATTGGTTAACCCACTCTAACCAACTGAACCACCTGTTGGTTTAACATATTTAACATTTTACTGTTTACTTCTTCATTACATTTTTATTTTAAAATAAAAAAACAGTCTGTTATTTTAAGATTGTTTTCTTCCAGTTCATTCGTCACCACATTGTTTTTCACTTCGCACACAATAGAAAATTCATAATGTTTACGTACAAATCTCCTTTTCTTAACAAACTCTTCATTAATTTAATCATTAGCACAAAAATCTTGTCAAATAAATGACATTGCATTGCACTTTTTGCTGTTAATTCTACAGTAATTTTTTACAGTGCATGAGAAGTCATAAGTCACGCAAATTGCACGAAAGATAAATGTCATGGGATAAATAGTATGAAAAATAAATATATATTAAAATTAATATAAATACAAAATATTTTATTTTATAATAATAATAATTCAGTTCTGTGATTATGATATGTGCAAATGTGTGGTTTCCAAGGAAAGACAAAGCAGACAAAGGCTTGTGGGGACATGCTGGGGCTCATGGGAACATGCTGGGACTCATGGGGACATGCTGGATGGGTAAAAACCAACAAATGTATATATCACTGAATATTATTGCTAACAAAAAAAGAAAAAGGCAATGAACTGTAAAAAAAAAAAAAAAAAAAAAAAAAAAAAGAGAGAGAGAGAGAAATCCACTGTACATGTCCAGATGGAGCAGTGTGGGGACGTGTGTATGTTCTGTAGATTAGAAATGGATTCACTGAGCCTCCCTGTTCACACATAGTTTGTAATAAACCTCCAAAATCAAACAACTTTTTCATTTCATTTTGTAATAAATTGGTCTGAACACATTTTGCCTTAAATTTTAATGCAATCATTTAAAGAAGATTCTTATGAAATGCACTTGTAATTTTTATTTATTTTCTCCAAAGCGACTTCCAGGGGAGCAGAATAAAGAATATAAGAATGAAGAATAAAACTACAACAATCGATAAGCAAATTCGCCATCTTGGATTAGCAAGGAATGCTAATCCAGGTCAAAGGTCACCATGACCTAGCACATAAATAAAACTGTCAATATGGATGAGCATGACAGTTTGTAAAGTAATATTTTTTTTATTGTTAAAAAAAAGACAGGGGTACAATGTTGATAGATAGATAGATAGATAGATAGATAGATAGATAGATAGATAGATAGATAGATAGATAGATAGATAGATAGATAGATAGATAGATAGATAGATAGATAGATAGATAGATAGATAGATAGATAGATAGATAGATAGATAGATGGATAGATAGATAGATAGATAGATGGATAGATAGATAGATAGATAGATAGATAGATAGATAGATAGATAGATAGATAGATAGATAGATAGATAGATAGATAGATAGATAGATAGATACCCTGTCTGAGATGCCAGTTCACCTCAAACATATATAGACAAACAATCACTCTCACATTCACACCTAGGGACAATTTAGATTAACCAATTAACCTATCAGTGCATGTGTTTGGATGGTGGGAGGAAACCAGAGTACCCGGCGAAAACCCACACGGACACAGGAGAACATGCAAACGCCACACAGAAAGGTCTGGAGTGGGATTCAAACCAGGGTCCTTCTGTGAGGTATGCGTGCTAACCACTGCACTACCGTGCCGCCTGATGGATAAAGTGTCGGCTTAATAAATCTAAGCATGTCAGGACACAGATGTAGAATCAGAACATATAGAATATTCCTCACAGATGGACTCACAGCTTCTGTCCATGTGTCACTTGGCTTATGTATGCTATACTGAACTATGCTAACAGGCTAATGCTGTTACAAGTTTAAGGCCTTTTCTCAGTACCAAGTTCTTCAGGTTTGGGTTTAGGTACTTGGCAGTTCGGACTTAGCAAGTTGGACCTGGGAGGACAGTCTCTGAAAGATGGGAGGACGTTGGATGTTTATTTTGCAATTGGCACGGCAGCGTACTTGATGACGTCACCAACTCAGCTTGTCTTAACTTATCGACTTCCAGTTCAGAATGACACATCTCTGAAAACTTAGGAGCAAATTTTAAACTTTGCTCTGTCATGATGAATCGACCACAGATTTAAAGTTTTAACATCCAGTTTCTCACAAAAACAATCTTAAAATGACATTCTAAAACATGATACTACAACACTAGTATTTCCACACTTTTAATTTACTGTTGTGGGTCCTCTCCTCTGCCATTGTTGGTGCCAAATGCATTCTGGGATAGGAGGCTGCCCCAAGTCCACACAAGTCACCACCTGATGCATCCTCGTCAAAATGTGCGTATGGAGAACACTTTGGGAAATTTCAACCATTCTGGGCGATATGCTAACTTGTACATTGGGACAGAACTTGGGCTGAAACTGGTGACATTTCAGTGGGACATGAGGACAAAAGTACGGACAAGAACGCATGCTGAGAAATGGCCTAAATATTGGAGCGGTGTTCTGTCAAAATGGGCATCCCTGTTGAAATGAGCTACGAGCAGCCAAAATTGACAATAATCTCTAGATTATAGGTAGATTTTTTTAATATTTTATTTTTCTAATATTGTGTTTAGATTTAGCTACTCAACAGGTAGGCTATTGTTTCTGTCCGCTGAACTAAAGTGAACAATAACACCCAAGCAACTCGTGTGCATAATCTTTATATCATGCAAAACTAACTTACATCAATATCCAATCTATCATACGCATGTGATTGCTTATATGCTTACTGGTCAAATAAACTAAATATACTTTCAAAGTATTACTAACGTCCAGTGTCCAAGTCAATTGCACATCTGGCGGGGAATGCCTGAATTGATTGGCTTTTTCTCTGTGAAAACGCTTGGTGGTCATGTCCATGCTCAGAAGCGCTTGGGAGCCCACTTCACAGAACACCTGAAGGCACCATTAACGGACCAGAACCCGAAGGCACCAGGGCTGTTAACGGACCAGGATCCGAAGGCACCGGGGTCGTTAATGGACCTGGATCTGCAGGAACCAGGGCCGGTAACGGCTGTAAAACTGGGCACTCTATCACTGTGATTCTCTCCAGCTGAATTTATTTCATCATTGTTTTTTTCTCTGCCTCAACCTTTTCAGGTGCATTTCTTTCTCTTCTTTCTCTTGGTAGAATGTGGAAGGGAGGGGTGGAGTCAAAAGACAAGGGCGGAGTCACCCGTGGCTCATTTGCATTAAAGCCAGAGTCACTAAAACCAGTGTTTTGAAAAGAGCTGTTTGTACAGGTTGAATAGGCTGCTGAGACTCCAGGGAACTGAGATACCAGGGACCTGAGAGTCCAGGGAACAGTGAGACACCAAGGAACAGTGAAACACCAAGGAACAGTGAGACACCAGGGAACTGTGACACCAGGGAACTGAGACACCAGGGAACAGGGAGACACCAAGACACCTGGGAACTGTGTTAACTTGTGGAAAATGGGCATATGTCCCCGTTAAAGTGATAAAATGGAGAACATTTATATATATATATATATATATATATATATATATATATATATATATGTATATATATATATATATGTGTGTGTGTGTGTGTGTATGTATATTTACTCTGAAATGTGGCCGTTTTTTACAAATTGTAAAAGTGAAAAAGTGAAAGTGTCAAATGTGTCTGAACTCTCCTGGAGTCCAACAGCGTCTTCTCCAAAACCAACAGGTTTGGGTCTGTCTTTGTCTGTCAGATGAACAAGCTGAGACTTGTGGCCTCTGGCAGAAATTTCCTGAGCACTGAACTGCCAGAGCCAGGAAGGGTAAGCGCTGCACTGAACACACATTTACTTAATAAGACTGCAACAAACAAACAACAGGCTGATGTTTTCCTCAAATCTGCCTCATTATTATGAAAAAGCATCTGAACCTGGACTGGGATCTGAGTTTCTGTTATTAGTTTACATTGTTTGAAACATATGAAGCTAGTTTTATACATTGATTGTCCTCACTGTAATTGATCCAGCTTTAGGTGTCATGTTTTGTTTTCGTTATGAACCTGAACATGTGTTCTTTTATTTTGTATGTACCTGTTTGACATTCTGTGTTTTCTGTCATTGTCAGTGTCTGGGGCATTTACTTTGTGATGTGGGTTCATGGCAAAATAAAAGTACATTGTACTTCCTCTCACTAGTGTTTTGTCATACCGTGCTCATGTATCCACATGTGTCCCAGTTGTTTGTCCTTGTATATAAACCCCATCTTCTCATTTATGTGGTGAGTTTGTTTGTCTTCAGATGTACCAAAGCAGCATTTTTTTCTTTGTCCTGTTTTCCCTCATGTTTCTGACTTCCTGGTTCTTGTCTTGTGTCTTGTGTCTACTCCTTGTCTGTTCTTTTGCATGATCCTTATCACTTGACTTCGAGACTGCATCATCCCTGTCGGGCTTGCTTTAATTTTTTGGATTTCTGGTTTGACCCTCGCCTGTGCATCGTTGCGCTGACACATTCCACCTGACTTTCAAGTATTTTATTTATTTATTTGTATTTTATTTAGCAGGGACAATGCAGTGCAAATTATTACAAACTTGTAGATGTGAATACAGAGGAGGTTTATAGCCAGATGGCTAATTTGCAACCCCAGTCCCTGATCAGGCTACCTATTCTAATAAAAACAATAATAAATAAAAAAAAATTCAGCAACTTATTCACCTGTCAATTATTATTATTATAAAAATATTTTTAAAAATGTGTGAAATGTATGTTCTGTCTCAGAGTTCTGCATCTGGGTTCATTTGTTCTTTGAACTCATATGAGTCTTTTCATCATCATTAGTTTTTGAGGGTTTTATTTTGTCATGTTGGTTCATGTTCACTCTTTCTTGCTTTACTTCCTGTCACCGGTGTTAATTTTCGTTCATGTCCTTCACCAGTGTCTCCATCTATATAAAACTCCTTGCGACTTTGTCTGCCTTGTTTTGCGACTTATCAGCTTTATTATCCTGTCTATGGTTTTCTCAGTTTTTCTGGATCTCTGGTTTCTGTTATTTTGTAACAGTATAACTGTACTGAACTGAAAAAAAAAATTCTGAACAGAGAAACACAATTAGCATCAATGACAATTCATAAAATACATATAAAATTATCTTAACCCCCTATGGGACTTAATGAAATTCATTAAAAAAGAATGGCCTTTGATTTGAAGTGTATTAAGACCTAAAATACATTTCTTATGCTGACTTTACAAAATTCCCATGGTGGATTGGCCCTAGGTGAAGGGCTGGACTAAGCGTGGTTAATGACTTAGTGACTTAATGACTAAGAAGACCAAGACCTTGTGTACCCGGCCCAAAGTGTTACTGGAGCCCCACCCTGTAGCCAGGCCTGGGGCTGGGGCCTGTGGGCAAGCACCTGGTGGCCAGGATTTACCCATGAGGCCCGGCTGGGGCCAGCCCGAATCAGAGACATGGGGTCGTCATCACATGGGCTCACTGCCTGCAAGGAGGAGGATCCGGTGCTCTGTGGATTGGGCAGCAGACCAAGGTGGGGGCCTTGGTGGTCCGATCCTCAGTTACAGAAGCTGGCTTTAGGGACATGGAATGTTACCTCTCTGGTGGGGAAGGAGCGGGAGCTCGTGGATGAGCCTGAGCGAGTCCTTAAGGGACGTTGGACCTTGTTTTTTGCTGGAGGTGCCCCGGGGGAGAAGTGGAGGGCAGGGGATGGCTTTTTGATAGCCCCCAGCCTCTCTGCCTGCATATGTTGGGGTTTACCCCAGTTGATGAAATGGTTGCTTCCCTCCGCTGACTGTTGTCGGTGCATATGCACCGAAACAGCAGTTCAGAATACCCACCCTTTTTTGAGTCCCTCGGACGAGTGCTGGAAATCACAACGAAAGGGGACTCTATTGTCCTGCTGGACTTCAACGCCCATATGGGTGATGACAGCGTGACCTGGAAGGGGGTGTTTGGGAAGTATGGTGTGCCTGATGTGAACCCGAGTGATGTTCAGTTATTGGACATCTTTGTGAGTCACAGTTTGTTCATAACAAACATCATGTTCAAACATAGGGATGTCCATCGGTCCACTTGGCACCAGAACATCGGCCATATGTTTTGGACACTGGATGAAGAGAGGTGCTGAACTGTCTACCGACCACTACCTGGTGGCGAGTTGGATCAGGTGGCAGGGGAAGATGCCGTGCCGACCTGTAAGACCCAAACACGTAATGCAGGTCTGCTGGGAATGCCTGGCAGAAGAACCTGTCAAGCAAATCTTCAACTCACACCTCCAGCAGAACTTCAATTACGTCCCGAGGGTGGAGGGGAGCATTGAGTCTGAATGGACTCTGTTGTGGCCTGCTGTTCAACATAGCCGGGGCCAGTCGTGGCAGTAACCCCCGAACCTGCTGGTGGACTCCAGAAGTGAGGGGAGCTGTCAGGATGAAAAAGGAGGCCTACAGGGCTTGACTGTCCTGTGGGTCTCTGTAAGCAGCTGACTGATACCAGCAGGCCAAGCAGGCTGCAGCAACAGCGGTTGCCAAGCCAAAAACTTGGGCATGGGAGGAGTTCATTGAGACCATGGAGGAAGACTACCGATTGGCTCCAAAGCGGTTCTGCCAAACTGTTCGGCGCCTCAGGGGGGAAGTCAGCAATCTTCCCAAACTGTTTACAGTGCAGGTGGGGAGCTGCTGACCTCAACTGAGGATATAGTTGGACGGTGGAAGGAATACTTTGAGGAGCTCCTCAATCCCACTAACATGCATTCTAGGATGGAAGCAGAGTTGGGAGACCGGGGGATGGGTGCACCAATCTCCAAGGCAGAAGTCCCTGAGGCAGTGAAGTCACTCCTCAATGGTGGAGCCCCGGGAATCGACGAAATCCGCCCTGGGTATCTCAAGGCTCTGGATGTTGTAGGGCTGTCTTGGCTCACACATCTCTGCAGCATTGCATGGACATCAGGGCAGTGCCTCTGGAGTTGTGGTTCCCATCTTTAAGAAGGGGGACCAGAAGGTGTGCTCCAACTATCGTGGAATCCCAATCCTCAGCATCCCTGGTAAAGTCTACTCCAGGATGCTGGAAAGGAGGGTACGATCATTGGTTGAACTTCAGATTGAAAATTAGCAATGTGGTTTTCATCCCAGACGTGGAACAGTGGACCACCACTTTACCCTCGCAGGGGTGCTGGAGGGGGCATGGGAGTTTGTGTTTTGTGGATTTGGAAAAGGCTTACAGCCATGTCACCAGAGGTATCCTGTGGGGAGTGCTCCAGCAGTGTGGGGTGGATGGTCTCCTACTGAGGGCCATTCATTTCCCAGTGAGGGTTGGTCTCCACCTGGGCTGCCCTTTGTCACCGGTTCTGTTCATAACCTTTATGTACAGAATTTCTAGGTGCATCCTGGTGGGGGATGAGGTCGAGTTTGGTGGCAGGACGATCTCATCTCTGCTTTTTGAGGATGATGTGGTCCTCTTGGCTCCATCGAGCAGTGACCTCCAGCTCTCACTGGAATGGTTCGCAACATAGTGTAGATGTAGATCAGCACCTCCAAGTTTGAGGCCATCGTTCTCAGCTGGAAAAGGGTAGAGTGCCCTCTCCGGGTTGACAAGGTCCTGGTCCTCAGGTGGAGGATGAACAAGCAGATTGGGGTGGCATCTGCAGTAATGAGAGTGCTAAACCAATCTGTTGTGGTGAAGAGGTAGCTAAGCCAGAAGGCAAAGCTCTTGATTTACTGGTCAATCTACATTCCGACCCTCACCTATGGTCATGAGCTCTGGGTCATGACCGAAAGAATGAGGTGAGGGGTACAAGCGGCTGAAATGAGTTTCCTTCGCAGGGTGGCCGGGCTCATCGGGGTGAGGAGCTCAGACATCCGCGAGGGGTTTGGAGTAGAGCCGCTGCTCTCGAGCGGAGCCAGTTGAGGTCCCTCGGGCACCTTTCAATTCAATTTTCAATTCAATTTTATTTATAAACCCCTAAATCACAACAAAGTCATCTCAGAGGGCTTTACAAAAACATAATCAACTACAGAAATACATGAAAATTCCCAGGCATCCCCTGTCCTTAGACCCTCCTTCTCAGCAAGAAAAAACTTCCAAACCCAGTGGGAAAAAGAAGAAATCTTGAGGAGAACCACATTGAAGGAGAGATCCACTCCCATGGACGGACAGGCTATAGATGAACGTCCATTTATAAATGCAGGGGGGGGGGGGGGCTGGTCCAGACAGGCAGGGGCGGTGGTCCGGGGTCACAGGTCAGCACAGGCGAGATACTCCAGATCCTGTCGTCCATGGCTCCCGTGCAGGCACTGTCAGGAGAGCCACCACTCCCCCCAGGGGGGGAGGGGGAAACGGGGACACCAGGTGACTAGTCATGAACAGACTTGGTAAGGAAGATATGTTATAAAAATTACAGAAACAGATGTGAGGAAGAGAAAGAGAAGAAAGAACTCAGTGTCTGTACTTCCCCCAGCATTCTAACTCCTAGGGCAGCCTAGACTGAACTGTGACTCATACATCATGCATACATGATATATGAGTCACATAATTTTTAACTAACCTGACCATAGGCTTTCTCAAACAGGAATGTTTTAAGCCTAATTTTAAATGTAGAGACTGTTTCGGCGTTTTTAATATTAAAGGGAAGCTGATTCCATAAGACAGGGGCCTGATAACTAAAGGCTCTAGCTCCTACTGTACTTTTAGAAACCCTAGGAACTTTCAGTAAACCTGCATTCTGAGAACGAAGGGTTCTATTGGGTTGGTACGGAACCAGATCATCTTTAAGATAAGAGGGGCCCATACCATTAATGGTTTTATATGTAAGGAGGAGGATTTTAAATTTAATTCTAGACTCAACTGGAAGCCAGTGAAGGGTTTGGAGCACAGGCGTGATGTGTTCTCTTCTATTTGATCCTGTTAATAATCTTGCTGCTGCATTTTGAACCAGTTGCAAGCTTTTTAGGGAATATTTAGGACATGCTACAAGTAAGGAGTTACAATAATCTAATCGTGATGTAACAAATGCATGAATTAATTTTTCTGCAGTCGTTTTAGACAGAATATTCCTAATTTTGGCTATGTTGCGCAGGTGAAAGAAGGCTGTTCTGCAAGTTTGTTTGATATGCATTTTGAATGAAAGATCTGGATCAAATAAAACTCCTAAATTTTTAACTGTGGCACTGGGTGTTACACTTAAGTTGTCCAGAGTAACTATCTGGTCAGTTAGGGAGTCTCTCGCATCTTTAGGACCAATTATAACGACTTCAGTTTTTTCAGGGTTCAGTAAAAGATAATTGGCACTCATCCAAATTTTTATGTCTTGTACACAAGTACTTAGTTTATCTATTTGCCTGGTCTGATCAGGTTTAATCGATAAATATAGCTGTGTGTCATCCGCGTAACAATGAAAATGAATGCCATGATTTGTAATGATGTTACCTAAAGGGAGCATATATAGTGTAAATAAAATAGGCCCAAGGACTGACCCTTGAGGAACGCCATAATTAACTCTGGAGGACTGCGATGATTGTTGGTTGATGCCTCCTCACCTTGTGAGGATGCCTCCTTGACACCTCCCTGGGGAGGTGTTCCAGGCATGTCCTTCCGGGATGAGAGCTTGGGAACGACCCTGGATACGCTGGAGGCATTATATCTCTTGGCTGACCTGGGAACACCTTGGGATTCCCCTGGAAGAGCTGGCTGAGGTAGTTGGGGTGAGTGGAGTCTGGTCTTCTTTGCTGGGGCTGCTGCCCCCGCGTCCCGTACAAGTGGAAGACAATGACAACAACAGATAAAGTTATTTATCCATCATCTAAACATGTTACATTTAATTGGATGTTTTTTTTATTTGCATCATAGGCAAAAAAAGGAAAAAAAAATATGTTAACCCACAAGTTAACCCAGCTAATGTTCATTAAAAACTGTTTATTTCATTACCTGAAGTCTATTAGTTTATTAGTCTGCTGTCTTCATCACCATCATCAGCGCAGCTCCTCGTGCTGAAACTGCTGGAATTCAGTTTGTTCAGCCAAACTTGGACTTTTTCCAATCAAAGTAATGTTTTTTATTCCTTTTCCATCATCTTCCGAAATTTTCTAGCAGTCATGTTTCTTACAACACTACAAACTTTCCTCCTCTTCCTCCTCTTCCTCTTCTTCTCATTTAGCAGTAGATTACAACCAAACTCATCTGTGAAGTTTCTCCTTTTCTTTGAACTTAACTGTTTAAATGTACCTGCTCACCTGCTGCAGCTGCCCATCAATTAACAGGCTGATTGGTGCCACCTGTGCATGTGACATCATGAAGGCCTTCCCCCATAAGTATTTTTTGTTTGTTTGTTTGGTTGTTTGAATTGAAAAAAATAACATTAGGGCAAGAACACAGTATTCAAATGTCTCTGGAGGATTTTGGGTTTTTGTTGTTGTTGTTGATAACTTATTTTATTTGGTTCATTTGTATCTACTTTTATTCTTTTTTGGGGGGGGGTTGTTGGTAATATTGTTAATTTTTGTCTACTTTTATTCATTTTGTAGATTCATTCATTCATTCATGATCTGAACCCGCTTTATCCTCACTAGGGTCGCGGGGGTCACTGGGGGCCTAATCCAGCTACAATGGGTGAAGGCGGGGTACACCCTGTATGAGACGCCAGTTCATCGCAGGGCCGACATACATAGACAAACAATCACTCTCACATTCACACCTATGGCCAATTTTTTTTAGATTAACCAATTAACCTATCAGTGCATGTCTTTGGATGGTGGGAGGAAACCGGAGTGCCCGGCGAAAACCCACACGGACACGGGGAGGACATGCAATCTCCACACAGAAAGGTCTGGTGTGGGATTCGAACCAGGGCCCTTCTTGCTGTGAGGCACGAGTGCTAACCACTGCACCACCGTGCCGCCCATTTTGTAGATAATTTGTATTATTTTTTTTATCTACTTTTATTCCTTTTCTTAATTTTTGTTTGTGGGGGGGTTGCTGATTATTTAGTTAATTTTTGTCTATTATTATACATTAATGAATGTCAAACTGGGAATCAATTAAAGTTGTGTCTGATGGAACATTAACTCTTCATTACAACTGTTCAATACACAAATATGGGCAAAGTCTCATTTTATTGATTATTTTGGTTTTGTATATTGTCATAATTTATTCATTTTGTTGATTATTTTGTTCATTTTTATCTACTTTTATTCATTTTGTTGATTTTATTTTATTTTTTTCATTTTGTTGATTATTTAGGCTACATAAAGTTTCATGTGATGAGTTTGAATCTCCAGATGGCGATGGCTGTAGTTCTTCCATTTGAACAGAAGATGGCGCCATTCCATCAATTGTTCTATCAACTCACCTGAATCTTAAGTTGAGTTTTTAAAAAATTAAAATTATATATATATATATATATATATATATATATATATATATATATACATATATAAAAATATAAAATAAAATAATAATTTTTCAGGTACAAATGAAATTAAACAAAATGCAAAAAATTGTTAATTAAAATAATTGTCTGGGCATTAAATTATGTCCATTTAACTTGACAGTCCTTGATCCTCATCATTTGTTTTATTTTGAAGGAGTGTCACATCTCTTTAGCCCCACCTACTGACGTCATTGAGCTGAACATATTTATTGATGGGGCATGTTTCAGGCAGAAATGAAGCCCTTAAATGTGACTTAAATAAAACCCTTAAAAGTGACTTAAATAAACCCTTTAAAAGTGACTTTAATAAAGCCCTTAAAAGTCTCATCTCGTCATCTGAACCCGCTTTATCTTCACTAAAATGGTAAATGAACTGTACTTCTATAGCGCTTTTCCACCATCATGGTGCTGTGGCTCAGTTGGTAGAGTGGGTCGCCCAGTGACCAATGACGGTTCGCGTCCCAGCTCTGGCTGTCCACATGTCGAAGTGTCCTTGGGCAAGACACTGAACCCTCACTTAGGCCCCCAGTAGGACTGACCTTAGACCATAGAAACCTACTGGTGTATGAGTGTGTGTGTGAATGGGTGAATGTGAGGCTAATGTAAAGCGCTTTGAGCACCATGAAGGTGGAAAAGGGCTATATAAATGCAGTCCATTTACCATTTTTGCTCAAAGCGCTTTACATTAGCCTCACATTCACCCATACCAGCTGGTTTCTAAGGTTCTGTCAGTTACTGGGGCCCTAAGTGCCCAAGGACACTTCGACATGTGGACTGCCAGAACCAGGACGTGGTAACCGCTAACCCTATACAACCCAATCATTGGACAACCCGCTCTACCAATTGAGCCACAGCTGCCCGATGGTCATGGGGGTCACTAGGGGACTAATCCAGCCACAATGGGTGAAAGCGATGTACACCCTATATTAGATTAACCAATTAACTTGCCCTTAAAAGTGACTGCCAAATAAAAAACTTTAATAACATTTTTTCCTGATTTTCCCAGTAAGTACAAATCATATATAATGTGAAAAATTCACAATAACATTTAAAGAGATGTCTACAAGTTGATTCAGATATTCTTATTATATATAAAAATAATTGTTGGGTATTGACAGAATTGACTGTCATGTAACTTTAAATGTTATTTTTACCTTTTTATTTCATCTCCAGGGAAACTTTCCTTTTACACATTTGAATGTGAATTGTTCTTTCATAGTGGCTGTTTTCTTTTTAGAGGAAGAAAAGGATTGATATAATTGAAAAAAACTGAAAGACCATATATGATGTTTGATGCTTCAGCTTTTTAATCATGCATTAGAGAAAAAGAGCAGAAAAAGAAAATAAAGTTTGTGTCTAAAGCATCTTTTCATGACCTTTCAACCTGCAATTTATGAGACTCAGGGTAATGGTAAATGGTCTGCACTTATATAACGCTTTTCCACCTTCATGGTGCTCAAAGTGCTTTTTACATTAGGCTCACATTCACCCATTCACACACACACACTCATACACCAGTAGATTTCAAAGGTTTTGTCAGTCCTACTGGGAGACTAAGTTAGGGTTCAGTGTCTTGCCCACTTCGACATGTGGACAGCCAGACTCAGACCCAGTGATGAATTTGCGAACATTCGTGAGCTGCAACTGTCAGTGTCTCTCTCTCTCGATCTCTCTCTCGCTCTCTCTCTCGCTCTCTCTCTCGCTCTCTCTCTCGCTCTCTCTCACTTGCCGTGCGCTGCTGCACGGAGACACGTAGAATCTATTCTAGTTCTTTTTTATTTATTTCCATACCACATCAGTTAAATTTAAACTGAGTTAAATAAAGCAAAACACTCAGAGTAATAACAAAAAACGACACACTATAAGGAAGACACACAAAAAACAAAATACAAAAAGCATAATTACTTAATTACAGTATATACATATATACAGGGGGGAAATGTACAGGGGTATTTTATATAGGGTAATTTAAATGGTATTATATGAGTCCACAGACTTCACTTATTTGCAGAGTTTTGATTGCCTTTTTGTTTTTAAGTCATTTTAATGTATCAAAATAATGTCCAATTTTCATTTTAAATAGTTGCATTAGTGGTGCTCTTCCATTCCATTTCCCACGGAGGGATGGTTGATTATATAGATTTTTTTTTTTATTTTTAATGTTTGCCTTTTTTAGACTTTTCAAATAAAGGTCAAAATTTGATCATCTAAAATGGACGACCTGCTCTACCAACTGAGCCATGTCTGCCCCCAGTCAGTCAGTTATATTTAAGAATCTCTGTTGAATTATATTATACTGTCATTTATACACTAATAAATGAATGAATGGTAAATGCTTTTGATTCCATGAGCATTCTTCTTTCAACAGTGCTGTCTTCTTTCAAAAGTGTGAAATTTAACAATTTACAATCCTCTTTGAAACTATCTCGGGGTGTTGGAATCACATCCTGAGGAGAATGGCCTGAGCACTATCCCCCCCAATTCAATCTAGCATCTACCAAGTAATTTTTCTACCCTCCAAAACCAGCTGGAAACAAAGCAACCAGGACGTTTTTGACACATTTGCCCCCAGGATGTACCTAATGATGAACTCGGATAAATGCAAAAAAAATTATCCTCTTGCTCGGAGCCATCCCAAACTTAATCAATATTAATCAAATGTTGGGACCACACTTGGGACATAAAAACTTATCTAGGCGTCAATGCATTTGATCAGGAAAACGTGGCTTGAAATGGTCTGATACAGCGCTATAAATAAAGACAGTTAAATTTGATGATCCCACTGTTCTTTATGAATGACTCAACATTAGCAACACTGAAACACCAGCATAACATAATATTTTATATTGTGTATGAAACTAGTTTATCTTGCAAGTTCATAAATTTTTGCTGTTTGTTCCCTGTGATAACAAAGATAGAGTTTTTAAATGAAAACTGGCACTGTTACTAACTGCAAAATTGTTGTTTTGGTTGGCTAATCCAACTGCATTCATAAGAATTCATTGCTAGTGTTTTAAACACTCAAGATCAGTGAGTGAGCATACCTTTCTTTGCGAAAAACTGAGTGACTAGTTGTCACCCTTGTCTTTCCCTTTCATCTTTCCTTCGGTTTTTGACATCCAGATTTCGTTTTAGTTTCAGTGGCACTGTGCAAACACCTGCAGCACCTCGGCCATGCAGCAGCAACAGAGTGATGTTGTCCAGGTCTGCACATTTATTTAATCCATCACTCATTTGCCACAACTGGACTGCTACGTTTAACAAGACGGAGACAGGGGGTTAAATGACAATATGATGAACTAAAGAAAAAAATTATGGAAATCGACAACCATATGCAATAAGCTCATTTTAGATGATCAAATTTTGACCTTTATTTGAAGAGCGGTTTGATTCCTGCTCTGTCCTAGTCAGTCTGTTGTGTTCTTGGGCAAGACACTTCACGCTCCTTGCCTCCAGTGTCACTCACACTGGTGTATGAATGAGTATGAATGTTCGGTGGTGGTCAGAGGGGCTGTAGGCGCAAAATGGCAGCCACGCTTCTGTCAGTCTGCCCCAGGGCAACTGTGACTACTTATGTAGTTTACAACCACCAGAGGGAGCATGTGAGAGTGAATGAATAATGGAACACTAATGTGGGGTGCCTTGAAAAGCGCTATATAAATCTAATCCATTATTATTATTATTGAACATTGTCAAACATATCTAACTTGTTAAAAATGAAGCTGCTGCATTGAAGCCTTATTTCACTTTCATCACAAACAGTAGTAGCGGCTTTTGCAAATAATGCAAGACAGCCTGCCGATAATCTATCACTTGCATTTTATTATTTGTAATGTCACTTTGAATCGCCATGACCTTCCTCTCTGTCTAGTTTTGGTGGTGTACAGGAAACTTTGAGTAAAAAAAAGGTCTTGAATGAGTCAGTACTCTGATCAGGTTCAGACAAATATAATAAATAAACTATATTCCATCCTAGTGGCTTAGATTTGCCAAAACACTAAAGATGAAAGAAAAAACTAAATTAAAAAAGTACACAAGGTTGCAAGTTACTGCTGTAGGTGAAGTTCAGATATATAATCAATGACAAAATCAAACAGATTACCGCGGTTGATTTCCCCTTCCCTGGATAGCATGCCACAAAGAAATATGTCCAATGAAATGCACCCCGATTCAGCCTTTGACTGCGCTGCATCTGAGTGCCATATTTCGGGCCATAACAACACAATCAGCAGCTGCGCAGAATGTATGGACCCTAGTCCCGCCCCCCCATCCGTCCGGCTGATCCAATCTAGCATCTACCAAATGACTTAAGATGGAACAACAGAGTTTTCTGGTCCTTGCATCACATATCCATGACGCGGTAATGAGGCATCTCTGATTGGCTCAGAGAATGAATACGTGAAGGAACACTCCCCTCCCCTTACACTCTGTGTGTGTGTGTACCATCCCAGAGTAGCATCCAGCTAAGTTTTATCCTGTCTCTTGTTTTGAAAACTTGCAGAAAAAAAAACAGGCTTTATTTCCACAGAGACCACATGAGCCAATTTGCTCTGTGATTCTTTTTCAAGTTTGTGCAGCAGCTACTGTGGTGCCAATTTCTCTTGTAGATGCTAATGCTACTTCAGATTTGCTACAAAGGGCTGAAGAGAGTGTCACCTGCATTCTGTGGGTGGGCTTAACTCCACAGGGGTGAAGCCCATGTCCACATGATGTGTAGTGGACAGGCTTTTTGAGTCGCTCGTTTCTCTGTGTTCTTTTCTATGAATGGGAAATACAGCCAGTGGAAGTACATGGTGAATGGTAAATGGTCTGCACTTATATAGCGCTTTTCCACCTTCATGGTGCTCAAAGCGTTTTACATTAGCTTCACATTCACCCATTCACACAGACACTCACACACCAGTAGGTTTCTATGGTCAGTCCTACTGGGGGCCTAAGTCAGGGTTCAGTGTCTTGCCCAAGGACACTTTGACGTGTGGACAGCCAGAGCCGGCACGCGAACCGCCAACCCTTCGGTCATTGGGCAACCCACTCTACCACCTGAGCAACAGCCACCACTTTCAAACACAGCATGTGTTGGTAAATTAACCTGACTCACATCATATGGCTGCATTTCCCTATGGTCACACAACCATCTGAGTACCGTGAGGTTCAGGTTTTCTTCAAAATGAAGGAGCCAATCAGTGTCACAGGGTGGATCTACCCAGCGATGCCATAGGTGGAGAGAATGGGTGGCTTTTGGGACTTAAGCCCCAGATCTCACACTAAAACTTTTTTGATCTTGTAAAAAAAAAAGGCAACCATGTACTCCGCTCCATGCATCCATATTAAAACCGATATATGGTCAGCAATCTTACATCAAAACTCAAATCTCCCTCATTCTTAAAATGTTATTATTTGATTGTACTGTAACCCGTAACTAGAAAGAAAATCAGAAATAGCTATAGAATAGAGGATAACAAATAGCAGCAGATACAGCCTGTGTGTTCTAATTCTAAACAGTAATGTCTCCTTTGTAGAGTCTGCT
The DNA here is from genome assembly GCA_020466265.1 of Siphamia tubifer. Classification (NCBI taxonomy): domain Eukaryota; kingdom Metazoa; phylum Chordata; class Actinopteri; order Kurtiformes; family Apogonidae; genus Siphamia; species Siphamia tubifer. The sequence goes on along the minus strand of CM035799.1, from coordinate 43,501,053 downwards.
CATTTGTCAGAAGTCTTCAAGCATTTTACCATGGACATAAGGCATTTCTTAAAAAAAAAAAGAAAAAATGTGGTGATAATTAAGGTTATAATTGTTAACGAAAATGAACAAAATGAAGAAAAGTTAAGTTGGAAAAAACATTTTTGTTAACTGAAATAAAAACTAGAATTAAAATGAAAAAGATCATTAACTGAAACTGTATTGTGTGCTTACAAAACAAATTAAAATGTTTAAAAAATATGGATAAAATTCACTTTGTTTTCATCTTTGAAAATGATAAATGGTCTGCACTTACATAGCGCTTTTCCACCTCAAAGCGCTTTACATTAGCTTCACATTCACCCATTTACGCACACTCATACACTTACACACTCATACACCAGTAGGTTTCTAAGGTTCTGTCAGTCCTACTAGAACCTAAGGGTTCAACCTCTCAGTCATTGGGCGACCCACTCTACCAACTGAGCCACAGTTGCCTCACAGCAAGTCATTGACTTTTGTCAATGTCAGACTGATATTGATTTATTTGGCTCCAGCTGTTTTAGCTGGTAGCACTGGATGGAACTTCACAGTCAGGTCATGTCTGTGGTTTATAGTCTTCTGCTCTAAACTCCACCTGAAACAAACAGAGTAAAGCTGAGACAAAGCAGCAAAATATCTGTTAAAACATCAGGTTCACTGCTGCTGAACTGTTTCATACATGTTTATATATTATGTACCCCAGGTTAACTGGTTTATATGCATTTATATCTGGTTTTGAATAGAATAAGACTTTATTTATTCCACCATGGGAGAAATTCTACAATTACAGCAGTTAATGTAAAGTTCAGGTATGAGAGCAGAAAAACATATTTACATCCATAGAATATAAATATGGAAAATTTTATGAATTTTAAACAGTATTTGCCTTTTTACAGTAGTTTACATTATTTACGACTTTTAGATTTATAATTTACTGCTGCTGAGCTGGTTTCTATGTGTTTCTATCTGGTTTACTGCTGGTTCACTCGTTCATATGTTTCTATCTGCTTTACTGGTGGTTAGCTGGTTTATGCTTCTATCTAGTTTACTGGTGTTGAACTGGTTTCTATGCGTTTCTGATTTACTACTGGTTAGCTGGTTTATATGTGCGACGTTCTGAGATCGGACCCAAATGCAGACAGCACACAAAATACAGTTCAGGCTTCTGTTTAATAAACAGAGAAATAAAACAATGTTCAAAGGAATAATGCTCAAGGGGAAGACGAGGTCCAAAGCAGGGTTCGATGCCGGGGAGTCAGAAACAGGAGGTGGGGTGCATGATCAGAGTTCGGGAGCGTGGGTCGAATACCGGGGAAGCAGGCTGGAGCGTGGTCAGTTCGGGAGCGTGGGTCGATTACTGGGTAAGCGGGCTGGAGCGTGGTCAGAGTTCGGAAGCATGGTCAGGGACAGGCGGAGGCTCAGATCCAGGAGTCAGAGACAGTAGCGTAGTCAGACGGAAGCAGGGTCGAGGTCGGAGGCAGGCAGAACTAGGTCAGGAACGGAACACAGGTAAAACACGGGAGAACAGACAGAATAACACACTGGAAGGTCTTGACTGGCAAAAACGATCTGGCAAAGGACAGACACACAGAACAGGCTTATATACAGCCACCTGATCACTCACAGGTGTGAGCTCACAGATGACAGCAATAAGAATTAGGACAAAGGTGACAGACCGAGACACACAGGAAAACAGAGCAGGAAAAACAGACCAAACACAGAAGAGAGACAACATACAGACACAGAGACACATAACCATGACGATATGTTTCTATCCAGTTTACATCTGCTGAGCTAGTTTCTATCTGTTACTATCTGGCTCATGTTTCTGTCTGGTACTCCTGATTGGTTGTTTCTATATGTTAATATTTGGTTTACTTCTAATGAGATGGTTTCTATATGTTAATATTTGGTTTACTTCTAATGAGATGGTTTCTATATGTTAATATTTGGTTTACTACGACCTATGGACTGAGTTATATGTGTTTCTATGTGGTTTACTGTTGATTAGCTACTTTATGTGTTTCTTATCTGATTTAGTGTTGATTAGCTGGTAAAAATGCAAGGAATACCGTAGCTAAGTATCATTCACTACATGGTGTCTGAAAAGGTGAAGCAGTTGTAGTAAAGTAAAGCTCTGTCTTACTTTGTAAGGCACAATATGGCTTCTCGTCCACAGTGCTGCGGGCTCTCAACACAGTCCAAATAGAAGCTAATGCAGTCTGAGCTAGGCTAATGGTGTTGTGTCAAATTTCCACATCAAGATATCAGAACTGTTTTTGGCTTTGTGGGGGCCCTATGCAAGATGGTATTCTGGGGCTCCTATTTTGCCAAACTGTTATCGAACAATCTTAGATGATCTATGAACACACACCAAATTATCACACATCACAAGCAAAACAGGTCACAGTCATGATAATGTCTCATATTAAAATTAAACATCTCAAGCTGAGTCATTCAGGTGAGATAACTAAGAAAAACTAGAAAGACATTGGAGAGTCCAGACCTCCACCTGGTGAGGGGTGGTCACATCAGGTGTCTATGTGCACAGAATTACTTTTATTGTGGAACACAGAAAACAAGTTTGCATGTTGGCATCACTTTAGGAGTCGCGGTAATATCTCACTCCAGTTTAGGTCTTACCCCTAAAATTAATCATAAAATCATACTTACCACTCCTTTGAAAGTCTAGTTTTATCCATTACTTTCCCCAACTGGAAAAATCAAAAACCAGTCCTTTTTGTCATAGTTTATTGCCCTCCTGGTCCTTATTCACAGTTTTTATCAGAAGTATCTAACTTTCTGTCCAGTGTCGTGTTGAATAGGATTATAATAGTTGGTTAACATACATGTTGACAACAACAGTGACTCTCTTAGTAATGCATTTAGTGGCCTACTAGATGGATTACCCTTTATCCAAAATGTTAATAAACCAACCCATATTCACCCCCCCCCCATTTGATCTTAACATTTGGTGTTGAAATTAGTGACCTTGTTGTTTTTCCCAATAACCCAGGCTTATGGAATCAGCTTCTATTTAATATTAAACAGGTCAAGACAGTTTCAACATTTAAAATTAGGTTGAAAACAATCGTGTTTTAGAAAGCCTATGGTCAGCTTAGTTAAAAACAGACTGAAGTCATAGTTCAGTCTAAGCTGCCCTAGGAGCTAGAATGCTAGGGGAAGTACAGACACTGAGTTCTTTCTCTCTCTCTCTCCGCTTCTCTCCCTCTCTCACTTTCTCTCTCGCATCTGTATTTGTCATTTTTATAACCTATCTTACATACTAGGTCTGTTCATGGCTAGTCACCTGGTGTGTCCCCCCCCCTCCTGGGGAAAGTGTCAGCTCTCTCAGCAGTGTCTGTGTGGGGAGCCATGGATGACAGGATCTGTGGTGACTCGCTTGTGCCCTGAGCTGACCTATGACCCCGGACCTCCTCTCTCACCTGTCTGGTGGATGGAGCTGCGTCCATCGATGGACGATGGACGCAGGTCTCCTATGCAGATGCGTCCTATGCAGATGGACGTTCATCAATAGCTTGTCCATCCATGGGAGTGGATTGCTCCTTCAGTGTGGTTCTCCTCAAGATTTCTTCTTTTTCCCACTGGGTTTTGAAGTTATTTTTTGCCGAGAAGGAGGGTCTAAGGACAGGGGATGCTTGAGACTTTTCATATATTTCTGTAGTTGATTGGGTTTCTGTAAAGCCCTGTGAGATGGTATTGTTGTGATTTGGGGCTTTATGAATAAAATTGAATTGAATTGAGTTGAACTTGACTCAATATACATGGCTGATTGGATTAGATTAGATTCTACTTTATTCTCTTTGCCCATGTATAAATACAGAACAATGGAATGCAGTTATCAGAATCACAATTACTTTACTGATCCCAAGGAGAAATTGCATAAAAAGAAACTAATCATCAGGTCATAAAGTCATAAGTCAAAATGTTAATCAATAAAAATAAACATTAAGCAATAAAAATTACAACAAACCAGAGGTGCAGAGTAGTAGTGAATGTACAAAACACACATACACACATGTGCACACCCACGCACGCACACGCACACGCACCCCCACGCACACACACGCACACACACATGCACACACACATGCACACACACATGCACAAACTCTCTCTCTCTCTCTCTCTCTCTCTCTCGTTCTCTCTCTTCTGGTTGGATGTAATTGTGGTTGCCCCTCTCATGGTATTGTTTTTGAGTCAGTTTGTCTGTTTGTTTGATTTTAAGCAGCTTTACGCAAAAACTACTAGATTGATTTTTTATGAAATTTTCAGGAAAGGTGCAGGGTTGTCCACAATAGATCCCATCAAATTTTGGCAAATGTCGGTCAAAGGTTACAGTCGCCAAAATGCGTTTTCACAATGATAAAAGATGGGGCAAATCAGGTAAAATGTGTGCAAGGGGGACAAACTAACTAACTAACTAACTAACTAACCCTAATGACACTTACTGCTCACAGATCCTCCATTATTCTCTATCACATCCCGGTGTGTGTCTGGGACTGCGGTTGATGGGAAGGGCTGGTCTATGGTTGGCACCATCACCGTGGTGTCGTGGCTTGTGTGGCTGACCTGGGTCCAGACGAACCAGACCTGAACACGCACTGGGCGTGTGGCTCAGTTGGTAGAGTGGGTCGCCCAATGACCGAGAGGTTGGCGGTTCGCATGTCCACATGTCGAAGTGTCCTTGGGCAAGACACTGAACCCTGGCTTAGGCCCCCAGTAGGACTTACCATAGACCTTAGAAACCTACTGGTGTATGAGTGTGTGTGAATCGGTGAATGAGAGGCTAATGTAAAGCGCTTTGAGCACAATGAAGGTGGAAAAGTGCTATATAAATACAGTCCATTTACCATGTACCGGGGCCATTAATGGACTCGTATCAGAAGGCACTGGGGCCGTTAATGGACCAGGATTCGAAGGCACCGGGGCCGTTAACGGCTGTAAAACGTATTTCATCAGTGTCTTTGTCTTTTTTTCCTCTGCCTCTACATTTTCAGGTTCCATTTCTTTCTCTTCTTCCTCTTGATAGAAAGTGGAATAGAGGAGCTGAGTCAGAAGAGAAGGGCGGAGTCAGCTGTGGCTCATTTGCATTAAAGCCAGAGTCACTGAAAGATAATGTTTTGAAAAGGGCTGTTCGTCCAGGTAGAAGATGCTGCTGAGAGTCCAAGGAACTGAGACACATGGCAACTGAGACAGCAGGAAATTGAGACTCCAGGGTACTGTGTTAACTTGGCGAAATTGGACATGATATGTCCCCTTTAATGTTCTGTTTCCATCTGTGCAAACTTTAAGAAACTCTACAGGTAGGTTAGACTGGAACTGTTCTAGTTAGACTGGAACAATTTTACTTGGACAGAAATGGTTCTACTTGGACTGGAATGGCTCTAGTTTGGACTGGAACCGCTCTAGTTGGTTTAGCTCATAAAAGTTTCATCCACCTGTAGTTTCAGCTGGGGTAAGTGGGGATGGAGTCCACACACAAAGCAGATCAAGTTACAGAAGTTTCAGTCAGCTGTGACGAGCAGGAAAATCAGCTCATGTTTCCCTGAACACAGAAAGGAAGTAGGAGGGTTCACCTTAACAATAAAAGTCTTCATGAACAGCTTCTTTTCTCACATTAACCAGTTTCATTCTTCAGACAGTGTCCACGCAGGTGAAGTAAAGAAGTCTGATCAGCTGAAAGTCTGTGATCAGCTAATAGTCTGTGATCAGCTAATAGTCTGTGATCAGCTGATAGACTGTGATCAGCTGATAGTTTGGAACATTCCTCGACAGACACATGTTCTTGTCCAGGCTGATGTCAAAACTGTATTTACAAACACAAACACTGCATTCATTCACTAAACACATGAAAAGCTCAGTTTTCTTTCGCCAAACTAAAAGACCCTGAACATAGATTCCCTGCAAGTTCATTCGAGTTCAGTTCTACATTCAGCCCAGTATGAGCTAAAGTATTTATACTAATTTTATATTCATTTTATACTCAAATTACACTTTTATATACATATCTTTACTCTATACTATACTCTATACATTTATATAAATATTTGTGCTTTATACTTCTTACATTTATATACATTTTATATCAATTTCGCAACCGATTGTGAAGCAGCTGGGATGAAGATCAGCACCTCCAAAGTTCTCATGGTTCTCAGCCGGAAAAGTGCCCTCTCCGGGTCAGGGGGGAAGGTCCTGGCTCAGGTGGAGGAGTTTAAGTACCTCAGGATTTTATTCATGAGTGACAGAAGGATGGAGTGGGAGGTTGATAGGCGGACTGGGGCAGTATCTGTAGTAATGCGGGTGCTAAACCGATCCGTTGTGGTGAAGAGGGAGCTAAGCCAGAAGGCGAAGCTCTCGATTTACCAGTCCATCTACGTTCTGACCCTCACCGATGGTCATGAGCGAAAGAATGAGATCACAGGTACAAGCGGCCGAAATGAGTTTCCTTTGCAGGGTGGCCGGGCTCAACCTTAGAGATAGGGTGAGAAGCTGACATCCGGGAGGGGCTCGGAGTAGAGCTGTTGCTCCTCCATGTCGAGAGGAGCCAGTTGAAGTGGCTTGCGTATCTTGTGAGGATGCCTCCTGGAAGCAATGGGGAGGTGTTCCAGGCATGTCCATCCAGGAGGAGACCTCGGGGCCAACTCAGGACACACTGGAGGGATTATATCTCTCGGTTGGCCTCGGAACGCCTCAGGGTTCCCCTGGAGGAGCTGGCTGAGGTAGCTGGGGTGAGGGAAGTCTGGGCTTCTTGGCTGGGGTTGCTGCCCCTGCGACCCAGACTAGGATAAGCGGGGGACAACAATGACATTTATATAAATATCTGTACTTTAAACTCTTTATATTTATATAAATAAATGTAATTTATACTCTTTACATTTATATAAATATCTGTACTTTATTACTCCTTACATTTGCAAAATAAACTCATTACTTTTTCAAACTAAACCAGTGGCTTCAGACGGAAGCTCTTGGCGCACTGTTGTCCATTATTACGGCGCATCACGTCGTATCACTGGAAAGGTCCCCCTTGTGTTGCTGTATTGCTACAACATATGGTCATGTGTATGGGCATGTACAAACGTGTAGATGTTCTCCATTATTATTCATTCACCCATGATTGAAATGGCATGATAAAGAAGGTATATAACCAAAATGTTCATGGACGACTACATAAAAAAGAAGGAAAGAAACCTGAATAATGATGCCCTTTGTTTCATTCGTTTCCTATACATACCATAATATATCCAGCTCTCAATCAAAGACAGCTGGAGAAACGACACATTAGCCATTCCATTAGCATATATAGTGGTGTTTAGGGTTGGGTCCACTATTGCAGCCGCATCAGACGCATTCCATTTATCGTCTATACAACCCGGCCAACCACTGTTGCCATACTCGCAAGGCCTCCTGGGATTGCAGCACAGCAAGATGGAGATCAACGGCACGTCAAGAAGTTGAGCTTTATGCAAAGTACCACAGTGGACGCATGTCTGTGTGGTGTATCCATGGTGTGTGGTGTGTCCATGACAAAAGCAGTGTGACGAAGAGCCCAAAAAGAAAAATACTGAAAATTGAGCAGATCCTAATCACCTGTCAGAAGAATAGACATTTTGATCTTTCCCACAATCTGTGGACACTGTTGACACCTTTAAAAAGCAGCTAAAGACCATCTGTTTAGACTGGCCTATGTTTCAGTTGTTGTTTTTACTGTTGTAGGTCTATTTCTATTTGTTTTGATGTCATTTCCTAATTTTTCTGTATGTTTTATGCCGTGATGTTTTATGCCTTTTATGATACGTGTTTTATGCCTCTATTGCTTTTGTAAAACACCTTGTGACTTTTATGCTCTTGAAAGGTGCTATATCAATTAAATTCATTGTTGTTGTTGTTATTATTATTATTATTATTATTATTATTATTATTATTACATATAGAGACACATATCTAAAGCACGAGGCATGAAGAAAGTTGTCTGAAATTGTTGGTCTCCCTGGTGAGTTGATACATGTTATGTGTGTGAACTGTACAAAACTGTACAACACTACTGTAAACACCATTATGTGTGCTAATGTAATGTGTCACTTCCCTGGTTGTCTTTGTGATTGAGAGCTGGATATATTGTGTTATATGTAGGAAAATAATCAACAAAAGAAACAAAGGGCATCATTATTCAGGTTTTTTTCCTTCTTTTTTATGTAGTTGTCCATGAACATTTTGGTTATATACCTTCTTTATCATGCCATTGCAATCACAGGTGAATGAATAACAACGGAGAAATTCCACGCGTTTGTACACGCCCATACACACAGCCATTTGTTGTACCAATACAGCAACACAAGGGGGAGCTTCAATTGTTTGGCGGTTCGCTTCCCGGCGCTGGCTGTCCACATGTCGAAGTGTCCTTGGGCAAGACACTGACCCCTGACTCCCATTAGGACAGTAGGCCTTAGAAACCTACTTGTTTATGAGTGTGTGTGTGAATGGGTGAATGTGAGGCTAATGTAAAGCCTCACATTTACCATGAAGGTGCCATCCATTTAAAGAGTATAAAGTACAGATATTTATATAAAAATAAAGGGACTAAAAGTAAAAGGTTGTCATTAAGTACTCCAGTAAAGTACAGATACCTAAAAAGTGTGCTTAAGTACTGTAAAGGAAGTACTTCTACTTAGTTACTTCCACTTCTGCTAAAAGGGGCCTTTTTTATTGCCCAAGGGTTAAGAGCAGAAGTGTTTGTGAGGGGGTGGGGTTTGTTGTGCCTGACACCACTTGTTTTCTTTTGTGTTGAATGGAGCTTTAATGTGACATCATCTACACTAAAACACAAGATGTTTTTAATTCCAGTCTGATCTGACATTGGAACAACTGCATTTGGACCAATATTATAAACTGGATTTCAATATTTCTGCTCATGTTCCTCTGAATATTTGAAATTTTACATTGCAGTAAATGGAGAATAAATTACAAAGTGATCTAGAATTCCAATTATTTTCCGGATCTTGATCTTGACAGCTATCCTTACTTTGGTATGAATACGGCTTCCCACAAGTGACTCAACTGTCAAAATACATCATCACTGCATGCGTGTGGATCACCTCATCCATACGCATGCAGTGATGCCTGTGGATGCTGTAAAGTACAAATTTACAATTTACAATTACAGTTACTTGTTATTTTTGAAGTTGTAATTTGTCCATCCATATTGTTAAAATTGCACTTATGTCATTGGTTGTACAAGTGCTATAACAAAATTAAACCAAAATTTTCAGCAAAATAATGAACAAAATAACAAAAAAGGAACAAATCACACAAAAATGTGTATAACCTGAACAAATGTGAAGCAGCTGAAAAATGTGAAGAGAAGTGTCCTTTCACAAATATTCTGCCTGTTTAGTGTATTTTTAATTGAAATGTCAGTTGCTTTTGCTTTCTTCTTTTCTTCTTTTTCTTCTTCTATTTCTTTACTTTTGTCTTCTTTTTCTTTTTTTGTTATTTTCTACTTTTTTCTTCTCTTTTGTTGTTTTTTCTCCTGTTCTTTTCTCTTTTTTCTTCTCCTTTTCTTTTTTCTTCTCTTCTTTTTATTCTTCTCTTCTTTTTCTTCTCTATTCTTCTTTTCTTTTTTCTTTATGTTTGTTCGTTTTTCTCCTCCTTTTATTTTGGTTATTTTATACTGTTTTCTCGTCCTTTTTTAAAGTCTTCCCTTTTTCTTTATTCTCTACTTTTTCCTTCTTTTTTCTCTTCTCTTCTCCGTTTTTTCTTCTACTTCCTGTCTGGATATTACGTCATCATGCGCCACTTCTATCCGTCTTTTATTTTGAAAGTCCATACAGGAAGTTGTGCGTATATTCGGGTGATTTTGACCACATACCAGAGGTATCCAGCCAACAGTCTGCTGCCGAGTATCTGAGGGGGGTTCTCCTTGTTGCTATCCCTATCCAGCCCTGGGGAGTGCGCGTTCGTCGGTCCCAGAGGTATGTGTTTATTTGAAAGCTCGACCCATTCGTGTTGGCGGATTGTCATGCTAACTTAGCTTAGCCTTTAGCATCTCTAGGGTTAGCTCGGCTAGCTTCTGACCGGACTTTCCCTGACAGTTTACAGGTAAAAGGTTTCATAAAGGTGTGTTTGAGTCTCACTGCTGTTGGTAACTTTCCGCTGAAGCAGCTTTGAAGTAATCAGAGTAATCAGAGTAATTTATTACCTTTGAACTAACTGTTAGTTTCAGAAGTGTTTGACTTTGTGTAGTTGTGTTTGACATCAGAGCCTTTGGAAGTAGAACAGTAGAAGGTGAACACCTGGACGGTTTACATACAGGAAGTGAAATACGAAGGAGTTCACCTGCCATTAGAACTGCAACCATTACACTACAGGTGTCAAACATAAGGCCCGGGGGCCAAATGTGGCCCGCCAACAGTTGAAATGTGATGAACAGCATAATAACCTATTAAATGACTCCATATTTTCTTCTCAGTTTTTTTTTTATTTTAACCTCCGCCAAGGTAGTATTACATTTGGGTCTGTTTGTTTGTTTGTCTGTCTGTCTGCAGGATTACAAAAAGTTCTGAACAGATGTTAATGAAACTTTCAGGAGTGATAGATAATGGGTCTAGGAAGAACCCGTTAATATTTTTTCACTAAACAATGATATAAATTTGAAGTTGTCATTTATAGGTTATTATGTTTTCATTTTATTGGTTCTGCCCATTAGAGATCAAATTAAATTGAATGTGGAAAATGAGTTTTGATACCCCTATATACCGATTTGTATCACTTCTAACGTTGAAATCACAATAACCACAGCCAAATATATTTAATTTAACTGTCTTGGCGGAACCAGGTGAAACAGCTGATTTTGCTACAATGTCGAACAGATTTAGCAACCATAGTCACATGAGTATATGCCAGGTTTTTATTTAAAAAATTAACATGTCCACATGGTCGGGTTAGAGGTGTGTGTGTCTTGTTTCGGTTTGACTGTTTTTACATGCTGAGAGAGAAAGGGACGGAAAGAATAACATGGGACTTGTCGACTCCTCCAAATTTAAGTCGACCTGTGCTACAAGAGTCAATGTGTCTGTTAATGCCTATCTATCTATATATATATATATATATATATATATATATATATGTATATATGTGTGTGTGTGTGTGTATGAAAAAATCGCTCCACAATCTGTATTCCCACAAAGTGCGCACTGGAGTATGCCTGAAAGCGGAAGAGGTAAAAGTCACTGTGCAAAGAGCCTATTGACTTTGGAGTTTTCTTAATCATCTTTTTGACTTCGCCTAGATTGGAACACTCTTATTGTTGGGGAAACTTTCCTCCTGGACCAACGCAGATTCAGAAATTGAGACTGAACGCAGAAATTCAGAGGCAGTAAGTTCTTTTTTTATTGTTTTGTTGAAACTAGAGGTTTGACCTTTGCTCAAAAATCATATTTGAATTTCATTTGAAAATTAATGTAGATATTTGAATAATATTTGAATATTTATTAATTATATTACTCTGAAAATGCCTCACAATGCCTCGGCAAACGGTATCCAAATTAATTATATTTAGTCCACCAGGGGGCAGTATTCAGTCAAATATGTCAAATATTCTGGCATGTTTCCAACCATTACTGATGAAACATGCAGTGTCAGAGTAATGAGCATTATTACCATCTGACACTTTTAGCATTACATAATCCACAACATCATATTTTGTCCGTTGCCTTGTTGTGTGTGTGCGCTGTTCCTTGGTTTTCTTGGTTGCCTGCACTGATGAAAGCTTCTAAACTATTAGCCTCATTGTCAATCCAGTTCATCCAGGACTTTGCTGCCGTTCTTTTTAGATTGTTGCAGCCTAAAATGTCTGATGTTGCATAAGCTTTTCCGAAAAATTGTGAAAAAGTTGCGTTGCTTGTTAGGCTTTTGTTGCGATAAATAGTTGGGATTTTCCCTTTTTGTAATCTTAAGTAATATTTCAAATATTTAGTTACTTGAAAATTAATTAAAAGTCATTGTGATATGGTCCTCAAAACTACCGAAATGGCAAATAAACGATTACGGGGATTACAGAAATGCAATATATTTTTTTCCCCAAATGCACCTGTTGGTTCAAAGGTTAAAGTGCATTTGACTTCACAACACTACATGAAATTATAAATCCTAATATAAATCCTGGAGGGTCTGACCATCAAAAGGGAACATTTACAAAATGTGCAGGTACAAAACCGGAGACGATATGTAAAATGGTCACAGATTAGTTTTAATGCTCACTTTGTTAATTTATGACACTTATACATTTTCCAGAGTGTGAATCTCTGATATGCCATGTACCTCAGGCATTGTTCATGAATGATCACTCACCACTCTGCTGTTAGTTACGTGCCAGCTGGACGCTAACTTCTATAGGTGCCCAGATAAACCCGAAGATAATGATCTTCATGTTTGTGATTCACATAAATTCCCCAGACTTAAAAAAAAACAACGAAAAAACCAAAAACCTGCGACCTGGACTGAGAACGTTTACAAACACATTCACAAAATAAATGAAATAGGCCTAATGATACCATATACAGGTTCCAATATTTGTTGCCTACAGTAATATTTGTTTGAATGTGTGTGTGTGGTTTTTTTTTTAATAACATTCGTATCTTATTCAAATGTCAAAATGTAAAGTAAAAGCCCAAGTTTAAACTGTCAGTGGTATTGGTATGTTAATTGGATGAATATTAATATTTTTGCATATGTTTTTGATATTTTATCAAATTTTTTTGGTGGTTTTTTTTGTATTGTAGAAGATTTTTTTAATATGGTTGGATTTTTTCATCTCTTTTTTTTGGTGCTAGTTTATTTTTGTGTAAACTGTAGTGGATTTTAGGATGTTTTGTATATGTTTTCTCAGCAATTTTTGTGTTTCTTAGTGTATTTTTGAAAGGAGTTTGCCTGCCATTAGAACAGGAGCCTGCAACCATTAGACCACACAAACCTGCGGCCCACCAAAGGGTCCATCGGCCTGTGGGATGAATAATAATGAAGATATTAATGGTGTCAAAATGATTTAATTCAGGTTCTACATACAGAATAATTAGATCTACATTGGGTCAGAGCAGTAAAATATGATCATAATTACCTATTAATAATGAAAACTGCAGATTTTAACCTAAAAAAGTCAAATTACATGAAAATCTTTACATTGACAAACCATCATTTTACAAAAACCTGAATTAATACCTGAACAAATATGAAGCAGCTGAAATATCTGAAGAGAAGTGTCAATTTACAAATATTTATGTATAACATATAACTGTTTAGTGTTTTTGTAATTGAAATGTAAGTTGTAATTGAGGTAACCTGTTGTTAAAATTACATAGATGTAATTGATTGTACTAGTGCAGATTCAGTTTGGAATTATAAATAATTGAATCAGAATACAAAATGAACACAAATAAATATTCAGTGAAATCATGAAGAAATTAAGAAAACCAAAAATTAAGTAAAATATTTAGAGAAAAGAACAAAACTCAAATTCATTAATTTTTGTTGGATTTTATATGCAATGCCAATAAAGGAATTCAATTCAGTTCAATTCAATTGAACCAAATTTTTGTGACAAAATCAAACCACAAAAAAATTAGTGAAATAATGAAAACATTTACAAAATAAAACAAAACATTGAGTAAACTAACAAAAGGGAACAAAATCAAACAAAAAAATGTCGTAAATAATGAAAAAGGGACAAAAATGTGAATAACCTGAACAAATATGAAGCAGCTGAAATATGTGCAGAGAAGTAACTGTCATTTTACAAGTATTCTGTCTGTTACTAAATGTTTAGTCTTATGTTTGAGATCCCTGCTCTAATGTAAGGGAGGAAGCCAGAGCACTGAGCTGTGATTTAGGATGATCATAACTAGGGCTGAATGATTTTAAGAAAAAAATTGAATTGCAATCTTTCTGGCAGATATTATAATTTCAATTTAATTTATGATTTTCTTCAAATCACGTTTCAGTGGTTCAGCAACATTTGCAAACATCAAAGAAACTGAGCCATTCAAAGAATAAATGCCTTGATTTACTACCGGATGGAAGAAAGAGGAGAAAAAAAAGAAGAGGAAAAAGGAAAATGGAAAAAAGGTGGAAAAATAAAACTAAAAATGAAAAAGAAGAAAAAAGGGAGAAAGTAACAAAAAAAAGAAGAAAACTGTAAAAACAGAAGGTGTACGTTTGGTGATATTTAACAGTTTAACTCTCAGTATTTATATTTTCTAACTGTAATGAAACATTTTCTGACATTTGACAGAGGAAAAAAATATCCGTGTTGGCTCCAATTATCAGCTTAGGCCTGTATCGGTTATTGGCTAAGGCTGATGAAAATAAATAAATACAAAAAATCTGTATCCACCACATAATTTTGTTGACAAAACAAAGTTAGGAGAAATACAAAAAAAAAGTTGCAGCTTTGACCATCCCAAAATAGTGTCTGAAATTGCAATTTTTGGTCCAAAATGATCGTTCAGTTCTAGTCATAACTTGGCCTAATGTTACTGATGAAAAGTTGTTTGTGTTGTGACTGTGGACACGTGTATGTTTCTGCACAGCCATGTCTCCATCGGTGCCCCTTCAGGAGATGATCCGGGCCATAAGATCGGCCCGCACACAGTGTGAGGAGCGCGGCGTCATCCAGAGGGAGTGCGCCGCCATCCGGGCGCAGTTCAGACAAACGGACAATGGCGGACGCTCGCACAACCTGGCCAAGCTGCTCTATGTGCACATGCTGGGCTACCCTGCCCACTTTGGTCAGGTGAGGGGATTGAGTTAATGCATGTCATGGGGCCCGGGGGTGGGGGAGGGGGCTGAGAGAGCGGCGGGGAATTTACCATCTACGTTTCCAGAATGGAACTGTACAGGTCTCGAGCCACATCTTCACTCAGTAACACACACTTTTTAAATTATCAATCAAACTTTTTTCTATAGCACTTTTCATACATGGTGTATGTAGCACAAAGTGCTTTACATCTGAACCCCCATTATCCTGCAGTTGTAGGAACAGTTAAGATTTAAGAAATAAAAAATATATATATATATATATATATATATATATATAATGTATTAGGCTTGGCACAGTTTTGGAAAAAAACCACACCGTGTTGTACGCCGCTGCGTTGCGGTACATGTGCAAACCGCAGCATCTGCATCTGCTTTTAAGACATTCGCATAAAAAAAAAAAAACAAACTAGTAGCTGAATACCCGTATGTAATAGACCAGGGTTCCCCAATTAGATTTCATCACGGGCCAAATTCTGACCTGGGCACCAAGCCGAGGGCCACAGCACATGTGGGGCACACGGCGGCAGGGAGGGGAGCGCAACAACAGCCTCACTCCAGTGACAATACTGACAACAATGTTGAATCTGCACTTATAGTGAATTATAACATTATTAGTTGTGCCTGGGATTCAGGAATACTATTGGTGAGGGTCACACAAAGACAAATTTCACTCTGGAAACAAAAGTTGAGAACCAAGCATTTACTCAAAATAAATATTTGGTTATTACAGTCTGCTTGGAAAGTTGAAAAATTTATGACAGCCGCTAGTTAACTCAAAATAAAATAAAATAAAAAATACTTTGCTAGTCTGCTGGAACAAATCAACAGTAATACAGCTGTAACAGCAGCCAGTTAGTAAATAATAAATACTAATATATATTTGTCAAGGGTTCATTTGACTTCAGTGGTTTTTCATTTATTTAAACCAGCAGTGATGAGGAGTGCACAGTTTTTCCAGTGTAAAAATACCAAAAACACAGGAAAAAGAAAAAATAGTTGCAAGAGATCTGAAAACACAATAAAATAAAGTTGGTCTCTTTTACCATTCAGCACTAAAAAAACAAAATGATTTCAGCCGCACTCTTACTTTAACTTCAAATTCAAATCTCTCTAAATCTCAACTACACCCCCCACACGACTGGGAAACACTCCCCTTTATATACCCCTAAGCTCCACCCATGGCCATACCAATTACCACATTATTTAATTAACACACAATCTACAATATTTATATGGAACATACATCAAACTGAAAGCAGGTGTGTGTGTGTGTGTGTACCAGGAAAAAGAAAACATTGTTACAAGAGATCTGAAAACACAATAAAATAAAGTTGGCCTCTTTTGCCATTCAGCACTAAAAAACCCAGATTTCAGCCACACTCTTACTTTAACTTAAAATCTGTCTAAATCTACAGAATTTATCTCCAACTACACCCCCCAGACTACTGGGAAACACTCCCCTTTATTTACCAATAAGCTCCACCCATGGACATACCAATTATCACATTATTTAATTAACACACAATCTAACATACATCATGGAACATACATCAAACTCAAATCATATTAACTCATAAACAATGGCACCAATTATCCTCCATACATAAACACAAACAGAAGAAAAAGCCAAAACAATGAATGAATGAATCTGTGTCCTGTTCTATGAAGTAACAGTGGTACGGTTCTGCAGCAGGTGTGTGTGTCCAGACGTCCACCACATAGAGAAAAGGCGGAGTAGTGAGGCAAGGTCCAGATGACAATGTTCAGTTTAAACATATGTCGCAGGAGAGCCGCGCTTCACACACTCCAACAAACATGAGAGAAAGAAAAAAAAGAAAAACGCACGCGGGGTAGAGATGATGGCGCGCGAATGTCGCACCGTCACAATATTTAAAAAAAATAATGTTTTTCTCACAAGTTGGTGTGGGCCAGTCTGTATCCTCTCGTGGGCCGCCTATTGGGGAACCCTGTAATAGACAATGACACGAGAGTGGATTTTCACTCCTGTCCCATCCCACTCCCAGAGCAAGAAAAGACTGTATACATGACTAGCTGTCCATCCGTGTTCCTGTATGAAACACCGTGTAGTTGACTGGAGTGTTAGTCAGAGGGTTGTCTGCACAGAGGCCAGTGGTTGGAGAGAGAGAGAGAAAAAAGGTCTGAAGTAATTTATGACGAATGTCCACAGAGTTCACAGGAGGTTTGCTAATGGTGCATAATGCAGTACTGCACTAGTCAGGGATGGGATAATGGATAATTGAGAGCTATTTCTGCATTGTGGAACATTTGTTATGTTTAGAATGTAGTATTGGTTGACGGTCACGGTGTAGTGTGTTAATATAACAATGTGTATGTGTAGATTGAGGTGTGTATTTTGTCATTTGATGTAATAGTGTCTGGTTAGTTATTTCTCATCTGAGTTAGGGTATAATTACCCATGCTATTATAGTCCCCATGTGTAATCTTATAAAGGCATTATTGTATTTGTTTACCTAAAGAAACCGTAAAACCTACAACAATTGTGAAGCACAAGCTTTCTAGGACCATAATCTCCCACCTGTCAACTCCACAAACTACAATAAATGCCTGGAACTTATACATTATGTCTGCATTTTAATCTGATGCCCCACAGTGGCTTTGAAATATTTCTAACGTGGAAAAATCATAACAATAATGAACAAAAAGACCAGCGGTATGTCCAGAAACGTAGGCTCATTCATATTTTACAGCTTTACACGTTGCATATAACCTGTTGGCACGGTCACTTTTAACTCTCATCAACTTGTGAAGTACTTCAGACTTTCCTATCAGTTCTGTCAGTCTAACTGATTCATTAATACTTCTTGATTTTAAATGTAGTTCTGCTTTAACTGCTTCATCTTCGTCTCCAGCTGCAGTCATTGTTTAATTGAATTGTGTTTTTCCTGCACAAGCTTGTAATGTTGTTATTGGTCTATGAATAAAACATGGGTGTTGATGCTTTATGCTAGCTTCAGCTAGTTGTTTATTCACGGCTCATAGTCAATGTAGTATGATGTCACAGTCTTGTTCTACGCATGCTTAGTATACACACCAGTTCTATCAGTGGTCTACTGAGGCAACACTGCCATCTACAGGTCACACATTTGTTAGCACTTATCATTACAAAGCTCTTACTCTTGTCGTTTCAAAATACTATCAAGCTTTCAGAGATTGTTCATACAATGTGCTTGGAGTTCACTGAAATTCAGTATATGCATGATTATTTCATTCTAAGTAAATGCTGTGTCCTGAACTATGGTTATTTAAGTTAAATAGCATATGCTCAAGTATAGGGTACTTAAAATGAAATGATTAAAAACCACAATAAAACCGCAACCACAGACCTCATGCGTACTGCACCGCAACTTTTGTGAATGAGATCGAGACAAGAAAAGATTTTAAGAAAACTAAATTGCATATTATATGAATGGACAAGACTTATTTTACAGAGTTGCACATGGATTTTATAACTCTGTAAGCGTTAACTTTTAATGAACTTCTTCCTCTACAAATTAAAACTAAATAAAATGTTATAAAAGTTAAAATAAAATAAATGCAATTTTAAATCCTTTTTTCAAGTGCAGACAATATGTGAAAAACAAAACATTCTTCTCTGTCAATACAGACTGAAAATAGTGCAACAGAGCCAGACCAAGTATGTCACTGACATGTCACTTCTTCCTCTACAAATTTTAACTAAAGTAAAAGGTGATAGAAGTTAATATTTCCTCTTTTTTTTAAAATCAAATCTGGCGCTTGACTGTGGAAGTTGAGGACCGAAGGAGGAAATGCACCCCCGTCAGGTGCATTTCCTCTGGCGGGGCACCGCAACCAGCTCTGGGCTTTACAGCACCCTCCACCCGGACTTTGCCACTTCCTGGACTCTCTGTGCCTTCTCCCCGGCACACCAACTGCATTGCCAGGGCAGGGGACCGGCCCACGTATAACGGATGCCAGGGCTCAGCTGCTATGTCGGCAACTCACCTGACCCATCTTGAAAACACAGGAGTCTAATGCACACACGAGTCAGAGGGTCTCCCAGAAACCCCAGGGTAGCCGGCACGCACTGGCTCAGGTGGGATCCCGGCCTTGCAGGGCCCAGATGCACATGGGCAGCAAAATCAATGGACCATAACGAACCCGATATCCAAAACCAGAGAGAGGGGGGGGGGCTCTCCAGCAAATTGTACCCTGATAATACCAGTATTTTCCTATGTCATCCTGTCTGCGTGCTGGATAACAAATCTCGCGAGACAGAATTTTAATGTGACAACAAACCTCGCCAAATTACATCTTGCTAATCCCCCTAAAAAACACAGTATTTTCTGCACAGTGAAACAAAAGAGTCAGATAAGTTACCACATAGTTTCCCACAGAGTAGTTCTAGGAAGGGTTTGCAATCTGACAGGGCAGGGAGTGGCCTACGTGATGCTACTGGCCATTGCTGGGTAAGTTACTTCGAAAAAGTAATTGTTTACAAGTACTAGTTAATTTCCAAAAAAAGTAATTGCGTTACTCCACTAGCAAAGTAATTAGTTACCAGGAAAAGTATTTTTGCATTCCTTTTTTTTGCTTAAAAATGTCAAAGAAATGAAAAATAAAAACTATCCATCCTTCTTCTGTGATTTTACTTTGGATGTGATTTGAGATGCTTTCTTAATTAACTATGTGGTGCGCCTCACGCCAGTTTAGAACGTTTGCTCAAAACGTAAACAAAACACAAAGCTAAACTTTTTATCCAACAACAAAGGTTCACATCAGAGATATATTTGCTGTTAATTCTCACAATAACTGAACGTAAAATTTCTTACAGGTGTACATTTCCCCGTCCATACAAACGGAAAAAGAACCATGTCTGTTTGGTTCCTTCTTTTTAGGTTCACACCTAAAGGTCCGTTTCTTATTCAAATCAAAGAAACTGACAATTGTTTTGATTGATTTAACAATCAAAAAAATCATTTGTTTTGATTGTTAACTGGTCTGGTTTGCATTCACAAAGGGAAAACTCAATTGGTCCAGAAACAGGAACTGGAAATCACATTTACGTTCGGTTATTGGTCATTACAGTTTATGCGGGAATACAAAAATCCCTTTGCTGTCATCGGCTGAAATGGACAATCAACATCCCATTTTTCTTTTGCTGTTGAGCAGGGTTTGATCAGTATTCCATCATCCCAATGTTCTGATATCCCCGGGGGATCCAAAATCCACTTGGTGGACACCAGTCCCCCCGGGAGAACCAAGCCTTGGCCACTGCCGGTGGGGCAAGCTGTGGCTCAGTTGGTAGAGTGGGTCGCCCAATGACAGAGAGGTTGGCGGTTCGTGTCTGGCTGTCCACATGTCAAAGTGTCCTTGGGCAAGACACTGAACCCTGACTCCCAGTAGGACTGACAGAACCATAGAAACCTACTGGTGTATGAGTGTGTGTGAATGAGTGAATAAGTGCAGTCCATTTACCGGGACCTGGGAGACTGGCCGGCCAACGCTTTCTGGCAGCAGCTGGTGCGAGAGCCAAGGGTTAGGGGGAGAGATCTGTGGAGTTAGGGAAAAGAATCCCCCCAGGGGTCCCGATGTGCTCACGACAGCGTCCCTCCCCTGTTATTCTTATTAGCATTATTGTAATTGTGAAAGAATTATAAAGAAAGATGGCCAAATAATCTTTAATCTTTTTCATTTTTTCTTTTAATATCTTTACACTTTACTATGGCCAATGTACATGTATTTTTATTTTATTCATATATCTGCATTTAGAAAAAAAATGTCTATGTTGATTGTTGAATATGTTTAAAAAATGAAGAGATTGGAATAAACCTTTTACCATAAAATGTCTTTTTTTCTTTTATATATTCAAATATCTGTCACAGATCGGGGTGAGGTGAAATGAGGACTCCAATGCACAGTACTGAAGGGAAAAATAATTTAATAACAAAACTAAGAAACAACGACAAGACAGACAAAACCTGGGAACAACGACCAGAGTCCGTGGTGATGATGAATGTCCAGGTTATGGTGATTGAGGAGATGGTGAAAACTGTCCGGGTTATGGAGGTGACAATACTGAATGGTCCCGCACTGGCAACTGCAAGCCTTACTGCTTTTATAGCCACAGATGAGGAACGGCTTGCAGCTGCGCAGTGCGGGACCAGGTGAGTGTGGATGAGCACTGGGGGAAAGGTCACCGGAGCGGAGGTCATGACAATATCTACTTATTTTAGACAAATGTGTTGTTTTCCGATTACTTACTTAATCAAAAGAATTTTTGCTAGAATACTGGAGTGGTACAATATTTGTTTACTGCACATTTAATATATATATATATATATATATATATATATTATACTGCTTACTTCTGTGTCTCCATTAATCTTATCAATATAGTTAAATAATTCAAGTAAAATGCACTTAATCAGCTATTCAGTGACAATTGTGCCCAATTTGAATGTTATGAGGCTTCGTATTGAACTCTGAAACGCCAGAGGTGGAAGTAACTAAGTATAAGTACTTCATTACTGTACTTGAGTAGATTTTTTTAGGTATCTGTACTTTACTTGAGTATTTATTTTTCTGACAACTTTTTACTGTTACTGTTTTGTATAAATATCTGAAAAATATTCAAAGAATGTAAACAGTATAAATTACAAACTAGACAAATTTTAAGTCATAAATCAGAAATTGTGACTTACTATATCATAATTTTGATATTTTGACATTTTATCTCAATTAAATTTTTTTGATTTCACAATTATGATTAAAAAAATATTCATGATTTTAGAATTTTTCCTAAATGTCCTGTCCATACCCACTAAACTCAGTACCATGACCCAATAAAACACATCATCTACACACTAACTCACTTTTAAAGGCTTTATTTTTTGATATTTGTATTTTTTTCTGGATTTTCCTGCTTACATTAGTATTATTTCATCCATAGCCAAAAAAAAAAATGCAGATTTATGCTTTACTTTGCTACAATTGAGAAATTGTACTTTTTAACTTTTACTTCAGTAAAAGAATTGGATTAGTACTTGTGCTTTTACCAGAGTATTTTTTCACAGAAGAAGCTGTACTTCTACTTAAGTAGACAATGGGAGTACTTTGACCACCTCTGCGAAATACCATCGATTTCTGCAACATTGAACCCAGTAAAACCCAAATATTTGACAAATGATGGTTTTACATGGATGTTTGTTTTAATGTCCAGTTACTGTTTATGAAAAAGTTGAGTTTTTTCTCACCTGATCTAATAACCTGGGAATAAACTTGAGTATCTACATGGTTAGCAACCAAATGACATGTAGGTAAATACCAGGTTTTCCCTGAATAATCAAAAGGTTAAAGGTATATTTATTTCATAATGGCCTCATTGTAAATATTTGAGCTAAAATACATTGTTTGGACGAATTGTCTGTATATATTTGTATAAAAACAGCTGGATGAACACATATATTATATCATCACAATTTCTTCTCTATTTTTGAGATTAGATACTTCTCTAATGTTATTTCACATCCTATTGGTAACTGTTATTATCAATAGACATTCTGAACGTGCATCAGGCAAAGCATGTACTTTACAAAACATTAAGGTATTATAACATTATTTTAAAAACATTTAAAAATGTCCAAAAACAAATTAAATCACTTAAAAACTTGAAACCAACAAAATTAATTTATCTAATGTAGCTCGTGTTAAAAATAGCATTGTAATGTATTTCTTGTCATGTTCAGTCTTTTTCTTCATTAAACTCTTTTAATAATAAGCTATTGTTTATAGCAATAACAAACACATTACATATTCTGTCAAAACAGTATTTGTGTGACTTGATGGCATATCATTTATCAGTGCATGTGTGTAGTTTTTACCAGATGATTAAAGATACTAAAACTGTCAGACAAAAGTACAAATTCATAAAAAAAAACCATACAGAGAATATGACTAGACTGAAGTAAAGCAAAGTAACTTCCAGGTCACTGCACCCCTCAGAGTGGTTGTTAATCCTTCAGCGTGATCTGAGTTGTTGTGTATTTGTGTGTGTATCGCTGAGTGACCAGTGGAATGGTGCCAGTGGGCATGATTATGGGGCCAGTGGGTATCATTATGTGGCCAGTGGAATGGGGCCAGTGGGCATCATTGAGTAACCAGTGAGATGGAGCCTGTGAGTGTCATTATGGGACTACTGGAATGGGGCCAGTGGGCATCATTATGAGGACAGTGGACATCATTATGGGGCTACTGGAATAGGGCCAGTGGGTGTCATTCTGGGTCTACTGGAATGGGGCCAGTAAGTGTCATAATGGGGCCAGTGGGTGTCATTCAGGGGCTACTGGAATGGGGCCAGTGGGTGTCATTCTGGGGCTACTGGAATGAAGGCCAGTGAGTGTCATTATGGGACCAGTGGGCATCATTATGGGGCCACTGGAATGGGGACAGTGAGTGTCAATAAGGGACTACTGGAATGGTGCTACTGAGTGTCATTATGGGACCAGTGGAATAGGGCCAGTGAGTGTCATTATGGGACTACTGGAAGGGGGCCAGTAAGTGTCATTATGGGGCCAGTGGAACGGTAAATGATAATGGTAAATGCACTCCACTTCTATAGCGCTTTTCCATCTTCATGGTGCTCAAAGTGCTTTACATTAGCCTCTCATTCACCCATTCACACACACACTCATACACCAGTAGATTTCTAAGGTCTATGGTAAGTCCTACTGGGGGCCTAAGCCAGGGTTCAGTGTCTTGCCCAAGGACACTTCGACATGTGGACAGCCAGAGCCGGGACGCGAACCGCCAACCTCTCGGTCATTGGGCGACCCACTCTACCAACTGAGCCACAGCCGCCAGTGGGTGCCATTCAGGAGCTACTGGAATGGGGCCAGTGACTGTCATTATGGGGCCAGTGGAATAGGGCCAGTGCGTGTCATTCAGGGGCTACTGGAATGGGGCCAGTGAGTGTCATTATGGGGCCAGTGGCATAGGGCCAGTGGGTGTCATTCTGGGGCTACTAGAATGAAGCCAGTGGGTGGCATTATGGGACTACTGGAATGGGGCTATTGAGTGTCATTATGGGACCAGTGAACATCATTATGGGGACACTGGAATGGCGCCAGTGGGCATCATTATGGGGCCACTGGAATGGGGCCAGTGAGTGTCAATAAGGGACTACTGGAATGGTGCTATTGAGTGTCATTATGGGACCAGTGGGCACTATTATGGCGACACTGGAATGGGGCCAGTGGGCATAATTATGGGGTCACTGGAATGGGGACAGTGAGTAGCATTATGGGACCAGTGAGTGTCATTATGGGAATATTAGAATGGGGACAGTGGGTGTCATTATGAGGCCAGTGGGCATCATTATTGGGACACTGGAATGGGGCCAGTGGGTGTCATTCTGGGTCTACTGGAATGGGGCCAGTGGGCATCATTATGGGGCTACTGGAATGGGGCCAGTGGGCATCATTATGGGGCTACTGGAATGGGGCCAGTGGGCATCATTATGGGGCTACTGGAATGGGGCCAGTGGGCATCATTATGGGGCTAATGGAACGGGGCCAGTGGGCATCATTCTGGAGCTACTGGAATGGGGCCAGTGGGCATCATTATGAGGCTACTGGAATGGGGCCAGTGGGCATCATTATGGGGCTGCTGGAATGGGGCCAGTGGGCATCATTATGGGGCTGCTGGAATGGGGCCAGTGGGTGTCATTCTGGGGCTCCTGGAATGGGGCCAGTGGGTGTCATTCTGGGGCTCCTGGAATGGGGCCAGTGGGTGTCATTCTGGGGCTACTGGAATGGGGCCAGTGGGTGTCATCATGGGGCCAGTGGACGCAGCAGCAGAACAGTGCTGCTCCTCATTTTGTGGCTTCTGTGTCTAGATGGAGTGTGTTCGGATGATCGCCAGTCCTCGCTACAGTGAGAAACGAGTGGGATACCTGGGAGCCATGATGCTGCTGGACGAGAAGCAGGACGCCAGCCTGCTCATCACCAACTCCATCAAGAAGTACGAGTCAACACCTGGGCACACACCAGCAGACTAGGGTTGAACAATTTGAAGAAAAAAATTTAATTGGAATTTTTCTGGCAGATATTGCAATTTCAATGTACTTTTATTTTCAAATCAAGTTTCAGTTGTTCAGCAACATTTGTAAACATAGAAACTATACCATTCAAAGAATAAATGCCATGATTTACTGACAGGTGGAAGAAAAAGGGAAAAAATCAGGAAAATGGGGGGGGGGGGGTAAAAGTGGAAAAATAAAACCAAAAATTAAAAAAGAAGAAAAAAGGAAGAAAGAAGAAAAGAAAATGGAGAAAGTAACAAGAAGAAAAATTGAGAAACGGAAGAGAACAATGAAAACAGACGCTGTATGTTTGGTCATATTTATCACTTTAATTTTCACTATTTATATTTTCTAACTAATTAAACATTTTCATGTTTCATGCACATGTGACTACATGTGCAGTAAAAGCGTTCCAGTGGGAGTGGGTGAAATGTGAACATACAGTTAATGTGTAAAAGGAGTTTGAACCACAGATTAAAGCAGGAAAGTTCTCTGATAGAACTATATTTAAAGATGAGTCTCAAAAGGAGATCACTGACTCTGCTGACCTGATTTCCTTGGGTAGATGATTTCAGAGTATCAGGACCATTACTAAACATTCTGTCCCCTTCGGCACCATGTACACTAGGACGATTGTGACTAAACACGACAAAATATTTTATCGGGAGTGGCTTTCGTTAGGTCTGCGAACGCAAAAATCTGAAGGCTCCTTCCAGAGCAAAGGGGGTCAAAGTACTCCCATTCTGTACTTAAGTTGAAGTACTACTTATGTCAAAAAATACTCTGGTAAAATTAGAAGTACTGATTCAACTCCTTTACTGAAGTAAAAGTACAACTTCTCAATTTGTAATAAAGTAAAACGTAAAACTGTATTTTTTTTTTTGCTATGAATGAAATATTTATTTAAGCCAGAAGCACCATAAAAATAAAAATAAAAAAATATCCAAAAATAAAGTAGTTTTTTGTGTAAAACTGCTGACAAACAAACAAACACACACAGAGAAACAAAACAAAGACTCAAACACAACCCCTTTCTGGGGACATGAAACAGGGGTGATCATGTCTGTGTACTTGTGTTAAAATCCTGCAAATTGACTTGTGGATTTTTTTTTAATACAGACAAATATTCTGAGAGTAGTCCAGAGGTTCAGACGTGTCCTAAGTTAACACAGGTTAAAAGGTCACGACAGCAGTGAGTTTGGAAGACATGGTCAGATTTGAAGTAATGGGATTACTCATATGTCCTCTGTGTCCTGTCTCCTCTCTGTCCGCTGTGTCTCCTCTGTCTCCTATCTGCCCTCTGTCTCCTGTCTATCTTCTGTCTGCTCTGTTTTGTCCCTTCTTGTCTCTCCTGTGTCCTTTCCTGTCTGTCCTGTGTCCTCTTGTCTGTCCTCTTTTGTGTCCATTCCTGTATGTCCTGTGTCCTCTCCTGTCTGTCCTGTGGCTCCCCTCTGTCCTCTCGGTTGTGTCCTCCTGTCTGTCTTTTCCTGTGTCCTTTGCTGTGTCCTCTCTTGTGTGTCCTGTGTCCTCTGTTGTCCCCTCCTGTCTGTCCTGTGTCTCCTCTTTGTTCTCTGTCCTGTCTGTTCTGTGTGGTATCTTCTCCCGTCTTTCCTGTGTGGTGTCCTGTCCCCTCCTGTGTGTCCTGTGTCCTCTGTCCTGTCCCCTCCTCTGTGTCCTGTGTGGTGTCCCGTCCTCCCATGTGTGCCCCGTCCCCTCAGTGACCTGTGTCACAGCAGTCAGTATGTGCAGTCTCTGGCTCTGTGCACTCTGGCCTGTATGGGTTCTTCAGAGATGTGCAGAGATCTGGCTCCAGAGATCGAGCGACTGCTTCGAGCCTCCAACTCCTACATTAAGAAGAAGGTGAGTTCCCCGTAACACACCACAAACCCTGATCACGCCCCCTGTTGGACAGGTGGTGCTAATGTGTCCGCTGACCACTTCCATGTTTTCTGGGACTGTCCATTAACGTACGCCGCCTAACGTACGGCGGAAATAATACAACCATTTAACTAAAAGTCTGATCTGACTTTCAATGGTTATACATTAAGGAAATCTTCCAAACAAGCTGAACAAACCAGATGGATTCCTGTTCCAACTGCTGTTAGTAACTAGCAAAAATACTTCCTGCAAACCTTTTACTTTTACTCCCTACATTTTTGTATAAATATCTGTGCTTTTATACTCTTTACCTTAATATAAATATCTGTAATTTATAGGGGTGTGACGAGACACTCAGCTCACGAAACGAGACACGACATTGGGTTCACGAGATCGAGACGAGACAAGAATTTAAGAAAACTAAATTACAAATTATATGAATGGACAGACTAACCTGAGTTGCACATGCATTTTATAACTCTGTAAGCATTAAATTTTGATGAACTTCATTTTAATTAACTTCTTAATGAACTTATTCCTCTACAAATTGAAACTAAAACAAAATGTTATAAAACTTAAAACAAAAATAAATAAAATTATATATTTCTTCTTTTTTCAAAATCAAATCTGACACTTGAAGTTGTGGAATTTGAGGTCTGAATGTGTTTATCAGCGTTGTGTGGTTTGTTGGAGTTTTCTTGGCAGGTGCAATTGTTGATTTGAGTACTGAGCTGTGGTGCTGCTAGAAATGTCTCTGTGTGTACTCGTATTAGCCACGATGTACAGCATTGTTTGTGCCTGGGGGTGCACACCCAGTGACTGCTGTAGGACGCTGGATCTGACCAGCGCGGCAGACCGAGGTTCTGTAGAATGGGCCGCGTCTCCGGGCTTGCGGAGTCCAAGTTTTTAACAATTTTCCTTAAGCTGATGATAGTCTGCCGGTCATATACTCTTCTTGCACCATTCAGCTGAGCTTTTGTTACTAAAATCATTGGTCTAGGTGGTGAAATTACCGTTAAAGTGGCCAAGTAGCCAAATGGGGTGCTGCTCCCTAATGAATGAGGGTCAAAGGGTAACGAAAAGCATCATGGGTACCTCCCTCATAGCCAATGGGATGATAAGTACAGAACATATATGAAGTGTTTATGTATGTTATGTAGTTACATATATTAATGTACCGTATTTATGTCTCGGGGTCTCAGTTCCCTTTCATAAATAGATATTCAGAGATGAAAAATTGAGGTAAAGGACTTTTTGTTAGATGGCTCTTTCATAAGTAGAGGTATGACTGTATCTGTATTTTATACTCCTTACATTTATATAAATATCTGTACTTCATACTCTTTACATTTATATAAATATCTGTACTTTATACTCTATATTTATATAAATATATGTACTTTACATTTATATAATGTCGCGTTAAATGGTAAAAATTTTAAGATACTCAATACCTTAAGTGAATGAATCGGAGCACCACTTTGCTTTTAATGTCTTCCAGGCAGCGAGGTACCTGGGGTTAGTATAAATCAGTCTCATTGTTTTATCATCTGAAGGGGCTACATTAATTTAACTGTGAGTTCTTTTCAGGAAGTCCAGAGGTCTCCTCCACCCACGTGTCACACGAGAGATAACCAAAGAATCAGGTTTCTACGCAGCTACTTTATTTACTAAATATACAAAGAACGTGTACACAAAAAAAGAGAGAGAGGGAGGACAGAGAGAGAGAGAGAGGACAGAAGAGAACAAATAGATGGTGATATAGCTTATGGCTAATGCGGCTAAAAGCTGAGTTTAGTTGCATTAAAATCAGTCTGACCTCAAGTCTTGTTAGAATGCAGAGATGGCTTACTGAGAGGGGGGAGCCAGTTGGTTAGGGACCATCTGGGTTCCTGCGTCTGGATTGGCAAAACATGTGAATAGGCCGATGCCAATACACTTGAAGAACTCAAATATTGGCCCGATATATCAGCCGGCCGATGTATTGGTCGACCCTTAGTTAGAACTGGACTAAATGAACCAGTGTTTTTAATGTCTTTGAATGGAATAATCATTTTCCGCGACTAACAGAGATGGGAGGCGTTGAGGTATTGACGTAATCAGCGAAACATTAGTCATGGATAAATGGAATGATTCAAACATGCTCTGAATGATTTGAAACAACTGTTTCAAAGCGTCAGGGATGTAATGGTTTTGCGTGCACCACAGCGTAAGGTCTTTTGTGTTAATGCGATAACTTTTCGACGGCTGGATGGATTCGTCCCAAATTCAATGTGCTAAAGCTCTAGAATAGGCACATGGACTGATTATATTTTGGAGGTCAAAACTTTCAAGATGGCCAAATTTTTTCTGGCCCATATCTTTTGACCGGGTGGACGGAATGCCACCAAATTCAGTGTGCTCATGCTGTAGGTCAGGCACATGAACTCGTACTTGTACTAGTCGTCTCCCGTTTCATCCGGGTACGGGTTGTGGAGGCAGCAGCCTCAGCAAAGTAGCCCAGACTTCCCTCACCCCAGCTACCTCAGCCAGCTCCTCCAGGGGAATCCCAAGGCGTTCCCAGGCCAGCCGAGAGATATAATCCGTCCAGCGTGTTCTGGGTCGACCCCGAGGTCTCCTCCCAGAGACACATGAACTCATTCTTTTATATTTTGTATTTAATATATACATTTATGAATGAGTGAATGGGTGGACGGGAGTGGTATAAATGATGGGTGGCTGGAAGCATCACGTTTTGGGGATATACTTTAGCAGTCAGCGATGACTGCATCGATCTAGTTAGCGTTGATGTTGCACATAATGATGCACAAAATTTGGCATCGATGACACACACATTCTCCTGTGGGCATTAGTTTGTTGATTCCTATGGTTGATTGGGTTGAGCTGCTGCTTTGTAATTATCACAAAAATAAAGTCAAACATCACATGTGGTATCTGGTCTAACATGTTGATGGTTGAAACCAATGCAAAACAGGAAGTGGACACCATCGTTTTTTTCCAGTAGACATCCAGACATTAAGCGGCCATTTGTTCTAGTGTTTATTCTCATGTGCTAGCATTTGTTCTGTTGTTTAGTTGTTTGTTGTAGCGTTCTAATGTTTGTTCTAATGTTCTCCATCCAGGCTGCACTCTGCGCCGTTCACATTGTGAGGAAAGTCCATGACCTGGGGGAACTTTTTGCGCCGGCTGCCCGATCCCTCCTGTCTGAGAAGAACCATGGTCCGTTGGTGTGACCGCATCATATATCTGTTGGTTCTCTTGCAGAACATCTGTTCTTTCACTGACTGTGTTTTTACATCCAGGTGTTTTACATGGTGCAGTGGTGCTCATCACCGAACTATGTGAGCATAACCCAGAAGCACTGGAACGTTTCAGAAAGGTACAGGAAGTAGGCACTCATAATGACTTTAATATACCTGCAGGGTCAGGGTTAGTTAGGTCAGTTATTAGATCAGTTAGTAGATCTGCAAGCAGTTCATGTGTGTGTTGTGTGTTCCCTCTAGACGGTGCCAGATCTGGTACAGATCATGAAGAGTCTGGTCATTTCAGGTTATTCTCCAGAACATGACGTGGCAGGAATCAGTGATCCCTTCCTCCAGGTCTGCTCTCTTCTAGAGTAATAATGTCTTATTTTATTAATTCTTCTACATTATAACTAAATGTTCATTTATTCAGAGAATGTTCTATATTTTGTTATTATACTAGTTTTATTCATTCTATCCACATAATAGTAATAATAATAGAACTAAACTACCAAAACACACTGCAGACTGCAGTGAATAAAGACAAAGAACATGAGTGTGTTCTTTATCTGTTCTACACAGACATGTTTTCTTTATGTCTGCACCTTCCTCACTGGGGTTTTCTCTGGCTTCCAGGTGCGCATCTTGAGGTTGCTCCGAATCTTGGGGCACAACAACGAAGCGGCCAGCGACGCCATGAACGACCTTCTGGCTCAGGTACCCTAACTCTAACCCCCACCCTAACCCTGGCTCAGGTTCCCTAACTGTCCACTCCCACAGATTCAGTGTTCCTCATGTTTTTGCACACCTTGTGTTTTCTGCCTCCTGCTGAGGGTGTGCTGGGGTTGTCCACATTCCATCCCATTTTTCAGATATCAGATATTAAGATTCTTTGAGCAAATGTCTTTGAACTAGGCATCCAAACATTCCCTGACTGTAATCATCACATGTGGTGGTTAGTGTGATGCTATAAAAATGTTCAGGAGAAGGCTAATCACAGACCGTACACACAGGCTAACGCATAGGCTTTTGTTGGTTTTAACTGGATTTTTAACTAGTTTTTAACTGGGTTTTTAAATTGTTTTAACAGTTTTTTAACAGGGATTTTAGACTGTGTTTAACTGGAGTTTTAACTAGTTTTAACTGGGTCTTTAGGCAGTTTTTAATTGACTTTTAACTAGGATTTTCACTGGAAATTTAACTGGGTTGTAAAGCTGTTTTTAGCAATTCAGTTCACTTTTAACAAAAAAAAAGTATTTATTTATTTGTTTATTTATTTATTTGTTTATTTATTCACACTCACATTTGTTGTACATATGTGCTGTGTTTGTATTTGTAGGTGGCTATGTGAAAACCTTGTCTGTCTGTCTCTCTTTGCTCTCTCTCTCTCTGCTCTATAACCTGTGGTCACTCTCTTTTCTCTATAAAATGTGGTCTCTCTCTCGTTCTCTCTCTCTCTCTCTCTTTTTATAAACTATGGTCTCTCTCTCGCTCTCTCTCTCTTTTTATAAACTATGGTCTTTCTCTCTTTTCTGTATAAACTATGGTCTCTCTCTTTTTTCTGTATGGTCTCTTCTGTATAAGCTGCTGTGACTCTTTTCTCTCTAAACTGTGGTCTCTCTCTCTCTCTCTTTTCTCTATATTTTCTTTCTGGCTTTTCTGTATAAACTATGGTCTCTCTGTCTTCTGTATAAACTGTGGTCTCTCTGTCTTCTGTATAAACTGTGGTCTCTCTCTTTTCTCTATAAAGTGTGGACTCTCTCTCTCTCTCTCTCTCTCTCTCTCTCTCTCTTTTTTCTAAACCAGGGGTCTCCAAACTGTTCCACAAAGGGCCGGTGTGGCTGCAGGTTTTTGTTCCAACCAACCAAGAGTTCACAGGTTAACCAATTGACTCTCTGAAGACTGGGATCAGTTGATTAATTGATTGAAGTTTGGTGTGTTGCTGCTTGGTTAGAACAAAAACCTGCAGCCACAACGGCCCTTTGTGGAACAGTTTGGAGACCCCTGCTCTAAACCATTGTCTCTCTCTTTTCTGTATAAACTATGGTCTTTCGTCAATATAAACGGTGGTCTCTCTCTCTCTTTCTCTCTGTCTTCTGTATGAACTGTGATCTCCCTTTCTAAACTCTTCTCTCTCTCTCTGTCCGATATAAACTGTGGTGTTTTCTTCCTTTTCTCCATCTGATGCTTTTCTCTTTCAGTTTTCCATCAGTCTAATGAAAATGGGACTATTTCAGATATTCACACAGATGTGATATTAACAGGATCATTACACATTCTTTCTGAAAGCTCATAATATTCCTTTTTTGGTTATTAATATTATTTATCATCGTCCTCCTAAAATTCCTTCTGAATTAACATTCCTTCCTTACGCCTTTAAGTGAAATCAGCTCATTAAAAAGGACTAAAAGTCATTAAATGGATTACGTGAAAATTCAGGCTTTGAATGTCATTAAAAACCATTAAATTCCACATACAGGCATAAAACAATAAATACGTCTTATGAGGAAAAATATTAATTTTGATCATATAAATATTTAAGCATATTTTATTGTATAATTTTTTAAAATTTATTATTTAATTTTAATACAAATAAATAACGCAATAAATAATGGTTTGGAATGCACAATGCATTCAATAACAATGGAGAACACAGAAAGATTAATGAAATAACCATGGAATGACTTCTTCAAAAAGCAGTAAATTAGATTTGCTGATGCCCACAGGAAACTCCTACTGTACAAGACTAACTTGTATTTTTAATTTTGATGTACATGTTTTTGATGTACATTTACATTTGATGTACATTTACATCCCTGGATGTAAATATAGTCTGACATGATAGTGGACCCAGATCAGCAGAAGACAGTAGATCCAGACTGCTGTTTTCAGTCCACAGTTGAAACATGTCGTATTGGTGATTGTTCAGCCCTGTTTCTTCTTCAAAGTGTCACAGATTTTGACCCATTGTGCAGGTGGCGACCAACACCGACAGCACGAAGACCGTAGGAAACGCCGTTCTGTATGAGACTGTCCTCACCGTCCTGGACATCAAGTCAGAGAGCGGCCTGAGGGTGAGGGTTCACCAGCATATGGAAGACGCTCAATAACTACCTTTAGATGATGTTTTTTAATTCTGAATTATTTATTCAGAATAAAATATTTCAGAATTAAATCTATTTATTTCGTATTTACACAGACATGTTAATTCTGAATAAAGGTTCCCATGGAAACGAATGTATTCCACTCTAGTTAATTAGTCTTTCAGAGCTGGAGGTACAGAGGAATCTGATTGGACAGAACGGAACTGGATGTCGACGGGAAGAAAATGATGCCGTCCACTTCCTGTTTTGCGTTGGTTTCAACCATCAACATGTTAGACCAGATACTACATGTGATGTTTGACTTTATCTTTGTGATAATTACAGAGCACCCATAGGAATCCACAAACTAATGCCCACAGCCGAATATATGCATCATCAACACCAAATATGTGCGTCATGGCAAGGAGACCAGGAGCATGTGCAGAACGACAGGAATAATGTTAAAGAAGAATTAAAGGTGGGGTGGGAGGTGTTTTTTTTAGCATTTTTTTAACTATATTGCTTGAAAAGCTCTTCACGATCCTGTATCATGCAGTGAAATAGAATGTTTTCAAAAAACTTTTACAAATTTTAGTCCAGTCGAGAAGGTGGAACCAGAGGAAAACTCTGCTGACTGCATCAAATATCAGTCCACTCCCACCCACCCCTCCATCCCCCTTCTACACGTTCACAGAAACAGCTATGGTGGAAAAGATGACAACCAGCAATAAAACCAAAGTAAAAACGGTGCTTGAAAAAGCAACGGCGAGGATAAAGGACACGAAGAATGAAACAGGACGAGAGTGAGGATCGCTACAGCTTTCCAGCACTGGCGTTCACTAACCGTGGAAAAGGGGTTACAAAGCTAATGCTAACAGTAGAAAAGAGACTACAAAGCTAAAGCTAACAGTGGAAAGGAGGCTACGAAGTCATGCTAATGTGGCCCTGTTTCTACTCCATATTTAAGATAACATAATGATTATATAATATTTTGACATACTAATATGTTAAGGGTATCGTATTCACCCTGTCAGTGAGAAAATAACAGATATTGAAGAAACGCAATGTGTTAGTTAAATGACATTGAATTCTCATCATGCTCGTGAACCTCTGTGACCGCTCCCAGGCAGTACACGCGTACATGTATTTTTGAAGTTATGGTTTCGAGGGGTGGGCTGAAGAAGAGGCATGGGTGTGTATACTTTCCAAATATAACTTGTTTTCCAAGCTCTCCTACCCTACCTTTAAGTGTTTCCATGTCAGAGGATATATTGAATTCAGAATTAAAATCAGAATAAACCAGTGTCAGTTTAGTTGTAAATTATCATTTTCAACTGGAATTAGGTGTTACATGGTTCATCTGAAAGAGGAATGAACCTTTATTGTGAATGAAACAGGAATAAAACTGGGATGTGAACAGGGTTTTAACAGGTTAATGTGCAGTAGTAAACACTCACTTTTCTTCACAGGTGTTGGCCGTCAACATCTTGGGTAGATTTCTCCTGAACAACGACAGGAACATTAGGTCAGTGCCTTTTCCCTTTCCTTTTTTCCTGTCCCTCTTTCCATGTACATTCATTCCTTCTCTCTCTGTCGCTTATGTGTTATGTGACCTTTTTACTCAAAGCCATTGTCAGTGGAACTAGTCAGAGGAAGCTCCTGCACCTCATCATCAGTCAGCTTCACTAATTACTTCCTCTGAAGCCTCAGCTGAAGCTCTCTCCTTCCACTGTCTGTCCTTTCCTCCCCCAGCAAATTATGAGATAAAAAGCCAAAATTCTGAGAGAAAAAGTCAAAATTCTGAGATAAAAAAAAAGCCAAAATCATGAGATAAAAAGTCTAAATTATGAGATAAAAAGCCAAAATGATTAGATAAACAAATCTAAATTGTGAGATAAAGTCCAAATTCCCAGTCACTAAACACTACCAGAATTAATCCATACATAAGGCACACTGTCATTTTTGCAGAACTAGGTAATATGCAGTAACAATACAAGTTTTTCAAGTTTCCTTTACTTGTCATATGCATTAATTACACATGGTCAAGAATGCAATGAAATGCTTAGGGAGAGAAAGATCCACTTTAACTCGTTATAAGAGTACCAGTGAGCATAGTATCATACATACAGTGGAAGATAACAAAATATACAGTAAAATTTATCATAAATCAGCAATAATATATATATATATATATATATATATATATATATATATATATATATATATAAATGGAGTGTAGAGCGTCAACATTAACCGTAGTGACACAGTGTATAAGGTGCAGGGAGGATGAGATGAGTTTACATACAGCTATTGCACATGAGTAGTATAATATATATAAATAAATAAATGTAAATATTGCACATAGTGGGGGTATTGCACATTGTTGTGTGGAGCAGTTATGATATGTTGAGGTAATGGAACATGTATTGTTATATAGCATGAAGTTTTTATTGCAGAGTGAAGGTGCTATTCGGAGTTGAGTAACCTGACAGCATGGGGGTAGTAGCTGTCTCTCAGTCTTTTTGTGCGGGCGGGCAGGCTCCTGTATCGTCTGCCAGATGGTAGCAGACGGAAAAGTCCTTGTGCTGGATGTGTGTGGTCTTCTATAATGCTGTATGCCTTACGTCGACCCCTGCTGTTAAAAATGTCCAGGATAGAGGGGAGGCTGTTGCCTGTGATGTCCTCTGCCGCTTGCACCACCCTCTGTAGTGCTTTGCGGCTCTGTGCAGTGCAGTTCCCATACCACACTGTGATGCAGCCCGTCAGCAGACTCTCGATGGTGCACCTGTAGAAGTTAGTGAGGATGCTGGTGTTCATGCCAAACTTCCTCAACTTCCTCAGGAAGTAGAGTCGTTGTCGCACTTTCTTCACCACAGTGTCTGTATGTAGTGACCAGGATAGATCCTCAGTTATGTGGACGCCGAGGAACTTGAAGCTGCTAACCTGCTCCACCTCAGCATTGTTAATGTAGATGGGGGGGTGCTGGTCTGTCCGCTGCCTCCTAAAGTCCACAATCATTTCCTTGGTTTTGCTGACGTTCAAAGAACGTTTCCTGACACCAGCTGGTCAGTGAGTTAACCTCATCTCTGTAGGCTCTCTCGTCGTTGTTGGTGATGAGACCTAGAATGATGGTGTCGTCAGCAAACTTGAGGATGGTGTTAGAGCTGTGCCTGGCAGTACAGTCATAGGTGAACAGGGAGTACAGTAGTGGGCTGAGGACGCAGCCCTGAGGTGTGCCGGTGCTGAGGACATGTGTGGAGGAGAGGTGACTGCCGATTCTCACTGCCTGTGGTCTGTTGGTGAGGAAGTCCCATATCCAGCTGCAGATGGGGTCCTCCAGGCCCAAGGCAGTTAGCTTGGAGACCAGTTTTGAGGGGATTATGGTATTGAATGCTGAGCTGTAGTCAATGAATAGCATTCTCACATAGGTATTGCTCCTCTCCAGATGGCTGAGAGAGGTGTGGACTGCAAGAGGAATGGCGTCTTCTGTAGACTTCTTTGCTCTGTATGCAAACTGCAGGGGGTCCAGGGTGTCGGGGAGGGAGCTACAGATGTGTTTCTTTATGATTTTCTCAAAGCACTTCATGATGACAGAAGTGAGCGCTATGGGCCGGTAGTCATTAGGACATGATGCTGTGGGGGTCTTTGGGATGGGAACTACCAAGGGACTTAATCAGACTCCCCAGCACTAAGTACAGCAGCCAACACTGGACACATGACCAACATAATGCCTCTGTCTCCTTTGCACTGACTTGCACATTGCCCCCACAGAATTGCACATTACATATTTTTACTATATTTATTTTTATCTTACTCTATCTTGGTGCATGCTTATTATTTTTTTATACTATATGTTTATATATCTATATATAATTATTTTTTTTCTCATTGTCTTTTTATTGATATACTGCAGCGTTACACCGAGACAAATTCCTAGTTGTATACTACATGTGTACTATACGAACAATGGCAATAAAACTCTTTCTGATTCTGATTCTGAAAAAAAATGGAGGTCTTGAAGATGGTGGGCACAGTAGACTGACTTAGGGACAGGTTGAAGATGTTGGTGAACACCTCGGCTAGTTGGTAGGAGCAAGCTCTCAGCACCCTTCCGGGGATGCCGTCAGGCCCTGGTGTTTTGCGGGGGTTCACCTTCCTGAATACCTGTCTGACTGTGGTTGTGCCGAGACGGAGTACGTCGTCCTCGCTGTTCACCTGTGGTCTGGAGACAGGCGTGGTGTTGTTCACATCAAACCGAGCGTAGAAGGTTTTGAGCTCGTCCGGAAATGATGCACTGGACAGTTCCACTGGCCTGCTCCTTCCCTTGTAATCAGTGATGCAGTGTAGTCCATGCCACACACGTCTTGGGTTGTGGCTCTGTTCGGCAGACTCCACTCTCCTCCTATATTCCCTCTGGGAAGCCCTGACGGTCTTTCTGAGGTCATATCTGGCTGCTTTGTATGCTTCAGGGTCTCCTGAGTTGAAGGCAGTGGTGTGGGCTCTTATTTTTGCACGCACTTCTGGTCCAGCCCAGGGTTTCTGGTTAGGGTAAGTGTAGATGGAGATTTTAGGCACAGTGTCATCAATGCACTTCCCTATGTAACCAACAACAGAGTCTGTGTATGCGTTGGTGTCTCCATCAGCTGCGTCTGCAAACATGTACCAGTCGGTTGTTTCAAAGCAGTCTTGAAGGACCTCATCAGACGTACTACTCCACTTGTGTATTTGTCTGGGGACTGGTTTTTCCTATTTTAGCCTTTGTTTGTAGGCAGGCAGCAGCGGGATGGCACTATGGTCTGATTTATCAAAGGCTGGTCGGGGGAGGGGTTTGTAACAGTCTTTGAATGGTGTGTAACAATGGTCTAGGGTCTGCTCACCTCTGGACCATTGTTACACACCATTCAAAGACTGTTACAAACCCCTCCCCCGACCAGCCTTTGATAAGTCAAACCATAGTGTTATGCATAGTTCCATGGCGCAGCACGTCTGCGACTCGGGCTCCGCGGACAGCTGCAGTTTTGTTTTTTTTGTTTTTTCTAATTTCTATCTTTTTTAAAACTTTCAACTTATGAGTCACGAGTCATTACTCATTCTTGTTTGTGACTCCTGCTGTGAGTCACAGCACAATTCGCCAGAGCTTAGGAAAAAAACCTCTGGCGTGTGGACAAAAACAACAAACAACATGGCGGTGTTGTCCTACACCAGAGACGCGCTGTGGGCCCTCCGCTCAACAGGCGGCACACCACCCCCCGACCTGCCGGAGGAGATCCAGCGCCCAGGCCTGACGAGACGACGCCGGAGGAGAGGACAACAGGGAGGAGTACGCCTAAGACTCCGGAGGAGAGGATGCAGACCAGCACTGCCGTCGCTGTTACTCGGTAACGTGAGGTCCCTGAGGAGCAAGATGGATGAGCTGCGGAGCCTCACCTCAGCCTGCCGTGAGCACCGGGACGCCTCCGCCATGGTGTTCACGGAGACGTGGCTCCACAGCGACATTCCTGACTCTCTCTGTGAGATCGAGGGATTCTCACTCATTCGTGCCGACAGGACGGAGACGTCGGGGAAAAGCAGAGGTGGGGGCCTCTGTATCTACATCAACGACAAGTGGTGCCGGAATCACACGGTTCGGCAGACTACTTGCAGCCCCGACGTGGAGCTTCTCTGCCTGAGTCTGAAGCCGGGTTACCTGCCGCGGGAGTTTGGAAACATCTTCCTCTGCGCCGTGTACGTTCCGCCCAGCGGGAACGCCGCCAGCGCAGCGGGCTGCATCTCTGACTGCGTTCAACAACAACTCCGACGGTGCCCGGAGGCCCCGATTTTCATCTTGGGGGACCTCAACCACTGCAAACTGGAGCTGTCTCTCCCCGGGTTCTATCAGTATGTAAACTGTGGCACAAGGGGAGACAGAGTCCTGGACAAATGCTTTGGGAATGTGGAGAACGCATACAGGAGTAGAGCCCGACCCCCCCTCTCCAACTCAGACCACAAAACCATTCACCTCATCCCCACCTACAAAACCGCTCTCAAACGCAGCAAACCCCAGAGAAAGACTGTTAAAGTCTGGACCCAGGACAGCATTGAGACCCTTAAAGGATGTTTTCTCTGCACAGTGTGGAATACCTTTCATGGCCTGGATGTGGACACTGCTGCTGAGACGGTAACTGACTATATCCAATTCTGTGTGGACAATATCATTCCTACAAAGGAAATAACTGTTTACCCCAACAACAAACCCTACATTACTAAGGAGGTTAAAGACTGCATTAACCGCAAAAAAAGAGCATTCAGGAACCATGACAAAGCCCAACTCAAACTCATTCAAAAAGAACTGAACCACATGCTTAAAGAAGCAAAAAGGAAGCACAAAGAGACAATAGAACAACACTTTGCTGCTAACAACTCCAAGAAGGTGTGGGACACCATGAGGAAAATCACCAACATGAGTCCTGCTCAAAAAGGACTCAGCACCCTCAATGACCTTCAGAAGGCAAGGGAGCTGAATGACTTTTATTTAAGATTTGAAACCCAGGTCTTCTCCACTGAGTGTGAGGAGGTCCTGAGGGCCATTTCAGTGACTGAGCAGGACCCTAGGTTGGTGATTCACCCCCATGATGTCCTATCTGCTTTCAGGTCTGTCTGCACAAAAAAGGCTTCAGGACCAGATGGGATATCTGCCTTTCTGCTCAAATCTTGTGCAGAGGAGCTCTCAGCAGCTTGGCAGCCCATCTTCCAGAGATCTGTGGACTCACACTCCATCCCCAGTCTCTGGAAGAAATCAATAATCATTCCTGTTCCCAAAAAACAGTGTCCTGCGGTCAACAATGACTTCAGGCCTGTGGCTCAAACTTCTATAGTCATGAAGTGTTTTGAGAGGATGATGGTGACTCTGCTCAGGGAGGAGGTGGATACACACTTAGACTCCTTTCAGTTTGCCTACAGACATGGTCGCGGCACTGATGATGCTATCAACAGCATCACACATATGGTCACTAAACATCTTGATGACCCTAAATCTTATGCACGTGTGTTGTTCATTGACTTTAGCTCAGCGTTCAACACAATGCAGCCACACCTGCTTTTGGGAAAACTGAGGGGGATGAGTGTGAACCCTTACAGCCTGAAGTGGTATCACTCCTTCCTGACACAGCGCACACAGCAAGTCCGGGTCAACAGCTCCCTCTCGGAACCCAGATTGATAAGCACAGGCGCCCCACAGGGCTGCGTCAGCTCCCCGGTCCTCTTCACATTGTACACAAATGATTGTGTTACTACACACCCAGAGAACTTTATTATTAAGTTCTCTGATGACACAGCTGTCGTCAGCTTGCTGCATGCTGACGGCAGCCCACTGGACTATTTCTCACAAATAGAGGAATTTGTCCAGTGGTGTGACCAGAATCATCTTGTGCTCAATGTGGGGAGGACAGAGGAGATGATATTTGATCCAAAGACTGTTGGTGACCACAGGCCAGTCGTCATTAAAAACACACACATCAGTCAGGTGGGTTCATACAGGTATCTGGGGGTCCACATTGACAACACACTCAGCTGGAGGGTACATGTCGGAAGTCTCTGCTCCAAACTCCAGCAGCGTCTTTACTTCCTACGCAGACTCAGGGTCAATGGAGTGGAGCAGAGGATCATGCTGTTGTTCTACCGGGCTGCACTGGAAAGTATCATCAGATACGGCATTGCGGCCTGGTACGGCAACCTGACTGTGCAGTCCAGGTCACAGATTGCCGGGCTGGTGCGGACCACCATGAAGATCATGGGGATCAGGAACCCTCCTTCCCTCCAGATGCTTTATGAGCGGTCCGTCATCAGACTGGCACAGAAAATTGTGACTGACCCGACTCACATTCTGCACCATGAGTTCCAGCTACTGCCCTCCGGCAGGAGATTCAGGGTCCCCAGAACCAGACTGAACCGCTACAAGAACTCATTCCTGCCAACATCTGTCAAACTGCTCAACAACCAACAATAACTGTGCAATAAACTTGGTGCAATATTCACATTCATATGTGGAATGCATGCAGCAGTACTGTACGCACTATGTATACATGTATATGTATATGCATATGTGTGTGTGTATGTATGTATGTATGTGTGTGTGTGTGCGCGCATTCTCATGTATGTATCCCACTACACATTGCTTCTGTGAAGTATGCTGCTGCACTTTATTTATTTAATTTTATTTTTGTATTTCTGTAAACTGCAGCTGGACGGAGTCCAGGAAAAAGTTCCCCACGGGGAAAATAAAAGTATATCTTATCTTATCTTATCTTAGTGCCATGCTTCATGTCCTATAATCTACCTACAACTACTGGGGCTGGACAACAAGAGAACTTTAAGGTCATTTTTCTCAGTTTGGTGCTCTGTGCAGCTACTGCCTTTTTACTTTGTAGCGCAGTGTTATTTTCCCCTGCTAAAATGGCGGTGCACATTACTAGGCGATGCGGTGATGTCACACGAAGATATGTATTGGCTGATGATGTCCTCTCTGAAAATGTCCTTTGATTGACTGATGATGTCATCTCTGGAAATAACCTTTGATTGGCTTCAGGCTATGTCTCTGTTGGTGTATGACGTGGTCAGACAGTAAGTGTCAGTAGAGGATTTATTTTTGCTCCTTCTGCACATGTGCAGGTACATAGCCATGATGTCTCTGCAGAAGATTGTTGGGACCGATCATATCGCGGTCCAGCGTCACAGAGGAACCATCGTGGACTGCTTGAAGGACCCCGATGCCTCAGTCAAACGGTAACTCACACTGTCTCTCATCCACTTTTAGAATAAAGCTTGTTTTCATACTTTAACCCAGTGGTTCTCAAATCTGGTCCATGTGTCCTGCATGTTTTAGCCATTTCCCTCTTCTATCACACCTACTTCAAATTTTATCTCCGCCAAGGAGGTTATGTTTTTGCCAGAGTTTTTGGCTGTCTAATAGTTAGCAAGAATAACAATATATATAATATATAACAATGTTTACATCTATAATGTTTTCCTCCAAAATGTGAAGAACATCAACAACTGGACACGTGTTCAGAAAAATAAGTGACATTTGAAGCATTTTCTGCCCGAGTCCATCAGTTTGTCATCTGCACATGTGCAGAACAACTGACATTTACATTACAAATACATTAAACATTTAGTAACGGGCAGAGTATTTGTAAAATGACACTTCTCTTCACATATTTCAGCTGCTTCATATTTATTCAAGTTTTTGTAAAAGGATGGTTTGTTAATATAAAGATTTTCATATCATTTGACAGTTTTTCCATTACAATCTGCAGCTTCCATTATTTCTAAGTAATTATGGTCTGATTTTACTGATCTGACCCAATGTTGATGTAATTATTCTGTATGTGGAACCTGAATTAAAGTCATTTTGACACTGTTAATATCTTTATTATTCATCCTACAGGCCACATTCAATGGTTTGGTGGGCCGCATTTGGCCCCTGGGCCTTATAGTTGACCCCTGTGCTTTATAGCCTGTTGTTGCTGATGTTCTTTGTGTGACGGAGCCAACCCAACAATCGCAGCCCTTTAACATGTTGGGTTCATTTTAAAGACGGATTTGTGGACACTGTCAGTAAAGGTCAAGTACAGGACGTGCCCTAACCTCCATCTTTCCTTGTCCTCCTCCTCAGCCGGGCGTTGGAGCTCTCCTTGGCCCTGGTGTCGGCCTCCAACATTCGCTCCATGATGAAGGAACTGCTCATCTTCCTCTCCTCCTGCCCCATTGAACTTAGGGCTCAGGCTGCCAGCGGCATTTTTAACGCCGCCGAAAGGTAATGACAGAAGATGTGTTCAGGGAAGAAGTGCATGCAAGAGAGCATACGTGAGTGTGCACTCCAGGCGGGGAAAGGTGGGAATGATTTTAAGGGCTTGAGCCCTGGCAGGGGCCCATGGAGTGATAGCTAATAATATAATTTTTATTTTTAATGTTTTCATTTTTAGACTTTTCCAATAAAGATCAAAATTTGATAATCTAAAATGAGCTAATTAAATATAGTTTCCATAACTTTTTTCTTTATTACTTCATTATATTGTCATTTAACCGTCCCCCTCTTGCTAAATGGTGAAGTCCAGTTCTTTATTGTCATTACATCGTCTGTCATTTGGTGATTTTGAATTCTGGCACTTCTACACAACCAAACTGCAACCAACCTTGATTGCGTTTTGGTCTGGCAGTAAAATGCAGAAAAGACAGTTGAGCCTTGTCCAGATATTTGACAGAAAAAGAACAAAGCCTTGTACTATTGAAAACTCACAGAACAGATAGAATGAAGGATGCAACCGTCAGGATGGGAAGATGAGCTAACTTGCTATGCTGCTAGCTCTTCTGCCTCTCTGATGGTTGCAGCAGTTCAAATAGGTAGGAACATTATTATTATTACGTCCACCAATGAGGTTATGTTTTTGCCTGTGTTTATCTGTTTGTTTGTCTGTCTGTCTTTTTTAATTCTAATTCATTTATTCTACCGCAATGTAAAATTTCAGTGATCCAGAATCCAGGATCTCTTCCAGATCTTCACCAAAATCTAATCGATTGGTCTTTGTGTCATTCCCAAACTATCCTGAAAGTTTCATAAAAA
The DNA here is from genome assembly GCA_020466265.1 of Siphamia tubifer. Classification (NCBI taxonomy): domain Eukaryota; kingdom Metazoa; phylum Chordata; class Actinopteri; order Kurtiformes; family Apogonidae; genus Siphamia; species Siphamia tubifer. The sequence continues at coordinate 43,457,313 of CM035799.1, read as the reverse complement.
TCCATCCATAACTTTTTGAATGATGTTTTACAAAGTCACACAGACAGATAGACAGATAAAGGTAACCTGCTTGGCGGACCCCTTTCATTTGGGTTCGGGGGGGTCTGCCTTGATGTGGGTTTGCACGGTCAGATTGCTTTTCTAGTTATTATTATTATTATTATTATTATTATTATTATTATTAATAAGTGTGCTTTTCCCATGTGTCTTTGACTGATGCTCTGTCACCATAATGTTTATCTGTGTTTGTGTAGGCTACGCTGTCACCATCCTCTGCTGTGAAGTCTAACTGAGCCAAATTTTTTCATTGAGTAAAAATCTACTTTGAATTGTGGAATTGATTACAATTGTTTGAAGTTGATATTTTTTGTTTAGAAATGTTCCTCTCTGCACAGAGATGCATTTAATCAGGTTATATTAACAGCAGTTTATAATGAGCAGCATCTTTTACAAATCCCAACCATGTGAAATAGGCTATATCAATGTATTTTTATACCGAATATCCAATTATTTGTCCTTCTTTCTATTTTTTTTTTTTTTTGCACATTTGTCTTTGATTCTGTTTTGTTTTCATGCTACCACATGTGCTGTGTGGACTGCCCCCACAACACACACACACACACACACACACACAAATCCTGCTATGACAGATTGACATGACAAATAATTTTATAAACAGACTGCAATGTTTACCTTTCATGGGGCCCACAATTGGTAGAGGTGCCCTTCGTCCACTCTATGATGGCCCTGACTGATACTGTGTCAATAATAGGCTGTTTCTGCTGCATTTCCCACTTTCTGTGCCGTGTTTGTGTGTGAGTGCAGAAGGGACACTAGGCCTGGGCCACATGGAGTTAATGAAAACTTCAATTTTTTCACACAAAATTCAATTATTTTTTTTTGTCTAGTACAGGAAATGAAGCCAGAGCTAGGCTAGTTATATTAGCACTAGTACAGGAAATGAAGCTAAAGCTAGGCTAGTTATATTGGCTCTAGTGCAGGAAATTAAGCTAAAGCTTGGCTAGTTATATTGGCTCTAGTACGGGAAATGAAGCTCAAGCTTAGCTAGTTATGTTAGCTCTAGTACAGGAAATGAAGCTAGGCTAGTTATATTAGCTCTAGTACAGGAAATGTGTTTAAAACTGTTTAAATTGCAAGGAAATGTAACAATTCAATAGGTATGAACTATGCGTGGACTGGAGATAGGGTACTACTGGAGCTGTGGTACTACTGGGGCTTTGGTACTACTGGAGCTGGGGTACGACTGGAACTGGGTTACTCCTGGTACTTAGGTACTAGTGGACCTGGGGTAATGCTGGAGCTGAGGTACTGCTGTAGCTGAGGTACAAACCTGAGTTGGTACCAGATCCTGTGCCCGGAGTGGAGCTCGAAATGGCAACGACTGAACAGTTGCTGTACAGCATACAAGAATCTGCAGGAACAAGTCAAGTATTGTGCATGTCAGTATTCTGGAAGTGTGATGAGTGGAGGGGGTGGGGGGCACCAGAAGTTCCCAAGCACAGTAGGAAGAGGAGAAAACAAACTGCAGTTCTTTGTTTAAATATGCTGGAACAAAGAAATGTACTGAACGTATAAAGTGTAGATGTGTCCCAGGCCTCAGGGACAGCAGTGTCCTGTGGTGTGTTTCAGAGTGTCCCTCAAACACGGCTGCTTGTGTGTCTTTGTCTCTGTCAGGTATGCACCGTCGCAGCGCTGGCACATTGACACCATCCTGCATGTCCTCACCACGGTAAATACACGGCAGGCGGCACGCCGCTTCCACAGCTCACTTCACATTGACACCCACTTCTGCATTTATGCCTGATGCAGTGGCACCACTTTACAACTGCTCTGGTACAAAGACCTGAAGGATGCTAGCATTCTGCCACTTCCTGCCCTGAAGGAAGTAGCATTCAGCCACTTCCTGCCCTGGAGAAAATAGGATTCTGTCACTTCCTGCCCTGGAGGAAGTGGCAGAAGACAACTTCCTCCAGGGCAGTAGTTCCCAAATCTTTTTTAGGGGCTGTTTACACCAGGACAATTGTGGATAAAAATTATGAAATATTTTATGGGAGTGCCTTTCGTTTACACAAGAATTGATTTTATTATTATTTATTTAACCTTTATTTACCCAGGTGTGTCCCATTGAGATCAATGACCTCTTTTTTAAAGGGACATCTGCCCTATCATTGCATGAGGTGGTGGGAGGAAACCGGAGTACTCGGAGAAAACCCATGCAGACATGGGGAGAACATGTAAACTCCACACAGAAAGGTCTGGTGTTGGAATTGAACCAGTGACATTCTTGCTGTGAGGCACAAGTGCTAACCACTGCACCACCCTGGGTTGAAAACACAAAAGTCTGAAGACACATTCCATAGTGGAAGTGTTGAAAACTATCCACTGTTGCACATGGATTAACATTTTCCGTCGCTGTGATGGATTTCCATCACCTGGACTGTCTGGATAATTTATGTCAACGTATTTTCCATCAAATGAACTCAAATGGGAGATTGGTGCTGATCAGAGAAGGGGGAGGGTGGTTGTTGCGACTGGTATATTCCGTATACTCACCAGAGAGGTTGGGGCATTTCTGTATACCCACTTAATATTCATTGTTCAATATTTAGAATAGCACAGCCACTGAGTATGCCTACGTTTCACAGCGACTCCTCATGTAAGACTTGGAATTCAACAGCATGACCTACAAGGGCCACTAGTAACCCATTCAGAACCACCCTGGCTTTCACAAGTACCACTACTCCCTGGTTCCGAACCACCCTGCCCCTGCGCATGCTCCGACAAAGAGTAGTCCTCCGTTCCAAATCCCCCAACACCACACCCACCACCTGTATGCGCTCTGATGAATGGAGCACTTTTCCCTTTGGTCCTAAAGCGTCCACTTATGAACTAATCCCACACATACACGTACGCTTCCATTTACCTCACAATTCATTCTGCAGATAGTTTAGGGGAAACTGGGGACAGTGGACTAGCCTAATTCACTCTGCACATGCTCCATTCAGTCCTTACTCCAGTAATAATTATTCAGTCAGTAATATTTTTTCTGTAATTATTTTTCTGATTCATAATTAGTGTATAGTTGGACTCATTAAAGGCAGGTTTGACTGACAACTGAAAGAATTATTTAACAAACTTTTTATTTCATTACTTATAAAATATAGACACATCTTCTTCATTAGTCTGTTTTGACCAGAGTAAAAACTACTGAACCTACAACCTGTTGTTCCCCATGGATCACATATTAGTCTCATATCAGAATAGATATAAAAAAAAGATATCAGAAAGGTTTTGTCAATTATCTTTGTGAGATAAATAAAGATTTATACAAATGTTAATCCACATGTCCACAGTTACCTTATATAAGATTATTATATCCCGTGCAGATAAATGTTCTTAATTCATATATCAGCCGATGTATCGGATATCAGCTTTTTTTTACCCTCCAAAGTCTGTATCGGGCCCCAAAAATGTATGTTTTGTATTGAGGGCAGAGCCATGGCTACATTGGTGTTGGAAGGAGTAGGCCTATAGGGGGGTTACTCAATCAGATGTCCAATGGGTAAAAAGATTACTTTTTTTTTTTTGGCTTTAATCCCTGCGTTTCCATCTCATGGTCGAAAACCAAAAAAATCTTCCTGTTGCACATGCACATTGACAAGACAGCGTCCTATGGCATGAATATCCCTAACCCTGTATGTACAGAGATTTCTGAATGACAACACTCATGTAAATGCAGATAAAAAGGTTCAGACCAGACGCTTCCTGTGTCATCCGTATGTCGTCAGCATCATGGTCCATCATCGGCATCCACAATTCGCTAAAATCGCTTCTCCTCCCTCAATTTTCAACAGATTTCTATTCTGATTGATTCATTAGATAGATCTAAGCACTAGGCACAAAACTTATCACTTTGTTTGTCAAAATTTGCCTTTGTAAACAATTTGTATAAAACTTTGTTTATTTTTCCAGTTGCTCACTAAAATAACCACTCTTCCCTCAGTTCTCAATGTATTGCATTTCTGATTGATTCACCGAGTTCAGTTTCAGTCAAAGAAAGTAATTGCCTTAATATTAGTTTCCACCAACAACCTCCTGCGTAGCATTTTATTATCTCGTAAATGACTTCCTTTTGTTGATAACAACACATCACAGCTGTGAGGTCCGGATGAGCACAGGGACATTGGCCCTATTTTTTGAAGCCTCGCCACACTATCCCCATTCATGACATATATGGGTCTAGTCGTGCTTCATAGGCAGGGGAGGCGGGGCTAAAAGGTTGTCTTTCAAATCCCTCTGTATGCAATAGGACAGTACTACAACCAAACAGCGTAACATTTAGCATGATGTAGTTAGACGGCAGAAAGTTCACAGAGGAGTCCGGAGAAAGTTACAAATGACTAAACAAAATGGGGGATTATGAAGCTTAATGACCGTTGTCATTTCTGTCAAAAGAATTGAAAGATTGCTGACATTTTCTCACATTCTTCATTCATCTTTGATAAAAGGAAATCACCACCCGTTGTTCTTCTATGGTTGTTTCCGGTTGTTTCTCTTTGAATTGTTACAGAGCCACTTTGTTACGCCCGGCCTCTGACTCTATACTTCACTGTGCTTCGTCGGCCAGTTTCAGGGAAATCTAACTAAAGTTACATTGAACATAACTAGACTACTAAGGTAACAGATTAGATTTGCTGCCACTAGGGGTGTCTAGCACGACTAGGCTACTTTTTTGCAGTATTAGTCTTATTTGCATTATTATGCCCTGTTTGCATGGGATAAGTATTACCTATGGGCCAGTGGTAATTAGGAAAAATTACGGAGAATGTCTGAGTTCTTAGTCCCATGCGAATGCACCATATCTGTGATTACGGTAATAAGTAATAATTCGACCACAAATTACCTACTGTGTTTTGGCAAAAAACAGACGTCCAGTGACAATTGAAGTCCCATGTGAATTCCATGTCTGTGTTTGTGATTTCAATTGTGCGCCTCTTGTCCTTTCCTGGAGTGAATAATAGAGGAAGTGGCCGAAGTTGTGTGGCAGTATGTGGTAAGGAAGATGTGGTCACGTCAATCCACATGTACACAAAAATATTTAGAAATATCTGAAGTTGTCTCTATAGAATCAGTCGGCCGTTTGCCAGAAGGAAAGCCTGTGCTGAGAACTGCTGATTCTCTTCCATTGTAATCTGGAGACTGTTTGCATCTGCACTAACCCCGCTCTTATTTTGAAAGCGTGGAGCAAATTTACAGACTGCTTCTCTATCAATGGCATTTTCCCCCTTTATTCTTATACATACTTTGTTTTCATACTATTTTATAAATGTATTGAGATGAAACAGGATGTTGTGAACGTACAACATATCCGGTCATAATGTCTGTGATTTGCGTGAATTACAGACTTTTGTTTGTCCCGTCCAAATGCGCTAGACAATAACAGAGGTACGGGGGTAATTGCGAATTACCAGTGGTCCAGAGATAATCCCATGTGAATAGGGCATTAGTCTTTTTGCAGGTGGTGGGTTTAATAGGCTTTACAGCTTCAGTTCCCTGTGGTCAAAAGTATATATATAACTGGAAAAAGAGAACATGTTCTAAATACAACACACATTTAACTGATCACTGATTTGTAGATGGATCTTTTCTGCTTTTGCAGGATGGAAATCTGAATAAGTATCTTGATTGTCTGTAATTGTGACTCACATCCACAGCTAAGTGTTCAGATCACTTCCACCTCTTTCACACTTCCACAACACTTCTAGTTCTACAACCCTTCTTAAACTTGAAGTTAAATGTTAGTTTGCACTTTCTAATGTAAAATAATGAAAATGGTCAGTGTGAAGAGAGACATGTCTCTACTTTGGTACATTTTAACTTGCAGTCCATTTCAACATGAACGCTTCCATTAAGGCTTTTTGTCCCAAACGTGCAGATGCCAGTTCATTCCACAGTTCCTTTGTATGTGTGTGAACCGTCGTGGAAAGTCAGGGCATTGTGTCTGGAAGCAAATGTAGGGCATCCTAAATACACAGGCCAGCTGTCTAGCTTTGTTTGTGTGTGTCTGATTGTGTGTGTCACTCTCCCAGGCAGGGGGCGACGTGAGGGATGAGACGGTGCCCAACCTGATCCAGCTGATCACCAGCGCCTCGGAGCTGCACTGCTACACCGTCCACAAGCTGTACAGGGCTCTGCTCACAGACATCTCCCAGGTGTGTATCTGCCCTCGCACATGCTCACAAGCTGCTTTCTCCACTGTAGGAACCTTTTGTAGTTTCTTTTACCTTGGTATGATTTGCTGGGTGGGGGATCATCCCCCATCACTCTGATTTTGGACATCACTGTTAGGGTCCTGTGGTCTGGGAGTCTTTCTAACAGCCTGAACAGAAAATGCCTGAAAGAGGAACTTAACATGCAACAACGTCCAGGCGGAGGGGGCTGTAAAGCACCCAGCTGGACTCGATACCCACCTTCTCCCCCTGAGCCGGTTGTGGCACACCACCATACCGTGCCCTCACACACAGGCAGCAAAATCATTGAAAATCTGCCCTGGTTTTTATTTCCCCCAATTCCCATTCATGAGCAAATGAACATCACATATATGGACCCAGATGAGCCTCCAACAGGGAAAGAGATAAGTTCACATGAACATCGGAGAAAACTGTTGGTTTTAAATGTTCATGTAGTAATTTGAGCCTCATTTACAAACCGGATTCGGTTGAAGTTGGGAAATTGTGTAAAATGTAAATAAAAACAAAATACAATGATTTTAAAATCCTTTTCAACCTATATTCAATTGAATACACTACAAAGACAACATATTTAATGTTCAAACTGATAAACTTTATAGTTTTTTGCCAAATAATAATTAACTTAGAATTTCATGGCTGCAACACGTGCAGTAGAAGTTGGGAAAGTTGGCAAAAAATACTGAGAAAGCTGAGAAAAGCTCATCAAACACCTATTTGAAACATCCCACATGTGATCAGGCTAATTGGGAACAGGTGGGGACCATGATTGGGTATAAAAGGAGCCTCCCCAAACATGCTCAGTCATTCACAAGCAAGGATGGGGCAAGGTTCACCACTTTGTCCACAACTGCGTGAGAAAATAGTTGAACAGTTTAAGAACAACATTTCTCAAAGCAAAATTGCAAGGAATTTAGAGATTTCAACATCTACGGTCCATAATATCATCAAAAGGTTCAGAGAATCTGGTGAAATCACTGCACGTAAGCACCACGGCCGGAAACCAAGACTGAATGACCGTGACCTTCGATCCCTCAGACGGCACTGCCTTAAAAACCGACATGAGTGTGTAAAGGATATCACCATATGGGCTCAGGAACACTTCAGAAAATCACTGTCAGTAAATACAGTTCGTCACTACATCAGTAAGTGCGGGTTAAAACTCTACCATGCAAAGCAAAAGCCGTTTATGAACAACATCCAGAAACGCCGCCGGGTTCTCTGGGCCCGAACTCATGTAAAATGGACTGATGCACAATGGAAAAGTGTTTTGTGGTCTGATGAGTCCACTTTTCAAATTGTTTTTGGAAACACTGGACATCGTGTCCTCCGGACCAAAGAGGAAGCGGACCATCCGGACTGTTATCAACGCAAAGTTCAAAAGCCAGCATCTGTGATGGTATGGGGGTGCATTAGTTCCCATGGCATGGGTGACTTACATTTCTGTGAAGGCAACATAAATGCTGAAAAGTACATACAGATTTTGGAGTAACATATGCTGCCATCCAAGCGACGTCTTTTTCATGGACGCCGCTGCTTATTTCAGCAAGATAATGCCAAGCCACATTCTGCACGTGTTACAACAGCGTGGCTTCCAAGTAAAAGAGTCCAGGTTCTCCCCTGGCCCGCTTGCAGTCCAGACCTGTCTCCCATTGAAAATGTGTGGCGCATTATGAAGCGTAAAATACGACAGAGAAGACCCCGGACCGTTGAACAACTGAAGCGGTTCATCAAGCAACAATGGGAAAGAATTCCACATGAGAAGCTAAGAGAATTAGTCTCCTCTCTTCCAAAACGTTTATTGACTGTTATTAAAAGGAAAGGTGATGTAACGAAGTGGTAAACATGCCCTTTCCCAACTTCTACTGCACGTGTTGCAGCCATGAAATTCTAAGTTAATTATTATTTGGCAAAAAACAATAAAGTTTATCAGTTTGAACATTAAATATGTTGTCTTTGTAGTGTATTCAATTGAATATAGGTTGAAAAGGATTTTAAAATCATTGTATTTTGTTTTTATTTACATTTTACACAATTTCCCAACTTCAACCGAATCCGGTTTGTATGTTATTCATGTGGGAATGAGGGTAAGAACTTCCAACGCATGCTTTTTTCTGTGGGGGAACCTCCCACAGGTGTCAAACTCTCATCCTTGAGGGCCGGTGTCCTGCATGTTTTAGATATTTCTTTCCTCCATATGATTCAGTTTAACCCTGTAACTCCTGAGACTTTAGCAGTTCCACAGTAAAAAATAAATAAATAAATTAGTAACATGAACAAAGAAAGATGTTGCATCTGTAACCAGCTCTACCCCCACATTAACTAGCTCCACCCCCACATTTGCACATATAAGGTCCAGAGTTCAGCCCAACATTTCTCCACTTCCACACAATAGTTGATCAGCAGCAGTGCTTTTAGTTCAGACTGAAAATATGTCCCAACATGGAGCCCACAGAACCACACAACCAATAACCTGGAGGGGTGGGGCCTGGAGTGTCTCATGTGCATTTAAAGGACCGGTGCTCCAAACCACCTTTATGATGTCATTACTCAGAAATAGGGACCTGTGAATGTTGAAGATGGACCTCTGCAGTTGAATCATTGTTGAATTCAGAGCCAAGCAGAACATTTACGGTTTACAGAGAACACAGAGAAATGTGGGAAAATTAACCAGTTACACTGAAAAAAAGAGAAATATCACTACTTTAAGAGCATTACTGTCCTCCCCTATGTTTGTGTGTGGACTAGAATATCATGCTCTTAGCTTAAAATCACATAGCTAATAAAATGAGTATTATTATAGCTCTAATGTTGGACTTAGTTGCAGCTACCATAAAGGAGGAAGAATGGTTCTGCAAGTAACAGACACCCCCCTGCAATTGAAAAAAAAGAAAATTGAGTATCGGCAGCAACGGAGTGACAGCTCATATAGACCGTAAAATGTACGGCAGTAAAACCCAACAACTACTTTTCAATATCGCACCATACCGCTCCCAGATCCTCATCATCTCCTTTACATCCTTCACCTGGTCATCATTTGCTCATCTCACCATGCCGTAAGAGTGTCATGTCCCGACCATTATCCCAGCAGACTCCATACTGAAGAGGATTCCTGACTGGACTGGACTGGACTATTTTGACTGACTGACTGACCCAAGAACTGAGTGAGTTAACAGATTTTTTCCCCTTGTTCTCTTTCTGGACTGTGGAATTGAATTCGTGCAGTTTTTTTTTTCTCTCACTGCGAAACTGATTATTTATCTTTTTGGTGTGAATAGGAAAAAAAAGAAGGTGGAATTTTTTTTTGAGAATGAACTGAACTATTTTTGTAGGAACAAGCAAAACCCAAGGTGGACATTCTGAGCTGATCTTGTTTTTGTTTTGTTTTTTTGCTTTATAGTAGTTTAGACTGAAGAGGAATTTGGGAATTTTGAATGTGTGGAATTTTCTTTATTGTGATACATATATGTTTGTATCTGAAAACAGTGATTGTGTGATTATTTTTCTTTGAATGTCATTTAATATGTAGAGTGTCTTAAAGTTAAACATAAACACATACTTTGTTTATGTTGAGTGAATCTTACATGTCAGAGAGAGACCTAGCTGGCGCCCTTTGAACCCATCTAATCGAACAAATATAAACCAATAAATAAAACACACACTGTCACAATGCGGCCCAGTGGCCAAATGCAACCCCTGGGATGAATTTTCAAGGGTCAATAATTTCACAGTCAAGGCTGTGGAACTCGTTTTAGTTTAGGTTCTACATACAGACCAATATTATCTACAGTCAAATAACATAAAAACTAGGGGTGTGACGAGACACTCAGCTCATGACACGAGAGACGAGATTGGGTTCACAAAATTTAGATGAGATTTTAAGAAAACTAAATTACAAATTATATGAATAGACAACAGACTTGTATTTAACTGAGTTGCACATGGATTTTATAATTCTGGTTTAATGAAATTTTAATGAACTTCTTCCTCTACAAATTGAAACTAAAATAAAATGTTATTCAATTCAATTCAATTTTATTTATAAAGCCCTAAATCACAACAAAGTCGTCTCAGAGGGCTTTACAAAAACATAATCAAGCTACAGAAATACATGAAAAAGTCCCAGGCATCCCCTGTCCTTAGACCCTCCTTCTCGGCAAGAAAAAACTTCAAAACCCAGTGGGAAAAAGAAGAAATCTTGAGGAGAACCACATTGAAGGAGAGATCCACTCCCATGGACGGACAGGCTATAGATGAACGTCCATGTAAAAAGCAGGAAGGGGGGGCTGGTCCAGACAGGCAGGGGCGGTGGTCCGGGGTCACAGGTCAGCACAGGCGAGATACTCCAGATCCTGTCGTCCATGGCTCCCGTGCAGACACTGTCAGGAGAGCCACCACTCCCCCCAGGGGGGGAGGGGGGAAAGGGGACACCAGGTGACTAGTCATGAACAGACTTAGTATGAAAGATATGTTATGAAAATTACAGAAACAGGTGTGAGGAAGAGAAAGAGAAGGAAGAACTCAGTGTCTGTACTTCCCCCAGCATTCTAACTCCTAGGGCAGCCTAGACTGAACTGTGACTCATACATCATGTATACATGATATATGAGTCACATAATTTTTAACTAACCTGACCATAGGCTTTCTCAAACAGGAATGTTTTAAGCCTAATTTTAAATGTAGAGACTGTTTCGGCGTTTTTAATATTAAAGGGAAGATGATTCCATAAGACAGGGGCCTGATAACTAAAAGCTCTAGCTCCTACTGTACTTTTAGAAACCCTAGGAACTTTCAGTAAACCTACATTCTGAGAGCGAAGGGTTCTATTGGGTAGGTACGGAACCAGATCATCCTTGAGATAAGAGGGGCCCATACCATTAATGGTTTTATATGTAAGGAGGAGGATTTTAAATTTAATTCTAGACTCAACTGGTAGCCAATGAAGGGTTTGGAGCACAGGGGTGATGTGTTCTCTTCTATTTGATCCTGTTAATAATCTTGCTGCTGCATTTTGAACCAGTTGCAAGCTTTTTAGGGAATATTTAGGACACGCTACAAGTAAGGAGTTACAATAATCTAGACGTGATGTAACAAATGCATGAATTAATTTTTCTGCAGTCGTTTTAGACAGAATATTCCTAATTTTGGCTATGTTGCGCAGGTGAAAGAAGGCTGTTCTACATGTTTGTTTGATATGCATTTTGAATGAAAGATCTGGATCAAATAAAACTCCTAAATTTTTAACTGTGGCACTGGGTGTTACACTTAAATTGTCCAGAGTAACTATCTGGTCAGTTAGGGAGTCTCTCGCATTTTTAGGACCAATTATAACGACTTCAGTTTTTTCAGGGTTCAGTAAGAGATAATTGGCACTCATCCAAATTTTTATGTCTTGTACACAAGTACTTAGTTTATCTATTTGCCTGGTCTGACCAGGTTTAATCGATAAATATAGCTGTGTGTCATCCGCATAACAATGAAACTTAATGCCATGATTTGTAATGATGTTACCTAAAGGGAGCATATATAGTGTAAACAAAATAGGCCCAAGGACTGATCCTTGAGGAACGCCATAATTAACTCTGGAGGACTGCGATGATTGTTGGTTGATGTGAACAAATTGGTAGCGATTTGATAAATATGATTTAAACCAGCAGAGGGCTGCTCCTCTAATACCTATATCATATTCTAATCTGTGCACTAAGATACTGTGGTCAATGGTGTCAAAGGCTGCACTCAGGTCTAATAACACCAGGACCGATATTAATCCGATGTCAGCGGCTAATAATAAGTCATTAGTAACTTTAACTAACGCCGTTTCAGTGCTATGATGGGCACGAAAGCCAGACTGAAACTGTTCAAATAAACTATTATCCTGCAGGAATTGGCACAGCTGTTTAACTATTACTCGTTCTAAAACCTTTGACAGGAAGGGCAAATTGGATATAGGCCTATAATTGGCTAAAATGTCAGGATCTAGGGTAGCCTTTTTCAGAATTGGTTTAATAACAGCATATTTAAATGACTGCGGCACATATCCAGTAATTAATGAAGTGTTAATTATATTTAGGACAGTGCTAATAATTAGGGGCAGAATCTCTTTAAAGAGTTTTGTTGGGATTGGATCTAAGAGGCAGGTGGCTGATTTGGAAGACATGATAATAGATATGAGATCAGTTTGGTCTACAGTGGTGAAATTATTTAGTGTTACAGAGGGATTTATAAAAAGGCCCAGGTTTGAAGGCACTACATTTTCTGATCTAATATTTGGGAGAAATGTGTCTATTTTCTCTCTAATAGTTGATATTTTATTGTTAAAGAACTGCAGGAAATCATCAGGATGGAGCGTGGATGGAATAACTGGTTCCACGGAGGTGTGGCTGTTTATCAGTTTGGCTACAGTACTGAACAGGAATCTAGGATTATTCTTGTTTTCTTCTATTATGGATGAGTAATATCTAGTTTTGGCTGTACGCAAAGCTTGCTTATACTTTATTAAGCTATTTTTCCAGGCATTGAGAGAATCTTCTGAGTTGGATTGCCTCCATTGCCTCTCTAATTTACGTGTTGCTTGTTTAATGGAGCGAGTGTCAGCGTTGTACCATGGGGAGGTTAATCTAATCTTAGTAGTTTTTAACTGAAGGGGGGCAACTATATCTAACATACTTTTTAATGTGAGCATGGTACTATCGACTAACTCATCACTTATACTGGGACTAAATGTGTCCTTTACATAATCACATGACATGGACACAAATAGTGACTGGATTAACTCTTTATACTTTGAGACAGCTCGGTCACATAGTATCCTTTTCATTTGTGTTTTAATCACTGAGGTAGAAATATCCTCAAACAAAACATGGAAGGTTATTAAGAAGTGATCTGAGAGTATGGGATTATGGGGAAAAACGACGAGGTCATTAATTTCAACACCAAGTGTTAAGATCAGATCGAGAGTATGTCTGTGAATGTGGGTTGGTTTATTAACATTTTGGATAAAGCCTAATCCGTCTAGTAAGTCACCAAATGCATTACTAAGAGAGTCAGCTTTGTTATCGACATGTATGTTAAAATCACCAACTATTATAATCCTATCCGAGTTCAGGACTACACTGGATAAAAAGTCAGAGACTTCTAATAAAAACTGTGAATAAGGGCCAGGAGGGCGGTAGACTATGACAAAAAGGACTGGTTTTTGGTTTCTGCAGTTGGGGAAAGTAATGGATGAAACTAGACTTTCAAAGGAGTGGTAAGTGGGATTAGTTTTATGATTAATTTTAGGGTTGAGACCTAAACTGGAGTGGGATATTACTGCCACTCCACCACCACGGCCACTGGTTCTGGCTGTGTGATAGTTCACATGAGTTGGTGGCGTGGATTCATTTAATGCAACATATTCATCCTGCTGAAGCCAGGTTTCAGTCAGAGCTAAAATATCAATTTTGTAATCACTAATTAGATCGTTTATTAACAACGATTTGGAAGAAATAGACCTAATATTGATCAGTCCACATTGGATAAAATTGTTAGGTGTTCTTTTAATCTGATTGTTACTTAAAACTATTTTTATTAAATTATTTGATCTCACTCCTATAGGTTTTTTAATATTAGGTTTATTTTTAACTATACGGGGTTTATTATTAACTACACAAGGAATAGACGCATTCTTTCTGTTATTTGCTACAAGGTGGGTTTGTGACAGCTCAGAGTAAAGTGGATGCACAGAGAAGTGTTTTACACTACGACTCTGCGCCTGGGCCCGCACTCTGGATTGTCATTTTGACAGGCTAAATTTGGAAGCCACATTTTGTGCTAAGAGAGAGGCACCTTCCCAAGTGGGATGTATGCTATCTCTGCGAATGAGCCCAGGCTTTCCCCAGAATGCACGCCAATTATCTATAAAAACAACATCGTTTTCTGAGCACCATCTAGACAACCAGCGGTTAAATGATGAGAACCTAGAGTACATCTCATCACTGGCCAAATTGGGCAGGGGTCCAGAGAATGCTACGGTGTTACACATCGACTTAGCAAGTTTACACACCGATGCTACGTTCAGTTTAAGAACCTCTGATTGTTTCCGTCGGACATCGTTACCACCAGCGTGGATCACGATGCGGCGGAAGCTAGCCCTGCTCTGCTGTAAAAGCCTAAGGTTTCCTTCGATGTCACCGACTCTGGCCCCTGGATAACACCTGACAGACACCGCTGGGTGCTTCACGTCTCTAAGAATAGAACTTCCAATGAGGAGAGTGTCTGGTTTGGCCAGTGTTCTGCCATGGGGTCTGCTACAGACGTGAAGCTCTTGGTGCGCTAAGTTTGTGCGTTTAGCACCACGCTTCCTCCGTACTGTCACAAATCCGTCTCTCGACTCTCCCGGCTGCACGGGACTTGCTGGGGGGCTAGCCGTGCTCCTGTTGCTGTTAGCACGGCCTGCGATCCCTGCAGCTACCTCACTATAGCTAGGCCTAGCATTAGCCTCCAAGCTGCAGAGCCGTGCTTCTAACTCAGAAACCCTGGCCTCCAACCCTGACACTAAGCTACACTTCCAACAGCTACTTCTATCCTCAGTAAAGGAGGCAGGGGACTCACTGTACATACAGCACACTGAGCAGAAAATACGAGAAGAAGAAGAACTAGCCATGCTAAGGGAAGCTAGGCTAGCGAAGTTAAAGAGGAAAACAAAACACTCACCAGACGTGACGCCGCGGCGTCTCAGCTGCTGCAACTCTCACGATGCGTTCAGGGACAGCTCCGACAATCCAATGCAGATCCGACCACAGTTATGAAAGTTAAAATAAAATAAATCAATTAATATATTCCTCCTCTTTTCAAAATCAAATCTGGCACTTGACTGTGGAAGTTGTGGGTCATGGAAGCACGTTCGATTTTTGAATAAGCAAATTTTAGATTTTTTTTTTTGACCAAAAGACACATCTCTAGTTAATCTTTGTATATCTGAAAGCAAATTTCAAGGGACGTTTAATAACCCTGCACACAGAACACTGTAGACTATCCACCCAATGTACACACACATCAGTGGTGTAATGTTAGCTCTACTGTGAACATTGTTTGTCCCATCTCCAATCAGCTGTTTTAGCAAAACACCAGTAGCAATATTAGTGATTGATAACTTCTTCACAATTAACGGTATTGTCAGTATTGTTTCTTTGGAGAGACAGTGTTCTGCTCTGTGATTTGTCTCCTCTTTGGCTGTGGGTAAAGCAAGTGTATCCCAGATACACTCGCATATCCCGGACATAGAGGGCATGAACATTGCCTTTTCGTTGCAGGTTTGTGGTCAAAACACTCTATCTAATTGATCTAATTGTTCAGGTGTTTTCGTGAGATTTTACAACCAACGACAGCACATAGTTCCCAAACCACTTTTCCTGTTGAAGTTCTCAATCCTTTTTTTTCACTGAGTCACTGTGTTAATATCAAGCTAGCTAGCAAAACAAACCGGAGGAGCTAGAATGGAAGTGAAACGCATTAGTGCAGTTCAGGAAGTAGAGTGGAAACGGGTCAAAAACTTGTCTATAGTAAAATGTGTTTTCCGACTCATTTGGCTGCTTACTGGATAACAAATTTCACGAGACAGAATTTTAATGCGATGAGAAATCTCACCAAGTTACATCTTGTGAGATCTCGTCACACCCCTAATAAAAACCTACAAAAAATAATAAATCCAGTATGTATTATATATCCATTTCACACTATGCCGATAATGATATCAAATTAGATTTAAAAATTTGTTAGTTTAAAAAAATGACATGAAAATTTGGAAATGTTTACCTTTACAAACTATAATGTAAGAATAAAATGTGAAAAATCTGAACAAGTATGAACAACATGAAATGTCTAAAGTAAATTCACAACATAACATTGTTAAAATTGAATTTATTTTTAGTTTTTTTGTGGTTATTTCCATGTTTTTTTGTTTATGTAGTTGATAAAAGAAAATATTTTCATAATTTAATGGGGGTGTTTTGCACTAAATCAAAGACAAAAGTTTGGAGTTATTATTAACATGATATTCTGTTATTTTACTGAACATTATATCAGAATGAATGTGGCCCTGGAAAGAAGATGAGTTTGAGAGCCCTGACATACACCAATCCTAAAAGTTATCCAGGTTTGATTCCACATAATCTGTAATTTAAAGCTGTTGAAAATGCTGTGATGTTCATCGCAAATGTCAGACGATCATTTTGAATCAGCCCGAGGCAGCCTGGTTTATTTTGGGATGCTGATCAGATGGGCATCCACACCCTCATCTGCAGGATGGTGCCACGGTCCTCCCATCTACCAGCACATTAACCTTACATGTAATGAGGGACAAGGCCCCGGTGTGTGCAGCTGCTGTGTGAGCCACCACGCCAAGACCACCAACATGTCAATATTTGCCACTACAGGATAAGGAGAACATTTGTTCTGTGTTTTTGTGCAGCAACCTCTGGTCCAGGTAGCCTGCTGGTGCATAGGGGAGTATGGAGACCTGCTACTGAAAGGAGACTGTCAGGAGGCGGAGCCTGTTCAGGTAAACGCACCACAACTATGAATAAGTAAACATATGACTTCATCTTTGAATCCTTGAATAATAGATGACAGACGCCTGGAGTTAGCATAACTGCTAAAATTCACATCAGGATTTCACAACTTTACTTTATGATAATTGAGAAGTTGTACTTTTTTACTTTTACTTCAGTAAAGGAGTAAATGGTAAACGGACTGCATTTATATAGCGCTTTTCCACCTTCATGGTGCTCAAAGCGCTTTACAATCAGTACTTCTACTTTTCTTTACACCAGTAGCTGTACTTCTACTGCAGTACAGAATGAGAGTACTTTGACCACTTCTGCTGCGGACAGAGTACCATTTACCACCTGGAACACAGGAACTAAACAAAATGCACACAGAGGAAAACGCCACCAGTGGCCAGGAGGACACAGAACATACAACATAAAAATATATAATATGACCAGTGCTCAGAAAACCTACTGCAGGGCTCTCAAACTCATTTCTTTTAGGGTCAACATTCAGCCTGATTTGATCTCAATTGGGCCAGACCAGTAAAAATATAATAACATAACCTAGAAAAAAAGACAATTCCAAATTTTTGTCTTTGGTTTATTGCAATCAAACCCCATTACCTTTTGAAAATACTTCCTCTTTTTAAATAAACTATTCAACAAAAAAGGTGTGAGTAACCTGAAAAAAACTGAAATGTCTCAAGAAAAATACATTCAATTCTAACAATATTATGTCTCATTTACGCACATGCATTATAGATCAGATCTACTACAAAGATACTAAATTATTAAAATTGTGCTTAATTTTCTTTCAAAATTTTAGGTTGTTCATATTTGTTCAGGTTTTTTACATTTTATTGTTAGATTAGATTGGATTGGATTAGATTAGATAGTACTTTATTGATCCCTTGGGAAGGCTGTGTCAGGGATACTTCATTTGACATATCACAGGACATATTCAATTCAATTCAATTTTATTTATAGAGCCCCAAATCACGTCATCTCACAGGGCTTTATATTGTTGATTGGAGAGAACAATCAAACACAGAAATAGATGAAGTCCCAAGCATCCCTTATCCTTACGCTGTCCTTATCTGCAAGTAAAGACTCCAAATTACAGTGGAAAATGAGAAGAAGATCAAAGCTATTACAGACGTGAAGCTCTTGGTGCACTACGTTTTTGCGTTTCGCACCATGCTTCCCCCGTACTGTCACAAATCAGCCCTGATCTCTCCCAGCTACAGGGACTCGCTGGGGGGCTAATGACGCTAGCATTCTTGCTGCTATTAGCACGACCTGTACTCCCTGCCACTACCTGACTATAGCTAGGTTTAGCATTAGCCTCCATGCCGCAAAGCTGTGCTTCTAACACCAAAACGTAGAGTATACTGTGCAGAAAATACAAGAAGAAAAAGGAGGGCTAGACATACTAAGGAAAGCTAGGCTAGTGGAGCTAGAGTGGAAAGTTGCTATCGGATACAGAATATACTTATGTGACATTGTGATGTAATCCGGAAGCATCTCCAACAATGATAAATTATTTTCACATCAAAATGAGAATAAAATATGGAGTTGTTCTTTTTTGTAGGTTATTCTGCTGTAATTTGTCTCTAGATAATATTGAGCTGTAAGTGGAACCTGAACTAAAATGAGTTCCACAGCCTTAACTGCGGTATTATTGACCATCATAAATTCATCCCAGGTGCCGCAGTTGGCTCCTGGGCCGCATGTTTGAGACCCATTCACCTACATTTAATGGCATCTATTCTGGACCAGCTCACACCTTTACTGAACATTTACTGGAAATCGCTCCAGTAGTTTTTATGTAAAGCTGCTGATAAACAAACAAAGTGACTCAGAAACAACCCCCCTCTCCCTGTCGGGGGGCAGAGGGGTAATAATGCACCAACACCAGTGTTTGCTTTGTCCTGCACGTCCTCTATAATACTAGTTTTTCTGTTCTTGTTTTTTGATCAGGTGACTGAAAATGACGTCCTGGATGCATTGGAGACGGTGCTACAGTCCCATATGTCGTCTCCGGCAACAAGAGGCTTCGCTCTCACAGCCACGATGAAACTGAGCACACGTATCACTGATAATGTGGAGTAAGAAACACTGGGATCACTCACCGCACACACTGAGCACGTGCAGCAAGAACACATATCTCATAAATGATTCACTCTGAAGATTTAAAAACATTAAATGTGATGGTATTACTCACACTAGTCCTGTGTACAGGAGAGTTTTTATTCTTGTTTAATACAGAATAAAGGTTCATTCTTCTTTCAGATGAACCATGGAAACACCTAATTCCAGTTGAAAATGATAATTCACAATTAAACTGAATTCAGAATAAATATGGAGCCATTTCGCTGCCATTAACCCGTGGCATTGAAATAACAACTTGGCGTTGTAGAAAATGTTGCATTGGCATTGTAACAGGTATTGGCATTGTAAAATGTTGAATGGAAAGATAAAATACATACATTGAAACAACACAGTGTTTTGGGGGGGGGGGGGGTATTTTTGCATTATAATGTATTTTACAATGACAATCTTGGGATTAAAAAAAAAAAATTTCACGCTTCTCAGGTTTTCAGTTTCAGTTTAAATTTTTTCAGTGTCAATTTACTGGCACTGTTTTAACATGGGAGCTTGTTATAGAACGACAATTTGCGTCTACATTCTGTGGAGAGAGATTACCCTCAGGCAAACTATGATTTCAAGTTCGCCCGGTACTACCAAACCACATGTAAGTCTGTTTCTATTTATTAGTTTTATTATTAGCTCCCCCTCGTGGCTACAGCCATTACCCTCAGGCAAAATGGATTCAACTTCACCCGAGATCTGTTTCTCTTTATTAGTTTTATGATTAGTATATAGTGTTTTTTCACATAGAACCTTGTTGCGTTATAATCACTTTATTCTTCTTGCAGTCAGTCACTGCAGTCTATCTATAAATTCCAATTCCAGTAATAATTTCTTCAACATCAGTATACTGTGCAGGTTTATCAAGTGGTGGTAGAATAATGTTAGGTGATGAAGAATCCCTCCTGTAAGTGTCAATGTTTCTGTAGTAAACTCCTCAAAGCACTTTCATATAAGCTAGCTTAGACAACATTAGCATGTTTGCAAAATTAGCATGGTATGAAGAATAAAGTGATTATAACACAACAAGATTCTATGTAAAAAAAAAAAAAAAAAACACTATATACTAATCATAAAACTAATAAAGAGAAACAGATTTCGTGCGAAGTTGAATCCATTTTGCCTGAGGGTAATGGCTGTAGCCACGAGGGGGAGCTAAGAATAAAACTAATAAATAGAAACGGACTTACATGTGGTTTGGTAGTACCGGGCGAACTTGAAATCATAGTTTGCCTGAGGGTAATGGCTGTAGCCACGAGGGGGAGCTTCTCTCTCCTCTCCTGAGAATGTACGTTCTCGTGCTTTTTTTTTTTTTTCATTAATTCACCGAATCTTTATTTAATTTTGTTCCTTTTGCATTCTGCTCATTTTATTTATAATTCCAAAGTAAATACTGCACTAGTACAATCAATGACACACTGTAAAATACCAAATAATAGCTGAGTTCCAATCAACTGCCGAGCCAAGGGTGGCTGTGGCTCTGTTGGTAGAGTGGGTCGCGCAATGACTGACTGGTTGGTGGTCCAGCTCTGGCTGTCGACATGTTAAAGTGTCCTTGGGCAACACACTGAACCATGTCTTAGGCTCCCAGTAGAACTGACAGAACCTAAGAAACCTACTGGTGTATAAGTGTGTCTGTGTGTGTGAATGGGTGAATGTGAGGCTAATGTAAAGTGCTTTGAGCACCATGAAAGTGGAAAAACGCTATATAAGTGCAGTCCATTTACCATTCCCTTTAAAGGTTAGGTGTATGCATGTGTTGTGATAAGAAAAAATCTGTTCCAAATATTTGCGGCGTCTAAAAAAAAAAAAAAGAAAAAAAAAAAAAGATGTGTCCAAACATCCTGTCTAGAATCTTGGGGCTTTTTTCTTCACATTTTCTTTTTACTTCAGATAGCGTAACCTAATGTTTAAGAATTTGTGCAGCAAGAAAAAAAAAAAAGGCATCAAATTCAAACTTTCCCTTATCAACACAAGGGCAGCAAAAAGGCAAGACTACCAGGTGGGGTAGAAAGAACACTAGTGAGGAGCTAGAAGTTAGCATTAGGGTTCAGGTGTGGCTAGCATCAAAGCAAACTTCTATCCGAAAGCACCTCTTGCTCGGTGTTGTTTCTTATTGTTTTGCTTCATTGTGGGAAAAAACTCCAGGTGACATGTAAATAGAAAGACGGGCATGCATCTGCTCATACTAAAAAATATTTTGTTAAGGAACTGCACTTTAATTATTGCACCGTCTTGCCAGGTAGCCTGACAGTAAAGGTTCTATGTTTAGGTGTGGGAAAGCAATGGACCTTTTTCACAATAAGCAGAAATACGTAACGGGAGAGTTTCCGAACTTCCTGTTAAACGTCAAGGCAGTAGAAAGTCCATAATATGGAGAGAGTATTTTCAAGTTTCTGAAAAAATTTGCCACTTTTAACATTTGGGGATATTGGAAGAATTGTGGAGGAAAATTCACTAATGAAAATAACTTTATAAAAGCTAAACATTTTTCCATGAGGAAAAAGGATCAAAGTAAGGAGAGAGCACTGGGGCTAAGTGCTACTGAACTGATAACTATGACCACAAATCATTAGTATGTCCACTTATATCTAGGACTAGGGTTATAGGGTTATGTATGTATAGTATGTACTATGTACATGTACTATTTCACTAGTTTCAATTTGTTTTGTCTATGGTTCAATTCAACATCTTGAAATGCGGAAGTTGTGAGAAAGGTCCATAGGGATGTTAACCAATGACCGTTTGACCGATGGTTGACTGTATTAACATTGTCCGATCATAATTTTCTGCCGTCGGTTAAAAAAAAAAAACAGCCTTCCAACTGCACAAAATTTTTTGCATTGCAGTGTAGATTATATAGAGGAAGATTTGTGATCTCTCCATAGCATAGCTTTAAAAATTATGAATTTGAGTATTAGCAATACAAGATGGAATGTATTAATAGCTCGCGCAGAGCTCAATTAATCTATGTGGTATGCCCACTTTGCGCCAATTTAGAAGGTTTCCTCAAAGTGTAAACAAAACCCAAAACTGACATGGCATGAGGTAATACAACTTCTAGAGATTCGGACAGCAAGTTGCCCCCATGAAACCCAAAAGCGTGGTGGATGAGTTGTTATCCGTCTGACAGGCCTACTTGAAATGACAGGTGGGCTACAGCAAAAGGAGTTTGTCCATTACTGACGCAGGCTGGTGGCAATTGCTACGGGGTTTTTTTACACCATATTTAGCAAAATTTACTGTAACATCAATGATGTTACTATGTGTGACGCTTTAAAATTAGCTCGAGCTTGCAGTGTGACTCATGTTTAAAAAGCGAAGTGACTGAAGCGCTGCAGTGTGTAATGGCTGTGAGTGTTTGAGCCGACAAAGCAAGTTTTTCTTTTCTCAATGACCGAATTCAACTGGTTAATGAAGCTCAGTGATTGGTGAAGATCTTTTAGAAATTCCGCCATCCCTAGAAGGCCTTGTCATCTCTGCTTATAAGACCACTTAGTCTACTTAGGCCTACGATACATGTGCACACTGCACAGCTCTCAATTTATTGTAGCCTTACTGTCACTGGGTGTTCCAATAACTTTGTTGTTTGCACATAATTCGGATACTGTAGTATGTGGGACTACCATACCTGCCAACATTTCAGTAGCAGAATCTGGGAGATTTTTGGGTTTTTTTGTGGCGGTGGTGGGTGTTGCATTTTTTTTCATGATGATAAATGATGGTAAACTGGTATGTTATTAGTTTTCAGTGCGTGATTAAATAATCTAAGACTGTATTTATTCAGAAATCTAATTTTATTTTTTCAATGGATGGCATGTATTGTTAAATTCACATTAACTTTATTATTACCTCTGCCAAGGAGCTATTAAATTCGAGTCCATTTGTTTGTTTGTTTGTCTGTCTGTCTGTCAGCAGGAGTACGCAAAAAGTTCTGAACGAATTCACCACCAAAATGTAATCGTTTGTTCCTAGTGACACTCCCAAGACATCCTCAAAATTTTATCAGTCCGTTCAGAACTTTTTGTGTCATCCTGCTGACAGACAAACAGACTCGAATTTAATACATCTTTAGCGGCTCTTCATTTGTAGGGGGTAGATCTGCCTTGGCAGAGGTTTGCGCTCTGAGTGCTTTTGTTGTTAATGTTAAACTCACATTAAATGTATTCATTCATTCTCACTTTAATCACACATGCATGCGCACACACACACACACACACACAGTGAGAAATATACACCATGGTTGAATTTAACTTGACTGAGAATCTTCAAACATATTAATGTTTTTTGCTTTCTAACATTAAACCTGAGCTGCCATCATTGGTCTTCAGATTTTGTTTTTGACGTTCAGACCTAATAAATTACCTGAGAAATGACAATACATGGGAGGGGCTGAAATACTGGAGAGTCCCGGAAAATACGGGAGTGTTGGCAGCTATGGGGACTACATGTCCCATAATCACCCAGTGCCGATGACATACAAAACAAATCTCTGGCTTGTTTTGTCATGGCAGAGTTGACATCAATTAATTTTTTGGAAGATTAGAATTAATTCATGTTATCCAAAGAGTTTTAAAAGCAACTGGGTTTCATGGAACTTGAAAGCACCTTCCTCAACTTAACCTCGGCTGGTACAGATATGATGTCAAGTGTCTTAAAAAGGCCGTAAAACATACATATTTAAATATAACGTAAAATACCAAATAAGGAGAAGAAACAAAAAAATTAAATAAATACATTGAAGACATTAATAGAATTTAAGTATGGTACCTTACTTCACCAGTATTGCTGGACTTTTTTTTGTGAGTAATTATGCTACGGCCACACCAAACGCGAATTTTCGGGTGTACACTTGTAATGCGCCACCTAAACACCCAAGTTTGGATGCTAGATAATTTTCGGCCATTCTGAACACAAAACGTTATACACTCCGAACATCGCAACGCTTATTGGCTTTCATCACGTAAATTCGCCTGAAAAGTTCAATATTTTCAACTCCAGCGTTTACGCGGATTTGCAACAAAACATGCTGCCTCAATGCCCGGACGCTCCAACACACTGCAGAAACTCCTTCAATGCACCACAGGAAAGCTTCCAACGCACCGCCCCAGGTGAATCGGCATCCAAACGCATCTCTCCATTGACTTTGTTTGTAATCTGGACACGCGGATGTGAAAATTTGCGTTCGTTGTGGCCGTACCATTAATTAATCGTCGGTCCCAAATACCGGCCTAGTTTCAAATACACGTGTGTGGTCTCCTACGTGATTTAGATAAATAAAAACCCAGGCTATTTATCATCAATTTTAATAATATTTTTGCTTCAATTCCAACTTACATTTCAATAGTAACAGGCAGAATATTTGTAAAATGACACGATATTTTCCAGACCATAAGGTGCACTTAAGACTTTAATTTTCTCCAAAAACAACATATATATATGGATTAATTTTGGTTGTACTTAGTGACTAGGAATAGTGACTTTCTTCTTTAAATTGTTTATTTATTCAGATTTTCTCAACAATCAAAAATCAGTTACAGTATCCCTCAGAGGATATTTCTTACATTCAGTCACATAAACAAAATAATTCAAAGACAAACAAATGGTAAATGGACTGCATTTATATAGTGCTTTTCCACCTTCATGGTGCTTAAAGCGCTTTACATTAGCCTCTCATTCACCCATTCACACACAAGGTCTACGGTAAGTCCTACTGGGGGCCTAAGTCAGGGTTCAGTGTCTTGCCCAAGGACACTTCGACATGTGGACAGCTAGAGCCGGGATGCGAACCGCCAACCTCTCGGTCATTGGGCGACCCACTCTACCAACTGAGCCACAGCCGCCCGACAAAGACAAAACTGTAGACAAAAAAAGACAAACCAATGTGCATTCACTGTTCATACAGGATAGAACAGGAATTTCAAAGGTCACAAGGTCATTTCAATGGTCCAGGCCCGGCAGTGAGTTTCAAGTTTTATATTCTTATCATTTATATTCTTCAACTTACAGAATTGTTTCTCCAACTTGCAGTACTTGTGAATGACATTTTGCTTTTGCAAAACACAATGAGCTTGTTTCTGAATCATTGGTTGTGAATAAAACACATTTTACCCCATAGATGTTCTCAGCTAAATGCTGTGAGCGCCTCCCCCCTGAGAAAGTATGCCTTACTGTAAAAGTCTTCTTCTAAAAGATTTTGCATCTGCTAAAGGTTCTTCTAAAAGTCGCTGTCTGGCATTCAGTACAGTGTGGGCGTATCCCCCCACTCAGCCAAGTGGCATGTGGCGTAACGTCACTGCTTCAATGCACAGATGAGAATGTCCAGGAACCGATATAGGAACCATTAAAAAAAAAAAAAAAAAAGCCAGATCCAGGTCCGGTTCCATAATTTCAGGACCGGTTCTGAAAAAGAACCAGTTCCAGGTCCCAACTCTATGCCAGACTGTGGCTGAAAAAAATAGTTTTAAATTAAATGCATGCAGTCTGAAGAAGAGAGGCACCATGGTCTGGTCGGGTTTGGCCATAATTTTTAGCATTTGAACCAGCCCGGGCTGGTTCAGGTTTTCAGGTTTTTGTACAAATCTGCAGTATGTTCAATAAAACATGTATTTTTCTTTGTACTCATCTTTCTTGTGTTTATCATTTGTCACATAATTAAATCAACTTCATACTAAATTTAAGAAAAAAATTCTAATTATCTGATTAGTCAATGGTTTCAGTAGTCGGTGACTAGTCGACCATTAAAATAGTTGTTAATTGCAGCCCTATTTGTTAATATAAATATTTTCGTGTAATTTGACTTTTTGACATTAAAATCTGCAGTTTTCATTATTTTTAGGTCATTCTGATCATATTTTACTGCTCTGACCCAATATAGATCTAAAATCAATTTTACATCATTAATATCTTCATTGTTATTCATCCTATGGGCCAGATTGAACCCTTTGGGAGGCTGCATTCTGCATTCTGCATCCTTATGTTTAACCCCTGTTGACAATGGCTTGTGTCTCAATCGTCTCCAGTCGAATCCGAAGCATCGTCAGCATTTACGGCAGCTGCATCGACGTGGAGCTCCAGCAGAGGGCAGTGGAATACAATGCACTCTTCAAGAAATACGACCACATGAGGTGCGTTGAACTCAGACTGAACATCCCCATGTCCTTCACCGTCACACATCCACTGTGTTTCCTTCTGCCACTAGGGCGGCGGTGTTGGAGAGGATGCCCGTGATGGAGAAGAACTCCCCAGGTCACACCAACGGAGAGGCCACAGGAGAACTGGTCAGGGAGGTCCAGCCCATCAGCTTGAAGAAAGGACAAGAAGCAGGAGCAGCTCCACAGCCTGCAGACCAGGTATGCACTGAAGAACCCAACTACGTTCTCACTAAAGAACTCAATCAGGTTCTCACTGAAGAACCCAAGCATGTTATCTTTATTCACTGAAGAACCATGTAAATGCCTAATTCCAGTTGAAAATGATAATTCATAATTAAACTGAATTCACAAAAAGTCACTGGTTTATTCTGATCTTAATTCTGAATTCAATAATACCTCTGGCATGGAAACACGCAATTTCTCTGTAACATTATTCCTGGTATTCTGCACATGCTCCTGGTTGCCTCACCATGATGCATGTATTTGATGACACACATTTTTTTTTATACTTTTTAAACTTTACTCTTTTTTTCTTGGTTTTTTCTTGGTTTTCTTGGTATCATTTCATCCATAGCAAAAAATGCAGTTTTACTCTTTACTTTATTATAGTTGAGAAGTTGTACTTTTTTACCTTTACTCCAATAAAGGAGTTTAATCATTACTTCTAGTTTTACCAGAGTATTTTTTCACACAAGTAGCTTGTACTACAGTACAGAATGTCAGTACTTTGATAACCTCTGGCGTTGATGACGCACATATTCCACCGTCGACATTAGTTTGTTGATTCCTATGGTTGATTGGGTGGAGCTGCTGCTTCATAATTATGACCAATAAAAAGTCAAACATCACATGTAGGATGTGGTCTAACATGTTGACAGGCAAGGCAAAAGGCAAAACAGGAAGTTAACGCCATGGTTTTTTTTCCTGTAGACATTTGTTCAATCAGAACTCTTTGTACCTCTAGCTCTGAAAGACCAATTAACTAGAGTGGAAAACACCCATTTCCATGGAAACCTTTATTCAGAATTAACATGTCCATGTGAACACGAAGGAAATAGGTTTAATTCTGAATTCAGAATAAATAATTCAGAATTAAAACCATCATATTAATCATGGTTTAACTAGTATGTTTTTCAGAAATAGTGTTTAAAACAACCACTCAGGGTTAATTAGGAATAGTTTATGGTTTAGTTCAGTTTAGTTCATCCACACAAACACACACACACACACAACCCCCTAAAGGGGGGAGAGGGAATTGATTGATTTTCTTTTTTGCGGTTCAAACCTGCTTCTCCTCAGGTATGTGATCTGCTAGACCTGCTGAGTGGATCTGAGGAACCTGTGAAGAACACCTCAGCACACACTGCTCCAGCTCTGGGACAGACCATAATACAGACCTCCAGCAGTGGTGGAGAAGACCTGCTGGATCTGCTGGGAGGGTTAGAACCTGAGAGAACACCAGGTCTGACACACGCGGACACACACACACACACACACACACACACAGCTCTATGAGCCAATCAGCTCATGGGTCTCTTCTGTCTCCAGCCGTTTGTTAACTGTAGTTATGATGGATGATAATACGGTACTTTTTTCAGTTAATCACATTTACTGGATTTGTTAAAAAAAATAAATAAATAAGCACACTCATCTGTCTGACATTTAGCATTAGCAAAGTACCTTCTAATTTCAGCCAAAGTCAATTAACAAAGAAACTGAACTTAACAATGATTAATATTAAGACTCATCATCAACAGATGGACTGATGATACTGGACATGTGACAGAAGTCCTGTATGGTCCACTTTATAAATCCATACGTGCATACAGTAACCGTAACCCGAGTTGTGAAAGGCTTTGAAAGGCTTTATTTTTTGCTAAAACACACACCGTCAATGCTGGTCTGTGGCCGGATATAAAGCTCCTTCAAAATAAAACAAACTGGCTTTTGATTAACCACGGTTTCATCTATGAATCTGCTTTTATTTTGCTACTTCCTGTCCCACTACCTGCCCACATTACCTTTAATTTTACCAGCAGATAAACCTATGGTTGGAAGATATAAATAGCATCTTTAGTGTCCCTAGTTTTAACGTCTATTTAATATCTTTACAATAAATAAAACAGTGACTGTTTTAGCCTGGGGTGGGGGTGAAGTAAAGCCCGGGGCCCACTAGGCTTAGAATATACTGGAGGAAACTCTGGTGTTGTGCATTGTGTGTTTTACAGTTGTGTATTGTGTGTTCTCAGTTGTGTATTGTGTGTTTTACAGTTGTGTATTGTGTGTTCTCAGTTGTGTATTGTGTGTTCTCAGTTGTGTGTATTGTGTGTCCACAGCGCCCTCAGTAACCGTGTACCAAAACAGCGGTGTTACCCTAACCCTCAGTTGTGACAGACAGACAGACTCCAGTCTGACGGTAACACTCACAGCCTGGAACTCTTCAGACTGGGACGTGTGTGGCTTCACTCTGCAGGCGGCTGTGCCTAAGGTTTGTACCTGATGAAGACCCCCCCACCAGCTTCTGTAGGTGTGGCCCGCACCACTCGTGTTTTGGCACTTTTAACTGCAGCATGTGTTTTGTTCCATCTGTAGAGTGTCCAGTTACACATGAAGGCGCCTAGTGGGGACGCGCTGCCTGCACACAGCGCCACTAAGGTGACGCAGACGGTGGTGCTGAACAACCCCAACCAGGTGAGGAATACTGTGGTACTGTAGACCCCAACCAGGTGAGGAACACTGTGGTACTGTAGACCCCGCCCAGGTGAGGAACACTGTGGTACTGTAGACCCCAACCAAGTGAGGAACACTGTGGTACTGTAGACCCCAACCAGGTGAGGAACACTATGGTACTGTAGACCCCAACCAAGTGAGGGACACTGTGGTACTGTAGACCCCAACCAGGTGAGGAACACTGTGGTACTGTAGACCCCAACCAGGTGAGGAACACTATGGTACTGTAGACCCCAACCAGGTGAGGAACACTGTGGTACTGTAGACCTCAACCAGGTGAGGAACACTGTGGTACTGTAGACCCCAACCAATTGAGGAACACTGTGGTACTGTAGACCCCAACCAGGTGAAGAACACTGTGGTACTGTAGACCCCAACCAGATGAGGAACACTGTGGTACTGTAGACCTCAACCAGGTGAGGAACACTGTGGTACTGTAGAACCCAACCAAGTGAGGAACACTGTGGTACTGTAGACCCCAACCAAGTGAGGAACACTGTGGTACTGTAGACCCCAACCAAGTGAGGAACACTGTGGTACTGTAGACCCCAACCAAGTGAGGAACACTGTGGTACTGTAGACCCCAACCAGGTGAGGAACACTATGGTACTGTAGACCCCAACCAAGTGAGGAACACTGTGGTACTGTAGACCCCAACCAGGTGAGGAACACTGTGGTACTGTAGACCCCAACCAGGTGAGGAACACTGTGGTACTGTAGACCCCAACCAGGTGAGGAACACTGTGGTACTGTAGACCCCAACCAGGTGAGGAACACTGTGGTACTGTAGACCCCAACCAGGTGAGGAACACTGTGGTACTGTAGACCCCAACCAGGTGAGGAACACTATGGTACTGTAGACCCCAACCAAGTGAGGAACACTGTGGTACTGTAGACCCCAACCAGGTGAGGAACACTGTGGTACTGTAGACCCCAACCAGGTGAGGAACACTGTGGTACTGTAGACCCCAACCAAGTGAGGAACACTGTGGTACTGTAGACCCCAACCAGGTGAGGAACACTATGGTACTGTAGACCCCAACCAAGTGAGGAACACTGTGGTACTGTAGACCCCAACCAGGTGAGGAACACTGTGGTACTGTAGACCCCAACCAGGTGAGGAACACTGTGGTACTGTAGACCTCAACCAGGTGAGGAACACTGTGGTACTGTAGACCCCAACCAAGTGAGGAACACTGTGGTACTGTAGGCCTCAACCAGGTGAGGAACACTGGTACTGTAGACCCCAACCAGGTGAGGAACACTGTGGTACTGTAGACCCCAACCAATTGAGGAACACTATGGTACTGTAGACCCAAACCAGGTGAGGAACACTATGGTACTGTAGACCCCAACCAGGTGAGGAACACTATGGTACTGTAGACCCCAACCAGGTGAGGAACACTATGGTACTGTAGACCCAAACCAGGTGAGGAACACTATGGTACTGTAGACCCCAACCAGGTGAGGAACAGTATGGTACTGTAGACCTCAACCAAGTGAGGAACACTGTGGTACTGTAGACCCCAACCAGGTGAGGAACACTGTGGTACTGTAGACCCCAACCAGGTGAGGAACACTGTGGTACTGTAGACCCCAACCAAGTGAGGAACACTGTGGTACTGTAGACCCCAACCAGGTGAGGAACACTATGGTACTGTAGACCCCAACCAAGTGAGGTACACTGTGGTACTGTAGACCCCAACCAGGTGAGGAACACTGTGGTACTGTAGACCCCAACCAGGTGAGGAACACTGTGGTACTGTAGACCCCAACCAGGTGAGGAACACTGTGGTACTGTAGACCCCAACCAAGTGAGGAACACTGTGGTACTGTAGACCTCAACCAGGTGAGGAACACTGGTACTGTAGACCCCAACCAGGTGAGGAACACTGTGGTACTGTAGACCCCAACCAGGTGAGGAACACTGTGGTACTGTAGACCCCAACCAATTGAGGAACACTATGGTACTGTAGACCCAAACCAGGTGAGGAACACTATGGTACTGTAGACCCCAACCAGGTGAGGAACACTATGGTACTGTAGACCCCAACCAGGTGAGGAACACTATGGTACTGTAGACCCAAACCAGGTGAGGAACACTATGGTACTGTAGACCCCAACCAGGTGACGAACAGTATGGTACTGTAGACCCCAACCAAGTGAGGAACACTGTGGTACTGTAGACCCCAACCAGGTGAGGAACACTGTGGTACTGTAGACCCCAACCAGGTGAGGAACACTGTGGTACTGTAGACCTCAACCAGGTGAGGAACACTGTGGTACTGTAGACCCCAAACAGGTGAGGAACACTGTGGTACTGTAGACCCCAAACAGGTGAGGAACACTGTGGTACTGTAGACCCCAACCAGGTGAGGAACACTGTGGTACTGTAGACCCCAACCAGGTGAGGAACACTGTGGTACTGTTGAGGCTCATTTCTGCTGCCGTTACAGATGTGACGTGTCTGTTTTCAATCGTCTTGTCAGTCTATCCACGGAGGGCACTATTTAACCCTTTACACACTGTTTATATTCTCTGTCTGTAGGGTCCGGGTCCATTTGACCCAAACAGTACCCTCCTGAGTCCGAGTATATTTAAGGTGGATTTAGTGAGAAAATCTGCTGTGAATATGGAAAGTAATTCTGCTGTCATGTTACTGATCTATTGGACCTGCACACACTTCTCACCACACTGTCCCCGTGGTAACCGCACACACCTCACCACACCGTCCCCATGGTAACCGCACACACTTCACCACACCGTCCCCATGGTAACCGCACATAGCAGTTTCCTGGTCGCTATAGGTGAGTCCAGTCATAATTTTGTGTAAAGTTTGACTCCAGTTAATCAGAGTTAATAGTGTTTATGTGGAGGGAAAAGGTATACACCGCCCCCAGGCCAAATTGAGTGTCTCCCCACAGTCCCCAAGATTAGAATAAATGTGTGGAAGCATTTTCCTGGCGACTCAGCCATTGTGTGAATATATCTGCAGTGACCACAGCTTGATTTGGCTGCAGAGCTGTGGTCTGCCGGTGCCACCCAAAGATTTCAGCCAAAGTGAATTAATTTACTCTTTTTTTTTTTTTTCAAATTGTTTTTTTTTTCTATTAATTTCCATCAATGTGCAAAAACACAGCCAATAAACATTTTGGGAAACCCCCTCCCGCTGGTGTGTGCTTCAGCTGTGTTCTTCCACACTGGAAACTAGTTCCCTAATCAATTTGACCAAGTCAAGCCCAGTGCCTTGAGTTCCACCATCATTTGCACTCGATGCAAATGATGCAAAATGAAAGTAGTTGGAAAAAAAATAGAGTAAATTCATTAACTTTGGCTGAAATCTTTGGGCGGCTCTGACAGACTGCAACTATGCAGTCACACCCAGCTGTGGTCAGTGCAGAAGTATTCAGACAATGGTTGAGTCTCCAGGAAAACACTAGCACACAACACTCAATTAGACCTCGGGGTTAAGATTCATTAATCAGTGTTGCTAGTGTTTATGTTGAGGGTAAAAGAAAAACTGGAACTGATGGGGAAAAAAAGCTGACATTTTGGAATCATTCTGTTAGTTCAAATCAGAATAAAAATGTAAGTGAACAGATTTTTTTTCCCAGAGTTCCTCAGTGTAGTGAGTTGAATATTGATTTTCCATCGTGTGCTTTTTTCCGAAAGTGCTCGTCATGCTTCCATTCTGACCTGACACAGATTCCTTCACAATGGGTGCACTAACTGCACAATACGTTTAGCCAATAGAAAGTAAAACCAGTGTAGAATAAACTGCAAAAGCAATTTGTTTCTAATGCACATTTATTTTCACTCAAAATGTGGACATGATGTAGACTCAACTTGAGAAACATTTAGAAAAGTTTGGCCAACAGCCAACACCCATTCCAAACTGATCTGTGGGTGGTCTGGGTTTATCCACCCTCATTGACAATGAGTTCCGGCCAATCATAAGCTGAGAAATCCTGACTGGATTAATGTGTTTTGGACTGCATTAATAATTAATAATATTATTAATTAATGTGATTAACTGACTGCATTGTGTTTAGGAATGTATCAGTCATGTATTTAGTTGTTATTGTGGTTTCCTTTTATGATTTCCCACATGGTAGGACTATATGATAGACCATTTCATCAATTAAATAAACAAAACCAACAAGTGTAACTAACAATTAAAAAACATGCTGTTTTTTTCAGCTCAGCTTGTCTGTGGGCAGTGTATTATTATTATTGTTATCATCATCATTATTATTGTTGTTATTACAGTTATTACAATGATTTTCTGTTCATCATCATGTGCGGGGGGCTGCGTCCAAAACTGCCTTTAGGATCCGCCACTCACCTACAACATATCTTCCCCACATAAAAAGCACAACATTTGGGACTTTTCAAATACACATTTTAATAATTTTCTTGAAATTATTATAATGCGTATTTGTGTATTTTATGGACACCAGTTGGTTTACTCATCACTGCAAGATATATGTTACAATGGTTCGCATTTTGCATATATCTGTGCATTATACCATATTTAATGTATTTTTTTAGTTTTATGATAATTTAATGATTTGCGAGACAGAGTACATGCCTATGTCGTGCTTCCACGACCACACCTCCCCATTCCCGCCCGCTCCTGCCAGAGGGTGTAAAATGGTGATCCGCGCCGCATGCTTTTGGAACTGTATCCTGTGGTTCCCATGGAGTCTCGTCCTGTTGCAGGCCTCTAGTTGGAGGGCTCAGTCCAGCAGACGGGCTGTTTCAGCTGGACTCATGTTCCCTGTGTGTCCCTCAGGTCAACCTGAAGATGAGGATCCGTGTGTCCTACACCAGCAGAGGCTCCTCAGTCCAGGACCTGGTCCAGGTGGACTCCTTCCCTGACAGCAGGTAGTGCTTCTGCCGGGACCCCAAGCTCAGTCTGTGATGTCACACCTCCACACTTCTGCTGCTTCAGGATCTTCTTCCACTAAACACCACCGGTCCTTCACACCTCCAGCCAAACCTGGGAAAATACTGAGGACTTGGTGTTTTTCTAGGAAAAAGAGTTTTACTGCAGCTCCATGGTGTTGAATGTTTGAGTGGGTGTTAGTGGGTCAGTAGAAGCTTCCAGATCAACACTCCTTCACCAGGACCAGAGCCAATCACACACTAGTACCAGGACCAGCTCTGATCCACTAAACCTGATTTTAATGATGACTTTTGAACATGACCTTGTCTTAACCTTCACAGTTTCCCTGTTACTTGTAATTTTCCCCCCGTGCCTTTTGTCAAACTCTTAGATATAATTAACACTTTCTAAGTTTACATGATGTTTTTTTAATTCCAAATTATTTATTCAGAATAAAATAATACGGAATTAAAACCATTTCCTTCGTGTTTACATGGACATGTTAATTCTGAATAAAGGTTTCCATGGAAACGGGTGTATTCCACTCTAGTTAATTGGTCTTTCAGAGCTGGAGGTACAGAGGGTTCTGATTGGACAGAACGGCTGCTTCACGTCTAGATGTCTACTGGAAGAAAACGATGGCGTCCACTACTCCTTTTGTGTTTGTTTCAACTATCAACATGTTGGACCAGTTACCTTAGGAAACATAAGTCTAACATCCAGTACCACAGTTAAAAACCAAGGAGTTTTATTTGATACATTTATGGCGCACTTTAGCCAAACATTCAGAACAGCCTTTTTTCACTTGCGAAACGTACCCAAAATTAGGAATATTTTGTCTAAAATGATGCAGAAAAATTAATTCATGCATTAATACATTGTAACTCCTTACTTGTGCATGTCCTAAATATTCCTCAAAAAGCTTTCAATTGGTTCCAAATGCAGCAGCAAGATTATTAACAGGGTCAAACAGAAGAGAACACGTCACCCCTGTGCTCCAAACCCTTCAATAGCTACCAGTTGAGTTTAGAATTAAATTAAAAATCCTCCTCCTTACATATAAAACCATTAATGGTATGGGCCCCTCTTATCTTAAAGATGATCTGGTTCCGTACCAGCCCAATAGAACCCTTCATTCTCAGAATGCAAGTCTACTGAAAGTTCCCAGGGTCTGTAAAAGTACAGTGGGAGCTCGTGCCTTTAGTTACCAGGCTCCTATCTTATGGAATCGGCTTCCATTTAATATTAAAAAGGTCGAAACAGTCTCTACATTCAAAATTAGGTTGAAAACATTCCTGTTTGAGAAAAACGATGGTCAGGTTAGGGTTTCACTGATTTTCTCTCTAAAGCCACTTATTTTTCACACCGTTTAATTTGAAAAAGTAGTGAGTCTATTCTGAGAATGTAAGGAGTATAAAGTACGGATATTTATGTAAATATAAAGCGTATAAAGTACAGATATTTATGAACAAATGTAGGGAGTAAAAGTAAAAAGTTGACATAAAAAAAATACTCAATGTACAGGTACCCAAAAAGTCTACTTAGTAAGAGAAGTGCATTTACTTAGTTACTTCCCACCTCTCATCAATACCAAATATGTGCGTCATGGCAACACGACCCAGTAGCAATGTTAAAAAAGAATTATTGAATTTAGAATTAAGATCAGATCAAACCAGTGACTATTCTGAATTCAGTTTAATTGTGAATTATCATTTTCAACTGTAATCAGGTGTTTACATGGTTCATCTGAAAGAGGAATGAACATACATATGTGATTCTGGATTAAACGGGAATAAAAACATAATGTAAATGGAGTTATTGTTTGGAATCCAATGGTCATTTTCAACATAAATGTAAAATATTCTGGACCTGTGGATTCACTTCCTGCTTTTCCTTCACTCTCTCCTTTATGGTCTACAGATGCCTCCATTGGACTGGTTTAGTTTTCTGAAGGTTTTGTGTAGAGATGGAACACACTGTGTAAATGATGTTCGATGAAGCTTCTTGTTCCTTCACATGTGGAGAAACACCCTGTTGGTTTTTCAGCTTTAAAGCGATTTAAAGAAGTCATAATAAGTTTAGCTCATTTTTGGATGATTGGGAGTCATCAAAGATGGTCTAAGTTGGACAAAAACTGATCTAAAGCTTTTTCCCCTTTATTCTTTTCTTTTTTCTAATTTCTTACTTCCTCCTTTTTCTCCTCAACTCCTTTTTTTTTATTTTTCATCTTTACTTTCCTCGTGTTCCTCAGGTTTTCTGCTGCTGATGCTGTACTCGTCCAGTCGCTGGTGGACTTCCTGCAGCATTAGGGTGCCGGTCTCCAAACCCAGGGGTATCCAATCCTTGTCCTACATGTTCGAGGACACACATGTCCAAACTCTTTCACTAAGGGCCAGTGTTGCTGCAAGTATTTGTTCCAAACAAAAGTTCACAGTTTGACCAATCGACTCTGAAGACTGAGATCAGCTGATTAACTGAGTCCACTCTCGTGTGGAACTAAAACCTGAAGCCACACCAGCCCTTTGTGAAAGAGTTTGGACATGTCTGTTCTCGATGTTCCCCTGTTCCATCACACCTGAAGCCAAACCTTTATCAGGGTTCTGCACATCTGGATGATCAGCTGATCCTGACCTGACCCAGGTGTGATGGAACAGAGAAACATCTGGACCAGGGCCACATTCAGTCTGATTTAATTTCCAGTAAAATACAATAACATGTAAATAATAACTCCAAACTTTTGTTTTTGATTTAGTGCAAAACACCCCCATTAAATTATGAAAATATTTTCTTTTACAAACTATAACCAGAAAAAACAGAAAAAAAAACTCAACTTTCCTAGGAAAAATACATGCAGTTTTAACAATGTTTTGCTTCAACATATTTTTACATGAAGCAAAAAAAAAAGTTACTTGTAGAGAATTTTATGTTGTCCATACTTATTCAGGTTTTTCACATTTTATTCTTACATTAGTTTGTAAATGTAAATATTTCCATATTTTCATCAAAGATAAAAATTTTAAGTTGTCATTATCGCCATAATGTCACATGTTTTTCACATCAAACCCAGAAGAAAATATGGCTTTATTCTTTTTTGTAGGTGTTTCTTTTATCTGACTGTAGATAATGTGGAACCTTTGGCGGGCCACATTGGGCCCTCATGCCACATGTTTGGCATCCCTTATCTAAAACATGCAAGATAGCAGTCCTCCAGGACCAGGAATGTCCATCTCTGTTTTAGGTATTCTTCCAGTCCACCAGACTCTTCTGTCTTCTGCAGATGGACTAGGTGGACTACACCATGGTCACCCCAGTAGATTCAGTCTTTGGTGATGAAGTAAAAATTCATACGAGACACAGTACAAGTGAAATTCACTGAACAGACAACAAGAAGTAATGCACTGCATCGCTATGATGACCAGGTACTGTAAAGTCAGTTCTATGGCTATGATGGAAACTTTGAGTCGAGCTAGTAGTCGTGCTAATGTGGCAGAAAGCTTTAATGGGTTAAGGTTCAGGTTAGGGTTAACCCTGTATGGGACTTATGAAGAAAACTCATAAAATAAATAAATGAAACACCTTTGATTTTAAGTTAAATGTCCTATGCTCACTTCACACAGTTGACCTGTGACCTTTATTTTGTAGTTAAGTACTGTCGTTTTTAAATGACTGTCCCATTAGGGTATACAAATGTATATTTTTTTTCATGAATTCTTAATGTAAAAATCTATTGATAAAATGAACAATGTCTTCATTATCCATGAACATATTTGACTGAAAAACAGAACATTTCATTTCAGAATGATTCTAAAATCATAAAAGATACAATAAACTATTCATGTTAGTTAGGAATTCTGAAAAGTTGATGAACATAAGGTTGAATGTACGACTACAAATGAAAACCAAAACCAGTGCAGTTAGTTACAATCTAAATTCTTTAAAATGTATGGATCAATATGATTGGTTATAGGCTTGTGGTATTTTTTAATCTTAGTTCAGGGTTCTCGTGGTTCATTCACATTGAACAGTTTGTTGGTATTTCAGAATAAAAACCTTTTGTGTTGCTGTGACCGACCTGTTCCTGGAAAAAATAATACAAAGGAGTAAAAAAAAAAAAAAAGGAATTTAACAAATTATTAGGTGATGAAATTATGTCATGTTTTTGGGACACGTGTAGAAAGAGACGCGCCACTAAACTAAACCAGTGATTTTATTGCTGTTTAAACTTTATATGTGGACGTTAATGTAGAGTGAACCTCCAGAACCATTTACACATGTTCTACAGATCTGTACCCTAGAATACCGACTAAGGTCCTCTTCA
The DNA here is from genome assembly GCA_020466265.1 of Siphamia tubifer. NCBI lineage: Eukaryota > Metazoa > Chordata > Actinopteri > Kurtiformes > Apogonidae > Siphamia > Siphamia tubifer. The sequence goes on along the minus strand of CM035799.1, from coordinate 43,419,274 downwards.
TTCTTCTACTGGGTGTCAGTCATGGTGCTCTACAAAGTGTTTAAGATCAAAACCTAAAGAAAAGACCCGTTCTGTTCCAGTATGCAGACTGTCCGTTCACAGGGCATTCACAATACAAATTTGGCAACAAAGAAGTGTACTTAAACTACCTGGATGGGTACTTAAATTACTTGGATGTGTACTCATAATGGATATATTTCAGAGTGGAAACATTGACACTTAAAGGGACACACTACCCCCCAAGTCAAATTTAACATCTACCCACAATGCCCAGACTTGAATAAGTGTGTGGAACCGGCAATGACTGGAATGTGTTGGGAAACACCCTCCCACTGGTGTGTCCGTTGGTTGTGTTCTTCTGCACCAGAAACTAGTTCCCAAACCCATTTGACCAAGTCAAGCCCAGTGCATTGAGTTCCACCATCATTTACACTATGAATGTACTGCACACGGAAAGTCATTGAAAAGACATTTTGTAAATTAATTCACTTTGGCTGAAATCTTTGGGTGGTTCTGGCAGACTGCATCTTACGCAGACAAACCAAGCTGCAGTCAGTGCAGAATTATAACAATGGCCGAGTCGCCAAGAAAATGCTTCAACACACTTATTCAACTCTGGGGTCTTGGGGGCAGACACTCAGTTTGACCTGGGGGTGGCGTATCCCTTTAACTCAACAGCAGCCATCTTTGCTACGTAGCAGAAGAGGCAGAGCTAGGTGGGAACCCACTTGTCTTGCAAATAGTAAAGATGGCTACAGAAATGTCAGCATCCGAACTTTACAAATGTAAGTTTGGTCATTTGTTATGTAAGTGCATTTAATTTTTTAATCCAGGGCTAAATCCTCAGATGAGAAAACTTTAACTTGAGCGTTTTTTGTGTTTCCAAATGTCCTTTGGCTGTAGTTGTGATCATCATTTCCAATCAGTGCACCTACAGTACTGACCCACTGAAATATGTATATTTAGTACTGAAAGTGTACTGTATGTACATGTACTCCTGACAGTCTGGACACTGGAACTCTCACAGATCGTGTCTGATCTTGTCATTTTCTAATAAACTCAGTTTTCTGAATCCTCAAATGTTCTGTGGTGTTTGTTGTGTTCTGGGGACGACGACACATGAATCAGCTTCAGCATTTATTCACAAGCAGAAAAGACCACAGTGTTCTTCTCAGACTGTCTCTGGGACTGTGTGGGCGCCTGCATGAGTGCCGCCGTGGACGAGTCGAATTCATAAAGACAATGAGCTTACGAAAAAAAAAAAACAGGCATCTATGAAGGAAGCAGAAGCTCCTGGAGTTTCAGATGTGTGACATAGTTGGATGCCAACCCAACACCTACTGCCCGTAACCACGGCGACTCAGGACCAGGAGGGGGCGGGATATAGGCAGGGCCGGTGGGGCAGGGCTCCTCCTCTTAGTGCCAACACCAGATGCAGAACCGAGCCTCCTTGGATCTTATAATCTGCCGCTGTCTTCTCATCATTCCTGAAGAAACAGACACCACGGAAGGAACAAGTGTCAGAAACATCTCACAGCAGAGCTGGACCAGGGCCGGAAATGACAACCTCAGTCCCCCAGGGCCGAGATCCTGCATGTATTTGATGTGTCTGCAGTCGGCAGAAGACCACCTGACAGTGGTCTTCTGCCACACACTAGACCGTTGTAATTCTATAATGTCCTTAATTTTTAATAATCCTAACCGAGGGTGACCATATTGTCCAGTGTTCCCAGACACATCTGTCACACATCTGCACTTTTTACATTTCACACCAAGAACCGAAGAACAAAATGTAACTAGTGCAGACAATATGGTCACCCTACATAATTTATAAAAGAGTGCATTTGTATGTTCTCTATATCCAACTTTGTGAATTATTCCAAGAGCTCATTTCTGTAATAGAAACAAAGGTAGAATACTGCTTTTGTATGCATTTCCCCATATTTCTAATTTAAATATGGCAAAATAAATTGATAAATTTAAAGATAGTTTGTTTATATTAAAACATGTCAGCTTACCCATCTCTTTCTCAATTATTGAAGCCAAATCATCTGCAAATAAAAGATATTGCAACTTATCTGAAACTTCCCAAATATCATTTATATATAAAATAAAAAGCTTAGGTTGCCTGTGCTACTCCACATTTAATAACTCGATACCCAGACTTTTTACCCTCAATTTCTACATATTGTTGGTGCTGTTGTAAATAGCTTGTTAACCAATTGAGTACAACTCCCGTAAATCCATAATTATTGAGTTTTGAAATTAAAATCAAATGATTTATGGTGTCAAATGCTTTTTTAAATCAATGAACACGCCTATTGTGTGTTCCTTTTTATCAATTGCTGTACAAATGTCTTCAACTATTTTCACTAAAGCTAAATTTGTAGATCTATTCTTCCTAAATGCATGTTGGCTCTCACTTAAGTTTTTTCACCGTTTTCATTCTTTGTGGAAAAACCCCAGTTGCAAAAGATACATTTGTTATGTAATGGAGTGGTTTTAGGATACAATCTATAGTTTTCTTTACAATCATATCAACGCCATCACTGTCTGGAGAGTTGTTGTTCTTTAATTTACCAACAACCTCCAGTATTTCGTTTTCAGTTACATCAGCTACAAACTTTGAAGGCATGACATTATTCCTACTGTTTCTAGTTCCACTTAACTGATACCCTCTTGAGATTGTGTTTGCTAAAATAGGTCCGATAACTGGATTAACCATATCTTCTTTATTTTCAATTATTCGATTTTCGTTTATTAAATACTTTGGGAGCTCAGTTGATTTAACTTTATTTAAAATTTTTGTATTTAAAATTTTTCATGTTGCTTTCATATGAGTTTTATTTTCATGCAAAATCTTATAATAGTATTCCTGTTTCACGGTCCTCAAAATTATAGTCACCTTGTCACCTTTACTGCATTCTCTGTTCTCAAAGAGACAAATGCTCGATACAAATTATATTTATTGTTAATTGCATTTTTTTTTAGACTATTTGTTATCCAAGGTTTTGAGTTGTAATTTCCTTTTGGTCTTGATTGAACTACTGGGAAATGCTTATTGTAAAGGGATAAACACATCAAGAAAATAATTATATGCGGTGTCCACATCAGTTATATTCAAATCCTTCCATTCTTGTTTTTGCAGTTCATTTCTAAACTTATTGACATTATAATAACTTCTTTGTCTTTTGTAAGTTTGGCAATCTATTGTTTTCTTCTTTGCTAAATGATGATAGTCAACTATAGCAAATACAGGTAAGTGATCGTCACTTGTATCATTAATAACCAAGCTACTAGTAATGTGATTCTGCAAACTATTTATAAAAATATTATCTATTAACGTTGCACTGCTTGTAGTCACTCTGCTGCGCTTTGTAATCAATGGCTACAAACCTTTATTGTACCTCTAAAAAAATCTGACGTTTGTTTACGTGCATCTACTTTTAAAATATTAATATTAAAGTCTCCGCATAGTCTTATTGTTGTTTTTTTTTTATCATTTATCCCATTAATAATTTCTTCCAGTTTATTTGTAAAGACTTCTACTTTTGAGCCAGGCTTTCTATACACACATGTATACTGTAACGCAAAAATACTTTTCCTGGTAACTAATTACTTTGCTAGTGGAGTGACGCAGTTAGTAACGCAATTTATTTTTTGGGAAAGTAATTAGTACTTGTAATTAATTACTTTTTCAAACTAACTTAACCAGCACTGACCAACGCACACGCTGAGTGTTTCACCTCATGAGGAAACAAGTATCAAACATGTTTGATTTTCAACTCAAGGCAGAAAACCAAACACTGGAGCGAGCTCTGCACTAAAGCCAACGGTCTGCACTAAAGCTAACGGTCTGGAATAACTTTGTGCTTAGTACATATAATAGACTAAGCTGTAGCCACCAGAAGTGGAAGTAACTAAGTTGAAGTACTTCCTTTACTATATTTAAGTAGTTTTTTGGTATCTGCACTATACTTGAGTATTTATTTTTCCGACAACCTTTTACTTTTACTCCCTACTTTTTTGGATAAATATCTGTACTTTATACTCCTTACATGTATATAAATATCTGTACTTTATACTCTTTAGATTTATATAAATATCTGTATTTTAGACTCTCTACATTCTCAGAATAGACTCATTACTTTTTCAAACTAGACAAATTTGACAGTATGAAAAATAAGTCATAAATTTTGACATACTATATCATAACTTTTGACTTTTTTATATCATAATTTATTTTTTTTAATCTCCTCATGCCTTTTGAATATTTCCTAAATGTCCTGTCCACACCCTAGTGGGTATGGACTCATAGTGGGTATGAGTAACAAGCCCCAATAAAACACCATCTACACACTAACTCACTTTTAATTATTATTATTATTATTATTAACCTTTATTTGTTATAGAGGGACACTGTACATTAATAAACATTTTATAGAGAAGAAAAATGTAAATACACCCATTTTTAGCCAAAAGGCTAATTTCCAATGACAGTCCTCCTGCCAGAAGGATCCTGGCAATAAATTAAAACATAATAAAAACATACAACATAAAATTCACTATGTAAAACATGACCATAAAAACATATAGCATAAAATTCAGTGTATAAAACTTGACGTGTGAACATCACTAGTGCTGACAGATATGATTGTGTAGCAACCATTTTTTGAGTTGTGTTTTAAATAATCTGTATGAGGTGGACTCTCTTAAATTTTGTGGGATAGTATTCCACTCACCAGCTGCCTTGGAAGTGAAGACTAGTTGACCAAAACTAGTCTTCTTATAAGGCACTATACAATCTCCTCTGGCAGCCCCCCTAGTAACACCAATTGCAGATGACCTAAATTCCATCAGACTACAGAGTGGAGGTGGAGCAAAGTTATGTCGGATTTTATAAACAAGACAACAATTTTTAAAAGTGATCAGGTTGCTCCAGCTTAAAAGCCTATATTTATCAAGTACAGTGATGAAATTACCTTGGTTTTTTATCTAAGACTTTGAGGGTTTGTTTATATAAGGATTCTATCGGCTGTGATGTACTGGAGATAGCTGCGCCCCACGTAGGTAGACAGTAGTTGATATGTGATAATATGAGGGAGAACATGTACATTTTTGCAGCCTCTGTTGACATGTAATTTCTAAAATGCCTAAAATTTGCTAGTGGAAAGTTTACCAATTTACTCACCTTTTTAATATGTTGTTTGAAAGTCAGAGTACGGTCTAAGATCATGCCCAGGTATGTATATGTATGTATATGTATATATATATATATATATATATATATATATACAGTGAGAGTAAAAAGTATTTGATCCCTTGCTGATTTTGTTGGTTTGCCCACTAAAAAAGACATGATCAATCTATACTTTTAATGGTAGATGTATTCTAACATGAAGAGACAGAATATCAAAACGAAAATCAAGAAAATAACTTGAAGGAATATATATGAATTTATTTGTTTTTCATTGAGGGAAATAAGTATTTGATCCCTCTATCCGAAAGCACTTAATACTTGGTGGCAAAGCCTTTGTTTGCAAGCACAGCGGTCAAACGCTTGTTGTAGTTAACCACAAGGTGAGCACACATATCAGGGAGAATTTTGGCCCACTCTTCTTTGCAGATCCTCTCTAAATCATTAAGGTTGGTGGGCTGTCGCTTGGCAACTTGGACCTTCAGCTCTCTCCATAGATTTTCGATTGGATTGAGGTCCGGAGACTGGCTGGGCCACTCCATGACCTTAATATGGTTCTTCTTGAGCCAGTCCTTTGTTGCCTTTGCTGTATGCTTCGGGTCGTTGTCATGTTGGAAGACCCAGCCACGGCCCATTTTCAGCTTCCTAGCAGAGGGGAGGAGGTTGTCCCTCAGGACTGCTCGGTACATGGCTCCATCCATCTTCCCACTGATGCGGTGAAGTAGCCCTGTGCCTTTGGCAGAGAAACACCCCCAAAACATAATGTTTCCACCACCATGCTTGACGGTGGGCACGGTGTTCCTGGGATCATAGGCAGCATTTTTCTTCCTCCACACATGACGAGTAGAGTTTAGGCCAAATAGTTCAATTTTGGTCTCGTCTGACCACAGAACCTTCTCCCAATCACTTTGTGCATCTTTGAGGTGATCATTGGCATACTTTAGGCGAGCCACCACATGTGCCTTCTTAAGCAGGGGTACCTTTCGGGCACTGCAGGATTTTAATCCATTGCGGCGCAAAGTGTTGCCAATTGTTTTCCTGGTGACTGTGGTCCCAGCTGCCTTGAGGTCATTCACTAACTCCCGCTGTGTGGTTGCAGGCCGATTTCTCACTGTCCTCATGATCATTGCCACCCCACGAGGTGAAATCTTCTGTGGAGCACCAGACCGAGGTCTATTGATGGTCATGTTATACTCCTTAAATTTTCTCACAATTGCACCAATGGTTGTTACTTTAATACCCAGCATCTTGCTAATGTTTTTGTAGCCCATTCCAGATTTGTGCAGGTCAACAATCCTGTCTCTGAGGTCCTGAGAGAGTTCTTTAGTCTTACCCATGCTGGAGAGTTTGGAATCTGTCTGATTGTCTGATTCTGTGAACAGGTGTCTTTTATACAGGTGATTATTTAGAACAGGTGTCTTCAATTCAGGTAACAAGTTGATTGGGAGTGTGTAACTGGTCTGTGAAAGCCAGAACTCCTAATGCATACTAGAGGATCAAATACTTATTTCCCTCAATGAAATACAAATAAATTCATATATATTCCTTCAAGTTATTTTCTTGATTTTCGTTTTGATATTCTGTCGCTTCATGTTAGAATACATCTACCATTAAAAGTATAGATTGATCATGTCTTTATTAGTCGGCAAACCAACAAAATCAGCAAGGGATCAAATACTTTTTACTCTCACTGTATATATATATATATATATATATATATATATATATATATATATATATATATATATATATATATTAGAGCTGGGCAAAAAATCGATTTAGATTTAAAATAGAGTTTTATGACAAAATCGATTCATATTTTAGGAAAATCGTGCAATCCGATTCCCCTCCACACGCACTTTTTTCCTCGCAAAAAGAAAACCATGAACCAGGCTGCTTCTCCGTAGTTGCACATCTCAAGCGAAAGCATCCGGTGGGTGGGGTGGGGGGCAGAACTCTTAGAAAAGGCAGAGACTAGCGCTGCCAGCACTTCTTCAAAATGTTCAACAAACACTGACTGAAAGCTTTTCTCGTGGCACCACCTGCACGGTTCTGATTTTGACATACCGCAACCGCCCGTATCTGTCATGTTTAAACTCCGACCCGTTTTCCGACGAAAAATCCGCACCCGAACGACCCGCTATAAATGAACCGAACCAAACCCGTATCCGACACAGCACAACATTTTTCACCCGTTTCGTGAAAATTTGCGGTTCACCCACGGGTACCCGAACCCGTGCAGGACTGCATGGAACACGATGGGGAGTGATAACAGACGCAATAACATCATATATCCAAAATATTGGTAACATGTTCAGGTTTATTGAAGTAGCTTGATTGATAATAAGGTTTTGTTTTATTTTGTCCTTACAAAGTAAAAATGTTACTAGTTTTCTTTTTATCTTACTTTTACACTACTACGTTTTTTGCAATGTTTTTCATATATGAGTATTAATGTATATTGTTTTAGTTGTTAAAATATTTTAAGCTTTCTTTTTTCCAACAAAATGTATCTTTTACACTATTTTTTTGCACTGTTTTTCCTGTAACAGTGGTGGATATGTCTGGACTTACTACAGTTCATGTAGGCAAAGTCTCAGGTTGCAGTTGCACCTTTTGCAGAACAGATTTATTATTTACAGTTATTTGTAGAAGTATTTTTGTTTTACATGTTATTTAATTTAAAAAGAAGACGAAAGAAACCACGTTTCTAGTGTTTTCATTTTCATTTAGCCCACGTGGGAAAAAATCGTATCGTGAATTGAGTTTTTTGGGAAAAAATCGGAGATTTTTTAAAAAGAGAAAATCGCCCAGCCCTACAAAATATATATATATATACAGTGAGAGTAAAAAGTATTTGATCCCTTGCTGATTTTGTTGGTTTGCCCACTAATAAAGACATGATCAATCTATACTTTTAATGGTAGATGTATTCTAACATGAAGAGACAGAATATCAAAACGAAAATCAAGAAAATAACTTGAAGGAATATATATGAATTTATTTGTATTTCATTGAGGGAAATAAGTATTTGATCCTCTAGTATGCATTAGGAGTTCTGGCTTTCACAGACCAGTTACACACTCCCAATCAACTTGTTACCTGAATTGAAGACACCTGTTCTAAATAATCACCTGTATAAAAGACACCTGTTCACAGAATCAGACAATCAGACAGATTCCAAACTCTCCAGCATGGGTAAGACTAAAGAACTCTCTCAGGACCTCAGAGACAGGATTGTTGACCTGCACAAATCTGGAATGGGCTACAAAAACATTAGCAAGATGCTGGGTATTAAAGTAACAACCATTGGTGCAATTGTGAGAAAATTTAAGGAGTATAACATGACCATCAATAGACCTCGGTCTGGTGCTCCACAGAAGATTTCACCTCGTGGGGTGGCAATGATCATGAGGACAGTGAGAAATCGGCCTGCAACCACACAGCGGGAGTTAGTGAATGACCTCAAGGCAGCTGGGACCACAGTCACCAGGAAAACAACTGGCAACACTTTGCGCCGCAATGGATTAAAATCCTGCAGTGCCCGAAAGGTACCCCTGCTTAAGAAGGCACATGTGGTGGCTCGCCTAAAGTATGCCAATGATCACCTCAAAGATGCACAAAGTGATTGGGAGAAGGTTCTGTGGTCAGACGAGACCAAAATTGAACTATTTGGCCTAAACTCTACTCGTCATGTGTGGAGGAAGAAAAATGCTGCCTATGATCCCAGGAACACTGTGCACACCGTCAAGCATGGTGGTGGAAACATTATGTTTTGGGGGTGTTTCTCTGCCAAAGGCACAGGGCTACTTCACCGCATCAGTGGGAAGATGGATGGAGCCATGTACCGAGCAGTCCTGAGGGACAACCTCCTCCCCTCTGCTAGGAAGCTGAAAATGGGCCGTGGCTGGGTCTTCCAACATGACAACGACCCGAAGCATACAGCAAAGGCAACAAAGGACTGGCTCAAGAAGAACCATATTAAGGTCATGGAGTGGCCCAGCCAGTCTCCGGACCTCAATCCAATCGAAAATCTATGGAGAGAGCTGAAGGTCCAAGTTGCCAAGCGACAGCCCACCAACCTTAATGATTTAGAGAGGATCTGCAAAGAAGAGTGGGCCAAAATTCTCCCTGATATGTGTGCTCACCTTGTGGTTAACTACAACAAGCGTTTGACCGCTGTGCTTGCAAACAAAGGCTTTGCCACCAAGTATTAAGTGCTTTCGGATAGAGGGATCAAATACTTATTTCCCTCAATGAAAAACAAATGAATTAAAATAAATTCTTTTAAGTTATTTTCTGGATTTTCATTTTGATATTCTGTCTCTTCATGTTAGAATACATCTACCATTAAAAGTATAGAATGATCATGTCTTTATTAGTGGGCAAACCAACAAAATCAGCAAGGGATCAAATACTTTTTACTCTCACTGTATATATATATATATATATATATATATATATATATATATATATATATATATATTAATTTACAATCTGAATTCTCTGTTCCGAAATAAAAACATCAGGGGACATATCATGCAAAAATGCTCTTTTTAAAACAAATCTGTGTTGTCTGTGTGTGAGGAGACCCTTAAATTATGAAAAAAAGAACATTCACTCTCCTTTTTTCCTGATCCATTTCTTGTTGGACAGGGATATAAAACACTTTTGGATTTGCTGAGCTTCACATGTAACAGGCGCAGATTAATTTGAATACCCCACCCCATTAGCGCAGCTAACCACACCTACTGGTCACAGACAACTCTGCTCGGACTCACAGATCCACCATTATTCACTATCGTAGTCCTGGGCTGTGTTCAAATATCGCACTTCCCACAGTCTTTGGGTAAGGAGGGCATTCCATTTCTAATCGTGGCAAAGTTAAGTGTACTGCAAATAGAGTAAAGGAAGTACTTCTACTTAGGAAGTACTTCCCAATCAGAATCAGATCTGGTATTGGAATTGGAACAGCACTTACCCGCTGAAAAATGTACATTTAGTAAGTACGGAAAGTGTACTGTGTGCAAGTGTACTCATGACAGTATGAATATTGGAATACAGCCCTGGTGTGAGTCTGGTGGGTTAGGGTCTGACTCAGAGAAACATGCATATGTCGGGTGTGAAATGTTTCGAACAGCGCAGTGTGGCAGGAAGTAGTGATCGTGTTACTGGACTTCATTGTTTGAAATGTTTTAAGGGTCAGTCATTGGCTACTTCTATTAGCTCCGTCCACTGCACTACTTCCTCTGTCTACAATGTTTCTACACTGTTTTTTTTTCCAATACCAGCCGGTTGTTAAGAGTTACTACTGAGGTGTTTATGTTGTGGACTGTTGGCTGTTTTAATGTTGTGGCTGAAGTCACGACTTATGGATGAATCTCTGTAGAACATTCTGGACTGCTTACAGTTTTAGCACTTTATTCTGCACAGTTCTGTGCTGCTGTCATGACTGAGCACTACGTGCATGACCTTTTTTTTTTACGTGTGTGTCCGTGTATAATGTAGCCTCTGAATGAAACCTGTCCGACATTTCTGTAACACCCTCTTGCGACCCCCCCCACCCTGTTCAAATGTGTTTTGTGGTCTATAGACAAGTTTACGACCCATTTCCACTTTACTTCCTGATTATGCTGTTCACTTCCTTTCTGGCAGCTTTCCGTTGATATTACATGTTAACACTGAGTGATTTAGTGAGAACAATTATCGACAACGACAAGCGGAAAAGTGGTTCCGGAACTACGTGTGCTATCGTTAGATGTAAAAGCTCAAGAAAACAGCTAAACACGTGGTTAGACAGAGAGTGTTTTAGCCACAAACCTGCCACAAAGAGACTGCGGTCAAGTGAGACGTCATTCGCTCATCCGCTGTTCAGGCAGCCGCCACTCAAATGTCACCTGCGCATATTCATGCCCTCCGGTGTTTTCATTTTTCCACAAGCCTCTGAATCATGGGCATTGAATTTAAAGTATCCACCCCGCATTGTTTTTGTGTGTTCCCATCACTTTGTGGACAAAAGACCAACTAATTATACAGTGGCTTTACACAGCCAAAGAGGCTACGACTCACCCAGATGACTACTATTTCCCCAAAGCGTCTTAAACTTCAATCTGATGGTAAGTTCAGCAACTTTAGCTATGGAATGAAAGCTTTAGCTATGAAACTGACAATACTGTTAACTGTGAAGTTGTCATACACTAACATTGCCACTGGTGTTTTGCTAAACAGCTGATTAGCATATAAGCTAATGTTCATAGACAGTAGAGCTGTATGTGTACGTTGGATTGACAGGTCGCCCACAGTGCTCTGTGTGTAGGGTTGTTAAACGTCCCTTGAAATACGGAATCATCCCATATTAAAAACAAACTTACGTCCAGTTTTGAGCTGAGCTTTAAACAAGACGAAATTCTTAATTTGCCATTGATGATTATATAAAAAACAGAGGTCTGTGAATCTGATGGGATTTGCCATAATGTCCCGTATTTTCACCTCACGGAGTTGGCAGCTCTGTGTGTGTGTGTGTGTGTGTGTGTGTGTGAGTGAGAGAGAGTACAATTTATTATTATATATTAAGATACTGATACACCTCGGAGGCTGTCAGATTGTCCATAGCTTTCCTCTCTATTGCAATGGAGTCCATGAAATACGCGCAATTCTTGCCGTACGTTACGTTGGGCCACCTCGCCACATTATCCTCTCGGGTCTGCACCACATTCGGGTGGGGGATAATAACGCCAACTCCAGACAAAGTACTAAAACTATGTTCCGTTGGACATTATAGCTCACAAAAAGTTAGCAATCGAAGTCTTGCATATCTGGATGGTAATGGCGCCGCCCAGGGTTTGTGGCATAAACTTGTCTATAGATCTGAGCCCTGGTCACTGTGTGTGCTTCCGGGTCCGGGTTGATCAAACAGGCTCACCCATGACTGTGGTGTCGTAGCTCGTCTGACTGGGCCAAGTCCAGATCTGAACATGCACCAGGACCCACAGGGATCAGGGCTGTGAAAATGTGTGTCCCGGTGTCCTATTCTGAGCCCCAGTTGCCATGCATGTGTCCGGGTCTGCGGTCAAGATGACCTGGGTTGATGGGACGGGCTGGTCCGTGGGTGGCACTCTGACCGTGGTGGTTCATCTGGACGGCTCAGTTCCAGATGAACCTGACCCGAATGTGCACCGGGGTTGCAGAACTCAATCCACCTTGATTCGCTCCAGCTGATTTTATTTTGTGTGTGTGTCTCTTTTCTCTGCCTCAACTTCTTTTCTCTCTCAACTTCTCCACTCATAGGGACAGAGTCAGAGGAGAGGGTTGGAGTCAGCTGTGGCTCATTTCCATGAAAGCATGAGGCACTAAACCTGAGTGTTTTGAAAAGGTCTGTTTGTCCAGGTTGAAGAAGTTGCGGTTTCTGTTCATCAATGTGGTATTTTGACCAAGGCATGTGACAGACAGGTCACTGAGACACCAGGGAACTGAGACATCAGGGATCTGTTTTCACTGGTGGAAAATGGGCATGATATGTAAATGGACTGCGCTTACATAGCGCTTTTCCACCTTCATGGTGGAAAAGCGCTTTACATTAGCCTCACATTCACCCATTCACACACACACTCATACTACACCAGTTGGTTTCTAAGGTCAAAGGTCAGTCCTACTGGGGGCCAAAGTCAGGGTTCAGTGTCTTGCCCAAGGACACTTCGACATGTGGACAGCCAGAGCTGGGACACGAACCGCCAACCTCATGGTCAATGGGCGACCCACTCTACCAACTGAGCCACAGTCCCCTTTAAAAGCTTCATTTTGGGATAATTTTTGAATCATTTCTGATTTTTCCTGCTTAAATAAGTATTATTTCATCCATAGCAAAGAAATGCAGTTTTACTTTATTACAAATGAGAAGTTGTACTTCTTTTTTTTTTTTTACTTTTACCAGAGTATTTTTTCTCACCAGTAGCTGTACTTCTGCTTGAGTACAGAATGTGAGTACTTTTACTACCTCCGGTAGCAGTTGTACGCTGCAGGCGTATGAGGCAGATCATTTGAGTCAGGTGTGTTGGAACAGGGACAGCATGGAGCTGAAGAACCAGGCCTGGACTGCCTTGTTTCAGAGCCAGTGCAGATCAGCTTGAGGAACTTACATCTGTTTTCCGCTGTAGATGAGTCTCTGCTGCTGAGGGGGGATTCCTTCCTTCTCCTCCACTCGTTCTTTAATTCGCTCCACCTTCATATTAAAACATTTTTATTAAAGCCACACCTTCACATTAAGGAAAATGTTTCTTTACACGAGTATTAGAGTAACTTGTGCCATTCCATCACCTTGTCTGTGGGCTCAATGTCGATCTCTATTTCCTTTCCGGTCAGAGTCTGAAACATAGGATGGATTTTATTGCACAGGAGCCAAAAGAACATGAAGATTGCATCAAACAATGACATATGTTTTAGTACAAAGATAGAGGTGGAAGTAACCAAGAAGTACTTCCTTTACTGTATTTGAGTACACTTTTTAATAGGTGTGTAAAGATAAACCGATTCAAATCGCTTATCAGTCTGTGGTGTGTGAGATCCGAGTGAATCGGTCCATGGAGCCTGAATCAGTAAAACTAACTACGAACAGTCCGATGGCCCAGATTTACAGCCCAGGAATCAGTTTCTTGAGGTCCAGCCAACGATCTATAATTCTGTTCTTTATATCTGTGGAACAAGTGGCTGAATGTCATACCATTTATTTTAAAGAAATGTATACATGTTAAAACTTCCAACTATAGGTTCATCTGTATATTTTTGGAGGTTCGTGCAGAGGTAGAGGTGGGTAACAGGACACGGAAGCGACAAAATAAAAGCATATTCATGGATGAAACCGTGGACCCATGGTTGATCCATACAGCCGAATTGTTTTATTTTGAAGGGAGCTTTACATCCACCCAGATTTCCTAAAAAACTACAGGACAAGACATAACCAGTCCCTTAAGTGTGAACATGTACTAATGGTGTGTACTTTACCTGAAAATTAAGCTCAACAGTGAGCTCCTGGGTAGAGAATGTTTAATCATGGGTCAGGTTATGGGTCTAATGTACACAGGTACGGAAACTGTGCAGGATTCTGGAACACCGGTACTTCTGTGTCATATGACCACCCGTCAGTTCACCTGTACTGGACCCCCTGATGGTGAGTCTGAATATTAATCAGTAATGATTAAGTCCTGTTTGGTTGTTTAGTGACTTCAGCTGAAAATAGATCATTTCCAAACCCTAACCCACTCCAGTGGGGGAAGAGACAATCACATCCCCCCACTGCTGTCATCTCTTTAAAAAATACCTCTGTAAATCAGACACCAGCATAGAAAGAGTTTTTAGTAAATCAGTGACATTAGTGTTCTTAGACATGATCATGTTGATTTTCCTCAAAAAGAGTCAAAAACTATATTTTATGTCTAACCTCAGCGTTATGTCCAGTGTATTCTCACATTTGCAGGAATAATTAAACTTTATGACATTTTTATCTTTTGTTTTTTGAGGGAAACTACATTTTGTATTTTAAATATGAGCAGAGTTTTGCAAGCCAGGTAAATTAGTTACACCAGTTCTATTAGTTTTACATCTGACTAATATCAGTTATCTACAGGTATATTGTAAAGACTTCAGTTTATGTTGTCTGAATATAAATTCAGTTCAGTAGTTCCTGCTCTATTGTCTCTGTGACACTAAATAAAAGGATACAATTTTGAAATGATATTTATGTTTCTTTTTTTCTTCTCAGCAACATAAATAAAATAAGTTCTTGTGGTTAAATTGTCTCGAATCAAACTGAACCAAATTGGTTCGAATCATATTGAATCGTTTACTAACTTTTATGAATCATCCCACAGTCAGATTGTAGTGTGTGAATCGAGATTTGAATTGGATCGTTTTGTGAGTGAAATATTCACACCCCTAGTTTTTAGGTATATGTGCTTCACTTGAGTATTTATTTTTCTGGCAACATTTACTTTTACTCCCTAGATGTTTGGATAAATATCTGTGCGTTATTAATCTTTACATTTAACATGGTACTCAGTTCTGTGGACATGGACAGGAAATTTACGAAAACTTGAAAAGCCGTAAATAGGAGATGTATTCATTTTTTTAAAAGCATAATTATGAGATAAAAGGTCAAGATTATGACCGAGTAAGTCACAATTTG
The DNA here is from genome assembly GCA_020466265.1 of Siphamia tubifer. Classification (NCBI taxonomy): domain Eukaryota; kingdom Metazoa; phylum Chordata; class Actinopteri; order Kurtiformes; family Apogonidae; genus Siphamia; species Siphamia tubifer. Next base: position 43,403,900 of record CM035799.1, on the reverse strand, counting down.
TGATTTATGACTTACATTTTTCATACAGTCATATTTGTCTAGTTTGGAATAGTAATGACTCTACTGTGAGAATGTAAATAGTCTAAAGTACAGATATTTATATAAATCTAAAGAGTATAAAGTACAGATATTACATAAATGTAAAGAGTATAAAGTACATATATATTTTTAAAAGGAGGGAATAAAGGTAAAAAGTTGCTAGAAAAAGAAATACTCAAATAAAGTGCAGATACCTAAAACATCGATCCAAGTACAGCAAAGGAAGTACTTCTACCTCAGCTTGAAGTGATTGAGGATTTTTTTTATTGTTTATCCTGTTCCATCTCCCATGTATAGTCATTTATAATTTAACCAAAGTTAAAAGTGCACATATTTTTGTCTGCGTGCGTAAACCGTATTGACTAGATGTGTTAAATATTTCCTAATACTACAGGATGAAAAAGCATGTTAAGAGGTTACAGGTAGAGCCAGTCATTAAACAGATGTACTAGTATATGTCAGTTCTTTTGAAACTGGACCAAAAGCTAAACTGTAGTTTAGAGTTGAAAACAAAAAAAAGGTGCCACGGCCCAGAAAATAATGAGCGATTAATTAAAGCACAGAGCTAAGTTAGCACAGACCGGAAGCACACAAGTAGATCAAACACGGCCTTACCTTCACTTTAATCAGCATGATGAAAAAAGAATAAACTACAGTCAGAAACTAAATGAGCTCCGTTGATTTTTAGACAAAACAGAGAAGAGCTGTGTCTACGATCCGGGTCAACAAGACTGTACTTCCTGGGTAACGTAATAAAGTGTCCGGACGCGACAAAATATAGCATGAAGGTTCCGGTCGCCGGCACGTTATTTCAGTTCCCCAACTTTTAACACTAATGATCCTAAAACTAATATTTACACCTTTGCAACTGAAAGGGACAGGGCTGTTGTTGTTAAGTTTATTTGTTTGTTTTTTATTTCTCTGTCTGTCTGTCAGTAAAACTACTTGGCTGATTTTCCTGACATTTTCAGTAAAGTTGTGAGGTGGTCCAGAATTATTAATGTATATTGTTTGGAAGAATAATACTATTGTCTGTGGTTATTAGTTGGTAAATGTACTTGGTTAACGTTTCAGCTTCCATTTAAGATTCCCATCAATATATAATAAAACATTTACACACACTTATTCAATTTCAATGTTGACTTTTTATTTGTTTGGTTTGACATTTATTCCTGTGTAACTTCTTATAGTCTGTAGTATTATATCTGTATTTATCTTATAGTATCTATTGTCTTGTTTTTCTCCTGTCTCGCCTACACAGTTTATTGAACTCTGAACCAGGATTTTCTTCAATTTACTTTTCTTACTCAAACAGACAAAATGCTGAAATAAAACCAAAAAAATACTCAGATGTTAACTTCAACTTATGTAGTTGATCATAAAGTCCTAATTAGTAATTTTCCAAAGGTTGAACTATTACCAGTAACTTTGTAGATTATAAAAAAAAATTTAAGTTATTAAATTATTGATTATTTTGAGATCAGCTGTTTCTCTCTGTAAAGGTTCAAACCAACTGTCAAACTTGACATTTTAAACTTTGGCTTTAACATATTAGACTTGAGTTGAATAATTTTGTCCTCACACACATGTGGTTCATTAGCTGATTAGACAGGAAGTATTAAAGTGCCCCCCCAACCCCATCTGCTCTGGATTTGTCCTTCAGTCATGGTGCTTCTTCTGTTTCTTGGTGTACTGCTCTGGGCTGCCTTTTTACCAGCCGATGCTGATCCAGGTACGACTTTCTACACACACTTTACTCACACTTGAAGCCCAAACGCTCTGTTCCATGTGATGTGTTCAAGGGACTCTGTTCATGTTGTCCTTTAATCACAGTGGTGTGTTCAAGGGACATTTTGTCTAGTGATGGTAGATGAGGCCATGCCAAACTGTATTGATTCTGTCACTGAATACTGACACCTGTTGGACATTAAAGAGCACTACAGGTAACTATGGTGACAGACTCAACCAGCGGTGGAAGTAACTAAGTAAAAGTAGCTGTACTTGAGTAGATTTTTTTAAGTATCTCTACTTGGGAATTTTTCTCGCTAGTTTTTACTTACTTTTTTGTATAAATAGCTGTACTTTATACTCTTCACATTTATATAAATATCTACACTTTACCTTCACATTCTCAGAATATACTCATTACTTTTTCAAAGTAGACAAATGTGACCATATGGAAAAATTCTTAAATCAGAAATGTTGAGTTTTTAATCTCATAATTATGATTTATCTCACAATTTTGACGCTTCATCTACTTATGACTTGAATTTTTACTAAATGTCCTGTCCACTAGACTAAAAATGGTTTTCTGATCCGACATTAAAATGTTCCCACAGTGGAAACTTTTTTTTGCTGCTTAATAATTCTGGGTGAATTTAACAATGAACCATAAAAGATCAGTGATTCTTTTAGCAGATTCATCCTGTTGTTCCTTATAAACAGTTTGGTATCAGAGTCTGTTCCAAACAGTTGCTCTATGGGTCACGTGACTTGAGGGACACACGCACCGTTGCTGGACCATCACTACTTTGTTCATTTTGTCCACTAATCAGTGGTGTGTTCAATGGCCTCTGTTCATTTTGTACGTTTAATCACTGTGGTGTGTTCAAGTGACTCCGTTCGTTTTGTCCTTTTAATCATGGTGGTGTGTTCAAAGGCCCCTTTTCATTTTGTTCTTGGATATTTCCGTGGTGTGTTCAAAGACGTTTGTTCATTTTGTTCTCAGATATCTCCGTTATGTGTTCAAAGGATTCGGTGAAGATAACATGGCGGATTCCTCAGAGTGTGATCCCAGACGCAGCTCGTCTCTTCCTGGGGAACTGTTACCCCGTCGGCTCTGAAAGTTCTGCCGACTGGAGAAGCAGACGTTGTGTTCAATTACACCTTCTCTGACTGCAGATTTAAGAAGCAGGTTAATGCTATGAACGGATGGACTTTAATGTGACACATATGATGGATTTTAACTGAGTGTTTTCTCTCCTGCAGCTAAAAGGAAAATACTTGATTTATAAAAATGAGCTGAGCTTCAGACCCAAACCACGACCGGAACCACCAGTCTATGTGTTCCCTGTCCAGTGTTCCACCAAGAGGTACCACCGCCCTACTGACCTTTAGAACCTGTAGGGTACTCGGTGGGAGGTACCATATTAGGGGTTATTCTGCAGAAACTAGGGTGTGTGTCATTCAGGGCTGTTGCTAGGGTCACTTGGGGATACCCCCCACACACCTGAAATGCCAAAAAAAAAATTTGTGTGAAATTTCCAAGATGTTCGTCTATAATTCAACAAATCTGTCTGTAGTGTGTCCCGTTTGTCTGTGAAATGTCTAACACCTACATAACTCCACAAAATGATCCAAAATTTGGAGGGTGACTCTCCAGTTCTATGGCAGATTGCAGTGCAAAGTTTCAAGCCATTATGACATACAACACCAAAGATAGAAAAAAATTATTTCATTACTCTTTCTAACTTTGCAGCATTACCATGCACATTGCCTAAGACCCGCTCCCTGATTTGGCTACAGCTGCGCTGTAGTGAATTACTAATGACGACAGACTACTGTTATGGACTTTCACAAGGTCTCTATAACAACATCACACAACTGTGCTGCACGCTACTAACAACTTGAATTTGTGCACATTTTTCTTATACAGTCACAGAAAGTCCGGTTGTGGCCGAGGCCATTACAGCGCATTCACACGAGTTGAGCAACACATTGTTCCACCTGAATTAACAGGCGAATGTCTGATTCACCTTGAACTTAATATTGCACCAATCTTACTGACTAAGATTGTATGGTGCTATGTGGTTCATCCACCATTCAGCTTTATCACTTAACTTTTGACAGTTTTGATTTTTGGTTTGATTGTTAGCTGTAGTTTAGTAGGTGGACACACATTGCCCAGTTTCCTGCTTTTCATCCATTCAAGTTTGTAGTAGTAAAGTAGACGGTGACATTTGAGTGTCGGATGAGCGACTGGTGGCTCACTTCACGGCTGTAATGTCTTGCTGAGTTTTGATTGGTATCTCCTTTGTTGGCATGCCACAAACACTACAGTGGTAGGCTGTCTGACCCACCTGATCATTTTACTAATTCCACCAGCAGTAACAACTTGCACCATTAGCATTATCATACTCAGTTTCCAGTACACTTCCAAAAACAGCCCCAACTAATTATTAGTCTTTTTCTGCTCCTGTTAACTAATTTCACCGACTTCCACAACACATTAGTAGCAAATGATCTCAATTTTCTACAGGCTCTGGACTTGTTTGAGATTTAAAAAAAATTAAATGAATAGTTAGTCTCAGGATTCAACCGATAAAACCTGAAAGAACACGTCAAATAGTTTGAAAAGAAGGAAGCTAAGTTTTTATTCAGATTCAAACTAAAATGATCTGATTCCAAAATGTCAGGGTTTTTTTTCTATCAGGTCCTGTTTTTTTTGCCTCCACATAAATGCTATTAACACCGATTAACCCAAACGTTAACCTTTAATTCTATCCCTTTTAAGCCCAATGCTCGGCCCCAACGCTCAACCACATCTTTATCTTTAACCATCCACATTAGCACTAGTAACACTGTTTAACTGGACTCAGACTTTACACAGGTTTATAACTGAATTAATCTACAGTTTACGAGTGAGTTGCAGTTACCACGGAGATGGTTCAGTTCAGAATTTTTAATGTGAAGAAAACATGGATCCTATGGTTCAAAAGCCTGATGCAATTAAGAAAGTCAGAAGACTTTTAGACTCCACAGCCAAACATGAGTTAAAAACATCGGACTGAACTGAAACTAAAACTGTTTTTAACATAGTTGTAAATCTGACATTAACACAAATATATAAAATAAAAACTTTTTATTCCAAAAATACTGTACACTAATAGAACTTAAAATGTTAACTACAATGTGAGTAAAATAAGTAAATGGGACACATTGCATTACTCAAACGTTTACACTGTACAGGCTGAAAGCCAGCGGGGGTGGGAGCTTCACATGGGGCAGGGTTACTGCTGGGTCATGTTATTGCAAATTGCCCATTGTTTTTCCAGTTCCGCTGTTCTGTTTGTCAGCAGTTTTACCCAAAAACTACTGGACCAGTTTCTATAAAATTTTCAACAAAGGTGTGAGGTGGTGCAGAAGATCCCATTAAATTTGGGTGAATGTTGGTTAAAGGTCAAAGGTGACGGTCACGAAAAATGTGGGGCCAATCAGGTCAAACGTGTGCAAGGGGGTGGGGTATTTTGAGCCTGGTATCCCCCTGAGAACCCGGAAAGTCAAGGTTTGAGCTTTATTTTTTAATTAAACGATTCTTGGTTGCAAATGGTTGTTTGGAAAAGAAATCATCCACCAGTTTCTTCAGATGCTTTTCTTTTTAAATTGCATTTTTGTTTTTAATTGAATGTCTCTTACAATAGATTGTGTTTTGGAATGACTGAGTTTTTACAAACACCAGTTCATTGCTAGGTCACAAAATAACATGAAACAAAGCTGAAGGTCAAAGGTCATTAATGCTGCTTGACCCCACATGACCCCCACCTACATGTAAAAACCCACCAGTGTCTCTTTAGCTTTAGCCATGTTTTCTCTGAAACCTTAAAAAACCTGCCGTTTCAGATCCAATATGTGGGTTCCTCACTTCCTGAACCCTGGCTCTGGCTTTTCTGAGGGTCGTGGCGTTCTGCTGTTCAACATGGCGCTTCTCAACCGTGAGTTTTTTGGGTTTGGTGAATGCATTTGTGCACTAGAGGAACCCTGTGGGGCCAAAGCTGCAGGTTTGAAGTTGGTTTGTTTTGCAGATGATTTGACAGGAATCGCAGAAACCAACGTGGTGCCTCTGGGCTCGTTCATGGGGATCTGGGCGGCAGTGGAGCAGGACTCCCATCAGCCCATGCTTTTGCTCATGGATGAGTGTGTGGCAACGCCCACCCTGGAGCTGCACCCCCACACCCCACGATACCCCATCATCACCAACCATGGGTAAATAAACACAAATAGCCCATCGTGTGTGTCTCTGTCCACATGTTTCCACTTGTACATATTGAATCTGTTTCCATAAATAGTGACCGATTGATCAGTAAATGTTGAACATTGTAGATACACTGAAGTAAATTTATCTTTATCTTTATATAGTTTTTAACAAATTTTACCCTTTTATACAGTTTATTCATATATTATTTATTTTATTTATCTTGTATTGCACTTTAGGAGGGGGGGGGGGGGGTTCCTGCAACATTTCATTGTAACTTGTGTCCAATGACAATGAAGTTGTTTTTATTAAGTTAGATTCAGAATTTTGAATAACTTTAGATTTTTCTTTATTGTTCAGTTTTGTTTAATTAGATTTTTTCCTTTAGTTTTTATAGTAGATGTCTTTTTTTAATTCCTTTTTCTAAATGTTTAATTTTCATATTTAATTTTTTCCTCTTTTTCATTTTAAAAACTGAATCAAACTGTAAATATTTTATATCTTCCTTCAGTTCCATGGACAGATGAAAGTGACAATTTTACTCTGTTTTATAAATGCACAGTAGTTTCAGTTTGTAGTTTATTTTATTTGTAGTTTATCCTGGTTAAGTTTAAAGTAGTTTTGGATTTTTCATTGAGGTAGTGTTGAGATTTTTTTCTGTAATTCAGTTGGTTTTAATTTTTTAATTTAAAAAAAAAAAATTTCCCCTAGTTACTCCACCCAAGGAAGTGGCAGAATTAGGTCTTCACTGGTGTTAACAAAATAACTGTTTTGTGTGTGTCCTAATCTGTGTAAGTAAAGTTTGAATGTCCTATATTTTTATATGAACCCTTCAAGACCCAGTACTAACAGGGTCTTGAAGGATTTAAAGGACTTGGCAAATTAATTTTTCTCCATAGCTGTGAAATGTTGGCCTAGCCACACATGATGCCCCTAGCAGCAGAAAATCAAATTCTCTACCGGGGCCCTCGAGTTATCCTACATGTAAGTTGTGCCTTGATGTTCCTGCCATAATGTTGCCTTAGTATTGCGTGAGTCGACGTATAAATGACAGTTTTTTTTACTGACCGTCACGGTGAAGTATAGTCGGAGGGCGGGCAAAACAAAGTGACAACAAAGCTGGAACGATTCAGAGAGAAATGGAAACGACAACCGAAGAACCATGGATGGCTGCCGACTGTCAACTATTCTTTCAACTCCGCTTTGACACTACTCTTTAGGACTTGAAGTTGAACTTCAGATTGGAAAAAGGAACAAAGAACTGAACTGAAGTGTTTACATGTTAAACTCCATAATCCCCAATTTTGTTTACCCATTTCTAACTTTCTCTGGACTCCATGAACTTTCTGACACCAACTACATCATCCTAAAGATTATGCTAATTGTTGGTAGTACAATCTTATTGCATACAGAGGGATTTGAAAGACAACCTTTTAGCCCGCCTCCCCTGCCGATGAAGTACCACTAGACCAGGCATGGGCAAACCATTCCCAAAGGGCCAGTGTGGCTGCAGGTTTTTGTTCCAACCAAACAGCAGCACACCAGACTTGACTCAATTAATCAACTGATCTCAGTTTTCAGTGCCTTGATTGGTCAAACTGTGAACTCTTGGTTGGTTGGAACAAAAACCTGCAGCCACACCGGCCCTTTGTGGAATAGTTTGCCCATGCCTGACCTAGACCATACATGTAATGAATGGTGACAGCATGGCTAGCCTAGTGAAGTGATATATCACAATATCATCTTTGACTTTATTTTCCCCAGTGAAATCTGATCTTTCCTAGATTGAAATGACTTAAAGTGGCAGATGTTAATATTAGCTCAGAGTAAAGTTGAGTTAGTGGATTAAGGAGTGAATAAACTGTTTTCGTCTAACTATGGTAACTATGGAGTCTCTGAATGTCAAAATATACACATATCTGACCCTAGAAAGATGTTAAACTGTATTTTACACATATTATTGGATTAAAGAGTTTATCAGCAGATGACTTTGGTAAATGGTGGATGGTACCGGTTTAATGTTGACCCTGACCTTTGACCTCTAACCAGTGCTGTGGTTTTCAGATGTCTTCAGGAAAGTGTTCGGGGAACTGCCATGTTCCTGCCTCGGTACCACTCATCCTCGCTCACCATGTACCTGCAGTCCTTCAAACTGAAGGAAGGAAATGTGGTAAGAGAAGAAACTGGATCTGAACTGGATTTGAACTAGAGGAAATGAGTGTCTAATGGAGAGCGTGTCAACCTCAGGTCTACATCCACTGTCAGCTGGTGGCCTGGGATCCAAAGTACCTGAGCCAGAATAGGAAGGCCTGCCATTACTCAAAGGATACACAGAGGTACCAGTGACCGCATATAGACATCTGGAGCAAACATGAGTGGCCACATGTGGACATCTGGAACGAACCATAATGGAGACATGTTCATGCAAAGATTAAAATCTGTCATTAAATGAGGGGGGAAAACTTAGAATTTAAGTGAAACAAAAACTGTTTGAATGATTGACAGAACATACGTCGGTCCATCTACAAACTAAAGCTGTTGTTTTTCAGTTGGAACCTTCTGGATAAGCCAAGCTGGAACTCCCTCTGCTGTAACTGTGACAACAGCTGCAACAGACGGAAGAGGAGGCAAACCACAAACGGTACTTTATTTCTTTTTTCCTGGATCAAACATTTAACTTTTTTACTTTTTTGTCTTTCATATTGAATTTATTTTTTTGTTTTCAGAATCAAATGGCCTGAGCTACAACTCCATTCTTGGACCCTTGTTCATACTAGACCAGGCTGAGCTGGACACCAAGCCTGAGGGGGCAGGGCCTGAACCCAAGTGGGTGGGGTATGACCTAATGACAAAGCCCAGAGAGGGAAGGCCTGAACCTCAAGTGGGTGGGGTGTGAGCCCCAATGAAAAAGGTCAAAGGTCGCAGTAGGCTTTTCAGTGCACTCATCTTTAATTTCTGTAAATAAGTCTTGGAACTTGTGGTGTTTAAACCTTTTTGTCCTGTTTCCACACAGTTTCTATTGTTCATGTGTAAATCTAACAAATAAAGTCATGAATGTCCTGGTTTTGAAAATGTCACTTTTGCTGTGATTTTTATTTTAATTCTCTTTAAAATAAGTTAAATATTGGGTATCTTCTTTTATTTTTATTTTTTTTAAAGTGGATGAAATGCCTCTGAAGGGAATCCTCCAGGTGTGACTGTACAAGACCTTTACAGAAGATCAGAGCAGCTCCATATTCCTCTGATCTATGGTGGAGGAATTTAAGCTGCAGTAAATGGACTGCGCTTATATAGCCCTTTCCCACCTTCATGGTGCTCAAAGCGCTTTCCTTTAGCCTCACATTCACACACACACTCACACACCAGTAGGTTTCGAAGGTTCTGCCAGTCCTACTGCGGGCTGAGGTCAGGGTTCAGTGTCCTACCCAAGGACACTTTGACATGTGGACAGCAAGAGCCGGGATGTGAACCGCCCTTCGATCATTGGATGACCCGCTTTACCAACTGGGCCACAGCCAGCCCTAAAAAGTAAAGTGCAGTCATTATTACATGGACTCCCAGGATGAATGAGTCAGATGTGCGGGCATCAGAAAGTTAGTGAGCAGCTGACTAATGTGTTGCACAAGCTGAAAGTATGAAGCTATGTGACATAATCCTGGTCCTGGAACTTCCCATATCTAGTGTTGGGAGGATGGCAGGACCCAAGGACTGAAGAGCCATGGACCCAGGAGGAAGAAGGGTTTCTTTGTTCTTGAATTTTAGTGGATTTTAACAAGTTTTGGATATTTTCTGCATTTTTTTAGTGTATGTTGTGCGTTAAAGGGGTCATATCATGCAAAATAGACTTTTTAACGTTTTTACAGTACATGTATGTGTTGTCTGCGTGTTAGGAGACCCTGGAATCATGGAAAAAAAAAAAACATCCATGCGCCTTTTCACTTGATCCATGTCTTGTTTTGATTTGCTGCTCCTCACACGTAACAGGCGCACTTTCATTTTAATATCCCACCCCATCCCACCCCACCTGCTCAGCTAACCCCACCTATTGACCCATGACCTCTGCTCGGACTTGGAGATCCGCCATTATTCGAGATTGATCACAGAGACACGGAAGGCATGTGTCGGCGAACTCTAAACACTTTTGATAGATAGATAGATAGATAGATAGATAGATAAATACTTTATTGATCTCCAAGGAGAAATTTACAGCACCATCAGCTCAAAAAGTTGAAACATAAGGGCATGCAAGTCGAATAAAATACAATTAGCAGAAATTAGTTAAGTAAATAAAAATAAAATCAAGTACTACAAGCTGAAAAATATAAACAAAACAGGAGGTAGTGATGGTAGGGGGAGCAAAGTGAGTAAAGACCTGACCATGGTGTTCTAAAACGAACACCTGGCAGTTCACTGTACGGCATGAAAGTTAAAGTGTAAACAGTGCAGGGGAAAGTGTATACAGTGCAATGTGCAATGTTGCTGTGCAGTGTCCATAAGTCTGTTAAGTGTTTATATGGGAGTTGAAGAGTCTGATGGCGTGGGGGAGGAACGATTTCCTCAGTCTGTCGGTGGAGCAGGACAGTGACAGCAGTCTGTCACTGAAGCTGCTCTTCTGTGTGGAGATGGTACTGTGCAGTGGATGGTCTGGGTTGTCCATGATGGACAGGATGCTGTTCAGTGTCCTCCGCTCTGCCACAGATGTTACACTGTCCAGCTCTGTGCCCACTACAGAGCCTGCCTTCCTCACCAGTTTTTCCAGGCGTGCTGCATCCTTCTTCTTCAGGGCGCCCCCCCAGCACACGACTGTGTACATGAGGGCGCCCGCTACTACAGACTGATAGAAGATCTGTCGTAGCTCCCTGCAGATGTTGAAGGATGCCAGCCTTCTGAGGAAGTACAGGCGGCTGTTCCCTTTCCTGCACAGAGCATCAGTGTTGGCAGTCCAGTCCAGTTTACCATCCAACTGCACTCCCAGGTATTTGTAGGTGCTGACCACCTCCACACAGTCCCCTTTGATGGTAACAGGTTGTGGATGTGGCCTGGTCCTTCTGAAGTCCACTATCATCTCCCTTGTCTTGGTGGTGTTGAGGAGTAGGTGGTTGGAGTCGCACCACGTGACAAAGTGCTGGATTAGATTCCTGTACTCGTCCTCCTGTCCACCCCTGATACAGCCCACAATGGCTGTATCATCCACAAACTTCTGCAGATGGCAGAGGTCCGAGTTATACTGGAAGTCGGACGTGTACAGGGTGAACAGGACAGGAGACAGCACAGTTCCCTGCGGTGCTCCAGTGCTGCTGGCCACAGTGTTGGACCTGCAGTCCTCCAGCCTCACGTACTGAGGTCTGCCAGTCAGATAGTTTGTAATCCATGCAACCAGGTCTGATTCCACTCCCATCTCTGTCAGTTTGTCCCTGAGGAGCAGTGGCTGGATGGTGTTAAAGGCGCTGGAGAAGTCCAGGAATGTAATCCTCACAGCACCACTTCCTCTGTCCAGGTGAGAGAGAGATCGGTGGAGCAGGAAGCTGATGGCATCTTCCACTCCAATCTCCCGGTAGGCAAACTGCAGAGGGTCCTGGGCGTGGTGCGTCTGTGGCCTCAGGTGGCGGAGTAGCAGTCGTTCCATGGTCTTCATAATGTGCGACGTCAGGGCAACCGGCCTGAAGTCATTCAGCTCCCTCGGATGTGGTTTCTTTGGGACTGGGATGATGCAGGACGTCTTCCACAGCTGGGGGACCCTCCCCTGTCCCAAGCTTAGGTTGTAGATGCGTTGGAGGGGGTGTCCGAGCTCCCTCGTGCAGGCTTTCAGCAGTCTGGGTGAGACTCCGTCTGGGCCTGCTGCTTTTGTTCCTGGTGAAAAGGAAAAACACAAGTCGATACATCGGCTTCAAACTTCAGAAGATGAAAGGCTGAAGTGGATCAGATTTATTTTTAAGGAAACTTACCAAAGACCCTGTTAGTGTGTGCTAACCACTTGACAATGGACTGCTTTTCTAACCTGGGTCAGTACAACAGAGGACTGGCATCAAGACTGTGCGTTAAACCTGGAGCAGAACCAACTGTCCACAGCAAAAGAGCAGACGGACATGGAAGTATTTGTATATATGTTTTTTTGTTGTATTTGGAGTAACGTCAGTCAATGACTGCCGCTAGCTAGTTATATAACTTTACAGCAGTGAAACAACAGATGGTGTAAAAGTCCTTAGTGTTACTTGTTGGTAAATTTATAGAGATTCTCTACATGTTTCAGACAATTACATGCATTGCAGACACTCCGGGCTGATTAAAGCACAATGATAGGTGTAAGAGCAGCTGTAGCACACATGCTAATGTTGCTAATGTAACTGGTGATACCGACTACAAATATTACTGTCCCTGGTGTTTAGTCAAACACATCTACACCAATAAATAGACCCTGTAAAATAACCTTGGTTAGAAGAAGAACACTTTAGAGGGCAGCTCATCTTTTGGATATTCTGGATCCACAGGATATCATGTATGACTCTGTAGATTCTGTCACAACTGCATCACAGTCAGTCCATGATGTGAGTTACTTAATATTTCACATGAACATTTTAATAAGTTACATAAGATTATTCGTTTTAGCTCGAGCAGTGTAGAAGTTGATGTGTCTTATTATTTTTATTATACAATCTTCCAGCCCCATCCATAAGATACCTACATATATTGTGTATGAAAGCTGCCTACTGGAGCTGTTTGAGGTGTTGCACTGTGTGTCAGCGGGTGTCAAATGTACATACAAGACAGTTAGGTACGTTCATCTCTGTAGAATAGCAATGCCATCATTGCCAGTTTTCCAGAAAATAGAGTAGACTAGTTTATACTGTGTTCACATCTCAAAAGTCCATGTTTCTTAATAAAACAAAATATAAATCAAATAAAAACAAAACTGTAATAAACACCAATTTTGAATTGAATGTCTGTGAAAATAGAAATCTTATAAATATTGTGTAATCACATATAGATTATTATTATGGTGAATTTGGGGGGTTGTAATAAGTTTTGTTTTATTATTTATAAGGACTAAGAAACTGTTGGAGATATCACAGAACAAAGATTGTGGAAAGCTGAAGAAGTGTCTCCATAGTATTAAAACACATCTACTGGACTGCAGCTTTTTCCTCATCAGAGCCAGAGAAAGTGTCAAAGTGGACCTGCATCATTAACCGTGTCCAACACATCCATACCCATGAAGACCCTGTTGTCCCCCAGTGTCTGTGTCCACAGAACATCTCAAGGGACAAGAGCAAATGGTGGACAGCATGTGTGTTCATTAATTTAGTAAAAAGTTAAATTCTAAATGTCTTGTTTTGCTTAACCGTTTCTCTTCTGTCGCCATTTCAATTTTATTTGACAGGAACACCAGCCCTCTGCAGATTAGAGAAGGTTCTGAAAGATGTGGACAAACTGAGCCGTCAGTACCAGACATCATCACTGGAGGGTTTTCACAGCATCATTGTGCATTTTACAGCCAAGAATGTGGTCTTTTCTTTTCTTGGAATGTTATGCAGGTAAATAAGACATAATTGTCCAGTGTATATACATGCATGTATGGTTCCATCATATTTATAAATGACATATTCTCTCCACAGAGTACATCTGGCAGCGCTGCACTTCAATGAATATGCTGGATGTCCCCAAGCAACAATTATCAGCTGGTGAACCATTGTTCTGGGTAAATTTCCCCAAATCCAAGAAAGGAGGGGCCACAGCAAAGCCAGTTAAAACTGAACCAACCTTCAATAAGTTTACCAAGCTTTTATTGAAAATACTGCAGTGACAAAATGTGTAGAAATGCATACAAACAAAAAATAAATAATTAATTTTATTATCATATTATATATTTTATTAAAGTGACTGTTTAGAATACCTTTCATTATAAATACACTTATTAATAGACTGAATAATAAAAATCAAGTACCAAAAACTGTGCAACATAACTTAATGGTTATTGAAGGGTACACAAAGTATACACATATTTCATTTGTGAATTGCAGATTATGTGGATGACATGTTGGACCTCATCTTTGACCAGGTCTTCTGGGACCCTGGTCCATTCTTCGATGACGTGCTAAAGATACCCATCCCCGAGCATCTCTCTGGCCATACCAGCTGGAAGTGGTACCAGCTACGTGTGGAGGTTCAAGCAAGGGCAGGTCTGAAACCCGCATACTGTCCTTGAGAGTCAGGGAACTCTGACCGTATTCCAGGACCACGCAGGCAGGACCACCCTGATTCTCAGTCCCAGAAAGGTCCAACACCAGCTTCCAAAGCTTCTGTAACAGCTGAACAAAGCACACATGCAGCACTACATGCAGACATACATAGTGTGTTCATGTCTTTATGGTTTGTGACAAACCTAAGAGGTGATACTAATGACAGGGACAGAAGATGCTTCACACTTTATCTATTACTGTGATTGATTGTTCTCTCCAATTAACCCTGTAAAGTCCTGTGAGACCATATTGTTGTCATTTAGGGCTCTATAAATTGCATTGAATTGATACTAACATTTATTATTGTTCACTATAGTTTTAACTTTTGTGTTCATTGTTACATTGAATGTCTTTGTTTCATAAAACTCAAGTCTATATAAACCATTCTATGTGCTTTCGGTGTTTGACATTTTAACAAGTGGAGGGTACAGTCATTTATTACATTTTCTTCCTTAATCATATTTGTATTACAATGACTGCATTTCTATTAAATAATACTTACTCATTTATTCCTCTTTGGCATGAAGACCCATAGTCTGCTCTGTACATGTTGAATATATTCTGTAGTGAGAACACATTCAAACACAGGCTGAAGCCCTGGATGGTCAACTATGCATGATGGTGGTTCTGAAGCTGCTGTATTCTTCTAATGTAGTACATAATAAAGGTGAGTTTATTAGGTGACTTATGCATTATGTGAGTGACATATAGAAAATGTAGTGACTATGGAATTAAAATTAATTCAACAAACAGTCATTTTACTTGTGGTGACTCTGCAGCAGATATTCTCAGGTTCTGTAGGCATTGATGCGTAAATAAAATACACTTGTGTTAGGAGAGACAACTGAAAGGTGACCACTTTGATGTTGTATATATTACTTAATATGGGATTTTTAAAATACATAATATTTAGATGCTTAATCAAATAAATTACTACAGCTGTCAAACATCTTGGACAGTTCTGGGGTATTTTTTTACCCTGTAAACACTGGTGGCAGTTAACTATATTTGAACATCCCTTTTACCAGTGGAACAGGTTAGTTTTAGAGGTTAGCCTTTGCTAACTAACACATAAACACCCACTAAGCTAGTTGGAGTCACTAGCAGTTGGCTAAGCTAAGTACTTCAGCAACACTATAGTCAGCGTAGCAACAAATGAAAACGAAACATCAAAAGTGACAAAGTGAACTTATCATGTAGAAACATGTTGCTGTATCCTTGGTTTTTAAATGTGTTCTGGAGCCTCTTGTTCAGTGTTTGACTGTAGCTTAAACGTATACGGTTGTACGTCGATGTTTTTCGCCGGCTGTCACAGCACTATGCAGTTGCCATGGTAGTATGATGCTGTTCTAGTTTTGGCACACCCCGCAGAAGAGAGGGGCAGAGTCGGCTGTGGCTCATTTGCACGAGAAGCCACAACCCACTAAAAACCGAGCGTTTTAAAAAGGGCGGTCTTACCAGGTTGAAGAGGCTGCAGTATCTCTACATCAACATGGTATTTCGACAAAAGTATGTGACAAACAGGTCACTGAAACACCAGGGAACTGTGTTAACTTGTGAAAAATTGGCATGATATCTCCCCTTTAAGGTTGGAATATGAATACAGTAAAACAGTCAACCAACAAAGAAATGAAATTAAACCAAAGTGATTAATCGGATTAAAAATGCTAATCATTTGAAATCCATTATGACATGTTCCATTTCTCTCCCTCCACTCTCTGCACTTCATTTACTACCATCAACCAAACTAATCTGTATTTCTATACAATTAGTTTGATTTAACATGATGCTCATTTCATATAGTCGATCACTTCTATCACCTGACTTCAAATGTTCTAATACCACAGGTGGAAGTAACAGAGTACAAGTACTTCCTTTACTGTACTTAAGTATAGGTTTTAGGTATCTGTACTTCAGCTAAGTATTTTTCTGGAAACTTTACTTTTACTCCTGAAATTTTTATATAAATATCTGTACTTTATACTCCCTACTTGTATATAAATATCTGCACTTTTTACTCTTTAGATTTATATAAATATCTGAAAAATAAATCAGAAAGTGTGACTTACTATATAAATATCTCATTATCCATGATCTCATAATTCAGATTTTTTTTCTCATAATTTAAACTTTTTAATCTTACAATTTAGATTTTTTAAATCTCCCAATTATGGTATTTTTTTCTTAAGTCTATGACTTTAGTTTTTCATAAATGTCTTGTCCTGTCCTGAGTACCATGAGCTGATCAAACAACTACACACTAACTCACTTTTAAAGGCTTTATCTTTGGATATTTTTGACATTTTTCAGTTTTTTCCTGCTGATATAAGTATTATTTCATCCATAGCAATAAAAAATGTAGTTTCACTTTTTACTTATTTTATAGTATTTTTTCACACCAGTAGCTGGACATGTACTGCAGTACTGAATGGGAGTACTTTGACCTCTGATTAGAACTGCTCTAAAAAAAACTGTTCTGAGTCCAGACTTAATGAACACAGCTGAGGTTTGTGACTCACAACAGCTGGAAGAGTTTGTGTTTGATTGCATTCTTTCAAACAGGAGGCAGTAAAGCAGCTGCAGTAGCAGCAGCAGCAGCAGCAGTAGCCTTAGTAGCTGTGGAGGTGGTGGTGCAGCACTACCAGTAGTTTGTTCAGTCTTTTCCTCAGTCATCATGAGCTTGTTTCTTCTGTTTCTTTTTCTCTGTGCTGCTGTTTCAGCTCATGCAGGTAAAGTTCAGTCACACCCTGACAAATGTGGAAGTATCTAAGTAAAAGTACTTAATTACTGTATTTAAGTAGATGGGGTTTTTTGTTATCCGTGTTGACTTTTGTGGTTTGGTTTGGGACTTTTTTTTTGCAACTTTTTACTTTTACTCCCTGCATTTTTGCATACATGTCTGTACTTTATACTCCTCATATTCTCAGAATACACTAAGTAGTTCATCAAATGTTCAGTTACTTCACAGGAAAAGTTATTGGAGAAAATGTGACTTTTCATAATGACTTTTGATCTCAGAATTGGGGCATTTCTTTCATAGTTTCAACTCTTTTCTCATAATTATCAATTTTGTGTCTCTTATGTATAACTTTTCATCATTTTTTACTTTTTATCTCATAATAATGCTTTAAAAAATCTCATATTTGACATTTTCATGATCTGGACTTTTTACTTCAATTAACTTTTTCCCCCTAAATTTTGTCCATTCCTACAAAACTGAGTACTGTGACCTGATCAAACACTGTCTACACAGTAAACCCTCTTTCAAGGCTTTTTTTAATACTTAAGCTTTTTCTTATTATAAATGAGAAGCTGTACTACTTTTTTTTACTTCAGTAAAGGAGTTCAATCAATACTTTCTACCAGAAAATGTTTTCACACCAGTAGCTGTACTTCTACTGCAGTACACAATGAGAGTACTCTGACCACCTCTGCACAGTGAGGATTGTGGATCAGCTCTGATCATCTATCCGTGTGTGTGTGTGTGTCAGATCTGAAGGTAGACTGTCAACAGGACTTCCTGTCTGTGGTGTGGACAGTCCACAGACCTCAGGTCAGTCCTTCCTTCCTTCGTCTCGGTAACTGTTTCCCCTCCAGTCTATCGGAAACGGAAGCAGTCTTTAAAGTGGAACTCAACGACTGTGGTTCTGTCAGAGTGGTGAGTAGAGTGAGGGAGGATGAAGATGAGGAGGCTTTGACTCGCATCCTTCAGCTGTGTGTGTGTGTTTTTCAGGTTTCTGGAGATCACATAGTTTACAGGAATAACTTGACGTATGACCCTCCTGCTGAAGCCCTCGTCCAAGGCTTCACCACCCCAGTGGTCTGTCAGTTCCACAGGTGGGTGCTGTGTGTGTGTTTGGGGGGGGGGGGTCACTTCTGGCCCATGTGACTGACTGTTGATTTCCTGGTCCAGGCCTAAGGACTGGTACCGTCAGCTGTATGACCCAGTGTTGGACACGTATGCTCAAGGGGGGCTGCTCTTCCACATCGGTCTAATGAACAGTGAGTGATTCTTCAGCTCAAACAACCTCATTTTATTTCTGTAGCTTCAAATCACAACAGAAATCCAACTCATTTTTTTATTTATAGAGCCCCATGTCACAACAAGGTTTTCTCCCAGGGCTTTACAGATTTGATTAAAAGAAATATTCACAGAGCTAAAGTCCCAAGCTCCTCCCTGTCCTTAGACCCTCCTTTTTGACCAGAAAAACTTGGTGGGAAAGAAATGTGTGCATCACATGTGTCCTGTAGATGCATGGTTTTGCAGAGCAGAAGACTGTAATGGATGACTTTTGATCTACTTCAAGGTCAAATGTAGTTTCAATGACACGATCACATTATCAGAATGTGACATTTCCACAAAGATTCCTGTTTCACTAGATTTTGAAAGGGTAGCATGTTCTATTGTAAGGTAAGATGAACAAACGCACCATCAAAGTATGACTGAATAGAAGTATCTTTGTTTTACACTCATAAAATAAATCTGACTTTTATTTCTTTAGAATGAGCAGAGGCTCCTCATTTGCAAAATCAAGAAATTGGTGCTGACTCATGACCCCAACGACTACATAATTCAGTCCAAATTTAAAATGTGAAAGGGGAAGAGTAAAAAGGGAACCTGGACATTAGAGTCCTGCAGGTTTTCTGTTTCATCACTTGCTGATTAGTTTTTCCAGGTGTTTCAGTTAATATTTAAAGGGAGGCTGTCAAATGATTTAAATATTGATTAATCACACTTGCTTTGGATTAATTTTGATTATGATCAAAATATTGTCAGTCGACTGTTTACTAACTCAAATTTCCCACTGAGATGCAGATGTGAGAAGAAATGTGCTAAAATTCATAAAAAAAAATAAACAAACACAAAATTGACTAAAAATCCAAAATGTGTTTGAACTCAACAATACAGGTGAAAATTATAAAAATAACCAAACATATTCAGAATATATATGCAGTTAACATGTAGATTCAACAGTTTGAACAAAACTGTTCCATTGAATTGCATAAAATGTTTTTATCATGACAGAACTAATTTAAAGATTAACTGTGAATCAAAGTTCCATCAGCAGTGGGTGTAACCATACCTGTTAAAATGTCACTAATTTTATGAAGGCTGGTATTTTCCATGTTGTCCAAGGACAACAGTTGAAAAATAGCTTTTTATGCTACTACGGTCACATTTACATAAATGTTTACCGTCCCTGATGGATAAATGTGCTTAGAGCAGTTGGTACAGATGGGTAATTATCCCGGCATGGAAATCTATTTGGTACTTTCTGCCAAAATGTCAAGTATTTAACACTGAATGTGTCTTTTTGTTTTTTCAAGACTTTTCATTAGTGGTTTTGTTTCATGTCTATTCCATCCAGATGAAAAGCTGCAGATGCTTGTATTTTTTTTCCTTTATTGTGGAAAACATGGCCGTTGACATTGAATTGCAGACAACTTTAGACCATCTTTACTAACCTGCGGGTGATATTCCTAATCTAGATCATGGGTCTCAAACTTGTGTTGATTTTGCACATTCAGCCTAATTGAATCTCCAATGGGTCAGACCAGTCAAAGAAAACCTAAGGAAAACTACACACTTTTGTCATTGTGAATGAATGAAAAATGAATGAAATTTTGAAATTTTTGTAAGTTATCCAAATGCAAAAAGTGAAACTAAGGTCAATTTTAATATTCTGACTGTTTAACATTAGTCCGTGTTTTATTATGGATCAGTTCTATAGAGACATAAACTGTTAAAATTGTCTAATTTTCTTTAGACATTTCAGGTTTTTAAAACATTTTTTGTCACAGGATAGTTTGTAAATGTCTATTTTTTTTTTTTTGGAGTAACACAATGACAAAAATTTGAAGTTGTCATTGATAGGCAAAGAAGAAAATACTCTTAATAGGTTATGCTCCTCATCCCAGACCTGCATTGGAACTATTGGCAGGCGCATGTTTGAGACCCTTGTTTTGAAAAACCTGCAGCTCAGTGCCTTTAAAACTGAGCATTTTTGAGGCTTTGGTTGCTAATGGGGGTATAATGGTAGAAACTGTAGTGTCATGGACCAGTTCAACCTGGTCATCTCTGCTATTCCAGAAGACTTCTCTGGTCCGGCTGAATCCACGGCTTTTCCTCTGGGCTCTATCATCCCCATCGTGGCCAGTGTGGAGCAGAGATCCCATCAGCCACTGCTTCTACTCCTGGAGGAATGTGCCGCCACCAACACACCAGAGCTGTCTCCTGGAAGCAGCATGCATGTGGTCATCACCAATAACGGGTATTCTGACCAAATGCTGATGATGGGCAGCAGTTTTTCCACCCGTTAGTCAGTTTGTGAAGACGCACCTGAACCACTGCCCTCAGGTGAATGCCTTCCAAATCAACTCTGCCATAAATGGGCATGTGTTTACAACCCAAACCGTTGCAGGGTTTTTCCAGAGTAAAACGATGAAGCTGTTCCTGCTGTGGAACTCCAGAAGACCCAGTGATGATTTGGTTTGTAAATGGATGAGGACACTTGGCTCAGGTGCAGATGAACGGACTGGGGTCATGACTGGGGTTTGATGAAAACTGAGCACCATGGTCCACCGCAGCTTAAATGTTCTTCGGTGTAGATGTTCTGTGTCTGTCTATGATCATGAACTTCTGTAACTTGCAGGTGTTTCATCGATGGGATAATGTCCCGTTCAAAGTTTGAACAGAGACAAAAATCCTCAGAAATCCGGATGTCCCTTCAAGCATTTAGGTTTGCTCAAGGACAGGAGGTAATGTTGAGTTGGACATGACAGACGGATGCTTGATCTATGATCAATAGAATATTAAAATTTTCACCTTCTCTTTGTAGATCTTCCTTCACTGCAAACTTGTGGCTTGGGATCCCAGTAACCTGGACAACACCAGGAAGGCCTGCAACTACAACCCAGAGCACGGGTACGCTCTTTAACCCTGACAACTCTCTAACTTCAAAGGTGGGGTGTGGGGTTTTACAAGGGTTTGAGCAGCTACAGTTTGCAAGTTCACAAGCTCCACAACAATGTGCTTGACTCCAGTGATGCGCTATCCCTCCAGAAGGGCTCCAATTCATACCAATCGATTAAATTTACTAATTTGTTGGTCATAAAACAGTCTTCCATTGAATCGTACATTCTAATGGAACTAGCTCTGGTTTCATTTCCTGCACTAGTGCAAATAAAATTAGCTCAACTCTGGCTTTGTTTCCTGTACTAGAGCTAATAGACCTAGCCTAGCTTTAGCTTCAAATCTCTGAGACTGTGTAATGCAGAGGGAGGGTCAAATGTGAAGTTTGACATATTGCTGTTCAATCATTGGAGTGGGGGCTCAAATCTTTTTTCCTAGTTCTCTGTTCCACAGGTGAATATAGTTTAGTTTTTGTTTGGTGTTTAAGTGGTTGCAAAAGTTGCCTTTATTTTTAAGCCCAAAAATGCTCCAGGAAAACTGCTTCCACCTTTTAATTTAATCTAAGAAAAAACAGAATAGTGGCAAGAGCAAAAATGAATAATGGCAATTGGTGTAATTTGAAAACGAGTCTGAATTGGAAACATAAAAAGTACCTGTAACATGTGAAATATTAAACTACTGTGTACAGAAAGATCTTTGAAGAAAATTACACTGGAACCTAAATTCAAGAGTTGGAATCTAAATGTACATCTGTGTGCCATAATTGCAGCATTTTTTAAATAGTATTCTAGGCTATGGGTGTCAAATGTAAAAGGCCCGGGGGCCAAATCCAGCTCACCAAAGGGTCCAATCTGGCCGTACGATGATTGACAGTAAAGATATTAACAGTGTAAAAATGACAGAATTCAGGTTCTAAATGCAGGATCTACATTGGGTCAGCGGTAAAGTATAATAATCTATAAATAATGAAAACTGCAAATTTAATGCTAAAGTCAAATTACATGCAAATCTTTATTCACAAACCATCCCCTTACAAAAACTTAAAATACCTGAACTAATATAAAGCAGCTGAAATATCTTCAGAGAAGTGTCATTTTACAAATAGTCTGCCTGTTAAATATTTTGTATTTGTAATGTAAATGAGACAGAAAACACAATACTGAGACAGAAAATGCTTCAAATGTCTAATTTTTCTTCAGATGTGTCCAGTTGTGAATGTTCATGCTTTGAGGGAAACATTAGAGATGTAAACATTATCATAATGTGATTTTACGTTTTCATTGGTCTAGTCCTTTTTTAGTTAACTAGTGCAGAGGCCATAGAAAATGTGAGATTGTTTGCTACTAATGTGTTGTGGAAGTGGGGGTAAATTTACCACTTTCGGAAACCATTCCTAGACTGTACTTTCACCTTAGTTTTGAATTTGCCTGCTTTTAATTTCTCACACACTGGCTTCACTGCCGCTGCCACCTGTGTTCTGTCTTGTCTAAACTAAGCAGCCAGCGAATGACCAGATCAACAGGCTATTGTCTGATTAAAATGTATTTTAGTGTCATTTTCGTTTGTTTGTTTGTTTACTTTTGGAATAATATGCAAAATGGGTTTGTTTTTTTTTTAACCGCAACCCACCCACATTTAATTAAATATTTTTTATTGTCCTGTCATCCACCCGATCCACGGTTGATCTGCACCACCTGTGGATGTGCGGTTCAACTGCGCATCTCTACTACTAATGTGATGTGGAAGTGGGTGAAATTAGTTGAAAGGAGCAGAAAGAAAGACTATAATAATTAGTTGGGGCTGTTTTGGAAGTGTACTGGGATCAGAGTATGATAATGGTGTAAGTTGTTACTGCTGGTGGAATTCGTAAAATGAATGCATGAAAATCTGCAAACTGTCTGTATAGACTCTATTTCCACGATTTTGTATACATGTTCATGCCTTAAAAGATGAACGGAGGATGGCTTTGGAAGCATTTAATGGAAATGACATTTTCGCTCTTCTTCCAACTGAGTTTGGCAAGAGTTTGATCTGTCAAAAAATGGGACAAGTATAGAACCCATGGTTGTGGTTGGTATCTCCCCTGGTTGTGTTGGTAGAGAACAGAGGCTGGTAAACGGGGGCTTATGGCAATGGAACTGGGTGGAAGAAATGACATGTTGTAAGCTAGTGTTCGAGAGCCCTGAATTATGGCTGAAGGATAAATAGGGAACCATGCTTTTCTCTCTTCACCAGAAGAACTTGGTGGCCATTGTAGTAGATGAGGTTCACTTCATGTTTAAATCCCTCTTGTTGTGTATATACCTGATGCAAACTATTTTCGCTAAATAAGCAGCTTGACTACAACAAACTAAACCACAGAAGTCCATACTGATAGCAGGTGACGGACAGATTGTTCATCTAATCGCATGTAAGGATATGAGGTCCTTTGAAAACCGATCGGTTGCTGAAGGGTCGGCAAATTTGAAACGATAAAATTAGTATATCTTTACTGTTGTAATGCCGTGAAATTCTGGACTGCAATCTGCCATAATACTGGAAAGTCACCCTCCAAATGTTGGGTCATTTGGAGTTGTGCCGGTGTTGGGCGTTCCACAGACGGTACACACTAATGAGATTTGTTGCATCATGGATATTGGGTTGAATGTGGAACTTGACAAACATCACTTTGACATCTCTGCTCTAGATCATATTAAACTGCCCATACAGTGAAATGTGAGCCACACATCCTTGTGGATTCTCTTCTCAGGTGGGAACTGCTGGATAACCCTGTGTTAAGTCATTTATGCTCCTGCTGTGACTCCAGCTGCTCATCCAGGAAGACCAGGAGCCCACTGAAAGGTATTTGTGCTCTGTCAAACTAGAGAGCAGTGCACTGTCAGAGCTCTGGGGAAGTAGGCGGTTTGAAATTCAAGACAGAGTAGAAAAACATCCCTTTACTTGTAGAAGCAGAACACTACTCTAGAGGTGGTCAAAGTACTGACATTGTTTACTCAAGTGGAAGTATACAGCTACTGGTGTAGAAAAAAAATTACTCTGGTAAAAGTACTTTTTTTTTTTTTTTTTTTACCTAAGTGAAAGCACAACTTAATTGTAATAAAGTAAAACTGCATTTTTTTGCTATGGATGAAATACTTGCATATAAAAAAGGTGTAAAGTCTCAAAAGTATTAAAAAAATAAAGTAAAAAATTATGATTGAGAAGTCATAGGTGGAGTGAGAAAAATCTATTTCTCTCCTGTGTATCCCCCTGTGGCAAATCAAAAGGTTCTGTACAACAAATGTCTGTATAGTCAGTCATTTCCATTCCACTGTATTTGATTATGTATTGCAGACTAGCCCCAGTGCTGCCAACATTATATCCTTTAATTTCCACCACTGGGAGAATATTTACCTTTTTTTTTTTTTCAATATACAAGTTAGAAAATCAAACATCTGATCTGATCCAGATCTGTTGTAAACACTTTTCTGACCAATAAGTGTTTATCACTAGTTTATTTTCCTGCTTCAGATAAGGTTCAATAAATCTAACTCTATTAATCAAAGTAGTTTAAGTGAACAAGAAGAAACTCTCAGACAGTTACAGATTAAAAAAAAATAATGCAGTAATTATGTTTGTCTTTCACACCACTGGTTAAATCTGTCATATTTTTTTCTACAATCACTCTAGAGCAGGGCTCGTTTCCACATTCAGCTTCATTTGATCTCCAAAGACCAGGAAAATGGAAAACATGACTACTCTATATTTGTCGTTTTAGAGCAAAAAAGACAATATAATTATGAGAATACTTTAAGAAGTTATCCAACTGCAAAAAAGTTAAATATCATAAGAAAAATAAGGTTAATTTTAACAACATTCTGCCTCAGTTCATCACTAGTCCATGTTTTATGGAACACTTCTACAAAGACGCTAAACTCTTAGTAACAGAAGCAGAAAGTTCAACTTGTCTAATTTTCTTTCGACATTTCAGGTTAATTTGTATTAACAGGTAGATTGCAAATATCAATATTTTCATTACTTTTGCATAAAAATTCCAAGTTTGAAGTTATCATTTATAGGTGGAAAAAATTGTCATTAAGTTATGCTCTTCATCCCACGAGCTACATTTGGGCCCCAGGGCAGCATGTTTGAGACCCCTGCTGTGCAGCATGTTTGATTAATTCTGGTCTGTTTGGTATAACAATCAGTTTTGAACTAAATGATCTGGTATTGTGATCCTATCCAGCCTGAGTGAAGAAGGAATGCATGACTATGAACTACTACTATCAGGATAAATTAAATGAAAGTACACTGTAGTAAAGGAAGGAGATGAATGAATCCTGTTTTTGTTTTCAATCTCTTACAGATGAACATAAAATAACACGCACAGCAGTTCTTGGTCCTCTGACCATTATTGATGAAAATTCCTTAAACTCCTTTTAAGGTTGTATAAAATCCTAATTTTCTACATATAAATGTTGAGTCACTTACTTTCTACTGAACCTCTTTATTCTCCCGACAGATGGCTTCATCTTTGGATCATTGGTCTGCAATGGTTTTTATAGACATCTGGAGCTCAGCACATGCTTGATTATGTAAATGTCTCATAGACATTAAAGATGTATCAAAGACTTTAAGAAGACTCTCCTTATTCCACTTGTGTCTGGGTTGGTAGTGAGTAGGGGGGGGGGGGGTTAGTAGTTGTACCTTTTGGAAAGATGTTTTTTTTTTTTAATAAACTCAACAATACAATCATTCTGTCACAATTTAAGTCGGAACACATCACATGCACCTGGGTGGACTAAACAATCTGTTGGCGATCAGAGGTGATCAAAGTACTCGTTCTGTACTTGAGCTACTAAGCTACTTGTGTGGGGGGAAAAAAATACTCTGGTAAAAGTGGAAGTACTGATTCAACTCCTTTACTAAAGTAAAAAATTACAACTTGTTTAATTTCTTTGCCATGGATGAAATGATACTAACCATGAAAAAACAGGAATGTTTTAAAATTAAAAAAACCCTCTAAAACCCAGATAGTTCCAGAACTGCAGGCAACTTTGAGCAGTCAGGTTGCAGAGCAACTTTTTGCTTGTCTGCCAAATGTTTTTTTTTTTTCCTCTCTCTAACATGGGACCTTCTGCTCACACCTTTCTAATCCTTAACATCATTGAACACTGAAACTCCAATCTAAATGAAAAATTGCCGACTGTAAACCTCGTCTTAACTGACTTAAGACGGGGTTTACAACTTCAACAACCGCATATTGCCCTGTCAGGCTAAGGTTATGGGGTTAATGCCAAACGTTTATCTCGCACTAACAATTTCCCTATCGTTAAATCTTTCAACAATTCTATAATTTAGTTTGTCTTTCTAACATGACTCTTTGTCTATATAATGACTTACAGAATGCATGCATTGTTTTTTCTGAGTAGTGATGTATGTAGCCATCCTTTTTAAATCCCATTTTTTGTTAATCCATTTTTGATTTTCAGTCTCTGTAATTTAGTAATGTGGTAGCTGGGTGAAAGTTGTTTATGGTGAATTGTCATTTTATATACTGTTAAACCTTGGCAGGCTGTGCATTTCAACATTAGGTCTTCAGTGACATCCCATACATTAACTTCGCCTCTGTATAGACTAGTCAAGCAACACTTTATTTCAGGAGCATTTAAAACCGTCAAGTAAGCATTCACAACTAAGATTAGGAAACAAATTACAGACAGTCAAAAATAGGTGATTTTAAAGATACTAAACAAAATGACACTGATCTTAAACAAGTCTAATTCACAATGTGGCTCTCATATAAGACGCCAACCAGACAATAACAAAACAAACCATTCTTTGAAAATTAAGTTAAAAAAGATCTTTTGCATTTTTGAGACTAAGCTATACAACCACAAATAACTAAAAATGTTGCAATGACAGGAAATTAAAAAAAAATAATTTACTTACCAATGTAGTTATCCACAGTATCTGCTTCCTTGAAAATGAAGTCGAGCCTCCTTTCTTTCCTCTAGAACACTTCAGTGGCTGTTGTACAGTTTATCTGTGTGTCAGGTCCATCAGTCAGTTTGTTTTCTACGGACATGGAAGGCTAATGCTGAAAGATGTTTCTGTCAGGACGTGCTTTTGGCATAAATTTGAATACGCTGAACATGATTGTAAAACGGTAACAGCCGAACAGACCAGTGAGTAAAGTTGTCGCAAACTCTCGCTTAATTTGCTCTGAAGAAAATTATCCTTCGGCCATTATGGGTTAACGTACAGCTGGCTCTTGAATTTCTATGTTTACTTCATTTAGATGTTCTCCAGGTTGCCGCTTAATCCAATCACTGAACACGTATACACTCCTGATCAAAATCTTAAAACCAGTTTAAAAAATTACAAGAATTCATGTTTTGCACTGTTGTATCTTAAGGTTCTAAGTAGTTTAAAAATGCAAAAAGAAATGGGAACAAGAGACCAAATGTTTTGAGGTGGCAATTTATTGGAAAGACAATTTAACCGAAATAGGCTGTTCATCAGCTGATCCAAAGTTAAGACCACATCCTTTCAAAGCCCAAAGCTGCAAAAAATTGGATTCCATGTCATTTTCTGTCAAGTAATCACACTGTCAAGACCTCTTGATGGGGAAAGGCAAAAAAAACTCACTGCCTTTGAACGTGGCAGGATTGTTGAGCTGCATAGACAAGGCCTCTCACAGCGTGCCATCACTGAGTTTGGACGCAGTAAGGCCATTTTGCAGTTCTTCTTTTGATCCTGAGGTTTATGGACCAAAAAAATTAAGTGGGAGACCCAAAAAAATTCTCACAGGCACTGAGCCGGAGGATCCAAAGAGCTGTCCGTCAAGACACGGGACGATCCTCATCCCAAATTAAGGCCGTTACTGGCACCAAATAACCATCAGACTGCAAAGGAAGATCTTCAAAGGCCATGTCTCCTTCAGCGCCACAAAATTTCCTGTTTGGCCTTTGCATGGGATGTTCAAAGATGGAGGAAAGTTTTATTCTGACAAAGTTTAACCTTGATGGTCCTGATGGCTTCCAACACTACTGGCATGGCAAGGATAAGATTTTTTTTTCAACACGGCACAGCGGAGGGGGTGCCATCATGATCTGGGGTGCTTTTTCCTTCAATGGAACAACGGAGCTCAAGGTTGTGCAGGGACGTCAAACAGCACCTGGCTATGTGGAGATGTTGCAGCGGGCATCCCTCATGACTGAGGGCCCTCGTCTGTGTGGTGACGACTGGGTTTTTCAGCAGGACAATGCTGCAATTCACAATGTCCCTCTGACAAAGGCTTTTTTCAGGAGAATAACGTCACTCTTTTGGATCATCCTGCATGTTTCCCTGATCTAAATCCAATTGAGAACATTTGGGGATGGATGGCAAGGGAAGTTTACAAAAATGGACATCAATTGACACTTGCATCAAGCCTGCAAACACATATTTTTGAAGTGAACAATAACGGTGGAGCTACTCATTACTGAGTCTGTTTTTGAGACTTTAATTTCTGTTTTAGGGTTTTTTTTTAGCTATGGTCTTAAACTTTTGATCGGCTGATGAACAGCCTATTTCAGTTAAATTGTTCTTTTCAATAAATTGCCTGCTCAAAAAATTGTCTCTTGTTCTCATTTCTTCTTTTTGCATTTTGAAACTCGGAACCTTCTTATGATACAACAGTGGAAAATGTAAATTCTTGCAATTTTTTTTTACTTTCCTTAAGATTTTGATCAAGACTGTCATGTTCAGTGTAAGACCTTCTAGCTTGCATTGGGATGCAGAATCCAGATCTGATTGTCTATTGTAACCTAACTGGTCCAGTTCACTTACAATGCAGGGGTCTCAACCAAATGCAATTTACCCGACAACACAAGCTAGCTGAAATATAATTGGTTAACTCTACCATAAAAAACACCATTGGAAGTCACTCGACTAAGTGGAAATAATATGATGTAAAGAATACAGAGAATAAACAATCATTTAGTTTACATATTTATGAAAATAAAACAAATGTACTTTTCTGAGCATGTTTAGGCCAGCAGAGAAGGCCTTGCCAGCCCTAACGGCCCACCACTGACTGCTGGTTTTAAAAAAAAAAAAAAAAAAAAAACTGGACTGGACTTCCAGTATGACTGGAGCTATAGTGGCGCTGTTGTCCTTGCAGATGGATACTCTTGAATTTCTTTACGAAAAAATATGCAGTTGAAATAAAGCCATATAACAACATTAAAAGTTTAACACCTGAACTGCCTTTTGTGTAGTTTTATTCTTCAATGCGACTTTCTGCTATGTAATGTTTGTCTTTGTCATGATATAGACTTTTTAAATATTGCGTCATTTTCTATTGGTAGATGCTAGATTGGAACAGACAGTCTGGGGGTGTGACGAGGACGGCGCTGTGCAGAAAGTTCTCAAGACGTTCAACACGATTTCAACAGTCCAAGATGGGATCGTAATATTGTAAATAGTTACATTTCACACTTTTGAAAGATGACCGACCTGTTGAAAGAAGATCTCACAAAAATATATAGACCACTGAGGGCGACTCTTGGCCTAAGTTTATTTTTTCAGTAGACCGTATGACAAAGGTAAAGATGAATGTAATATACAAAACAGTGTGTGCAATGCTCATGCGATCAAAAGCATTTACCATTCATTTATTAGTGTAGAAATTACTGATTGTACACAGCTGGACAGTGTAGTAAAAAAATAAAGACTTGAGGTTAGAAGTAAAGTGTAACAAATCCTTAGTGTTTTATTAACCAAACGACAAAAAAGGGAAAAAAAACAAAATTCATAACTATACAAGGAGGAATCTTTAGATGTAGTCAGCAGCCCTGGCAGATAGAAAATGGTGCGCTTTTATAGACAAGTTTATGCCACAAATCCTGGGCGGTGACATACCATCCAGATATGCATGTTATTTCCGCCAAAGTTTCGCAGTGTTTGCTAATGTGAACAGAGTTCGATTGCTCGCTGTTTGTGAGCTATAATGTCCTGGGAACATAGTTTTAGTACTTTGTCTGGAGATGGAGTTATTATCCCCCACCCGAATGTGGTGCACACCTGGAGGATAATATGAAGATGTGGCCCAATGTAACTTACAGCAAGATTTGTGCGTATTTCATGGACTCCATTGCAATAGACAGGAAAGCTATAAACAATCTGAAAGGCGTGGTGTATCAGTATCTGCATATAAAGCACTAATATATAATAAATTGTACTCTCTCTCTCACACATACACACACACACGGATAGGGCTGCCAACTGCGTGAGGGGAAAATACGGGACACTATGGCAAATCCCATCAGATTCACAGACCTCTGATTTTTTTATGTAATCATCAATGGCAAAATAAGAATTTCGTCTCATTTAAAGCTCGGCTCAATACCGGACGTAAGTTTGTTTTTAATATGGGATGTTTCTGTATTTCAAGGGATGTTTGACAACCCTACACACAGAGCACTGTTGGCAATCTGTTAATCCAACGCACATACAGCTCTACTGTCTATGAACATTAGCTTATATGCTAATCAGCTGTTTTAACAAAACACCGGTGGCTATGTTAGTGTATGACAACTTCACAATTAACACTATTGACAGTTTCATAGCTAAAGCTTTCATTTCATATCTAAAGTTGCTGAACTTACCATCAGATTGAAGTTTAAGTCGCTTCTAAGGGAGATAGTAGTCTTCTGAGTGAGTCGTCGCCTCTTTGGCTGTGTAAAGCCAGTGTATCCCAAAAATAACTCTAGAAACGGGTTATTAGTTGGCCTTTTGTCCACAAAGTGATGGGAACATGCAAAAACATTGCGGGGTGGATACTTTAAATTCAATGCCCGTGATTCAGAGGCTTGCGAAAAAATGAAAACGACGGAGGGCATGAACATTGCTTCTTTGTGGCAGGTTTGTGGTTAAAACACTCTCTATCTAACCTCTCGTTCAGGTGTTTTCTTGAATCTTTACAACCAACGACAGCACACATAGGTCCCGAACCAATTTTCCTCTCGTAGATATCCAGAATTTTTCTCACTGAATCACTGCATTTATATCGGAGTTAACCAGTAAAGTCAACTGGAGGCTGCCAGAAAAGAAGTGAAGAGCATATTCAGGAAGTAAAGCTGAAATGGCTCAAAAACTTGTCTATATCCTGCCCTGGTGTGTTTCATTTTACTGCCAACAGCAGGGGTCCAAGAGAAATCTTCATACAGATAAACAATATAAATACAAAAACATTACCCATTTCAAGAACAAGGTTGGTGTCACTTGTTTAATGTTAATTTATTCAATAATGAATAAACTCCTTATAATAATCTATCTTATATAAATATATATATTCACCCAACACCAAACACCCCTCTTCTTATCCTACCCTTGGTCTTTCCCAGAACCTTTTAAGAGACATTTGCAGCCAGGGGATCTGGATGATCTTTCAGTCTTGGTCCTGGATCCACTATCCTGCATGTTTGAAATGTTTCCCTCTTCTTGAAGCTGAAGGTCATTATCAGGTTCTAGTGTTTGGTGAAAGGCTGATGATTTGAATCAGGTGTGTTGGAAAAAGGATCCATCTAAAACAGTGGGTGTCAAACTCATTTTAGCTCAGGGGCCACATTGAGTCTAATATGATCTAAACTGACCTAAACAAGTAAAATCATGTAAATAATAGCAGAAAAAAAACTTGCAAAGAATGTGAACTCCAAAGTGTTCGCAGTGTTTGAGTGAAAAAAGAATAAAGAAAATGTCTCCATCTATGAACATAAACGGTAAATGGACTGCACTTATATAGTGCTTTTCCACCTTCATGGTGCTCAAAGCGCTTTACATTAGCTTCACATTCACCCATTCACACACACACACACACTCATACACCAGTAGGTTTCTAAGGTCAGTCCTACTGGGGGCCTAAGTGAGGGTTCAGTGTCTTGCCCAAGGACACTTCAATGTGTGGACAGCCAGAGCCTGGACGCAAACTGCCAACCTCTCGGTCATTGGGCAACCCACTCTACCAACTGAGCCACAGCCGCCCTGAAGTTGAAGTTGTGTAGGAGAGGTTGGAGAAGGCAGCAGTTGCCACTCAAAGTGCAGACTCAGCTGCAGAGCAGGCATTTATTTTTAATTTTTTTAAATAATCATTGTTTCTTGTGTGCATCATGACTTCTATCGCTATTTATTGATGTGCAAAAATGTGTCTATAGCTTCCAATGGAGGACCTTCCAAATGTAATGAGCAAGAGGAGGAGGAAGACTTGGCAGAGGAACATGTAAGTTTACAATCATGGGATATGTATGATGTATGTAATTTAATTATGGGGTACATACAATTTGTCTAAACTCTAGTCATCTTTTTCAGCCAGCTCCTTCACACAAGACGTCCAATCGAGGTGCTTTTTGAGGAAGAGGACAGAGAGCTTCTCATAGCGATGTCTGGGGGGGGGCAAGCGTGAGTATGTATACAAACCCAGCCACACTCATACTCTGCAGAACACTTCAAGAAGAACACTTTATTCATTTACTTGTTATTTTTGAGCATACATTTTGCATTCAGAAATATCCAGAAAAGAATAAAGAAATTATATCTTGCCCTATATAAAATAAATAAATAAAAATAAAATAAATGATATGGCACATTCCCCATGTCCAGGACACTGCTACGCTGACTTGCTTTATGTTCACTGGCACTCACACTAGCTGCTTCCTACGGCGCACACAAAACATAACCTGCTTTGTATTCACACTAGCTTATAAAGACTAACACTTCAAATGGCATATTTTCTAAGATAAATTGTTAGTATGTTCCATATGGTGGTTTATGTACATTTATACAATGGATTTCTAAATATTATGTGGCAGAATGCAGGTTACATGTAATGATTTTATCGATTCCATGTAAAATGCCCAAAGACTGAATACATTCTACATCCTTTTTTGTGCAAAACAAGACCTGTTCCTGCTGCAGAGACTTAAAGTTGCTGCACACTTGTATGCACTGACATTTAAAATGATATAGTTATAAATATATGGTTGCTGGAAGTTCAGCAGCAGGTTGACGTCAGTGGACCAGTTTTTATGCTCAAAGAGATTCAGCCCTTTGATTCCCTGTATTTTTTCCTCGTACCATGTCTTTGCGGTTGGATTTACTTTTAGGTGAACAGTGAACCAGGTATGGATCACTGTTGTTTTCATTAGTCCTCTGCATTGTCGATGTTAACTTTGGCTTTTAATGAATTTATGTGATTATTTACGAAACGCACGAAGGGCGTCATGTTGGATTCTGTTACTTCCGTGCGGTTTCCGTATATGATCTACTATCGACCGCATCTACTTTGTGTATTTATTGCATTTCTGAAAGGTCTTGTGACAGCAAAGCATATTCCATCATATCACAAAATAAGGCGGGTCTTGACTCAGACCCGCCAATTAGAAGAGAGGATACTGCTCGCATGCGCAAAGGCAAGGTGCGGATCTGATGATCGACATTTCAGTCATCTGGTAAACTATCAATTTATATCGAACGGAAACACAGGTGGGACACTTCACCAGGAAATTATCAGGACACATGCAGATTTTAATTACACGAACAGTTAGTTTGTTACTCCTACTATGACTTTCATGGTTTAGCGAGCAGGTAGCTAACACCTGGAGTAAGTTCTAGGCGGTAACAGAATTAGCTTAAAAGTTAACTAAATGTGATCAGTGGATCAAAGGTGCATTATTGAAAGAAGTAATTATTACGACCTACTTTATTTTGGAATGTTTCACAGGAGTGAATGGATGTATATTTATATAAAATGTAAAACTCCTTCAGTTAATGTATGTCCTAGTTTTTGCATCAGTAATGGAAGTAATGGTCCTGTTTTCTGTTTTTATATGCATTTTCAAAACACTTAATATATGAAATAAGTGAAGTATAGTTTTGCAAATGATGCTTTTATAAGTAGATAGTAAGCCTTTACTTGTAGTTTTGTTTTTTTGTTTTTTGCATATTGGTACAAGTACTTTTACTTGAGGGAAGCATCAGAAAAACATCCCACACAATCGCGGTGTCAGTTTTGTGGGTTACGTTGAAACAGTGTTTGTGCAGACGTGGAAGTAATTAAGTACAAGTACGTCCTTTACTGTACTTAAGTTCATTTTTAAGGTATCTGTACTTTACTTGAGTATTTGTTTTTCTGGGAACTTTTTACATTTACTCCCTACATTTTTGTATCAATAGCTACTTTATACTCTTTACATTTATATAAATATCTGTACTTGATAATCTTTACATTCTCAAAATAGACAAATGTGACAGTATGAAAAATAAGTCATGAACCAGAAATTGTCTTACTATCTCATAAATCTGACATTTTTTATCATAATTTTGACTTTTAATTTCACAATATACATTTTTTATCTCATAATTATGCTTTTTTTAATCTCCTATGTCCTATGTCTCCAATGTCCTGTCCATACTCACTAAACTGAGTACCACGACCCAATAAAACATAAAACAATCACCTACACTAACTCACTTTCAAAAGCTTTATTTTTGACATTTTTATGTTTTTCCCTGTTTAAATCAGTATTATTTCATCCATAGCAAAAACTTTTTTTACTTTATTACAATTCAGAGTTGTACTTTTTTTTTTTACTTCAGTAAAGGGGTTTAATCAGTACTTACCAGAGTATTTTTTCCACACAAGTAGTTGTACTTCTATTTAAGTACAGAATGGGTGTACTTTTACCACCTCTGTTTGTGCATTAATCATATGTGTCTCTATAGGCAAAGAAATAGACTGGACTAAGAATGGACTGGTTCCACTGTAACCATTGCTTCACAAGAAATGGGACAAAGTTCGCGGTGTCCAGCTGTGGCCATATATGCTGTGAAAACTGCATCATATCCAGTAAGATAAATAGATTTTATATTAGTATGGCACATTTGTAAAAGACCATTTTGTGTGTAAGTATATGGTGATAGTTTGGGTTCTTGAGATGGAACATGGGTAGAACAAAGTTGGATACTGTATAGAACATGTGAAATTAATCTTTTATACTAATTTAAGTCTGTATATTACAATAAAATAGTAAAAAATAGACACAATATAATCTATAATAAAAAATCACAATGTAATCTATAATAATTGCAATGTGACTGGGGCTGAATGATTTTAAGAAGAAATTGAATTGCAATTTTTCTGGCAGATATTGCGATTTCAATTTAATTCATGATTGTCTTCAAATCAAGTTTCAATGGTTCAGCAACATTTGGTCCAAAACGATAGATTGTTCAGCCCTAAATGTGTCTTTTCATCAAGTCTACTTATTTTATATGCTCAGGTTTCATGGCTAAATATATATATATATATTTTGTGTCTTTGTCCTCTCACACAGAGAAATGTAGTGTATGTGGGTCAAGCTGCAGTTATCTGCCAATCCGAGATGAGGTTGGTGAATATTTACACAAGCTTCCTGAATGATGCTACTAACCAAGTATAACTGCCAGTGCCTTAAATCTGTTTCTTAGATGAAACCACATGAAAAAGTGTTTTTTAAAGACCCCATAAAGTTCATCCAGTCACAACAGGAGCACATATCACAGGTACGTCTCTTAACACCCACTTCCACTTTTTCTTTCATTTCTCACATCATCACCATATTTTAAGACGGTGCATTTCTTGAATCTTATGTTATCATAATCCTTTATCATTGAGTCATTGTTTGCAAGCACCGGGCGCACCTCCATGCCATGCCCTCACACGGCTGTGGCTCAGTTGGTAGAGTGGGTCGTCCAATGACCAAAAGGTTGGCGGTTTGCGTCCCGGCTCTGGCTGTCCACATTTCAAAGTGTCCTTGGGAAAGACACTGAACCCTGACTTAGGCCCCCAGTATGACTGACCTTAGACCTTAGAAACCTACTGGTGTATGAATGTGTGTGTGTGAATGGGTGAATGTGCAGCTAATGTAAAGCGCTTTGAGCACCATGAAGGTGGAAAAGCGCTATATAAATATAGACCATTTACCATTTACACGCTGGTAGCAAAAAAGGCCACCTGAACATAGGAGAAAACTATTGATTTTAAATGTTTATTTAGTGATTTGATCCTCATGTTATTCATGTGAGAATGAGGGTCATAACATCCAACGCAAGCTTTTTTCTGTGGAACCCCCCCCCCAAAACATTCCAAATCGCACCCTGCCCTTATGCAGTCCAATGCATATCCTTTCCCACTCTCCATCCTCATTTATATATAAATCCAGCTCCCAATTTTTTTTAATATAAAAAGTATTGTCTATTGTATCCAGCGGCAGTTTTCTATATATATGGGAAGCATGCTTTTTGTTGGGTAGTTGTTTGTATTTTTTGTTTTGTTTTATTATTAGTAGTTAATTATGGTCATATTTTACTGCTCTGACCCAATGTAGATCTAATTATTCTTTATATAGAACCTGAATTAAAATCATTAATTTACTACATTCTTAATATCTTCATTGTTCTTTATCCTATGGGCCTTATTGTACCCTTTGGTGGGCTGGATTTGGCCCCCGAGCCTTATGTTTGACACCTGTACCTTCGAGCATTATCTTTCCGCATCTTCTGACATTCAGTGGTTGATCTAACGCATGAAAATCTTTCCATTTTTTATGTCATATAAGTCAGTTTATAAAGCCACATTTACAAAAACACATGTAATGACTTGAGCGTTGAACTTGTGGCCTAAAATAGTCAAACAAAGAACATGTTCATCAACATGATACAAGCAGTAAAACACAGCTGGTATATTATGCAGAGCAGTCCTCAGTCAAACACACCCAAACATGTGCTAAGGCAGGGGTATCAAACATGTGGCCTGAGGGCCAAATGTGGCCCACCAACAGTTCCAATGCGGCCTGTGGGATGAAGAGCATAATAACCTATTAAATGACTCCATATTTTCTTCTGTTTTTTTTGCCTATCAATGATGACAACTTCAAATTTGTCATTGTTTAACTGTAAAAAAAAATGTAATTATTAAAATATATTTACAGGGTTCTCGCAAGCGCATTTCAGTGTAACAATGTTGTGCTCAGATTAGCACTGCTACGCTGTCATCTTAAAATGTTACGCTGTGATTAAGGCTGCTACACTGCCTTTCAAGTTATTCAAGTTATTTTAAAGAAATGTGTACATGTTAAAACAAGGTACAGTGAAAGTTAATACGGGTGGGTAGTGGACACGGAAGTGACAAAATAAAAGCATATTCATGGGTGAAACTGTGGATCCGTGGTTGATCCACGCAGCCAAATCATTTTATTTTGAAAGGAGCTTTATATCCGCTCACAAATTTTCAAAACACAGGACGAGGCTTAACACACACCATAGGTGTTTCATTAGGCCAAACAAAATAATACGTGTGGTTCCGGTCACCCAACCGACCCAATTTTTTTATGACGAAAATGCCGACTATGTACACATTTTATCAGTTTGTCAAAATAAATTAAATATAATGAACCGGCCGACTGCCGACTCTTATCTTCGAAATTCCCAATAACTGATGATGAGAGAATTTATTTCTCCGAATTTAGTCCGTATTCATATTTACCAACATCTGTCACCTGTCTGACCACCGTGATTTATGACTAGCGACAAACGACGACCATATACATCGTGTCCATGTCCATCAAAACAACCCTCAATGCATGTGATTGCTGCGCAAGTTTTGATTGGCTGTTGGCCTCTTGATGAATCAGAGTACATGGTCTGTTAATTTCCCACTCACTTCACACCAGAGTCCTGCACGGGTTCGAGTACCCGTGGGTGAACCGCAGATTTTCACGAAACGGGTGAAAAATGTTGTGCTGTGTCGGATACGGGTTCGGTTCGGTTCGGACGTGGGTGATCGCGGGTCTAATTTGCGGTTCATCGGCTAAAAGGTTAACAACATTTTTATTTGGCTCTGCCTTGGATATGTCACTGTTCACTATATTCGTGGCAATAAATGTTTGTATTTAAGTTTGGCTATCTGACATTTTCTTTCGGGTTCGGGTCAGATATCGGGTTCATTTTTAGCGGGTCGGTTCGGATGCGATTTTTTTTCTCGTCGGAAAACGGGTCGGATACGAGTTTAAACATGACGGGTACGGGCGGTTGCGGTATGTCAAAATCAGAACCATGCAGGACTCTGCTTCACACTGCTTCAAAAACACCACCGTTTCTTTATTAATTGGGAAGATGGTTTCATATCTTTATGGAGCATCTCTTGGTCACAAAGACTTGTGTGCCTGGTGTGGGGAACCAAATACAAATCCTCTTCCAAAGCTAAAAAATAAATTTAAAACTGTACTCCCGCTCTGTCAAGATTGTGAGGAATGTCAAGAAGCCAGTAACAAAACAGCAGTATGGTAAGAGGAAATAAGTTGAACAGTAAATAGATAGCTGTATATGTCCACTAAAGCCTTCAATATTGGGGCCTTTATTTCATTGAAATAATATTTAGATGTGGATAGAATTTACATTTGTAGTTAAACTGTATTTTTGTTGAAAAAAAATCAATAAAATACAAAATGTTGATGTCAAATCAGATTTTATTGTATTTCAATCATCTAAAATTCATTTATGCTCTCTTAAAACATTCTGTAAATATACATGTACATGGCAAATCTGAGGCAATGTGTTGATTTTCTAACTGCTGGAAAGAATAACTGATATTAAATCTGAATTTTTGGAGCTTCTTTTTAGAAGACGGGTATATAAAATTGTAAATAAAATAAAATATGGATGACCGACCTACCTACCCAATTTTTCCTATCCATGTGATGGAACCACATATATTATTCTGTTTGGCCTTAAGTATGAACACGTACAGTGTGTGCTTTAACAGAAAATAAAGGTCAACAGTGAGCTCCTGGATAGAGAAAATGTCAGTTTAAGGGTCTAATGTACGTAAGTACGGGTTTGTAAAATGGATTGCAGGATCCTGTAATAGCAGTATTTCTGTGTCACATGACTCCCAGTCAAAATGTTAATCACTAATTAAGTCCTGTTTGGTTGTTCAGTTGACTTTACTTAAAATAGATGATTCCTTAACCCCTGACCCCTAACCCACTCCAGTGGTGGAAGAAACAGTCAGACCTCCCACTGCTGTCATATCTTCATTTATTCTACGGCCCTCTAGAACGTTGCGACAGCTCCCATTCACTTTGAATTGACGTTCCCAGCCTTCGGCGGGCGGATTATTTTCAATAACCGCCTGCTGCGCCGTTAACGCCCACTGCGCCGTTAACGCCCACTGCCCATGGCAACGAGTTTTGTCACTTCAGATTCACGTTACCATATCACTCCGCAGGTAGTTTGGCCACTTTTAAAGTAAATATTCACTACATTGTAACAGTTATTTTATCCAGTCTGTTAGAGTAGTTGCACTAATAAACTGTAATAACTCGCAGAATAAGCAGGATTATGCATATAATGCATAATGCCTTCGGCGTCGGGGTGCTGTTCAACCCCGTCGGGGACTATTTTTCTGATAGTAACTCATGGGGAATACATTATCCCTTGCAAAATACCTCTGTAAACTACACACCAGTGTAGCATCAGAAAGAGTTTGGGTCAAATCAGTGGATACAGTTTCAGTAACATTAGTGTTCTTAGACATGATCATGTTTTTCATTTGATTTTCCTCAAAAAGAAGAAAAAGCAATTATGTCAAACCTCAGCGTTATGCTCAATGTATTCTCACATTTGCAGGAATAATTTAACTTTGACATTTTTATCTTTTATTTTGTGTGTCTGAGGGAAAGTAAGTTTTGTATTTTAAAATGAGCAGAGTTTTACAAACCTGTTGAATTAGTCACACCAGATTATCAGTTTCACATTTAATTACTACCAGATGTCTACAGGTATATTGTCATTAATATCAGTTATCTACAGGTATATTGTAAAGACTTCAGTTTATGTTGTGTGAATGTACTATGCTCAGTAGTTCCTGCTCTATTGTCTCTGTGACACTAACTAAACAAAAGGATACACTTTTGAAATTATATTTGTGTTTCTTTTTCTTCTCAATAACAAAGTAAAACAAGTCCTTGGAGTTAAATTGTCAATTTGTATTGAATCAAACCAAATTAAATTGGTTTGAATAGAATCGTTTACAATTTTTTATGAATCGCACTGAATTGGATCATAGTCTCTGAATCGAGATTTGAATCGAATCGTTTTGTGACTGAAAGATTCACATCCCTAGTCAATAATGACCTAAATCACAAGCATTTGTAGCATCTGCGTGACGCTCATGGGCTGCCATCTTGGCCGGCCGCTCGTGAAATTTATATGAAGGCTATTGCACATGCATGTAGTGTTGGGCCGTCCTGGTTAATGTTACACTGTACAAAATTCCTGCTGAGAACCCTGATTTACAAACTATCCTGTACAATAAAATGTGAATAACCTGAACTAATGGGAATAACCTGAAATGTCTAAAGAAAATTTGACACAATTTGAACCATTTTCTGCTTCTGTTAGTTTAGTGTCTTTGTAGAACTGATCCAAAATAAAACTTATGGACTAATGATAAACTGAGGTAGAATATTGTTAAAATTACCCTTATTTTCTTTATGAAATTTAACTTGTTTTGTGTTTGGATGATTTATAAAAGTATTAAATTAATTCTTAATTATTGGGGTTTCTTTGCACTAAAATAATGACAAAAATGTGTAGTTGTCATTATTTATAGATTATTATGTTTTCATTTTACTGGCCCGACCCACTGGAGATCAAATCAGGCTGAATGTGGAAAATGAAGAAAATTATTTTGAGAGCCCTGCAGTAGAGTCTGATGATAGAAAAGTATGAAGGATTTAACCAGAGGTGTCAAATTAAGACATTAAAGGTATTATTCTTCTGAAAACCACTTTTCCATGCTCCTTTTGGAATCTGATGGGTCACCCTAAGTTACCAACACATGCTGCGTTTGAAAGTTGTGTGTCAGCTCCACTGGCTGTATTTCCCATTCATAGAAAACAACAGAGAAATGAGCCACTCAGGAAAAGCCTGTCCACATTACATCATGTGGACATTTGCGTCACCCACGTGGGGTTAACCCCATCCCCCAATTGCATTAGCATCTACAAGAGAAGATGGCGCCACAGTAGCTGCTGCACAAACTTGAAAAAAAAAATGGTGGAGCAAACTGGTTCACATGCTGTCTGTGGAAATAAAGCCTCATCTTTTTGCCTGTATGTTTTCAAAACAAGCAACAGCAGGAAACGTAGCTGGATCCTACTCTGGGATGGTGAACATACACAGGGGGAGGGGGGAATGTTCCTTCACGCACTCATTATCTGAACCAATCAGAGACACCTCATTATCGCATCATGGACATGTATGAGGATTAAGGACTGGAAAACTGTTGTTCCACCTCAAGTCATATTTCTACCCTCCAAAAACAGTTGGAAACAAAGCAACCCGCACATTTTTTTAAACAGGACCAACACACAATGCATTCAATAGCAATGGAGAACACAGCAATATTAATGAAATAACCATGGAATAACAACTTTAACATTAGTCTGAATTACTGGATTATTTTTGGATTATTTATTATTTCTTAAACCTCTGATTCAACTCCTTTACTGAAGTAAAAGTAAAAAAAAAAAAAAAAAAGTACAACGTCTCAATTGTAATAAAGTAAAACGTAGAACTCCATTTTTTATGCCATGAGGTAATATTTATTTAAAACCAGAAAAAAATAAGCGTTCAAAAGTGAGTTAGTGTGTAGATGATGTGCTGTACTTTTAGTAGTTTAGTTAACAGGACATTTAGGAAAAAATTCAAAAGTCATAAATAGAAGATTTTAAACAAATAATAAAACAAATTATGAGATAAAAAAACTCCATCTAAATCATGAGATAAAAAGTCACACTTATGACAAAAAAATAAAGAATTGTGAGATAAAGAAAAAGGTCAAAATTATGAGGAAAAAGTCAGAATTATGAGATAAGAAATGGATCATAAGTCCAAATTATGATATAGTAAGTCACAATTTCTGATTCATGACTTTTCATACAGTCACATTTGTATAGTTTGAAAAAGTAATTTGTCTATTCTGAAAATGTAAAGATATTTATAGAAATGTAAAGAGTATAAAATACAGATGTTTATCTAAATGGAAAGGGTCTTTACACTCTATCTATACTTTATACTTTTTACATTTATATAAATATCTGAACCTTAAAATAGAGTTGTTACTTTTCAAATGAAACAATGTGAAATATAAGTGGCTTCAGAGGGAAAATCAGTGAAGAGAAATTGTGAGTTTCTATATCATAATGTAGCCTATACTTTAGCTCATAATTAGGCTTTTTTTATTTCGCGTAGGACCTTCTATATGAAATAATGATGATATTTCATCTGAATTGTGACTTTTTTCCCATTTTTCCTAAATTTCTATTTTAAATTCCTAATTTTTAACTGTGACCTGCTTAAACAGATTTTAGAACAGCAATCCAAAAACATCATCTACACAGTAACTTTTTAAAGGCTTTATTTTTGGATACTTTTGAAACTTTTCTGTTTTTTTTGCTGGTTAAATAAGTATTTCATTCATGGCAAATGAATGTAGTTTTACTTTTGTACTTTATTATGATTGAGAAATGTAACTTTACTTTTACTTCAGTAAAGAATTTGAATCAGTACTTGTACTGTATTTTTCACACCAGTAACTGTACTTCTACTACAGTACAGAATGTGACCCACCTCTGGGTTTGATCATAGTAGTAATGTGCTGTTGGAAGTAAAAGCTAATTTACTGTCATTTATTGTAAAG
Source organism: Siphamia tubifer (assembly GCA_020466265.1). Taxonomy (NCBI): domain Eukaryota; kingdom Metazoa; phylum Chordata; class Actinopteri; order Kurtiformes; family Apogonidae; genus Siphamia; species Siphamia tubifer. Next base: position 43,360,977 of record CM035799.1, on the reverse strand, counting down.
ATGTTTTTTTCTTCCTCTTCAGATTGCAGTTTTTCAGCAGATGCAGATGGACAGAATCATAGCTCACTTTAAACACAAGGCTGTGGAGCTGGAGATGCATCTGAAGGAAGTCACTGAGCATTGTTACAGGTACTTTTAACTTCTGCCGCTCTGTAAATACTTTGTCATTGTAATTGTAATGTTGTTCTTTTCACTTCTGTTAACATGAGGCAACTCACGGACCTGAAAAGAGAGAACGCTGTGTTGAAAAAGCAGCTTTCAGAGCTGAAAAGAGAGAACGCTGAACTCAAAAAGCCTCTTTCACAGAGAAGGGTAAGTATTCTCAGTGGCTAATGAACTGGCTAAAGTTATCATCATCATTTGTCATGTGAATTTTCTGCTTTTTACAGGTTTCTCCAGGACAATTTCAAACCGAAGGGTAAAAGACACTTTCATTTTCAACACATTAAAGCAGGGGTATCAAACTCATTTTCCACATTCAGCCTGATTTAATCTCCAATGGGCCGGACCAGTGAAATGAAAACATAATAACTGGTGTTGCACCGATCAACCGGCTGCCAAACCGGCTGCCAATCATAATCAGCCGATATTTCCTAAGAATAGCTTGTTTATGCTGATCAAAATGCCGATCATGTGATGTAAATAACTAGTGATCATTTTCAAACATGCAAACGCACTACACAACAGGTGCATCTCATCTTTGACTGTTTCTGTACTTTTTAAAACATAGTTAATTAATAGTAGAAGTTTGGGAGACAACAGTGTGCCCACAGCAAATTAGCATAAGCACTGCCTTATTTGCTATAACACCTGAACCGAACACATCCACATTTCAACTGAACTTCGTCAAAATGGACTCAGAGCTTCTGTTTTGCTAACTGGTGAATACTAGCATCTGTTAGCACGTAGCCTCACAGGTTCTAATTATTTTTAGCAAATATACTAAGGTTGTATAATTATTGGGCTACATCTGCTCCCACATATTCAGGTGCATGCTCAACACCTCAGCCTTCTCTCATCCCCATTTATTGATTGATCGTTTAATCCTTTAACTCCTGAGACATTATTTCAATTAAATGTGCTGCTGTGAATTTGTCCTCAAAGCTGCTGTAAGTCTGTGTTTGTGTTCCTTTTCTTTAGGCGTTTTGTTTTACTGTGTTTTAGGTTCAAAACAGGTGGAATAACAGAGAAAACACGAAAACAGTTAAAATTGAAGAAGGTAGGATTAGGGTAGGAGTAGGATAGGAAATATTGGAATTTTGGCCCAGCAGGTTTTGTTTTGGGCTCTTAAAAATCAGTCCACATGCTTTTTGGCACTTTGTTTGATTCCAAACAAAAACAAGTACTCAGAGAATACCTAATATCACCCCTATTTTGTGCCAATCTCAAGTTTCTATGGCAACATGTTCTTGAATTAGAGCCAATAATGTGATTTTGACTTTTCTGCTAAATGCGACTTTGACCTTTGACCTCTTGCAATATTGATTATGTCGTTATATGTATGCATGTATCAGTGCGCGTAAGATTATTATAATATATCCAATGTTGATTAAGTTATAGCGTGATATGTCTATGTTTGACACACACAGCGTTATAGAAGTTCATTTTGCGACATGTCACCTTTGACCTCCAGACATCTCAAAAACTATTGGTCGTAGGTGATAACACCAATTATGAGAATTGTAGAAATATTCATTCTGCATCATTTGGTACCAATTTGAAAGTTCTGTGACAATGCTGTTCTTGAGTTATAACCGATAATGTGATTTTGAGCTTTTAGTTAATTGTGACCTTGGCCTTTGACCTTTACTCAAACGGATCATTGCATTTGATTATTAGCTATATGTATATGTCCATGTAATTTCATGGTGCTATCTCAAGTATTCATTGAGATATAGCATGATATGTCTTTGCAGACACACACACATACACACTGATGACAATAATCTCTCCCAACCAATGTTGCGTGAGATTAATTACACAGTCAAAACTTTGTAAAGATACAGTGGGTAAAAAAGGAAAAACATAGTAAAAACAAATAAATCCCAAACTGTTTATTTTTAGTCTCACTCACTGCTTTGTTTTGCTCCATTGTATGATCAGAGTTATGAATATTTAGAATAACTCATACATATAGAACACTCCTCAATCAGAAGTTAGAAGTTAAAGGGTTTTTAAAAAATGGAATTCATCCGATTACTCGATTAATCAATGAAAAAAATCTACAGAATACTTGATTACAAAAATATTTGATAGTAGTGCAACTATCTAGCATCAAGCATCTAGGGCTGTAACTGTCCATACATAGATGAAAGGTATGGAAATGTAAAATTCCTTCTGTGATCGGCAGTGATTGGCAATAGGCAGATCAAGTTTTTGGTGATTGGTATCGGTGATCAGGCCAAAAAATACTGATCGGTGCATCACTAATAATCTGTAAATAATGACAACTCCACATTTCTGTCATTATTTTAGTGCAACCCCCCCGACATTAAATTATGAAAATACTTTTATAAATTATCCAAATGCAAAAAAAAGGTACATTTCATAAGAAAATAAGAGCAATTTTAACAATATTCTGCCTCAGTTTATCATTAAATCCATAGATGGATTTACATGGGAGATTTTATTCCTGTTTAATTCTGAATAAAGGTTAATTCCACTTTAAGATGAACCATGTAAACACTTAATTTCTGTTGAAAACATTAATTCCGAATTTAACTTAATTCCGAATAAAGTCACTTGTTAATTCTGCTTTAACATTATTCCTGTCTATGCATGCTCCTGGTCTTGTCACGATGATGTAAGTCGCTACGCCGCCACGCATGTATTCCGCGCTGCCGACATTAACATAGGAACATTTTCCGAGATGGCTGTACGAAGCAAACATTGGAGTCACGGCGAAGTAAAGTATTTGATTGGAGCGTTGGAAGATTTAAATATAGCATGTAGTATCCGGTCTTCCATGTTGATAGTTGCAACGAAAGCAAAACAGGAAGTGGACGTGATTGTTTTCTTCCAGTAGACATCCAGACATTACGTAGCCGATCTGTCCAATTAGAACCCACTGTACCCCCAGCTCTTAAAGCCGAATTAAACAGAGCAGAATAAACCTGTTTCCCATGTAAATGCTTATTCTGAATTAACATGTCCATGTTAACACAAAGGCAATAGCTTTAATTCTGATTTACTTTATTCGGAAGAAATAAGTCAGAATTAAAAACACCATGTAAATGTCCGGCATGTGTGTTATTGTGTCTCAGTTCTACAAAGACACTAAACTCTGAGTAACAGAAGCAGAAAATGCTTCAAATTGTGTCTAATTTTCTTTAGACATTTCAGGTTATTCACATTTGGTCAAATTATTCACATTTTATTGTTGCATTTCATTGTTGTTTGTAAATGTCAATATTTTCATAATTTCATATTATTTTTTACAGTAAAACAATGACAAAAATTTGAAGTTGTCATTTCTAGGCAAAGAAAAAACAGAGAAAAAAATATAGTTATTTAATAGGTTATTATGCTCTTCATCCCACGGGCCGCAATAGGAACCATTGGCGGGCTGCGTGTTTGAGACCTCTACATTAGAGTTTTATTTAGGAGCAGGTCTAAAAAACTGGAGGAATCATTGTTTGCTCTCATATGTAGTGTTCAAAGGCTGTCCCTGCCTGTGGCCGTCACCTCCCCAGGTAAAAACCTCAGGTGTATTACAACAGGGCTTTTCAAATAGTGGGGCGGGGCCTCCCCTGGGGGTGGGGCATCCCCTCGGGGGAGCCAGACGACTCCAGGGGAGGTGCGACATAACAAAAAATAAACTTGAATAAAAAAGAAGAAATGTGTAAATGTGGTTAGCTAACTACTGAACATCCCAAAATCACAGCTCAAGCTCAAGTGAAGGAGGACATAAGAGTCTAGGGCAAGTAAGAAAGGGAGGCAGTCTGAGCCTGATTATTTAAAGTTTGTCTTTTCATCGATTGTTTCAGATGAAGCTCCGCCCCCACAGTCTATAACAGTTTTTATAGGAAACTTAATGAAGTGTGGATGTTTTAAAACACACAAAAGATGTAAAAGTAAAAAACATATGCAGATGTTTAAAAACTGTTAAAAATACACAAAAAATGTTAAGATGTATTGATAGAGATGTTAAAAAAACATACACAGATGTAGGGCTGAATGATTTTAAGAAAAAAATTCATTGCAATTTTTGTGGCACATATTTTGCGATTTCAATTTAATTCATGATTTTCTTCAAATCAAGTTTTAGTGGTTCAGCAACATTTGCAAACATCACAGAAAATAAACCATTCAAAGAATAAATGCCATGGTTTAATGACAGGTGGAAGAAAGACGGGAAAAAAGATGGAAAAATGAAACCAAAAATTAAAAAAAAGGAAAAGAAGAGAAGAGAAAAGGGAGAAAGATATTTTGTAACTCACTGATTCTTGGGAATTTGGATAAAACAGGTTTTAATTATTTTTTTTTGGGGGGGGGGGTAGTTGAATTACAAAATATGAAAGTATATCATTATAGTGCAAGGTCTTGGCTGTTTGAAAATGTACTGGTGCAATCTCCTCATTTTCAATTTTTTCATAAACTAGGCGTTTTTCAAGTTCATGTTTTGTTTTTGTCAACAGCGTCAAGACACATTTAAAAGCAAATTATTTTCTATTTATTTGGTCTTATATGTATTTTAAGTTTTTAAATCATCTGGCATTCTTAGTACACATATATGCATGTTAAATGTTGAATATTCACTTTTGTTAATTTTTTATACAGTTTCATGTTCAATTCAATTCAACTTTATTGTCATTGAGCCTTCATACATGGTACTTGAGCACAACGAAATTGGGATTGACTCCCCACACTGTGCAAAAAAGATAAAAAGAGAAATAAAAAAATAGAAATATCACATTCACAGTCAGGATAAAATATAAATATCTATATATAAAAATAAAATAAATACAAATAACTAAAAGCAGGGAGCACTGATGACAGTGGTATTGCACCTCTATAAACCGCATGTAAAGTGATTATTGCCCAAGATTATTGTACAGATCAACTGTTGGTTAATGAACTGATGAACTGGAATTAAGCAGCATTATGGCCTGGTTATAAAAACTGTCTTTGAGTCTATTTGTGTGTGCCCTTAGCAACCTGTAGCGTCTTCCAGAAGGAAGCAGCTGAAAAACCTGGTGTCCTGGGTGGGAACAGTCCTTCAGGATACAGCGTGCTCTCCTTAGACAGTGTGTGTTGTACAGTTCTTGAAGTGATGGGAGAGGGTGGCTGATGATCTTTTGGGCGGTGTTTATGACTCTTTGAAGTGCCTTCCTGTTAGCCACCGTGCAGCTGGAAAACCATACTGAGATGCAGTAGGACAGCACACTTTCAATGGAGCAGCGGTAGAAGACTGTCAGCAGCTGCCTCTTTAAGTTGGTCTTCCTGAGGATCCTCAGAAAGTGGAGCCGCTGTTGGGCCTTCTTAACCGTTGCAGTGGTGTTGGAGCTCCACTGGAGGCCTTCATCAAGGTGCACACCCAAGAACTTGATGCTTTGCACCCTCTCCACACTCTCCCCGTTTATATGGATGGGCTGCAGTTCGGACTTCCTTTTCCTAAAGTCCACAATCAACTCCTTTGTTTTTGAGGTGTTGAGGACCAAGTTGTTGTCAGCGCACCAACCCACCAGTCTCTGGACCTCCTCCCTGTAGGCCGTCTCATCGCCTCCCGTGATGCGTCCCACTACAGTGGTGTCATCTGCAAATTTGATGATGGTGTTGTGTGGGTGGGTGCTGACACAGTCATATGTGTACAGAGTGTATAGCAGAGGCCCTGCGGAGAGCCGATGTTAGTGCTGAGGGCTGTGGAGAGATGGGGGCCAACTCTGACCCTCTGTACACGGCTGGAGAGGAAGTTTCTGACCCAGTGACAGGTGGATGCTGGAAGTCCAATGTCCAACAGTTTTTTCATCAGTCTGTCTGGGAGTATAGTGTTAAAGGCGGAGCTGAAGTCGACAAAGAGAAGCCTGGCATAGCGTCCCTGCAGTTCCAGGTGTGAAATGGTGCTGTGGAGCGCTGTGCAGATGGCGTCCTCTGTTGATCTGTTTGCCCTATATGCAAACTGAAGTGGGTCGAATGTGGATGGAAGGAAGGATGTGATGTGACGTCGGACCAGCTTCTCAAAACATTTCATGACCACAGGTGTCAGAGCAACTGGTCTGTAGTCGTTGGGGCTGCTGATGGTGGCCTTCTTGGGCAGCGGGATGATGGTGGCTGATTTCAGGCACTGTGGGATGAAGGACCGGGACAATGACACATTGAAGATTTTTGTGAAGACCCCAGCCAGCTGGTCTGCGCACTCCCTGAGGACCCTCCCCGTCACTCCATCTGGTCCGGCAGCCTTTCTAGGGTTCACTGCCCTCAGTGTGCGCCTCACTTCATGTTCTTTCACCGTGAGGCTGGAGATGTTGCAGTAAGGCAGTTGAGTGGTAGGTGCCTTGGTTCTTTCCACCTCGAAGCGTGCAAAGAAGTGATTTAACTTCTCTGCTAGCACCACGTCGCCCTCAGCTATTGTGGTGCTATTAGGCTTGAAGTGGGTGAGGTGTTGGAGCCCCTGCCAGACCTGGCGCGTGTTGTTAGAATTGAAGTGGTCCTCAATTTTCCTCCCATACTCTGTTTTCGCGTTCCTGATGCCCCTCTTCAGGTCGGCTCTGGCTGCGCTGTACTGCAAACCATCTCCGGACCTGAAGGCAGCATCGCGTTGCTTCAGCAGTGACTTGACATCTTTCATCATCCATGGCTTTTGGTTGGAATACACCCGGAGACGTCTGTCCACAGTGACGCTGTCCACGCAGAAGGTGATGTAGGAAAGCACAGATGAGGTATACTCCCCCAGGTCATGATGTTCAAACACGCCCCAATCTGTGCGCTCAAAACAGTCCTGCAGCTGGTGTGGAGCATCAGCTGGCCATGCTTTCACAGTTATTGAACTGTGAAACTGTGTACTCCTTTAAAAGATCTGCCATCATTTACTTTTAGACTAAATAGTATAGTTTTTGTATTTAGAAAATATATTTTTGTATTAAGAGACTATTACTTTCATAACTCTGCAGCACTGAAGAAACATATCATAAAACATATGTATTTTAAAACAATTAAAACTCCTTCTGACGGTGGTGACACTAATCTGACTGTAGTGACAGGGGCCTCATTACAACATATAATGCCAAAATGTATACCAGGCAAGTCAGTGGTAACAACCTTAACAACTTTATTGAATTATTTGGTCATAACTGACATAATATGAAATGATCATATAAATGAATAACTACGTCTTAACAGTTTGTTTTTTTTCAGAAATTTAAATGTTTCAAAATACAGAAATTCTTTGTAAATACCATAAATGAACAATTACATCAAACAGTTTCTTTTCCATGAACTGAAATGTTTCAAAATGCAGAAATGCTGTGTAAATACCACAGAACACAACTGGAACAAAAATAATAAGTCATTTGTCAACTACAGTTGGTATTCCTTGACATTTTTACATCACTCATTTCACTAATATCAGGAAGTATATGGATTAGGGCATCAACTACAATGTCGACTAGTCGACACATAGCACGTAGCACAAGTTGACTTAAATTAGGAGGAGTTGACAAGTTGCATGTTATTCTTTCTTTTTCTCTCTCTCTCTCTCTCTCTCTCTCTCTCTCTCTCTCTCTAGCAGTGCAGACAATACACATTAAGACAATGCGCTTTTTTCCAAACATGATGTGTAGAGTGTGGTGTCCGTCTTGTCGGCTGCTGACGTAAACCTTTTGCACTTAATATAAAAAGTGAGGACCCGTGACAGACGTCTGGACAGTCCAGTTTTAGAGCCGTGCGTCCAGACCAAATGTGGACATATGTTCACCCTACTGATGTTCAGTCAAATTTAACAGAACATTCTTTGCTAACGTTAGCCTTTGTTTTGTTGGGGTTAAAATGCTGATGCTTGTGTCCTGTCAGTGGAGATTTTGTTACAATAAACTTTAATACATGTTACTCATTGCTGTACAGACGTTTGTCCGTGTTTAAGTTGTTCTCTGTGTTCCTCAGCTGACTATGTGATGATAACGCATCGACTCGACTTCGACTTTATTGACGGATAAGTTGACTTGAAAAAAAAAACTAAAGTCGTTAATGCCCTATTGTATACTTTGTGCTATGTAGGAAGGTAGTAGGTGCACTATGTGCATCCCAAATGACGGAAGATAAATGAACATGGCATAATAGGGAATTGATAGAGAGGGAAGGGAAACTTCATCCCCTAGGTCATACAATATGGAGGAAATGTAGGGGGAATTACATAAATAAAATTATAAAAGAGGTTAATGAAACATTACAGGTCATATTGATAATTATTGTGATCAACAATTATATTCAAGCCTCCGTTCAGGACTATTTGGACGTGTTTTTCACCACTGTCAACTGTACGTCACCACTCTGACAGAAAACCTGACGGTGGTGACCTCTGACGGTGGTGACAAAAACCTACTCTTTCATATGATATGCAGGAGTTGCCATTTTGTTTCTCCTCTGTTGTTAGCTACTTCAGACATATTCTAAAAAATACATATATTTGTGTTATAATCCAATATATTATTTTTCATACAAAAGAGACTGTGTTGACATGTTATGGTTGCGACATTAGCAGTGTCCAAAAATATGAAAAACTTTGAAGAGAAAATATCCAACTTACAGGAGCTTGAATAACTATGAGGCATGAAGAAGAGTTGAACGTTTTAAAAGGGGGTCCTCAGGAATGTAGTTGACCTTGAAGTTGCCTGATTTTATTGCTGTTTATAAAATATCTAATGGTGGTGACAAATATGTGGGACACATTTTGAGCAACCACAAAATAATAGTAAATGTAGTTCAAAACTCATTGTTTCTAGTTTTAAATATATATTTAAATATTCTCTTTCATGTACTGAAGGTATTTTTCAATTCCATCATTACTTTTTACTTTTTTAATCAGGTTGAAATGATTATCTCCTATCTGAGGACAACTGACTTTGTAGGCAATGGCTCAATATACAACCACTAAAAATATCAAAATTAAAAATGAACCTTTAAAAGAACCTTATATTTGTGCAAAGCACCCCTTGATTATATCCTTGAATCCTTTTATTAATTTCCAACAGAATGAGAACTTTTCTATGTGAGACATGTTTTATCCAAATACCCAAGAAACAGTAAATTATAATTAAACATTTTCTGACATTTGTTTTCATTTGACAGAGAAACAAATATAATTCCAATATAGTTCCAAATATTGGCTTCGGCCTGTATCTGTCATTGGCTAAGGCTGATGTAAAAAATAAATAAATAAATAAATAAATAAAAAACCCCTGTATCAGCTGTAAAATAGTTGGGAAAAAAGTTAGAAAAACTGCAAAAAAAATGCTGCTTTAACCATCCCAAAATAGTGTCATCTGAAATCACAATCTTTGGTCCAAAACGACAGGTTGTTCAGAACCACTGCAGATGTTAAAATTTGTTTTAAAAATATGTTAACAACACACAAAGATATGTCACACACATTTAGAGATGAAGATGTTTAAAATGTAAATAGAAGAATCTAATAGACTTTGTCATTGGACACAAGCAGAGGTGGAAATAACTAAGTACAAGTACTTCTTTTACTGTACTTAAGTACAGTTGGTAGTGGTTTATGGAAACCTTTTAGTTTTACTCCCTACATTTTTGTATAAATATCTCTACTCTTTACATTCATATAAATATCTGTACTTTATACTCTTGACATCTACATAAATATCGGTATTTTATACTCTTTACATTTATATAAATATCTGTACTTTATATTCTTTACATTTATATGAATTAGTGCAGGGCCTGTAGAAAATGTGAGATTGTTTGCTACTAATTAGAGATGATGTATATTTTCATCCACAAACGCTTCTTAAAATCTCTATCCACCCGCTATCCTTTGCATGAATGATTTAATCCCCCAGTTTTCAGAACTGAACCCACTTGCCATCCGCCAATTTACTTTTTAAGTCTAATGAAGATACCTGGGCTGTTAGGACAATGTCTATCATCTTTTTCAAACAGTGTAATTCAGTAGTAGCCTATGTCTTGGCAGTAAACTGGAGCCTTTGTGAAAAAAAAAAAATCTTTAACTTACAGCGATTCCAAAATTATTTCCACCCACCACACAACATGAACGCAGGTGGGTAAAACCTTATCTAATGTTTTTAATGTTATGGATGCTGCCATATTACACATGATGGCCCGGGGACAACGGTTGAAAAGTAGCTTTTTTATGCTAATACTGACACATTTACAGAAATGTTCATTAATGTGTGCTGTCCCTTTTAAATAAACATGTTTTTTTAACCTGGTACTCATCTGTTTTACTTGCACATCTGTTTTTATTATTGTTTTTATCTATAAAAACAATAATATATCTTTTATCTTTGTCTTCCTGGCTTTTAATTGCATTGCAGTTTTTTTATTATTATTGTGTATTTTTTTTAGTGATGTATTTTATTTTTCAGACAGCATGGTTGCTCACTTTCCCTTGTAAGTCACTTTGGATGAAAGTGACTGCCAAATGCTTAAATATATCATTTACATACTGTTAGATTGGCCGTGTTTATATCATCATTCCCTCAGTCAGAGACCACTACAGGTGTCCAGTGGGTATCAGTGTCACCTTGATTTTTCAATGGCCGTCTCCATCGTTAGTTTAGAGTCCAGTTGCAATTGTTCAGACAACTTCTTGTCTCTCAGACCGACGACAAGATGATCCCTCACCATTTCCTCGTGCAGAGCCCCGTATCCACAGTGTTCTGCGAGGCAATGCAGTGCGGTGTAAAAGCTGTCTACGGACTCTCCAACTTGTTGTTGTCTCATATTAAATCTGGCCCTCTCGATTATAACATTTCTGCGAGCTACAAAGTGAACATCCAATTTATCTTTCACCATTTTATAATTCTTGGCCTCTGCAGGAGTTAAATGCAGGGAAAGTAAAATGTCCTCCGCTTCTTCCCCCATCGAGTAAATCAATGCATTCACCTGGTTTTCGTCATTCTCTTCCTCTAATCCAGAAGCGATGCAAAATCTTTCGAATCTTTTGATCCATTTCGTCCAGTCTTCCACTTTGAACGTAGACTTCTCGGGAGGAGAAACTAGATAGGTAGACATGCTGCCACCGTGTCGGGTATGCTAACCTCCTTTAGCATAGAGAGTTCACTTTACTCGTCTCGATCCTCTCGCGTGACAAGTGCACTCCAAAACAGCATGCTCTGCCTATCTATGCTGGTACACTACTCTCATTAAACACCTTAAACGTCCGACTTAACTTCTGACACCATGTTAGATTGGCCGTGTTTATATCATCATTCCCTCAGTCAGAGACCACTACAGGTGTCCAGTGGGTTTCAGTGTCACCTTTATTTTTATCCCCCCTTCCCTGGGGTTACAATCCAAAGGTTCCCCGTTAGTATATCTAACACTACATCCCCCTTTCTGAATAAGAGATGTTGTCACAGAGAAAACAGAATAAACAAACACTCACTCATGTAAGAATCTAAACAAAAAGTTATTACCTTCCTCTGATTGTTTTACCTTAAATCATTACTCAACAGAACTCATTTAAATTGCATTAAACATCCCTTTAGATCCTTTAAGTAACTTTTACTGATAATGCCCTTAAACTAATGTTACTGACAGTGCTGTAACATCTATGGTATTCCAAATACCATAAAAGTAAACATTCCTGAACTGTTTTTGTAAACATAAGATTTAAATAAATCATCAGGTTGAAAATAACACATTAAACCTTATCAACTGGCAACATAAACATGTGTTGTTGTTTTTTTTTCCAACACAGCTTTCTTCCCCCTTTTTTTCTTTTTGATCTATTTGCAGACATAGTCCTTCAGGTACACTGGAGGTACTCTCACTCTGGTGGCAACATGTTGGAAGTGTCTGCTGACCAGAATCAACCCCAGATGCTGGTACAGCAGGTGTTTTCACGCCTGCTGGTGCATTTTCTTCTTGAGTCTCTGGCTGTAGGATGGTGGGAGTTGCTGGTGCTGTAGTGCGACAGGTGGTAACGGTTCCGTCGCAGAGTGCCCCTTGGTGTCTCGATCATGTAGGACCTTGGTGTGCCTGCCTGAGACACCACAGTACCCCTCTCCCGAATGTCTTTGACCCAGACATGGTCACTATCCTGCAGGGGTGGCATGTCGTGTGCTCTGTGGCGATGATCATAGTTCTCTTTCTGCTTCTTTTTGTACCTCAGTTCAGTTTTCCTCAGATTGTCCAAGTGAGTCCAACCTGGTTGAAGCTGGGATGGGATGACAGGGACAGGCGTTCGGATTTTCCTGCCCATGAGGAGCTCAGCTGGACTGTGTCCATTTCCAAGAGGAGCGGTGCGGTAAGCCATCAGGGCAAGGTATGGATCGCTCGATTTCTTCAGAAGGGCTTTGATTGTCCTTACAGCCCGCTCCGCCTCCCTGTTGCTCTTAGGAAAGTGGGGACTGGACGTCACATGGTCGAAGCCCCACTGTTGTGCGAATATCCTGAAGTGCTCAGATGCACTTCAGGATTGTGGCCCATTGTCTGAGTGCACCACGTCTGGTATGCCATGACGTGCGAAGATGGATTTGAAGTGCTCGATCACAGCCTCAGATGTGGTATGGGTGAGTTTGGCTACTTCAAAGAACCTTGAAACATAGTCCACAATGACAAGGTAATGTCTATTGCTATCAGTCTGAAACAAGTCTTCACCGACAGTGGACCATGGTCGTACTGGAAAGTCTGTGGGTTGCAGTGTTTCTTTGAAATTCACTCTCTCACGGCTGCAAGTGTCACAGCTCTCAGTCAGCTGTGTCAGGTCTTTGTTGAGGCCTGGCCACCAAACGGACTGCTTAGCTCTCTCTCTACATTTTGTGATTCCCAGGTGACCCTCGTGCAGCTTTTGTAGAATGTCTGCTCTAAGTGATGCTGGGATTACTATTCGACAGCCGTATAGTAGCAGACCGTCATGAACTGTCAGCTCACCTGAGAAGGGCAGATAGGGCTGGAATGCTGGTTGGATGGAAAATTTATCTGGCCAGCCCTCTTTGCAGTATGTTTTCAGCGTGTGGAAAAGAGTGTCTTTGTCCTGATGTGTCTCTATTTCTTTAAGTCTCTTTTCTGAAGCAGGCAGGTTTGCAATGACCAAATTCACATACAAATTCACCTCTTCCTCCTGCAGTCCCTGAACTGTGCTTCTGACTGGTGCTCTGGAGAGCACATCAGCGGTGGCGATGCTTTTGCCCGGCACATGTGAAATGGAGTAAGAGAATCTCATGAGCCGCATACGTAGGCGCTGTATGCGAGGTGGCAGCTCGTCCAGACTCTTTGAGCCTAGCAGGGGAACTAAGGGCTTGTGGTCCGTCTCTACATGGAAGTCCTTCCCAATCAGGAACTCAGCAAACCTCTTGCAGGCCCATGTAGTAGCTAAGGCTTCCTTTTCAATTTGAGCGTACCGCCGTTCTGTGTCACTCAGTGCTCTTGAAGCATACGCTACCGGTTGCCAGTCAGCTCCAACCGTCCGCTGTAGAAGTACAGCCCCCAGTCCATAAGAGGATGAATCTGCTGAGACGAGTGTGTCTGCATTCGGATCATATAGGGCGAGACCTGGTGGTGTTGTCAGCTGTTCCTTGATGTTTTAAAAGGCTTGTTGCTGCTGGGGCCCCCAGGCCCACATGTTGGATTTCCTCAACAGGTCTTGTAGAGGACGCGTTTTCTCAGCTAGGTGAGGCAAAAATTTTCCCAGGTGGTTTGTCATTCCCAGGAAGCGCCTTACCTCACTGACGTTGCTGGGCTCTGCCATGACTTTGACAGCGCTCACCTTGTCAGGGTCAGCGCTGACTCCACTGGCCTCAATTACTTGTCCCAGGAACTTTATCTTCCTCTTTGAGAACTCACACTTGTCATTGAGTGTTATTCCAGCCTACTGTAGTCGCATCAATGCTTTCCTCAGTCTCTCATTGTGCTCTCTCTGCATCGTGCCCCAGATGAGCACATCGTCCATCTGACACAGGACACCTTCTAGTCCCTCCAGGGTGCGGGACATGCAATTTTGGAAGTGTTCTGGGGCAGACGAGATCCCAAAACACAGGCGATTGTAGCGATACCGCCCAAACGGTGTGATGAACGTGGTGAGGAGAGAAGACTCTTTGGGGAGAGGAATCTGCCAGAATCCAGATTGGGCATCAAGTTTTGAGAAAACCTTGGCACCCGCGAGCTGTCCTAATGTGTGTTCCACGGACGGCAATGGATGTTTCTCCCTCATTACTGACTTATTCAGCTCTGTGAGGTCTGTGCAGATTCAGACTCTCCCTGTGCTTTTGGGTACCACAACCATGGGTGCACACCATTCTGTAGGCTCCTCTACCTTTGAAATCACTCCTTGCTGCTCCATACGACTCAGCTCCTCTTTGACTTTTGGCATTAGAGGAAGCGATATGCGACATGGTGTGGAGAGGGAGAAAGGCTTTGCACCTGGCTTCAGTACAATGGTGTACTCACCCTCCATTTTCCCCAGGCCAGAGAAAAGCTTTGGGAACTCTCTTTTTACTGTATCTGTGCCCTCTAGACTGATGTTGTTGACTCTGGCAACCAGCTGAAGCGCCAAGGCAGCTGCTCCACCAAGGAGAGGTGTGTGCAGTTCTTCTACGACATACACCTCCTCACGTGTGCTATGCCTGCTGTTACCAAGGGTAGCTGTGAATTTTCCTTTCAGTTTCAAAGGTACCCCTCCTGGTCCGTACAGAATCTTTTTTGCTCTGACCAGTTTGCTGAACTGTCCTTGGACATACAGTTGTTCTGGGACTGCTGTAACATCGGCTCCAGTGTCAATTTTAAACACTGCTGTGTGGTTATTCACTTTCAGTTCAGCCATCCATATACTTGCCTCTGTATTCTCTGACACAGAGCCTAAAAATGCAACATCCTCATTGCTGTTCTCGTCGTAGTACTCAGCCACTGCTGCTACATTCACTGCTTGTCTCTTTTTTGTTTTACACACCCTAGCATAATGTCCTTTCTTTTTGCATTGGTTACACACAGCGTCTTTCGCTGGACATTGCTGAGGATGATGCCCTCGAGTATCTCCGCACCTCATGCATTGTGAATGTTTGTCATGATTTGCCTTTTGATACATCTGTCTGCTCGTGTGCTGCTTCTTCCTGAAGCCCGCGGTGCTGGAACTGCGTGACTGCACACTGTCCACCTGCGTATCACATGCTTCTGCTTTGAAGTTTGTGTTTAACATTGCAAGCTGCTTTTTGACACTTTCACTTTGTCGTGATTTTTCAATGGCCGTCTCCATCGTTAGTTTAGAGTCCAGTTGCAATTGTTCAGACAACTTCTTGTCTCTCAGACCGACGACAAGATGATCCCTCACCATTTCCTCGTGCAGAGCCCCGTATCCACAGTGTTCTGCGAGGCAATGCAGTGCGGTGTAAAAGCTGTCTACGGACTCTCCAACTTGTTGTTGTCTCATATTAAATCTGGCCCTCTCGATTATAACATTTCTGCGAGCTACAAAGTGAACATCCAATTTATCTTTCACCGTTTTATAATTCTTGGCCTCTGCAGGAGTTAAATGCAGGGAAAGTAAAATGTCCTCCGCTTCTTCCCCCATCGAGTAAATCAATGCATTCACCTGGTTTTCGTCATTCTCTTCCTCTAATCCAGAAGCGATGCAAAATCTTTCGAATCTTTTGATCCATTTCGTCCAGTCTTCCACTTTGAACATAGACTTCTCGGGAGGAGAAACTAGATAGGTAGACATGCTGCCACCGTGTCGGGTATGCTAACCTCCTTTAGCATAGAGAGTTCACTTTACTCGTCTCGATCCTCTCGCGTGACAAGTGCACTCCAAAACAGCATGCTCTGCCTATCTATGCTGGTACACTACTCTCATTAAACACCTTAAACGTCCGACTTAACTTCTGACACCATGTTAGATTGGCCGTGTTTATATCATCATTCCCTCAGTCAGAGACCACTACAGGTGTCCAGTGGGTTTCAGTGTCACCTTTATTTTTATCCCCCCTTCCCTGGGGTTACAATCCAAAGGTTCCCTGTTAGTATATCTAACACTACACATACCACGACAGCACAGGTCCACACATGGATCAGTTAACTTAGATTTTTACCTCTTGTGGCACTAACTCTCTTGGGATCACGATGGAAGACACTTGCTAAGGTGCTGCTTCTTATGACTTTTAAATACGTAAACGGCTTTACACGTTTTGCAAATAAAACATTCTACAGTTGTGATGTCTAAATTTACCACCTTCAGAAACCATTCCTAGACTGTACTTTCACCTTAGTTTTGAATTTGCCTGCTTTTAATTTCTCACACACTGGCTTCACTGCCGCTGCCACCTGTGTTCTGTCTTGTCTAAACTAAGCAGCCAGCGAATGACCAGATCAACAGGCTATTGTCTGATTAAAATGTATTTTAGTGTCATTTTCGTTTGTTTGTTTACTTTTGGAATAATATGCAAAATGGGTTTTTTTTTTAACCGCAACCCACCCACATTTAATTAAATATTTTTTATTGTCCTGTCATCCACCCGATCCACGGTTGATCTGCACCACCTGTGGATGTGCGGTTCAACTGCGCATCTCTACTACTAATGTGATGTGAAAGTGGGTGAAATTAGTTGAAAGGAGCAGAAAGAAAGACTATAATAATTAGTTGGGACTGTTTAGGAAGTGTGTACTGGGAACTGTGAGTATGATAATGGTAATGGTGTAAGTTGTGACTGCTGTGGGAATTAGTAAAACAAGTTTCAGGTGGAGTAGACAGCCTACCACTGCAGTAGTTTGTGGTATGCTAATGCAGGCGACACCAATCAATAAGTCTATTGTGTTTCCCACAAACCTTGTGGCCCCCCCCCCCCCATTATGCAATTTTGTATTTTCATTAGACAGTTGCCGCGGACCATGTCTGGCACAAGGCCTATTGTGTCCGTTGTGATCGCAAGGGCACAAAAGAAATGCAAGAGGACGAAATATGCCAGGGACACGCGGTTGCCAGGGACGACTCACACCACCCACATACTCGGGGAGGCCAAGTATGATATATGAGGCCAAGTTCAGGGGGTCAGAAAAACGCTATATTGTTCCTGCTCGGGTTCTTTATGACATCTGCTCTGTCTGCTCTTTGAGCTCAAATTTGACCCCATGAAAACTCAGCAAATTTTGCGCACACTTCATAAGTGTGAAAAATTGCAAGTATAAAGTTTTGTAAAAGTCGGTAAAGAAATGTGTCTACAGCGCCCCCTTGAATAGTCAAATATATTGCATTAGGCCAGATCGCACCCAAGTGAAGTTAGAGCTATGAAAATCGGTACACATGGTCATCATAAGGAGACGAACAAAAAACCTTGTGATGGCCATGCCAATAAACCAACAGGAAATCTGCCATCTTGGATTGAATTTTTTTAAATACTGAGTCATCGTTTTTGCTGTCATCGGAATTTAACGAACTCCTCCTTGGCCATTGGGCCCAATGAGCTCAAAATCAGTGAACACTATCTAGACAAGTGGGACATCAAAAGTTATCCACATTTTTTTTTAAAAACATAATTTTTGTGCTATGACATGGCAAATTTTGCATAGTTTTCAGGAAAAATTACCACTACATAAATAGCTTCAGCTCGGACATACGAACAGCAATTTCACTGAAATTTGACACATGCGTCTATCTCCTGGGTCTACACCTGTTTGTTAAATTAAATTATTATATCGCACTACAGCGTCCCCTCCAGATTTGTCAAATACACGATTAGTAAAATGACATTAGATCAGACATACAATCACCAATTTGGCTCAAGTTTGACTCAGACATCTATCTCCCAGTCCTACACCAGTTTATCAATAGAAATTGTGACTTTATTCTATAGCGCCCCCTACAAAAAAACTTACTGCAGCCTAAAGCATACTTTTTTTGAAAGAGATCTTTGGGGGTCTGGTCCCCTGGTCGCAAACCAGAGGTTGGACATTCAAAACACACACATCCACAGATTCTCTGAAGAGTACTAAATCACATGGGCTAAACCACACCGATTTGGACCCTAACGCTTTTCAGAGTAAAATCGCGAAAACTGTAAAACATACCTTTGCAAATTCCGCCTCGGGTTATCATCCAAACTGCATGAAATTTGGCACACAGATTTAGCCCTTTCACGCTGAAAAAATTTATGAATTTTCGAATTTCTTAAAAGTACGACATTCATGAATTAATAATTTTTGTAGCTAGCTAAATTAAATGCTAAATGTGAGATATCTAAGTCAAAGTAAAGGTTATCAACAACAAATTTAAGATTCAATGTTGGCATATAAGTTTGAAGGTACGTCTTGAGTTTGCTTGGTTTACACTGAAAATGTATATCTCTTAAACGGTTTGACAGATTTTTATGAAACTTGGTGGGGAGGATCACGGGCCATTTCTGAGACAATATTTAGAAGGTGGGTGTGTTTGACCAATGTGGGTGTGGCTTATTACAGAATCTCTGGATTTGAGTGTTTTGAAGTTGTGGCTTAGAGAGACTCAGACATCTATCTTCCGGATCTACACCTGTTTAGTCATCCAAAATTATTTTGCATTGTAGTGCCCCCTACAGATTTGTCAAATACACAGTTAGTAAAATGGCATTAGATCAGACCTACAGACTGAAACTTGACTCAGACCCACCTCTACACCTGCTTATCAAAAGAAATTGCAATTTTGCTCGATAGCGCCCCCTACAAATTTGCCTTTACAAAAATGTCTGTAGTTCGGATATACAAACACAGATCTGGCTGAAATTTGACTCAATTGTCAGTCTCACAGTTCTCCACCCATTCAACACACAACATTTCAAATAAGTCACTAGAGCACCCCCTACATATTTATACAAAAGCGTGCATTTCTGGCAGAATATCCTGCCCCCACGGTACAATGTCATCTCGCTGTCGGCTGCATTCACGAGGGATGGCAAAGGCCTTTGAGACTGCTTGCAGTTTTCATTATATTATTATTATTATTATTATTAAGCTAACACCACATCTCATGTCACCAGTTGAGGAATTCACAAACATCAGTTTCTTATCTGTAGTTATTATTAAAAGTGCTCACTCTGTCACTGTCATGGTCCAGTATCTGCACAGTAGCTATTCTGAAGATTTATCTCTTGGATCTGTCACTAAGCTAGTGCTATTAGCACAGTGGTAGGCTTACTTAGCTCTTCACAGATGCTTTAGTAAATACTGTGTCACCATGTGCTTTATTAATTCAGCCGTATTCCAGCCTTTACATGTAAATGTCTTTAATACCTGTAACATATGGAAGCATCTGAAAGTTCTTGTGAACTGTAGCCGCACGTGAACTGTAACCGCACGGTGCACCTCGTCACTGTCTGCACTGCTGTGCCATGTGTGTGCCACTGCGACGTGTGCATATTTCTGTTCAACAGTGGAGAGAGGGTGTAATTAAACAACAGCTGTACGTGTTTGGTACCGAAATATTGATCTCTCTCTCACTGGCTTCTGTGTGTGAACGAGAATGACAGAATTGCGTGGGAGGGCGCAATCTATCTGTGGTGCTCAATTTTCATTCTGTGGCTGCACCACAAATTACTCTATGTATGGGAAACACTGGACCTTGTGAAAGTCTATAACAGCAATGAGTTGTCATTAGTAATGCACTAAGGTGCAGCTGTAGCCAAATCAGTGGGCAGGACTTAGGCCATGTACACAGCAAAGCTCAGAGTGACAAAGTTAGAAAGACCAATGACATTAGTTTAATGTCTTTGTTGTTGTATGTTGTAATGGCGTGAAACTTCACACTGCCATCCGCCATAGTACTGCAAAGTCACCCTCCAAATTTTTGATAATTTGGTGGAGTTGTGCAGGTGTTCGGCATTCCACAAACAGGACACACTACAGACAGAGATTTGCTGAATTATACATATATATCCTTATATCTATATTATATATAGATATTAGGAGTTGAATCTTTATATAAATTTATATAAATAGCTGTACTTTATACTCTACATTGATATAAATAGCTGTACTTTATATTCTTTACATTGTACATCTGTTCTGCTCTCTCTGCTCCATGGTCCAGCTGCAGATCACGGCAGAGCTCTCCCTGCCTTCATCAGCTGGTGTGATGATAATTTTTTAGATCTGAACGTGTCAAAGACAAAGGAGCTTATCATTGATTTTAGGAAGAAGTGCACTGAGCCAGTTGCCCTTTCTATTCATGGCAAAAAGGTGGAGATTGTTGACTCCTATAAATACTTGAGTACAACATTTGACTCCCAACTCAAATTTGAGGTGAACACTGACACGATAGTTAAAAAATGTCAACAAAGGACGTATTTACTCAGGAAGTTGAGTTCTTTCCAGGTCTGTACTAAGATTCAATGTCTGTTTTATAAGTCTTTTATTGAAAGCATTCTGACCTTTTCATTCATTTGTTGGTTTTATGGCTTGAATGTGAAAGATAAGAATCGCCTTAACAGCATTGTAAAGACCTGCTCTAAGATTATTGGTGTGAGGCAAGAAGACTTAGGTTCCCTTTGGGACAAGAGGGTGATCAATAAGGCCAAAGGCATTATTGATCAGCATGACCACATTCTGTCCGGGGAATTTAAACTGATGCCCTCAGGACGTCGCTTTGAAGCTCCACCCAGGAAAACAAACCGCTTTTTAAAGTCGTTTGTCCCAGCAGCCATCAGTCTTTTAAATCTTAATCCTACCTTATGGAACGTGCAATATCACTTTTAATTGGATTATTCAGTGCGTGATGGGTACAGTGCAATAATTTGAATTTTAAAATTTATTTATTTAAAAAAATTTTAAATCTGTAATTTTTAATTATAAATTTTACTTTTTAAATTTAATTTTATCTTCACTATGCACTTGTAATGTATATGTGTATGGCGTTTCGTGTCTCTGTGAGGTCTCCCTGAAACTTTCTGTGCGGAATTGAAATGCATGATTGGATGAACTGCTGAACTGAATTGCCCCTAGAGGGACTAATAAAGTTGTTTGAATTGAATTGAATTGAATTCTCTGAATAGACTCATTACTTTTTCCAAACTAGACAAATGAGACCGTATGAAAAATAAGTTAGAAATCGTGGCTTAATATTATAATTTATTTATAATTTATTACTTTTTTTGTCATAATTATCCATTTCTTATTTGATAATTGTGACTTCTTTCCCATAATTTTGACTTTTTATTTCATGATTTAGATTTTTTAATCTCATAATTATGTTTTTTTTTTTTGTTGCTTTTTTTAATCTCCTACTTATGACTTTTGAATTGTTCCTAAATGCCCTGTCCATACCCACTAAACTGAGTACCATGACCCAATAAAACACATTATCTACACCCTAACCCACTTTTAAAGGCTTTATTTTTTGATATTTTTGAAGATTTTTCTGGTTGTTCCTACTTAATAAATATTATTTCATCAATAGACAATATATATATATATATATATATATATATATATATATATATATATATATATATATATATATATATATATATAAAATAGACTTTATTACAACGGAGAAGTTGTACTTTAAAAAAAAACCTTTTACTTCAATAAAGGAGTTGAATCTTTGTT
Source organism: Siphamia tubifer (assembly GCA_020466265.1). Taxonomy (NCBI): domain Eukaryota; kingdom Metazoa; phylum Chordata; class Actinopteri; order Kurtiformes; family Apogonidae; genus Siphamia; species Siphamia tubifer. Next base: position 43,339,272 of record CM035799.1, on the reverse strand, counting down.
TATTTAAATTCGTATAAATATCAGTACTTTATACTCTTTACATTCTCAGAATATACAAATTACTTTTTCAAACTAGACAAATGTGACAGTATGTAAAGCCATAAATCAGTGATGTAGTAAGTCAATTGTGACTTATTATATCATAATTTGGAGTTATCTAATAATGATCCATTTTTTATCTCATAATTCTGAAAGCATTGTAAAAAAAATCCAAAGATTGTCATTGTGAAATACATTATAATACAAAAATACCCTCCTAAAATACTGTGTTTTTTCAATGTCTGTATTTTATCTTTCCATTCAACATTTTACAATGCCAATACCTGTTACAATGCCAAGTTGTTTTTTCAATGCCACGGGTTAATGGCAGTGAAATGCGCCCATATAGCTGTACTTCTACTGCAGTACAGAATGGGAGTACTTTAACCACCTCTGCACACAAGTTACAACAAAATTGCACAAAAAAGAGGTTTAAGAAATAATGAATTGCAAAATAAAATAAAAGGACATATTTTTTATAAAAATGTTTGTTGGTGGGGTGGAGCTGCTTCTGAGTTGTTTTAGGGGAGGGGCTTACACTATCCCACCATTTGCAAAGCCCTGTAGTAGAATAATTGTTTAGTTTCCACTGGTCGTGCTGATGTCATGGTCTCATCATGTGTGTATTTGCTTCCAACAGTCACCCCTCGTTTGAGAACCATGAGGTACACGTGAGTGTCTGAGGTTTCAGCTTGGTCAGTGATTGTCATCCCAGCTGGTGTTTATTTGGGCTGTGTTTGTCTTCCAGTCAGATCAGTTCAGAGAGTCAGGGCTGGGCCAGAGAACGAGCTCCACCCTTCTCCTCCTTCACTGTGAGTCACACACTTATATTTAACACACTCACATTTAACACACACACTCACACATTTAAATGGTAAATGGACTGCACTTTTACATTCGCCTCACATTCACCCATACACTCATAGGTTTCTAAGGTTCTGTCAGTTCTACTGGGAACCTAAGTCAGGGTTCAGTGTCTTGCCCAAGGACACTTCGACACGTGGACTGCCAGAGCCGGGACGCGAACCGCCAACCTCTCAGTCATTGGGCCACTCTGAGCCACAGTTGCTACATTTGCATAATTTAGTCTATCATGTTTATATATATATATATATATATATTATGGCACTTAAAGTGGCTTGCACTTCCAATTTCATTATATGACAATAACAATAAAAACATTCTATCCTGTTCTAAATGTATTTTATGTTCAGCATTCACTCCACCTGTGAAAAATGTCATATCTTTCAGACTCCTGGATCAGTGGCTTCCATGTCCAGCCACAGTTCTGTTCATGACAGACACAGTAAGTTTAACAATGACTCATGTTTTAATAATTAAACTAATGGAATGTACTTATTCAACTGAGGAAAATTAAATGTCATGTAATTGACTGAAACATTGATCGTGTTATTCAAACAGGAAGCCCCTCATCCTTTGGTACCCCTACCAGGTAAGAAAATCAGACCACATTAGTTTTGCTGCGGACTGTTCCATAAAAATCACATTAACAGCAGACTCTTGTGATCCTCAGAGCTCAGACTCCTCAGCTTTTCCACTTCCAGTTCATGAATGGATTATCCATCCACTCACCCAGACCTTGATCCATGAGTATTTCTATCAACTTCATTGCTCAGTGTTCTGTTCCAGCATGAATGTCATATCCCTACATCTTTTTTTAGACAACAGGTGTGAAACATAAGGCCTGGGGGCCAAATGCAGCCTGCCAAAAGGGTCCAATCTTGCCCACAGGATTAATAACAATGTGTGAATTCAGGTTCACTACATACAGAATAAATAGATCTAATAGATTGATCAGAGCAGTGAAATATGATCATAATTACCTGTATACAATGAAAACTGCAGATTTTAATGTAAAAAAAAAAGCCGAATTACATGAACATCTTTATATTAACAAGCCATCCTTTTACAAAAACCTGAAAAAATACCTGAACAAATATGAAGCAGCTGAAATATCTGGAGAGAAGTGTCCTTTTACAAATATGCTGCCTGTTACTAAATGTTTAGTGTATTTGTAATGTGAATATCAGTTGTTCTACACATGTGCAAATGACAAACTAATAGACTGAGGCAGAAAATGCTTCAAATGTCACTTGTTTTTCTGAATACGTGTCCAGTTGTTGATGTTCTTCACATTTTGAGGGAAACGTTATAGATGTAATCATTATCAGAATTTAATTTCACTCTTTTCACTGTTATTATTGTACCGGTCTGGTTCTTTTTCAAATCATATTGGACTGAGTGTGGAGCTGAACTAACATGACTTTGTCACTCCTGCACTAAAGTATGTAAATAGGCCTTTAATAATACAATAATATACACAAAATTACACAAAACATACATTAAATGCACTAAAAAATATACACTAAAATGTAAAAAAAAACATTGGGTTAGACTAGTAAAATGGGTTAATAATTACCTATAAATAATGAAAACTGCAGATTTTATCTTTGTTTTCGTGTAGAAAATAGTAAAATTACATGAAAATCTTTATATTAATAAACTGTCCATTTTCACTGTTGTTATTTTACTTCTCTGGTTCTTTTCAGATCATATTGGGCTGAATGTGGAACTGAACTAACATGACTTTGACATTTCTGGTTTAGAAAATTAAACCAGTGTATAATCACAGAGGATTATTTATTTATTATTATTAGTAGTAATAGTATTTCTGCTCAGCTGTTGTTTGTCTATATTTTCCGAATGAACATCTTGTGGAGATTTTCACAGCCACTCGTGAATTTGACCCAATAAAAAACACACTTGTTAGTACCATTCTATAGAAAAAAGCAACTTCCACACAATTACAAAAGCAAATCTTTTACTGGTTTCCAGTGACAGTTGTGCAAACAAGAAAAAAAAACTGCAACAGGAAATATATATATATATAAGTAAACGCAGATCAGGAAAAGAGGAGCACACCGCTACACTGACTGATTCTAAGGACTTACAGCAAGGGAGTCTCAAACACATGTTCTTCATTTTCCACATTTAGCCTGATTTGATCTCCAATGGGCTGGACCAGTAAAATGAAAACATAATAACCTATAAATAATGACAACTACACAAATTTTTTTGCATTGGTTTAGTCCAAAAACCCAATTAAATTATGGAAATAATTGTATAAATGATCCAAATGCAAAAAAGGTCACATTTTATAAGGAAAATAGGGTCAATTTTAACAATAGTCTGCCTCAGTTTATCATTAGTCATAGTGTTTTATTATGGATCACTTCTACAAAGAAACTAAACTCTTAGTAACAGAAGCAGAACATGGTTCAAATTGGGTCTAATTTTCTTTAGACATTTCAGGTTGTTCACATTAGTTCAGGTTATTCACATGTTATTGTTACGGGATAGTTTGTAAATGTCATTATTTTCATAATTTAATATTAGTTTTTGCAGTAAAATAATGACAAAAATTTGAAGTAGTCATTTATAGGCAAAGAATAAGAAAATCTAGTCATTTAATAGGTTATTATGCTCTTCATCCCACCTGCCGCATTTGGCCCCCAGGCCACATGTTTGAGACCCCTAGACTAATAGAGTGGAAAGTTTCTATGGTGAACGTGCTGCTCATCCAGCTTTTGTCCAGACATTTTCATCAGCTTATTCCTTCCTGTACATCAGCGTATGGAGGGAACACCTTTTTCTCTCACATTACTTGTAATAAATGAAGTACACATACTTCCTACCTGGATCTGAAATATCTGTTCTATCATTCACCATCGCTGACTGTAAAAATTGTACAAACTTGAGCATAAACACAAACTCGTGTGTTCCTTAGTTTCCTGAAGCCAAGGACACATAGACTTCCTCCTTCTAATTAAGCCGCTTCATTTGGTGTTTACTGGCTGCAGTGAAATATTGTTTTTCAGCAGAGGTGGTCAAAGTACTCCCATTCTGTACTGCAGTAGAATAATACTCTGGTAAAAGTAGAAGTACTGATTCAACTCCTTTACTGAAGTAAAAGTAAAAAAAAGTACAACTTCTCAATTGTAATAATGTAAAAAATAAAACTGCAATTTTTTTTTTGCTATGGATGAAATAATATATATTTAACCAGGGAAAAAAATATCTAAAAATAAAGCCTTTCAAAGTGAGTTCATGTGTAGGTGATGTGTTGTAATGGGTCATGTTACTCAGTTTAGTGGGTATGGACAGGACATTTAGGAAAAGTGTTAAAGTAATAAATAGGAAATAAAAAATTAAGATCAATTATGACATTTTAAAAAATCTAAATCGTGAGATAAAAAAGTCAAAATTATGAGAAAAATTTCAGCATTATGGGATTAAAGTCAGAATTATGGAAGAAGAAGTGGATAATTATGAGATAAAAGTCCAAATTATGATATAGTAAGTCACAATTTATGATTTACGACTTATTTTTCATACTTTCACATTTGTCTAGTTTGAAAAAGTAATGAGTCTATTCTGAGAATGTAAAGAGTATAATGTACACACATTTATATAAATGTAAATAGTATAAGGTATGGATATTTCTCCAAAAAGTAAATACTCAAGTAAAAAATACCTAAAGTACCTAAAATACCTAAAAATTGTACTTAAGTACAGTAAAGGAAGTAGTTGTACTTAATTACTTCCACCTCTGCTGTTCACAGACTGTACCGTACAGGGTTTCCACACATTTCAGGGTTTCTACAGCTCAGGGCAAGTTAAATTCCAGACTTTTTAAGACTGTTTTCATGCCGTTTGAAATTAGATTTAAGACCAAGCTGACAATGAACCAAAATTGAAAAGGAAAAAAACCCACACCACATGAATTACCTGGGAGCAGTTTTACCCAACTGTTTATTTTAAATAGAACATGACTTTTTGGTCCAATTACTGCTACATTCATAAACCATTTGCATCAAGAAGCATAACTTTTAAATTTTGAATATATAACACACACACACACTCACCATATAAACACACACTTGCAAAAAAACTAAGTATAGCTAAAGGAATACTACACCCACAGAATGTTGGGCCCTCATTTTCTACTCCCTCTAAATTATTTTTGTAACATAGACAGCCTAAATGTTACCAAATACTTTTTTTATTTCAAACTAACATAAATCTTATATATGTGTTCAAATGTTTAACACAATTCAATTTAAGACTTTTTAATGCCAGTTAAGTCCTTATTTTCAGAACAATTAATTCAATGCCTTTTAAGACTTTTCAAGGATCTGCAGGAACCTCCTTGACTTTTCAAGGGCCAATAACAAAATAACAGAATTTAAGCTAAATTAATTAATTAATTAATTAATGTCTAAATTACTGTTTTTAGACATTTTTCATTTCATAAGTGTCATTTTCACATTAAATATTGAAAAAAAAAAACAGTGGCGCTGGTTAACTATTGAAGTTATACAGATCCAAAATTAAACAAAAATTCACAGTTTTAGCCCAAAATGGTAAATGGACTGCACTTATAAAGTGCTTTTCCACCTTCATGGTGCTCAAAGCATTTTACATTAGCCTCACATTCACCCATTCAAACACACATACACCAGTAGATGTCTTAAAGTTCTGTCAGTTCTACTGGGAGCCTAAGTTAGGATTCAGTGTCTTGCCCACACATGGACAGCCAGAGCCGGGACTTGAACCATCAACCTTTTGGTCATTGGATGACCCACTCTACCAACTGAGCCACAGCCACCAAAACAAAACAGCAGTAAAAACCTCCACAATCTTAGAGAAACCACAAGATAATTTCTGTTGTTTTTTTTTTTACATTATTCTTCAGGTTTCCTCAAATAGAGTGAGAAAATATGACTTTTTGCATCAGGATTAGATCAGGGCCCTCAAACTCATGTTCTTCATTTTCTACATTCAGCCTGATTTGATCTCCATTGGGGCAGACCACTAAAATGAAAACATAATAACATATAAATAATGACACATTTATGTCAGTGTTTAGTGCAAAAAAAACCCCCATTAAATTCAGAAAATAATTTTATAAAGCAGAAAGTGGTAAAAAAAATAAATAAAAATTGTTTAATTTTCTTTAGACCTTTCAGGTTGTTCACATTTGTTCAGGTTATTCACTTTTTTATTGTTGAGGATAGTTTATAAATGTCAATATTTTCATATTATTTTTTGCTGTAAAACAATGATAAAAATTTGAAGTTGTCATCATTTATAGGCAAAGAAGAAGAAAATATGGAGTCATTAGTATGCTCTTCATCCCACAGGGCGCATGTTTGAGACCCCTGGGATAGAGAACACCCAGACATATTTAAAGCTGGAAATGTCAGATTTCTCCAAAATATGGGAGCTTTTGCTATGTATAAATGAGATGTTGTTTTTCTGTTGTCCTGGACAACAGCCAACGTGGATGCAGACAAATGGACGGGAATAATAAGACGAGACATAGGTCACATGACTCACCCTAAGTATTTGTGAAATGGAAAAGTTCCCAGCAACAGGTATCTACAATATGATGTGAAATGTGAATGTACAACCTAAAATAGGGAAGCACTCTGAGAGTGCAGACCTCTGCAATCCGTGTATGATTTGTTTTTCAAAATAAAATCAAAAACAAGACAATGAAACAACAAGTAATTTCTTCATTATTTGTTTCCAAGACTAAAATGAAAAAATTGATGATGATGCTGTTTTTCAGTTTTCCTTTTTGTGTTTAAATGAGTAATGGAAAAAATGGACAATGGCCATTTTCCGTTTTATCCAATTTTGACCTCAAGCAAAGCCCTGAAGCAAGGTGAGGAAACCGGAAATGACAGTGACCTGCAGTGACAAAAATGGAAACCTACCTGAAGATATGACGACGTAAAAAATTGGGTGTCATATCATACCATGATGAGCTTCAAGTCCGGTGGCCATGTTTCTTTTGGTTGTTAAGATTAATTTCTGGTTTACTCAATTTGTTTCAAGTCAAAATTGGATAAAATGGGAAACGGTTGTTATCTGTTTTTTTCTATTAGTTATTTAAACACAAAAAGGAAAACTGAAAAAATGCATCAATGTCCATATTTTTTTTTTTTTGGTTTTGGAAACAAATAATGAAGAAAAAATTTTTATTTTTCATTCTTATTTTTGGTTTTATTTTGAAAAACTAATGAATAAATGATACACAGATTCTTCGCCAAGGCACACTCCCCCGCCCCAGATCACCACCAAAAGTGTGTGTTTATATGGTGTGTGTGTTTCATATATACATATATTCAAAATTTCTCATTTTCTCTCCAGGGCCACATTCAGCCTGATTTCATTTCCAGTAAAATAACAGAATAACATGTAAATAATAACTGCAAACTTTTGTCGTTGATTTAGTGCAAAACACCCTCATTAAATTCTGAAAATATTTTCTTTTACAAACTATACGAACAACAATGATGAAAATAACCAGAAAAAAATACTCAAATTTCCTAGGACAAATAAATGCAATTTTAACAATGGTTTTGCTTCAAGATATAATTTGTACATAAAGAAGCAAAAAATTGTTAAAATTGTAGTGACTTGTTCAGGTTTTTCACATTTTATTCTTATATTATAATTTGTCAATGTCAATATTTCCATATTTTCATGGGTTTTTTTTGTAAACTAAAACAAAGATCAAAATGTTTTTAATAATGTCAAATGTCTTTCACATCAAACCCAGGGGCTGCATTTGGTCCCCGGGCTGTATGTTTGAGACCCCTGCTATATATGATAACTTCAAATTTTTGTCATTGTTTACTGCAAAAACTATTAAATTGTGAAAATATTTATTTTGGAACAAAATGTGAATAACCTGAACATATGTGAAGAACCGGAAATGTCTAAAGAAAATTAGAAAGAATTTGAACCATTTTCTGCTTCGTTTACTAAGAGTTTAGTGTCATTGTAGAACTGATCCATAATAAAACACATGGGCTAATGATAAACTGAGGCAAAATATTGTCAAAATTACCCTTATTTTACTTACGAATCATCACTTTTTTCTGGTTATTCATATATTTTGCATATGGATACTTTATAAAACTATGTATTTTCATAATTCAACAGGGTTTTTTTGCACTAAAACTATGACGAAAATGTGTAGTTGTCATTTATAGGTCGTTTTCATTTTACTGGTCTGTCCCATTGGCGATCAAATCAGACTGAATCTGGAAAATGAAGAACATGAGTTTGAGACCCCTGCTTTAATGTCAAACGGTGAAACTTTTGACCACCGCAGAGGACACACATGTACTGCTGGGCCCCAGGAGGATAAAATGTGTTAATGTATATGATGGAGGGAAATGATTTCAAGGACAGAAACAGGAAGTGTGTTTAGTCAAACATTAAAATAAGAGTTTGTTGTGTCATGCTGTTGACCAAAAAACAGTGGGTTTCAGTGTTAATGATCAAAAATGACAATATTTAGTTAGAAATTCAGATGTTTCAAGGAATCTGTTTTAATCAGCATTAATGGCAGCAGGCTCTAAAACCAAAGTACAGGATGTCAGTCTAAAGTAAACATGTCCAGTGTGCTTTTCATGACAATGAATTACTGGTCATAAGGGAATGAATATACAGTGATCAGCATCTAAATTAACTCAACACATATTGTTCCAGAGCAGTCACTCATCTGCTACAGACAGGTACCAAAAAAGTACAACTGTTTAAATTATTCTGCTTCTATATAAACATACTAAAACAAAAATAATTAATGGTAGTGATAATCTAAAGAAAAATAACATCCTCAAAAAATATAGCAAACCAGTGTAAAAGTTACCATCATATTTACAACACAGGCAGCACAAATAGAATTCAAGTCCAAATATATTAGAATAAGCAGGAAATGCAGTATGTATATATATATATATATATATATATATATATATATATATATATATATAAACCTCACACCAGGCGTGTTCTGGGAAGACTGTATTTTAGAAACCTGCTCCAGTTAAAGCAATTTAAACCCAAGTAAAATGTACAAACTGACAGACAGGGTGTGTGGAGCGCTGCATCCAAGTGTGGTTCCAGTGTCCTAACCAGTACCAATGGGATTTTTGTCAGGCTCTACAGCATCTTGAGCTGCAAACCAATCACGCACTTGCTGGTAACTCATTTTGGATTTCTTGCAAAGAGAGTCAAGGTCTTTTTCATGTAGGGCACCTGTTGAATTGTAATAAGTGAGGAGGGGTTGGATGTCAGGGGAATCTGTGCTCGTGCCATTGGCTTGAGATCTGCGTTTACGACCACCCCCGGCCCCGTTGGATAAACCGCTGCCACTTTGTTGGGCGGCAAGTTCTGCCAAAAACTGATCTCGAACCCCCTTCACCCACCGTAGCTGGCCGTTTTTAACAGCGTAGCGTGTGTCGCCAAACCACTGAATGACATCGGCCCGGGGTAAACCTGTAAGTTTTACTAGTTCGGTGTACTCTTCACTCTTGGGCCACTGGCAGCGTAAGAAGTGCTGTTTTAACACGTCCAGCTGCTGCTTGGTCTTCCGTGGTCGCCCTCCAGACGTGAGGGCAGGCGATGAGGATGAGGAGGCTCCCAAGTGTGTTTGCAAGGGGCTGGTTTTGGCTGAGTGGATTGACTTCTTTGATGTGGTCACGCTGTTTGGAAGTCGTTTAACGGGCGAGACTGACGGTATTGGGCTGTCGGAGGGGGAGGAGTCTGGAGAGCATTTTACAATACTTGGAACATCTGGCTCAGCCTTGCAGGGCTTCGTCAGTTGCAGTGGTTCGTCACTCTGCTCCTCATCTTTGAAACTATCTCCATCTCCAGAAAGCTCTTCTGTGTCATCATACCCTTCTGCTTCTAGACCCCTCTCGCCAAATGCCTCCAAGCTGTTTGACAGAAATGCCTGAAAGAAATGTGAATTCTTTATTTCACTACCCTTGACACCGTTTTGTCGAGTCTTTTGAGAGACAAGTGGAAGCGGTTGAGTCAGATGATCATGTTTGTCTCCAACAACAGTGTGGTGAGAATAGGTCTGGGCTGCGGCCAGGCTTCCTCGGCCAACCCTAAGCTGGTAGCGGCTGTCACTGAACCATTTACGGATGTCGTTGCGGGTCAGCCCAGTTTCTTCCTGCAGACGTCGAAGCTCAGCCTCCGCAGGCCAATTCTCCCTCAGGAAACTCTTGCGAAGGGCAGCGAGTTGAGCTTTGGACTTTTTGTAGCGGCTGTGACGGAGCTGTTGGGAAGATGATTCTGAAAGGTCAAGGGACACGTCGGTGGCAGTGCTTTCTTGCTTATCCACTGGTGAGCGGTAATAGTATGAATCCTGAGGGGGCGGGAGAGTGGAACTGAAACAAGGGATGGAGGGTTTGGCTGGTTTATAGGAATCCGGTGACTCACACTTTGGTTTCTTCTTAGGAATATTGAAGCTAGAGAATGAACCCTCCACTTCATCACTGGCCTCACTCATAGCGTCATCACAGCTTCTGCCCTTGCTCTTTAATTCCGGCCTTTCCTCATACATTTCAGGCGAGTCGTTATAAAGGTCAGGCACAGACAGCTTCCGCCTTGTCTCCTCAATCTCCTCTGAGGACCAGCTGATGCCATATTTAATTCTCTGGACCATAAACCATACCTTAACTTTGTCTAGAGGCAAAGTACAAACCCTGGCTAGGGTGTTAACCTCACGGGACGATGGGTACGGGAATAAGTTAAAGGCCTGAACCAGCTCCGGGATACCGTCGAGTTCACGGGTCTGGTCCGATTGTGTCCACACTAGTTTCAGTCCCTCTGAAACGAGAGGCAGACACACCACTGAATTGTGGTTAGTGGTGAAACTAGCCACACCACCTGTGTTGCCATCAGCAGAGTTGGTGGAGTGATGCAATTCCTTTGGGGTTCGCTTAGTTTCATGTGTTTGCTCAAACTTCACCTCGCTGCCTTCAATGGAGTCCTCCAGATCCTCGTGTTTTTCAGTTATACCGTTGTGTTCTTTGTAGGTTGCCATCTGGGATATCAAAGAAGCTTCCACCTATAGAAGACAGAAAAAACACATTTAGTTGGAGATGTTTTTATTCATTTCAGTTGTTCTAATTCCACTGATATTGAAGCGAACAGGAAGTGCAGTCTGTGACATTTCCAGAAATGTTTGTTTTCGTTCTTGCCCATTTTGAAGGTGAATTATCCGACAGCTGCCCCCCCCCTTTAAACTTCTCACTCCTTATCCTGAACTCCCAGTAAAAGTAGTCGTATAGCACTCTGTCCAGACTGTGCTCCCCTCCCCCAGAGCGTGGTGGCAGCGGTGGCTGACTTTTGTTATGTGTGGGTAGGGGAGTGTGAGTGTGTGTAGGGGGGGGGGGGGTCAAAAAAAAGGAGGGGGGGGGTTACAGGGATTGAGAAGAAACCCATCACGGTCTAGTTTCTCACCCCTTCCCAGTCTGGCTTTGTTCCACTTTCAAGTTCTGGGCGTAGAAACAGGAGACCGAAGCCTGGTCACGAAGGCAGACAAACCTGTGCAAAGACAAAAATGGGATGTGTTAGGAGTGAGTCTACACCCCAGAAAAACAAAACACCATCATAATCTGATTTGTCCTCAGCAACAGGTGTTAAACATATGGAAACCCTGTTGGACTTCAGTCCTGTCACCCCTGGAGGAGTTATCTGGGTTTAGTGCAGTTAGTTTGGCTGAAAATACCAACACTCTCTTTGTTTTGAGCTGGACTTTCCTATTTAAGACAGCTGGGGAAACACTGAGCACTTAGTTGGGGGAGATTACGCCACGGCTGATGATTTAAGTCGCTTGAGTCACGCAAGAAATGTTCAAGTGTAAGAAAACATTAGGCAAGAAGTGGAAAACACAGTGTTACTCATGTCGGAGGGGGTGGTGTTGGATAATCCAGCGGCCTTTCCAGCTCCTTTCTGCCCTTAAATGATCTACAAGGGCTCCAACAATGTGTCTGTATTTGCGGGAAGAACAACAAAAGACTGAAAAGTTGCTGTCGGTGCTCGGTGACAATAGCAAAGCGCCCCCCCCTCTTATGGCGTACTAAGTAAAACGCTTCCCCCCGCACAGGCGCACTCCGCCGTCAGACACGCTTCAGTGAAACGTAAAAATAAACTTACCCAAAACGTCCAAACAAGCCTTTATTCCCGGGATTCGCGGCAGCCAGACGGGAACAAAAGAAAGTCACGAAGCCACTCGTCCCGGTCCGCTTTGAACGGCCGAAGTTTGGCGGAAAACCCGGAAACAATAACGGTCGGTCTGTGTTTGACCCTGGTCTTATTTTGTCAAGTATTCGACGGATTACGACCAAAATACAAAGATGCGACGCGACCAAGTTTGTCGCTTGTCGGAAGAGTTCGGTTTGGGGCCGATTCCCACCCAGGAAGACCCGGAGATCCGGTCCGAGAAGCTCGGGTCTGGATGTGAGTCCGTTACTCGGTGGGCTCCGGTCAGTCCGTTGTTGCTTTTGTTCTTATGCTGAAGTGTTTCCCCTGTCCGGCCGGATCGAGGCTAAGGCGGAGCTGAGGACCAGGAAGCCCACAAGGCCCGAGCCACGCCCCCTCCACGGTGACGGAGGGCCTGAGGGGGCGGGGCCGTGTTCACGAGCGGGCGCTTGATTGGACGGAGGAGGCGCTTGTATAATGAATGTTTTCCAGTAGTTTGAAGGAGTCCGAGCCCAGGACCCGCCCCTCCACCCCACCCCACCCCCACCGGCAGGGACAAACAGGGACCTGGAGCGTGTGTCATCATGATCTGAGGGTGAGAGCGAGTTCATGAGCTTGACTGAGCTTGACCAAACACTTTGTTACCCCCGAAGGGGAGTAGGTAGAGGGGTGACTCGGTCTGTCTGTCTATCAGCAATTTACACAAAAACTACTGAACCAATTTACATAAAATTTTTATTAGTACAGAATGAATCCCATTAAATGATAGTGAATGTAGGTCAAAGGTCATATTCACCTAAATGTGTTTTCACTACAGACGGTGGCAAAGTACTCACAGCGACTAGTGTGGAAAATACTCTGGTAAAAGTAGAAGTACTGATTCAACTCCTTTACCGAAGTAAAAGTAAAAAAGTCCAACTTCTCAATTGTAATAAAATAAAAATTAAAACTGCATTTTTTTTGCTGTGGATGAAATATTACATATTTTAAGCAGAAAAAACTGAATTTAAAAAATATATACATTTCCAAAAATAAAGCCTTTAAAAGTGAGTTAGTGTGTAGATGATGTGTTTTATTGGGTCATGGTACTGAGTTTAGTGGGTATGGACAGACATTTAGGAGATTAAAAAAATCTAAATCATGAGATAAAAAGTCAGATTATAGGTAAGAAATTGATAATTGTAAAATAAAATTCAAAATTACATCAATTCCCCACTTTTCCCTTCATGTATGTCCCTATGTTACACAAACTACCCATCATTATAACATTTATGATGATTTCTCAGAGTATCTATTCAAAAATATCTAACATTTCTTACCTGGCTGGCGCCAACAGGTGGTCCCGGTGGAGCGGACACCATGATCGCAAACGGACACTGTGCTGCGTTCATGGTATTATGTGGAAGTGGGAAACATAAACACTTAAAGTGTAGATGTTTAACTTCACAATCTGGCATAGTTTATTGCTCTTATACTGCTATTAGAGCCAAGCAGGTTCTAAAACAGTTTGCTAAACACAACGTTGTCACTGGCGTCAGTTTTTTAACTGCCAATCACATGAATGTGGTGTATAGAAAGTGTAGAGTCAAACTTGTCGCAGTTCCTACGTTCCCTGAAGGCAACGTGATTGAGGGAGGTCCTCAGCCTTCTTTGTTATGCTGTCACTCATGATGTCACGCCCCTCTAAGTTGATGCCACGCCCCCCACGCAACATCAGGGCCAAAAGTCTGAGACCAAAAAAAAAAGATCTGAAAGTGGAAAAAAAATCTGAAACCAAAAAAATAAGATTTGAAACTGTAAAAAAATAAGATCTGAATCTGAAAACATAAAATCTGCAACTGAAAAAATTAAGACCTCAAATATCAAAATATATATGAGTGAAAAATGAAAATAAATAATTTATTCAAAAAAATTCCAAAACTGAATCAAAATTATATTTAACCTGAAAAAACCTTTCCTACACTTATTTTTAGTTTGAATACATTGTTATATATTTCAAAGTTCAAGATCAAAACTTGAACTTTCAGTTTCGAATTTTTGTTTTTCAATTACAATTCTCTTTTCAAATTAGCAAAACATTTGGCCTGGATTTAGCTCCATAGCAAATTAGCTTCAAGTATATGTCACAAAGCAAGAAATAGTTTCGTTAACAATGGCAAAATTCCTCATTTCTTACTGGTTGATGATTATTTGCTAACACGATGAAGAAGAGCTATTTACATATACAAATTTGGCATGGACAAGAAGACATAAACAGGATGAACTGGACCGAATTTCAGCCAATATCGACTCACTACTTCTGGTCTGATGCCATTTTGAATTTGTTTGTGCATACACATTTCCAGTCTCCCCACTCTAGCGTCACAAATTCTTGGCGTCACCAATTGTTGAGGGATCATTCTGAAATTTGGTGTGCACAATGAGACAGGTACAAGAAAGAAGTAGACTGAATGAATTTCAGTCAATTATTGTATTGTCAAGTATTGTTTTGTTTGTTTCATTTGTTTGTGTACAACATAACTCAAAAACTTATGGATGGATTTTAAAGAAATTTTCAGGGTATAAATGGTCTGCACTTATATAGCGCTTTTCCACCTTCATGGTGCTCAAAGCGCTTTATATTAGCTTCAGATTCACCCATTCATACACCAGTAGGTTTCTGAGGTCTAAGGTCACTCCTACTGCGGGCCTAAATTAGGGTTCAGTGTCTTGCCCAAGGACACTTCAACGTATGGACAGCCAGAGTTGAGATGCGAACCGCCAATCTCTCGGTCATTGGGTGACCCACTCTACCAACTGAACCACAGTCGCCCCGTAATGGGTATAATGTAATGTTAGTTTTTTCTGGTGATTTTTCTTTTGCAGATTTTATTAATTTTATGCTTTCATTACTCTGCCAAGGAATGAAAGAGTTATGTTTTTGCAAGTGTTTATCTCTGTGTATGTGTGTGTGTGTGATTTCTGTCTGTCTTCATGTGTCTTTCTGTGTGTGTTTGTCTGTGTGTGTGTCTGTCAGTGTATCTCTGTGTGTCTGTCTGTCTGCATGTGTGTGTGTGTATGTGTGTGTGTGTGTGTGTGTGTGTGCCTTTGTGTCTGTCTGTCCGTCAGATAACTCAGGGCGGCTGCGGCTCAGTTGGTAGAGTGGGTCGCCCAATGACCGAGAGGTTGGCGGTTCATGTCCCGGCTCTGGCTGTCCACGTGTCGAAGTGTCCTTGGGCAAGACACTGAACCCTGGCTTAGGCCCCCAGAGAGGCTAATGTAAAGCACTTTGAGTAACATGAAGGTGGGAAAGCGCTATATAAATGCAGTCCATTTACCATAACTCAAAACATTGTTATGGACAAGGTTTGGCAGAATATTTCAGGAAATATCGATACTGACAAGGATCACATGAGGTGTGTGTGTGTCTCTGTCTATTTGTCTCTTTCTTTCAGTGTATCTGTCTGTGTGTTTGACTATCTAAATGGTAAATGGACTGCGCTTATATAGTGCTTTTCCACCTTCATGGTGCTCAAAGCGCTTTACATTAACCCATACTCATATAAGGTTTCTAAGGTCTAAGGTCAGTCCCTCTGGGGGCCTAAGTTAGGGTTCAGTGTCTTGCTCAAGGAAACTTCAACATGTGGACAGCCAGAGCTGGGACGTGAACCACCAACCTCTCGGTCATTGGGCGACCCACTCTATCATATGAGCCACAGCCGCCCCTATCTATCTGTGTCCTTCTGTGTGTGTGTCTGTCTGCCTGTGTGTGTGTGTGCCTGTCTATCCGTGTGTGTCTGTCTGCCTGTCTGTGTGTCCATCTGTGTGTCTGGCTGTATGTTTGTGTGCGTGTGTGTCTCTTGGTTTGTATATGTGTTTGTCTGTCTGTCTTTCTGTCTGCGGGTCTGCCTGCATGTGTCTGTCTTTGTGCATGTCTGTGCCTGTCTTTCTGTGTCTCTGTCTTTGTGTCTGCCTGCCTGTGTGTGTGTCTTTGCGTGTGGCTGTGTGTTAGTCAGATAACTCAAAACATTGTTATGGACAAGGTTTGGCTGAATATTTCAGGAAATATTGATACTGACACAAGGAACATATGAAATGAGGTGTGTGTGTGCCTGTCTGTATTTCTATGTGTCTGTCTGTTTTGACTGTCTATCTCTGTCTATGCACGCGTCTGCCTGTGTGTGTCTGTCTGTCTTTCTGTCTGTGTGTTTGTGTGTCTGTGATTCTGTCTGTGTCTGGCTGTTTGTCTGTCTGTGTGTCTTTCTGTGTGTGTGTGTGTGTGTGTGTGTAGGTATGTCTGTGTTGCTGTCTGTGTTTTTCTGCCTGTGTGTCTGTCTGTCTGTGTTTTTCTCCCTGTGTATGTGTGTCTGTCTGGTTGTCTTTCTGTGTGTGTGTGTCTTAATCAGATAAGTGAAAACATTGTTACGGACAAGGTTTGGCTGAATATTTCAGGAAATATTGATACTGACACGAGGAATACATGGCATAATGTGTATGTTTGTCTGTGTGTTTGACTGTATCTGAGGGTGTCTGTCTGTCACTTGGTAGAGTGGGTCACCCAATGACTAAGAGGTTGGCAGTTCGCATCCCAATTCTGGCTGTCCACATGTCAAAGTGTCCTTGGGCAAGACACTGAACCCTGACTTAGGCCCCCAGTAGGACTAAGAACATTAGAAACCTACTGGTGTATGAGTGTGTGTGTGTGAATGGGTAAATGTGAAGCTAATGTAAAGTGGTTTGAGCACCATGAAGGTGGAAAAGAACTATGTAAGTGCTTACCATTTATCTATTTCTGTCTGTCTGTGTGTTAGTCAGATAAGTCAAAACATTGTTATGGTGTAATGGACCACGGAGAACCCAAGTGCAAAACAGGAGGCGTGCGTAAAAGTCCAAGCAGTAGTTTATTCTCACACAGTTCAGTAATACAATACAGATGAGTGAGGAAGAGTCCCCTTTAAAGTCTCTCAGGGCTAGAATGTACTTATCCAGACGGAGCACGGGTGATCTCCTCCGGTCTGAGAGCAAGACTGGATTCAGGCCGGTTCCGGTCCAAGGTCGGGGCTGGCGGCGGGTCTCGTAGTCGGGGTTCGTTCCGGGGTCGGGGCAGGCAGCTGGTATCAGGGTCGGTGTTCGTTCCAGGGTCAGGGCAGGCAGCGAGAGGCTTAACAGGTTCCGGTCCAGGTTCGGTAACAACAAAGACAGGCAGGGATCACAGGCAGAAAACAGAGGTCGGACAGAAAGGAAACTTCAACATGTACAGGAAATACAGGTTGCTGGAGAATCAGAGGAACAGGTCATGATAATCTGGCACAGAGTCAGGTCTGAATGCAGACTATATACTTCTCACCTGATGAGTTCAGCTGCCCTCACCAGGTGAGTTACATCAGTGATTGGCCAAGGAGACAGAACAGGGTGAAAGGTGAGGAACAGAGACACAGAACAGAGACACAGAGCAGAAAAACACACAGCAGAACAGAAAACAGAAAACACAAGGAACGGAACATGACATATGGACAAGGTTTGGCGGAGTATTTCAGGAAATATTGATTCTAACATAAGGCACACATGGCATGAGGTGCGTGTGTGTGTTTGTATCTTCATGGGGACATTGATATGTTTACAGTCACGCCATGGGGACCCTTGCACTACGGGGACCAAAATTCAGCTCCCTGTGAGCGTTAAATATAAATAAATGTCCCCACAAGTAAAATAGAAATGTTGTCTCTATAAATACATTAACATAATTTTTTTTTTTTCCAGAAGTCCTCATAAAGCATGAAGGAAACAGGTGCAAAGCGAAACATGTATTTTTCAAAGGTTTGAAGCTGTTTCCTTTTTTTAATTATTTATTTGTATATATTTTTTATTATAAATTATAAATATTTTAAAAATATTAATATTACTATTATTTATTTATTTATTTATTTTTTGTATTTATTTTTTTACTTAAAGGAATTATCCAAAGTAAAGATATGTTTAGCTAATTTTTTAGATGATTGGGAGTGCGTACATATAGTTGACATCAAAATCACACCATTTGAATGTACATTGAGTTTTGATTTGATTTGATTGATTCGTAAAAAGACAGTGCAAATAAGGGAGGGATAAGGGATAATAATAATAACAATAACAGTTAAAACTGCAAGCAGTCTCAAAGGCCCTCGCCATCCCCCGCAACCGTCCCCCCATGCGACGCCCGAGCCAAACCCCAGCCAAATCAGTGTTTGCGTGCCTGATCCACAGCCATCCTACTAATGGCGATCCCGTAGGGGGCGCCACAGAGCAAAATCGCAACCTCCATTGATAAACTGTTGTAGGACTGAGAGACAGACGTCTGAGCCAAATCCCAGCCAAATCCGCGTTCGCACGTCCGATCCACTGCCACTTCACCAACAGTGCACTGGGCGAATCCGTAGGGGGCGCCACAGTGCGAAACAACAACCTCGCATGACAAACAGGTGTAGACCGAGGAGACAAACCCCAGCCAAATAGGCGTTCGCATACCCAAACCACAGCCACCCCAATAAAAGTACACCTCTAGGGGGCACCATAGCACAAAATCAGAACGTCCCCAGCCAAACGGATGCAGACCTGGGAGACAGACGCCTGTGCCAAATCCCAGCCAAATCAGCGCTTGTACGTCCCAGCTGAAGCAATCCATGCAGTGGCAATACCTCCCGAAATCCTCGCAAACTCCGCGACATCGCAGCACAAAATGACGCAACCCTTCCAAACAAACCTGACAACTCCCGATCTTCCACCTGTCCAAATTGTGCTCACTGACCCCAAGCCCATCCGGCCCAACGACCAAGGAGGAGACCGACAAACTCCAACGACAGTGAAAAAGACGACCCAAAACTTCCCAAATTTCAATCCAAGACGGCGAACCTCCCACTGGTCCATGGGCACGGCCACCACCAGGCTCTCTGTCCACCATCATATGACGAACATGCGCACCGACCCCACAGCTCCAACCCCACCAGGGCGTGATCCGGCCCAATACAAACCACCCCACCCCCTCCAGGGGGCGCTGCAGACACACCTCCCCACCGACCCCCATGAAACCCCCAAATACTCGCAACTTTTCACACCTCTGAGGTGTGCACAAAACCCGGTGACAAAGCCCTGCATGCCCAGGGCGTCAAACCAGAGCCCAAATGGCCGACGCCAGAAAAAAAAGAACAAATAAATTAATAATAATAAAGAAAGAAAAAAAAGTTCAGAAATGAGCACGAACAACATAGCATTTCCCCGACCCCGCGAACTCGGCCCCACATGAAATCTCTCGACCTCCCCCACGTCACCGCGGGGCCAGAGGTTACACCCGACACACCTCCACTCATGCCAGCAACCCCGAGAGGTCGTGGCCCATAGACTCCCACCCATTCTGAGCAGGAGCGCGCGTGTGCGCGACGAGCACACGCTCGGACACGGCCCGCCACCATGAACACGTGAGCATGCGCGAGTGACGCGAGCCGCCCCCCGGTGACCGCGACCCGGACACACCTCGTCCCCTGGTGACCACAGCAGACCCACACCGATGCGGTCTGCGGTGAAGGTCCAATAATAACAATAATAAAAATAATCATTATGTCAGAAGAGAAATAATAGACAAGCACTATTGAAATAATGGCATAATATCACAATGCAAATCAAAAGTTATAACAGCTAATGAAAGCTAATGAAATTAATTCCATATTTAAATAATATTGTCAATGAACTAAAAATGAATTAAATAGCACCGTGAGGCAGAAAACTGGATAACAAACGAGGTGTAAAATTCAAACTAAATTAATAACAATATAACTGAAAATATGCAAAAGCAAAGTAAATTAATAATAAAGAAATTCTCTTTAACCCTGTTCTTAAAATTGCACTTGTCTTGTATTTTCTTAATATCTGGTGGCAAAGAGTTCCAGACCTTTGCCCCAGTGAAGAAGAAGGATGTGGCTCCAAAGGATCTGACCTGCGGGTTGACCAGGGAGAGAGGATCGGTCCTTGTGATCCGAACATAATTGTTAGCCATGCTAAAAGGATGATGCCAAATAACTTGGTGCAAGATTATGGATAATGTAGACAAATGTTGTGAAACGGTATCTGTCAAAGTTATTTGACAGATACCGTTTCACAATTCTAGTGTTTATTTCAGGAGCAGACAAAAAACACTTGTGAAGTCAGTCTGAAACACACTGTGTTTTTGACGAACACTATTAACACTAATGGAACTAACTGACTTGTGACTGATAGGATGCACTCATCCTGTTTGTTCATGTTCACATCTTCTATTTCATTCAGAACAAACACATGAGGACTTCTTTAAGACTCTGAGAACAAACATCCAAACGTGTCAGATTTTCTGTCTGTAGTAAATGCGTCATACATTCCGCATGTGCTGTTTCAGCTCCTTCACTGTGTCTGGACTGTAAACATGTGATAGTGTGTGTCCTTCACACTCAGCTCTTATCAGACTCAAGACAACTTTAAGATTTTGTACCACATTAAAACATACTTTTTACTGTCACTATATGATGTTTTTGTGTTTCCTGTACATGGGCCAGACATGGCCATCAAACAGGCCAGGGGGATCTGGCACCGTGTAGCTCCTGGAGAATGAATGAAAAGGAGAAACTGCAGTGAGCTGCACCTTCTTTATTTACTTCATTGGTTAAATATAATTGATTGGTGTATAAATGTAGACAGTAGAAATACAGTACAGTGTATACAGTAGAAATACAATTTCTACATTACCTTCACTTTAATAAAATACATTTAATATACAATAGATCATTCGTATTTTTAAATCATGTGATGATAATAAACTCATTTTCTCATGGAATGACTTTAAACTAATGTTAACGGTTACTGTTTATTACATAAAATATGATGGTATATAGAAGCACATTCACTGAATAGTCAATTAGAAAAAGATTTTAAGAAAATTGATAGCCTAGCCATGCTAAGTGACAGCAAATATAATGTGCTACCATAGTAGTGTAGTTATACTCAAAGTCAGAGGGTGAGTGTAACAAAGTGATGACAGAGCTGTGACAAGTCGAAAAGAAACAACCATATATATTGATATTTCCTTTTATCATAGATAAGTGAAGAATGTGAGAAAACGTCAGCCCTGTGAGACGACTTTGTTGTGATTTGGGGCTTTATAAATAAATATGAAAAAATTGAATTTTTAAATTTTTACAGAAGCAACAGCAGTTGTTAACCTCCATAATCCCCAAATTTGTTTAGTCATTCATAACTTTCTCCGGACTGCTCCGTGAACTTTCCGGTGCTCTAACTACATCATCCTAAAGATTACACTGATTGTAGTACCATCCTATTGCATACAATGGGACCTTTCCTGCCAATGAAGCACCACAAGAACCATACATGAAATGAAAGGGGATAGCACAGCTAGGCTAGTGAAACTGCTGTTAGGAGTTGTTTCACTTTTCCCTTCGTGGTTCCTTCCATATTCAAACACTCAGACCCAGCTTTGGAAGTTTAGCTGAGAAAAGTCACTTTAGCACAGTCTGGCTCAAAATTGAATGACACTGTTCTGAAACGGCCAGTGTTTTGGAAGCAGCTGGTGTTTCAATAGCAGTCTGAGTTTCAATAGCGGTCTGAGTTTCAGTAGCGGTCTGAGTTTCAGTAGCGGTCTGCGTTTCAGTAGCGGTCTGCGTTTCAGTAGCGGTCTGCGTTTCAGAAGCGGTCTGCGTTTCAGAAGCGGTCTGCGTTTCAGAAGCGGTCTGCGTTTCAGAAGCGGTCTGCGTTTCAGAAGCGGTCTGTGTTTCAGAAGCGGTCTGTGTTTCAGAAGCGGTCTGCGTTTCAGAAGCGGTCTGCGTTTCAGAAGCGGCTGCTGGCCAGCGTCAACACAAACCGAGGCAGGCGCAGGAATGAAGGGACAATGGGTGTGATCCAGGACAGATAGGAAACTTGACTGAGCAGGAACTTGATGGAGGTGTAGTCCATGACACTCCGTCCTGCAGAAACAGAAACAGATGTTAGAATGAAGCTATAGGACATGATGAATGAACACACACACACACACACACACACACGTGTACAGTTACCGTCCACGTCCGTGAGGCCATAGCGCCGGGATAGGTCACAGGTCATCAGGACTTTTCCACTCAGAGACATGAGATTCTTATCTTTTAGACAAAGACAAACAAAACAAAGATGTTCAACTATTGTCATTTAAACATCTACTCAAATGTATGAGCTGTGTTTGACTAAATACTTGATCTAATTAATTTATTTTTTAATGTCATCTAAAATTGCTAAGAAACACAGTCCACAACTAAAGATATTTTCATTATTATTATTGAGTTTGAGACTAGCCCAAGGGCTTCCTGTAACCTTTAGTTTCCACCAGAAGGGGAATATTGACCCTAACCCTTATAAGAGAAGTTCTTGATCTCAGTGGAATACTTCTTTAATTAAATAAATAAATAAATAATTAGACAATAATCTGTGAAATGGTTGATCTTATGACTCTTTGCATTTTCTTACTTTTATTTTGAAAGTGCCAGTTTCTGTTCAATTATTAACTGATGGGGCGGGGTTTGAACTTGACTCCTCCCATTCCCTTCAGGATGTGTTCTAGAACGGTGGGGCAAACTGACTGCTGTCATTTATTGATTATTTATTTATTTATTTATTTTCTGGTTATTTTTCTCCCTTGGTTGTTTGTTAATCTTTTTTTCTTTTCTCAGTGAGACATTCAGAACAAACTAAAGTAAAACTGAAAAAAAACTGAAACATACATACGTAGACTTGTTTATACTGGTTGCCGCAAATTATACAGAGCGGGCTTGGTCTGTGGGAATCACCTGTCATGATGAATCCATATTTCAAGTACAACTCCTGGTATTTCCTGTTGAAAGCTTTCCTTTTCTTGGAGGTTGGAGGCTCTTCTTCTGTCTCTTCAGTGTGCATTTTCGTCTTCGAAAAGAAACGTCCTAAAGGCATGTGTTTTTTACTTATTTGGCTAACATGTGGGTTATAGGTTCAAGTGACAAGAGATGTAACCGTGAGAATCCGGTGACTTTTCAAAATAAAAGATTGTTCAGACTCGGATAATAAATACAAGAGAAATAATAAATTAATTATTAGACAGCCCGGTAACAATTGATCCATGGACCGAAACTGGTCCATGGCCCGGGGGTTGAGGACCACTGGTCTACACTAGAATGCAAAAGAGGTTGTGCAGTAGAATGTCAGATACAGACTGTTTTTTTCTGAATGCAGAAAATTATGACCGGACAATGTTGATGCAGTCAACCATTGGTCAAATTGTCATCAGTTAACATCCCTACTTCTGCCTATAGGGAGCCTAAGTGACGCAATTCTATTTCCGGTCAATTTCCGGGCAATGGGGCCTAAGTGCCATAAAAAAATGAACGCGAGTCAATGGAGGGATAAAAGTAATTTTCTGGTCCCATTTGAAATGTGCTACGGTTTTCACATATGATGTCTGTGAATTTTAAAGATACATTTTCACATTGAGAAAGGACTCACTTTGGACAGGCATCAAAAGTTACATTAGGTTTTATGTGAGAGTAAGTAATGGACTACAACGTTCGTCTCACAAATATTACGTCACCACCAAGCTTCACCATCAAACTCTTTGAAAATGGCTGTGACTTTGGCGAGCTTCACCTCCTTCTTTCAGGACGAAGGCAAGAGCATCAAACGTGGAGAAAACCACTTTAAATCGGGGCATGTGGAAAGTGGCAGCTACTCCGAGGGAGAGATAGTTGGTCAAGTGAGAGCCAGCATGCGGGACAAGCTCTCGTCAGCCGGGAAGCGGTAAAGGGAACATGTGGAAATGGTGTTGTGATTACACCGGAGAACAAAGCACACAGGCATTTTCAAATGAAAAATAGAAAAGGTGGTATACGGTTTAGAAAAGTTTGCAGGGAAAAATTCTGCTGTGACGTCAGCTATGCGACGTCTGATAATTACATATTTTTACACGCTAATAAATCATAAAACACGTATCAAAGAAACTCCAAACGCACATCATTGGTTATGATTTTAATTGAAGTACAGCAAATGTGTGATTCAGGGCATAAAGTAAAGTGGACCAGAAAATAATTATTTTCTCCTCATCCACTCTCATGTTAAATTTTTCCAAACTTAGGCCCAGTGGACCGACCGGAAAGGGCGGAGACATAGGCTCCCTATTCCTTTCCTTTCTTTATACAACTAGTGAAATAATTATAGATAGGTAGATAGGTAGGTAGGTAGGTAGATAGGTAGATAGGTAGATAGATAGCGTTTTGTCTATGTCTTGGGGTTTTTCTGACCATCGGGTGTGTTCAAAGAGGGAAACATCTAAAACATGCAGGATAGTGTGCCTTGAGGACCAAGGTTGGGAAACACATAGATAATAATCTGACTCACGTCATCTGGCTGCATTTCACTACGCTCATACAACCATCTGAGTAGCATGAGGATCAGATTTACTTCAAAACGAAGGAGCCAATCGGTGTTGCTAGGTGGGACTACCCGGCAACATTGTGGCTGGTGTGACATAAATCAGAAGCAACAGCAGTGTAGTCTTTTCAGAAGCACAACAATGGCAGCGTGTGTTGGGTATCCGAGAGTCCATAGAGACTATTTCCACTGTTTTGTTTACGGCATGCTCATTCCTTAAAAGATGAACAGAGGATGGCTTTGGAAGTGTTGGCTTTACAGATGGCTTTACTGGTGGCTAAAGAAATGAGACAAGTGCAGAAGCCCATGGTCAGGACTCGAGTCTCACGCAAATGAGCATGTGGCACACGCATTTCAATGACTTCACACACTCACACTCACACATTATTTCTCATACTGATCAGACTGACCCACAAGGTTGTGTCCAGTGGTCTCAACCAGGGTGACTATTGGTGTAGAATTGATGAGTGGGCGGGGCTTTAATCTGATTTCCAGTATTTTATTGGCTGGTCTTCCTGTCAAAAACTTGTAACTCTCGCGAGAAAGTCACCTGGGCATCTCCGGCCAATCAGTACTCGCTATTCGGCATGGAAAGCCCAATCATGTTTCCCATATCACCAATGGTTGTTCACTTCTATGGGTAAATCAGTCAGATGTAATGGTGACTGGAGGAGAAGCAGCTGCAGGTTCGTTTCAAATTAAGTTCAAACCTTTTACACTTTACTGATTTGACACTCAATGTTTACTTTGTAATGTTTAGGAGCCATTTACCTGAACTATGTCAAACAGCACCTGTGTGAAATGCATCAGCTGTTATTGGTGAGTCTAAAGCACAGGTGTCAAACATAAGGCCCGGGGGCCAAATGCGGCCCGTCAAAGGGTCCAATCTGGCCCCTGGGATGAATGTGTGAAATGCAAAAATTACACTGAAGGTGATTAATAATCATGGAAGTTCCATTCATTTCAGGTCAATAAAGGGGATGAGAAATGTAAAATACTGTCATAATAAGCTATAAATAATGGAAACCAACCTTAAATTAATTTTCCTTTTTTTGTTTTGGTGTAAAATAAAGTACAAAAAAGACTAGCCTTGTTTTTAAAAATGTGAATAACCTGGAATATTTGTGTAATTTTACCAATATAAATTTGTAGATGTACTGTGATCTGTAAATTGTAATGCACATGTATAATTGATAAACTAAAGCATAATATCATCAACATTGCACTTATTTTTCTTAAGAATTTACAGGTTGTTCATATTTGTTCGTGTTATTTTCACGTACAGTTTGTCGATATAAACATTTTTATTGGAGAATTTAGCTATTTTTCCCACTCAAAAACACTGAAATTTTTGGCGTTGACATTATTTTATACGTTTTCATTCTTTTATTTATATTATTTTGCTGGTGCGGCCCATTTTATACAATATTAGGCTGAATGTGGCCCCTGAACCAAAATGACTTTGACACCCCTGGTCTAAAGGTTGTTGTTGGTGTTAGCTTAGCCACGGCCTAAAATGGACATGATTAGCTGCTCCTTTTGACAATATTGATGTCTATAGAAATGTGACTTGTAAATTAAGTTATTCACAGATTAATGTCCATATTGCTTAGCTTTGAGTCATGGCACTGACATTTTTTATTATATCTATACTAGTATCAATGATACAATTGAATTTTATTAACAATATTGCACGTTATTTATTTCAACTATGATCCAATAATTTTATGTTAATCTGGTATATTGATCACTTATTGATATATTGTTTGAATCTTGAGTATTTAATACAGCTAATATTATTGTATTCAATATTGTGTTCAGTTACATTTCTGAACCATTATTTTGAACGTTCCTTTACTGATGCACTATTTATTACATTGTATAGTTTGTCTTACTCGCTCCCTTAAACACGTAAATTAGAGAGGCAATGACGGCGATCCAATTCTGAATATTCTTTCGATGCCTGGAAAAATAGCTTACTAAAGTATAAGCAAGCTTTGCATACAGACAAAATTAAATAGCACTCATTCATAATAGAAGAAAACAAGAATAACCCTAGATTCCTGTTCTGTACTGTAGGCAGACTGATAAACAGCCACACCTCCGTGGAACCAGTTATTCCATCTACGCTCCATTCTGATGATTTCCTGCAGTTCTTTAACAATAAAATTATTACTATTAGAGATAAAATAGGTAAACTACTTCCAAAGCAGCGGTTCCAAACCTAGGCCCTTTTATAAACCCTTCTGTAACACTAAATAATTTCGCCACTGGAGACCAAACTGATGTAATATTTATTATCATGTCTTCCAAATCAGCCACCTGCCTCTTAGATCCAAGCCCAACAAAACTCTTTAAAGAGATTCTGTCGTAAATATAATTAACACTTCATTAAATACTGAATATGTGCAGCAGTCATAAACCATTGTCATTGTTCAAGTCAAGTCATTGTTATTAAACCAATTCTGAAAAAGCCTACCCTAGATCCTGACGTTTTAGCTAATTACAGGTCTCTATCCAATTTGCCCTTCCTCTCAAAGGTTTTAGGATGAGTAATAGTTAAAAACAAAAACTGTGCCAATATCTGCAGGATAATATTTTATTTGAACAGTTTCAGTCTGGCTTTCGTGCCCATCATAGCACTGAAACCACATTTCCGCTGATGTCGGATTAATATTGGTCCTGGTGTTATTAGACCTTAGTGCAGCCTTTGACACCATTGACCATAGTATCTTTGTACAGAGATTAGAATATGATGTAGGTATTAGAGGAGCAGCTCTTTGCTGGTTTAAACCATATTTATCTAATCGTTACCAACATTATCACCATTCTCCAGAGTTAGTTATGGCGTGCCTCAAGGGTCAGTCCTTGGGCCTATTTTGTTTACGTTATATATGCTCCCTTTCGGTAACGTCATTAGAAATCATGGCATTAATTTTCATTGCTGCGCAGATGACACACAGCTATATTTATCCATTAAACCTGATCAAACCAGGCAAATGGATAAACTACGTACATGTGTCCAAGACATAAAGACTTGTAAGAGTGACAATTATCTCTTATTGAACCCTGAAAAAACTCAAGTCATTGTAATAGGCCCAAAAAATGCAAGAGAATCCCTAATTGACCAGATAGTTACTCTAGACAACTTAAGTGTAACTCGCAGTGCCACAGTTAACAATTTTGGAGTTTTATTTGATCCAGATCTTTCTTTCAAAGCACACATTAACCAAACATGCAGAACAGCCTTTTTTCACTTGTGCAACATTAGCCAAAATTAGGAATATTCTGTCTAAAAATAATGCAGAAAATTAATTGATGCATTTATTACATCTAGATCAGATTATTGTAACTCCTTACTTGTAGCGTGTCCTAAATATTCCATAAAAAGTTTTCAACTGGTTCAAAATACAGCAGCAAGATTAACAGGATCAAACAGAAGAGAACACATCACCCCTGTGCTCCAAACCCTTCATTTGCTACCAGTTGAGTTTAGAATTAAATTTAAAATCCTCCTCCTTATATATAAAACCATTAATGGTATGGGCCCCTCTTATCTTAAAGATCCTCTGGTTCTGTACCAGCCCAATAGAACCCTTCGTTCTCAGAATGCAGGTTTACTGAAAGTTCCCAGGGTTTCTAATAGTTACCAGGCTCCTGTCTTATGGAACCAGCTTCCATTTAATATTAAAGAGGCTGACACAGTCTACATTTAAAATTAGGTTGAAAACATTCCTTTTTCTCTCTCTCTCTCTCTCTCCCTCTCTTTCTCTCTCTCCTTCTCTCCCTCTTGTATCTGTTTTTGTCATTTTTATATTCTATCTTACATACCAAGTCTGTTCATGGCTAGTCACCTGGTGTCCCCTTTCCCCCCTCCTCCCCTTGGGGGAGTGGTGGCTCTCTTGACAGTGTCTGCATGGGAGCAATGGACAACAGGATCTGCGATGACTCGCCTGTGCTGGACCAGCCCCCCCCTCCTTCATTTATAAATGGACATTCATCTTTTGCCTGTCCATCCATGGGAGTGGATCTGTCCATCAGTGTGGTTCTCCTCAAGATTTCTTCTTTTTTCCCATTGGGTTTTGAAGTTTTTTGTTGCCGAGAAGGAGGGTCTAAGGACAGGGGATGCTTGGGGCTTTTCATATATCTCTGTAATTGATTGGGTTTGTTGTGATTTGGGCCTTTATAAATAAAATTTAATTGAATTACTTTCAATATGGTCCCAATTGGAAATCAAATGTTCAGTCTGCGTTTCTATGTCCTAAAGCTGATCCTAGTCTTCTTGTCACTTGCCTTTTACCATGTAATTATTGTTACATTACATAGACCTTTAATAGTATTCACACAATACATATTAGCCTTTGTACTTTTGTAATAATGCATATGCTACACTAGTTTAATCAGTGACAGACAAACAACTGTGGATTTGAGTGTACCGGTCAGGCAAAAATTCCCTGGCTGCTTTTTGACATACAAGGATTTTAGATAAGGCCCCTCCTTTGAAAACGGATCGGTTGCAGAAGGGTCCCAGATGGTATTGTGAGATGCCATCTGGCATATATTTTGTTAACCGAACAGACAAAATGAAATGATGGGGCCGTCATTTTGCAACTGAAATAAACTATTTAATTCAGTTCAACATTATTACCTTTAGCGAGGCCAACAATGCATCTGCCACTGAGCTCGGTGGTTTCTCCTCTGGCGAACATCTCTTTATGCTGAGGAATAGAACATCAGGGCATGTAGGACACCGTTGGCGTGAATTAAATATGCGTCATTTGTTGTCAAGCGTACCTGTGGATCGACACCCTGCGGAATGTCCTTTTCCAGGATCAACTGTGTCACCAGCTCAGTCTGAACAGCTCCAGGCCAGAGGCTGACAGAAGCCACACCCCTGCTTTTTAACTCTACCGCCATGTCTGCCGCCATCCTGTCACACTGGAAACAAACCACAGAGTGCCACAGCTGTTTATTCTGCATTACACCTTCAGAAAAGCACATCTAGGACTTGATGAGAACTTACTGCTGCTTTGCCAACACCATAAGGAACATTAAAGAGGTAGCGCAGACCTCCCATCGATGAAATGTTCACGATCAACCCACGACCTTGAGCCACCATTAAACGGGACGCGTGAACAGAGAAGAAATAGTGTCCCCTGTCCAGAAAAACACAACAACCACTGAATTTAAAGCAGAGGCAGAAGTAACTAAGTCAAACTACTTCATTACTGTACTTGAAGGGATTATCCAGAATAAAAATAAGTTTAGCTCATTTTTTTAGATGACTGGAGTACATACATATAGTTGACATCAAACTCACACCATTTGGATGCACATTAAGAAATTTTGATTTTGCTGTTTTGAGCTAAACTGTGTTGGCATGGAAGTGATTAGGGCATGTTTTTTTACCTACATGAAAGACTATTTTTGGTAAGTAGAAGGTCCCTAAAGGCAAGCCCAAATGTCCTGAGGTATTCATGTCGTTGGATAGTGTTTCCAGAGTTACTTATCTCAAGCCATGTACCTCTCTGTATTCATAAGATGTCTTTAGGAGGAAGCCCGAAATAGTCGATTGCCGAGTGCTGTTACATGTTCGGGAAATTCATGATTTCATTGCAGTCTTTTTTGAAAACGAAAACCCGTTAGTAGGCTAAGCTTTGCTGTTGCATACAGCTTCATTTCAATTTCTAATGAAATACTGGACTATGTTTATTCTTTTTAAAAAGAATGTAATGAAGTCATGAATTTCCAGAGCGTCTAACTCTGCACTCGGAAATCGACCATTTCTTACTTTCTGGTACATGGCTTGAGAGAAACTCTGGACACACTCTCCGATGACATGAAGACCTCAGGACACTTGGGTTTGTCTTTAGGGACCCTCTACTTACTAAGGGTGATCTTTAGAAGAGGTCTAAAAATGGCATTTCATGTCATTGAAAACACATGCCCTAATCACTTCCATGTACTTCATACTCTTTATATTCTCAGAATACTCATTACTTTTTCAAACCAGACAAATGTGATGGTACATAAATAAGTTGTAAATCAGTGGAGAGAAATTGACTTTCTATGTCATAATTTTGACTTTAACTTTTAATTTCTACTCTTTATCTCATAATTGTCCATTTCTTATTTCATAGTGACTTTTTCTCATAATTTGGAATTTTATCACATAATTATGCTTTTTTTTAAATCTCCTATTACTTTTTAGTTTTTTCTAAGTTTTCTACCCATAAAACTGAGTAACTGTGACCTAATCGAACACATTTAACACTCTGGTTACATGTTCTACCCATACCCATAAAACTGAGTAATTGTGACTTAATCAAACACATTTAACACTCTGGGGGTTTTTTTCTGGTTAAATGAATAAGGTCATCATATGTAGTCATTATGTATTTACTTATTTGGTATATTCGGACAAATAAGCAGGAATTTATTTTTGAGGGAAAGAGGTGTAGGCTATATATGTGCTGAATGCAATGACTTGGTTTCCTCCATCACCATGAATTGCACTGTGGGAAGCCTTCTTTGTATTGCTTCAGCACAGAGGCGAGTTTAGACTATTTTATTGCTCAGCACCCCCTGGTTGCTCCCTTCAAAAAAAGAAAAAAATGCATTATGAAAAATCTTCGCAGCCTCAGAGTTCACCTAGCCTAGTGGAGAACTGTCATGTCACCATGTGATTTGTCTAAACCAATAAAATACTTCTACTTACACCCTTTTCTGATTGGTTTGCGCATTCATGCCCTGATTGTTTTCACAAATGGACATTTGATGGTGGAGGCACTGCAGATGAGTGAGAGTAAGAAGGTCGGCCTGTACCATTACAATTAGTGAACAATTAAATACAACAGTAGTGTTCCCTGGTCTGTGGACAACTATAAAAACCACCTTCACCATCATTGATCTAATTTTGTCACAACTGGACATTGTGAACAACCGCCATGTAGGCTTGGTCATTTTTGATCTAGAATTATATTTCATTGGATAATAATTCAGGTAAGAATGAGTACAGTACTAGTATAGTTGAAAAATCCCTAATATTTGACATGTGCAGTATGCATCTGTGCTGATTTCTGCAGTGCACAACTGTACATGCATATTCACGTCCTCTTTCAGTGTGGGAAATGTGACCTGCTTGCAAAGTTATGGGTTATAAAAGTTGTTTTTGGTAGAATTTTAACTTTGCCATGTCCCATCCGCAATGAATATCTTCCTACCCCTTTATTACTCATAAATGAAAGTTGCATGTTTGCAAACGTTGATTTGTGCTAAAAATAGATCTATTGTTTGGCAAAAGTGCATTGCCATAATAGTGTGTACTGTGCAGGTGCTCATCGGGACAGTTCACACACATTATTTACTAGATGTTTAACTGTTACCCTAACTGTTGGTGAGCAGCCAGATGACAAATCAGGTTAGAACTCTGTTTCTTTACATGTTAAACCATCTTGTCCATTTCTGACAACAGGGTTTGAATCATCTGCGGAGAGGGGGCGTGGCTTTGAGGATTTATGCCCCGGATCGCCGGATCTTTTTTTTTTTATCTTGGCAAAAAAAGTCACCTGTGTACTCCGCTCCAAACAACACATATTACAACTGATATTTGTGCAGCAATCCTACATCAAAACCCAGATTGCCCTCATTTTAAAAATGTTCTTATTTGACTCGACCCCCCCACACACACACACACAACCTGCTATAGGGAGTTTATCCATCATACTGTCTATATGTTTATGTCTCTGCTCAGTCAATAACCCACCTCGACCTGACCCAGCTGATCCACACCTCACTTTTCTTTGAATAGGATGGTGAGGAAGATAAAATATATGAAAAAACTAAAACCAAGCATTCAGAAAAAAACTATCAAACCTGCTCAAAAGACAAATTTAAACTAACTGAATTAGAGGAAAAAAGTCCAAACTAACTAAAACAAAACTAAAATGAAAAATCCAAACTATTCTAACCCTGATCATTAGTTTACATTTCTACATTCTCCTATTTTATTTATAATATTGTGTTAATATTTACTCAGTGTTAAATATGTACATTAAATATGGACTCATTTACATTTTCTTCCCATTAAACAAAGTTTCCTTGTTTCCCACAAGGAAACATTGTTTAATGGGAAACCTTTCAGTCTCTTCATTTAAAAATGTTTATCTTCATGTCACGGGGTCACAGATATAGAACACATTGCATTGACTACCCCTGTCAATTGGAATGAATGTTTCAGTTTAATCAGTGCCATCTTTATATGGGGGTAACACTTCTTGCCTGATCATCAGTTGGCAATATCTTCCCTGATAGTGTGAGAAACATAGGGACCTTGTACCAAGATGGCGGCTGTGGCACCTGAGGCTGGACATGCTAACATGCTAACATACTGATATACTGTATAGTGTTCTATATCTATGTCATGAGGTTAGGATTTGTCAAAAAGGTCACCTTAACATGCACTAAAATACAGAAAATTGCATTTAAGAAATCTGTTTTTCTCTGGGGGAGGTCCCCCAGACCCTCCTCTGGGCTAAGACCTGGTCTTCATAATGTCTGGCTAGTTTGAATCACAATTAGACCAAATTAAAGACCTTTAAGAGTTAGTATGGATGTTTATTTATATTTGAACAGTATACTATTCATCTGTACATTTTTCTTGTATGAATTTTATCAAGACTTAAATGTTAAATTTCCCCGTGCCTGCTTGAGATGAATTATTGCATTTGAGCACCTATGTTTGTGAGTAGGCCAGGAGTTGACCTGCAGTGAGCTAACACAGTAGCAGCTAACGACAAACAGCCTAGTGGTCTAAGGGTATTTTTTTTTCTTGCCACCTTATCACCACCACACTTCACCAGAACATCCCAGAACCAGACCATTTTTTTCTCATGCAATAAGTTCCAAGTTCAAGTTCCATTGACATGGAACGTGTACGTTTGTAAGCTAAATCTTTATTTCAGTGCTTGTGGATGGTAGATGATAGTTAATTGGTCAATTAAAAGAAAAAAGTTTAGAAATCGATTCAACTCTTTTGTTCAAGACAGGTACCACTGTCAGCACTGGGGGCTGAGCCCCCCTAAAGGTTAGATGCTAGAATCGCCCCTGCTTCAGCATATGTGCTGCATAAACAGAGAGCCCGGAACTGCTGCACTTCTGGGTCCATAGCATCCTGAAAACACAGCATCTCCACAGGGAATTTCACCGGCTGGTTCAGGAGTTCCGCTTTGATGATGCTTGTTTCCAGTGTGACTTCAGACTGGATAAAAGGTCAGTTTGACCTCAACAAACTGAGACCGCAATTATCAGTTTCTCTTCCATGATCTCTTCTCCCTTAATTTTTTTTTCCCGCCTTGAGAATCCAGATCGGCTCGCAATTGGCTGTCGCTGCAGTCGCGCTGCTCCTCATTTGCATAAAGTTAAGATTTCTCAACTTTACTCATTGCTCAATTCTCTCACATCACTCGCCAATGCTATCGCCTCTCGTAGCCAGTGAACATTGAAAATAAATGGCAGCTCGTCGCTCAGATCATCCCTGTCACTCTCAGTGTGAATCAGTAATGCTTTAGCATTACTGATTATACTACAATATTGCTTTTCAAAGTCATCAGTTACACTAAAATATGATAATTTCATGTCATATTGTAACATAACTTCTTACTCTGTAATGAATCCGTCCGCCATGTTTGTAATTCATGCTGTTCGCAGGCACTTTCTTGCGTAACTTCCGCTACGTAGGTAATACGTAGACAATATGACAGCTGTTGAGTATGAAAAGTGTACATAACTCCACACTTCAAAAATGGTACTTGCAATACACTTCACCACCAAATGGGACACCCCCCAGACCCAAACACAGTATGGAAAGGGCGGTAATTACAGATATTGGAGCACAGCCTATGCGTTTGTCAGCCATTGGTCCTCATTGGCTCCTGGAAACATGTGACCAGTGGTTTTATTTCACTCACCTGAGACCTGTGTTGTTGATGGAATCCCAAATACATGGATCGGTTTCCCAAAACTTCTTTCCCATGTTTTCAAAGATGGCCTGGAACACATGTGGACCCATGAACTTCACAACAGCATATGAACGTACGTGGTGTTGGAGCACAAGCGGCCCGCCAATAGTTGAAATGTGCCCGTGGGATAAAGAGCATAATAACCACTAGCGGAGGTAACGGGGGGTCGGGGGGTGCGGTCACCCAGGGCCCACATGGATCAGGGGCCCACATGGATGGGCCTACTTAAGCCACAACTGATTTTTTTTATTTTTTAAAATTGTATTTATAAATGCTTATTTCCTGATTGCACGGGGAAAATAAAATGACTGTAAATGTGCCCCAGTTTGTTGAGTGTACAGTATTGAGTTCGTAAAGTTCATCTCGCATGCTTCACTCTTGCTACAAAGTAATCGTCACGCCCCTGTACACCGGCTGCCTAAAATTCCCCACGCACCCCGTAACTGACACACAGCATGTTTGCCTACAAACAGAATGCTGCTAGGATGCGCTCGCAGCCAGGACTAAGAAACAATGGCGCTGTCCATAGACCGGCATTATGAGCTGTCAGACTATGATAAATCTGTGTCTTTTCAAGATTGAGAATACTACATAAATAAATTGCCACTTAAAAGTGAGCATCATCTACCAGATCCTTACTTGATAAAAGAGTGGACGGATGATGTGGGTAAGTTTCCAAGTATACAATAGCCTGACATTATATGTACTTAATTGACAAGTCATCTATGTACACGCATGAAAAACTTCACACCTACAAGTCTTTAGAGGCATACGACTATGGTATGTGTGTGCATGTGTAAAACATGTTTTACACAGACATAGACTTTTACCAAGTCATCGTCAAGTCCAGAAAGTTACTATGTACGACGCCTGGGTGCTTTACAATAAACTGGATGGTTATATTTAGACAGATAACTGCACATGTAAGGCAGGGTAAACATCCTACTGGACTGAATAAGTTGTTGTTGTTTGTCCTTGCTGCTACAATTTTCTTCACACTACAGATTGTGCTTAGAATGTGGAGGACAGAGAATCAGACATTCCTGATCATACTCTCATCCCACCAGTCCACATGCTTGATTACTTGTAACCATCGACGTGGTAGATTTTTTTCTTTGAATTGATGAGATCCAGATGAAACTGACAACACAAAAACTAGGCATTTCTAGCTCTGCTTTAGGTACGTCATCTACATAAACAACACCATTTCCATAGTTTTTTTAGTCCTGTCTGTGTGCGCAACTTCTTCTAACGTTTGAATGACGTTGATTGCAAAGGGGTCTATAGTCTACTTTTATACAGAAACAATCTTAAAACATAAACACACAAGACAAAAGATATAAAAACAGAAAAACAAAATGCCTATGCCTCGAGGAAGATCAACATGAGGACTAATTAAAACCATGGTGTTGGAATGAATACCAACATTACCTATACTAGACTTAGTATATAAAGTGCACACTACAGGTCTACAGTGAACCAAATGCTTCGCCCCTATTAAATGACTCCATATTTTCTTCTGGTATTTATTTTTGCCTGTAAATGATCACTTCAAATTTTTGTCATTGTTTACCTGCAAAAAACAACATTAAATTATGAAAATATTTCCTTTAGAAACTATCCTGTAACAATAAAATGTAAATAACCCAAACAAATGTGAACAATCTGAAATGTCTAAAGAAAATTTGATGCAATTTCAACCATTTTCTACTTCTGTTACAGTTTAGTGTCTTTGTAGAACTGATCCATAACAAAACACATGGACTAATGACAAACTGAGGCAGAATAATTTTAAAATAGACCTTATTTTCCTCATCACATTGAACTTTTTTTGCATTTGGATCATTTATGAAAGCATTTTCATAATTTAATGTTTGTTTTTTTGCACAAGAACAATGACAAAAAGTGTAGTTGTCATTAATCTCACCCAATATTGATTGGGAGATATTATTGTGTGTGTGTGTGTGTGTGTGTGTGTGTGTCTCCGCAGAGACATATCATGCTATAACTCAATGAATACTTGAGATATCACCATGAACTTACATAGGCATATAAATATCGCTAATGTGCATCAGATGCAATGATCCATTTGAGGTCACCATTAAAAGGTCAAAATCACATTATTATAACTCAACAGAGGGTCACAGAACTTTCTGATTCATACCAAACAATGCGGAATGAAGACTTCTACAAATCTCATAATTGGTGTTATCACCTATGACCAATAGTTTTTGAGAACTCTGGAGGTCAAAGGTGACATGTCGCAAAATGAACTTCTGTAACACTGTGTGTGTCAAGCATAGACATATCACACTAGAGTTTAATCAATACTGGATATTTTATTATATTACATGCACTGACGCATATATACATATAAAGAAATTATCAAGATTGCAAAAGGTCAAAGGTCAAGGCTGCATTTAGCAGAAAGATCAAAACCACATTATTGGCTCTAATTCAAGAACAGGTTATCATAGAAACTTGACCTTGGCACAAAATAGGGGCGAGATTAGGCATTTTCTGAATACTTGTTTTTTCTAGGTTATGTTTTCATTTTACTAGTCCATCCAGTGGAGAACAAATCGGGCTGAATGTGGAAAATGAAGAAACCCTGTGTTTTACACCTGTGTTAGAGGAACAGTACTGACCTGAACACCAGCGTAGGCGTTGTTGACCAGGATGTCCAGCCTGCCATTCTGTTCACGTTTAATCTGTTCAAAGAGCTCCTGGATGTCTTTATCATTTGTGGAATCGCAGATAACAGGGAAGCAGTCTCCCCCTCTGGCCTTCACCTACAACCACAGCAGCCACATCAGCCACGCCTCCACCTTTGACCTGCTAGTTATGTAATCGCCTCCACCAAAGGGAAGCAAGAATGGATCAACAATGTCAAGTGCTTTGGGTGCCTTGAAAATAACTATAGGAAACCATAATTTTCAGAGGTGGCCAAAGAAGTACTCCCAGTCTGTACTGCAGTACAAGTACAGCTACAGGTTAGATCCACTCACTCACTGTCTGTGGTTATTATATTCTTGTTAAGTGTGTGTGTCAGACTTGGACCTCAGCAGCAGTTTTCTTCAGCGTGCTCTCTTGGCGTCCTGTGATGTAGACGGTTGCTCCGGCCTCAGACAGCTGCAGGGCGATTCCTCTGCCAAGGCCTCTGGAGGCACCTGTAACCACACACACCCATCCACACAGAGACATGTCCTCTGACTCCACACACACACACACACGCACACACATATAAGAACAAGGTTGGTTATACATCGATCGTACCCTCTTTTCCAGCACCCTGGAGTAAACCTTACCGTGGAGGCTGAGGAGTGTGATCCCACGATAGTTGGAGCACACCCTCTGGTTCCCCTTCTTAAAAATGGGAACCACCACCCCGGTCTGCCACTCCAGTGGCACTTTCCCCGATGTCCATGCAATGTTGTAGAGATGTGTCAACCAAGACAGCCTGACAACATCCAGAGCCTTGAGATACCCAGGGCGGATTTCGTTGATCCCCGGGGCTCCGCCACCACGGAGTGATCTCATTACCTCAGCGACTTCTGCCCCCGAGATCAGTCCATCCGTCCCCGGGTCACCCAGCTCTGCTTCCGTCCCGGAATGCATGTTGGTGGGATTGAGGAGCTCCGCAAAATATTTGTTCCACCGTCCAACAACAACCTCAGTTGAACTCAACAACTCCCCACCTGCACTGTAAACAGTGTGGAGCAGTTGCCCCGCTCGACCTACGTTCTGACCCTCACCTATGGTCATGAGCTTTGGGTCATGAACGAAAGAATGAGGTCACGGTGGCCAAGTGGCCAAAATGAGTTTCCTTTGCAGGGTGGCCGGGCTCAGCCTTAGAGATAGGGTGAAAAGCTCGGACATCCGGGAGGGACTCGGAGTAGAGCCGCTGCTCCTCCATGTCGAGAGGAGCCAGTTGAGGTGGCTCAGGCACCTCGTGAAGATGCCTCCTGGACGCCTCGCTGCGGAGGTGTTCCGGGCATGTCCATCCAGGCAGAGACCTCGGGGTTGACCCAAGACATGCTGGAGGGGTTATATGTCTCGGCTGGCCTGGGAACGCCTCAGGATTCCCCTGGAGGAGCTGGCTGAGGTAGCTGGGGTGAGGGAAGTCTGGGCTACTTTGCTGAGTCTGCTGCCCCCGTGACCCGGACCCGGATGAAGCGGGAGACAATGAGTACGAGTACGGGCCGGCTATACACTACACTAGGGCTCTCGAACTCCTTTTCTTTCCAGGACCACATTCAGCCTGATTTAATGTCCAGTAAAATAATAGAATAACATGTAAATAACTGCAACTCTTTGATTTAGTGCAAAACACCTCTATTAAATTATTCCAAGGAATCACTCTGAAGGACTGGGAGTCCTGGGGGTGGGATCCATTCTCTGACCCCAGATGTGCCCAGCTTGGTATGCTGTATGGTTTGCATGCTCTTTCATGGCAGCTTTGGTTGGTAGGATGCTGTTGTACAGCCTCTGTTTTTGCAAGAAGAGTTCCAGGCTTTCCTCATCCACAACATTAGCTGAGCTTGATCTGTTGTACATGAGTACTACGAAGGCTTTAAGTTTCTGCAGGTCCTCATCAGAAAGGCCAGATGGACAGGGGCTGAGTTTTGCAAAGGTTTCAGTAACCTCATCACAGACACCCCATATCTGCCATGCTGATTTCTCCTTCCTGCAGAATGCAGAGACTATGTCATACCCAGTGAATGCATGGAAGTATAGGATCCCACTAGATTTGGCAGGGCTGATTGAGGAGACCACTTCATCAACTGATATTCACCGAGCTCAGCCACCTTGGCCAAAGGCAATCCAAATGTTTTCAAGCTGAATACTTGAGATGGTAGTGCAGACGCAGTAATGACGATGTTGGTGTCGTTGGCTTTAATGAGATTCTTCCTCCCCTGTAGTGTTGCA
This sequence comes from Siphamia tubifer, assembly GCA_020466265.1. NCBI lineage: Eukaryota > Metazoa > Chordata > Actinopteri > Kurtiformes > Apogonidae > Siphamia > Siphamia tubifer. Next base: position 43,299,769 of record CM035799.1, on the reverse strand, counting down.
TTTCTGGTGTGCCCAAATATGCATGTGTCCACTTCTTGAGAGCATGGTGCTACAGCATCCATGGGCATTTTCTTGTTGTAAACAACATGTTCTCCATGTGTCACAATGATCGTGCTTGTTGTACGGGCTTCTAGTGGGTCGAATATGTCAAAAACATGTTCACATCCGGAAGAAAACATGAAAATTGGTATATAGGGGTTTTTGGGTATGCTGATTCCAAATAGATCCGGCTCCACACTAGTAAATTAAGGGATCCGCCTCAAAAACATGAAATCCAAGATGGCCACCATCTCGAAAGGCCATACTTGTCATAAAACATGATCTTGGTGTCAAAATGTATGTTTACAGGGTCAAGGATTTCAGTTAAAGACAACATAAGCTTCTAACATGAAATGTGACAAAGATAGAAGGTGGTTGATATTGATATGCTTCTTTTTCAGTTTCCATTGCCATGGAAAAAACTTCTTGTCAAATGTGATACTTTATCAAGACATAGCATGATATCTTATGCATAGAGGAGATTTAGTGCATGCTAATACTTGCCTTAAAAATATAGAGATAATAAAGTAGGAGCTAATGCATGTAATGGTATGTTCCAGGTATGTTGTGTTTACAACATTACATATAAATTCCAATATATGTATTTGCATACAAGATATCACATTCCTACTTGTATGACATACCAGAGACTGACCTCATGGCCTCCATCGCTCGCTGAGAATAATGTGATGCACCATGGAGAGAATGCTGACTGGAGTTATGTAATCTTTAAATTTGCAATGCTGAGGATAAATTAAAACTATCACTTCCATTTATAACTGATTTCAGTTGTTTGGAAAATGAGTATGCAGGTCATTCATGATTAAACGTGGTTGAAGACACTTTGATATTAATATAATGGCATCATTTTTGGATTTTTACTAACATTGAACTGATTTTATGAATCTCCCAAGATATTTGATGAAACCATTAATTTAAAAGCACTAAGACAAAAATTGCACATGAATTTGGAACCACAGTTAGTTAGAATCTAAATAATAATAATACAGCCATCTTGAATTTCCATTTTGCAATTAGAATAATTGATTTATGTTTAGAGCCACTATAAAATTAGATTAAACTTTTCTAAAACCTCTTTTCCTCTAAATTGTTTGGTCATGTCTTTTTAGGAGCTTTGTGGACAAAAAAATACAATAAAATGCCCTCTTGGAGTAGGGGAATATTGATATCAAGATGGCAGCCATGCTTTATTTCTTCCATACCTCATTTTAGAGGCATGTATGGTATATACATGAAATCTTTGACCGACATTTAGTCACCAAGTTCTTCCTCCTATGACAAATACGTCCAATATTATAGAAGAATATAAATCTGACCTTTGACGATGGCAACCATCTTGGATTTCTCCATTTAAGGGCAGATCCATTGTTTTGGGAGCGTGGAGCCGGATGTATTTGGAATCAGCATACCCCAAAACCCCTATGTACAAATTTTCATGCTTTCTTCCAGAAGTGAACATCTTGGCCAAATATCCTGACATATCCACCCCCCTATTCATACATCTTCTCAGCTAGAAAGTGAAATGGCTCTGTGTTGTTGGTGTCATCTTGCAGGAACCTTTTCCAGTTCTTTGGTGTCTTGCCGTTTGATGTGACTGTTCTTGTCCCATGACCCCCTTTTGACCTGGTTTCTGCTTTCAGACTTAACTTGCCATTGACATTGAACACTATGTCTATATGCTTGTATTTGATGCCATATGTTTGACTTTCAGGACATCTTCTCTGGTGTAGATATCAAAGGTCTTGGAGGTATGCAGGTGAAGGGAATTGTTCAGGGTTGAGCCGTCGAGGATGATGACATCTCCTTCTGGTTCTTTTTCTGGTGGTCCAGTGGCAGTAGTCGATTCTATGGACGTGGCTGACTGCTGAAACAAAGGTGCTACCTCTATCACCTAACCCCGTACACCCCATACATGCGATATGCATATCCATAAGGGAAAAAAAATCACAAAATTGATTCAGAGAGCTGTAAATGTTAATTAATATTGTTCAAATGTATCAAGTTTGTGCATTTCTATGAAGAAAAGCAATCAGGATTTTGTGCCATTGGCGCCCATCTTGAAAAAAGGATATCATTTTGGATTTTCAAGTGGCCAATCAGAATTGTAAAGTATACCTCTGAGAACCACTGTGCAAAATTTGGTCCTTGTATCAGTTTTTGCACGATTCTGGTAGAAAAATGCTCTTATCTATCCCAGTATAATGATGTATTTCTGATTGGACAAAATCACAGATTTCATATGATTTCCGAAGATACCACGCTCCGCTTGGCCTTCGAGTTAACTTCTCGAATCAGAAATTTATCTGTCTGTTTGTGTGTGCGTGCACATTTCCTCTTTTCGCACTCCAGCGTCGCCAATACTTGACGGATTGTTCTGAAATTTGGCATGTACAAGGAGATGAATAGAAGGCTCAAACAGACCAAATTTCAGCTGAATCAACTTGCTGCTTCTGGCCTGACGTTGTCGTCACAGCACAAATTTGCCGTTTTCAACATTTTTGGTGATTTAACATGGTAATGCGTGATAATGATGGATAATGGATAATAGTCATGATTTTTTAAGATTACAGATTTCATATGATTCGCGAAGTTACCACGCTTCCCGTGGCTTTCTAGACTGTCTGTTTTTTGCGTGCACATTTCCCCTGTTCACACTCTAGCATCACCAATTCTTGACAGATCATTCTAAAATTTGGCATTTACAAAGAGAAGGATGCAAGGATGAATTCCACCTGAATCGAATCACGATTTCCAATACTGAATTTGTGTGTGCATACACATTTCCACTTTTCGCACTCTAGCGTTGCCAATTATTGATGGAAATTTGGCATGTAAAAGGAGATGGGTCTAATGATGAAACAGAACAAATTTCAGCTGAATTGACCCTCTACTTCCGATTTGACACCATTTTGAACTTTCACATCAAGGTCATAGCAGAGATTTTCCGTTTTCAACATGTACTGGTGATTTAACATGGTAATGCGTGATAATGATGGACTCATGATTGGACAAGATGATTCAGAGTTATCACACTCCACGTGGTGTTTTCATCTGTTTGTTAACTTCACGAATCTCTGATTCACGAAGTTATGTTGGTTTAACGGTTTGTCTGTCTGTGTCTGTTTGTGTGTGTGTGCACATTTCCTCTGTTCAATATAAATATCTGTACTTTATACTCTTTACATTTATATAAATACTTGTACTTTATACTTTTTGCATTCTCAGAAAAGACTGATTATTTTTTCAAACTAGACAAATATGACAGTATGAAAAATAAGTGGTAAATCAGAAATTGTGATTTACTATATCATAATTTGGAATTTTTGTCATAATTATCAATTTCTTATTTCATAATTCTGAGTTTTTTCTCACAATTCTGCTTTTTTTTTTTTTTTTTTTAAATCTCCTATGTGTGACTTTTGAATATTTCCTAAATGTCCTGTCCATACCCATTAAACTGAGTACTACGACCCAATAAAATACATCATCTACACAGTAACTCACTTTTAAAGGCTTTATTTTCTTTCCAATTTTTTTGGTTAAATAAATATTACTTCATCCATAGCAAAAAAAGTTTTACTTTTTTACTTTATTACAATTGAGAAGTTATACCTTTTTTTTTTTTTTTTTTTTTTTTAATTTTTTTTACTTCAGTAAAGGAGTTGAATCAGTACTTCTACTTTTACCAGAGCATTTTTTTCACACCAGTAGCTGTACTACTTAAGTACAGAATGGGAGTACTTTGACCACCTCTTTAACAAACATATATACCTTTGTCTGTGTCTGTACCGTGTACCGAACAAAGCTAAATAATAAAAAACTGGGGGAAAAAAACAAGTCTTTTAAGTTTAATGTGTATATGAGAATAATATTCACAAATAATGTATTTTTAAAGCATAATAGAAAATGCAATAGATAATAAAACCTAACCTAACTTAACTTGCTTTTCCTGGAAGTATAAAGAAACATGTATTTAAAACCCAACATCAGAAAGTGAAATTTGAAAAAATAATTAAACTAATCTGTTTTCTCACAGTTTAACAACCTCTAATACTAGTTATTACTGTAATTATTACTTCATGAACATAATATGCAAAAAATAAATGTTAAAAAAATTATTATTTTGTCCATCAAGAACAGAAAAGTTACAGTCATGGCATGAATGTCAGTCTATTGAAATATTATGGGGTGAAATTGCTGCCAAAAATTCACAAACACAAAAAGTGTGCTTTATTCACACCCAACTCATTGTGTTTTGTAAAAGCAAAATGTCATTCCAAAGTAATGCACTTAAGTTTGTACATTAAAAAAATGCTCCATGAATTAAATGAATACAATCTTTCAAGTACAAAACAAAATCTTTTAAATTTAAGTTGGATAAACAATTGGCTCCCTGCGTCACTGCTTTTGGCAGTAACTTTGCACCTTGCTGATTCGCATCCGCATGATTTAGGATAAAGGCCGGTTGTCCATGCCGCATCAGACGCCTTCCATTCATTGTCTATACAATCCAGCCAAATGCTGTTGCCGTACTCGCAAGGGCTTCACAGCAAGATGGAGATCAGCTGGAAGTCAAGAGGTTGAGCCGAGCAGTACTTTGCATAAACTACGTACGTTATCCAATGACAGCGTACGTGTGTGGTTTGTCCGTGATGAATGTACCGTGACAAAGAGCCACAAAAAAAAAAATACTGAAAATGGAGCATATCCTAATAACCACTGTCAGCTGTCAATGTACAGTTTGATCTTTCCCTTGACACAATCTGTGGACACTGTTGACACCTTTAGAAATCTGCTAAAGACCATGTGTTTAGACTGAACTATGACTTGTTGTTTTTACTTTTGTAGGTCAATGTCTATTGTTTTTGTCATTTTCAAATTTGTCTGTATGTTTTATGGCATGATGTTTAATGCTGCTTATGTGTTTTATGCCTCTATTGCTTTTGTAAAGCACCTAATGACTTTTATGAACTTGAAAGTTGCTATATAAATAAAGTTAATTATTACATACAGAGACACGTATCTAAAGGACGAGGCATCACGGAAGGTGGCTGAAATTGTTGGTCTCCCTGGTGGGTTGATATGTGTGTGAACTGTACAACACTACTGCAAACACCATTATCTGTGCTAATATAATGTGTTGTTTACCCGGGTGCCTTTGTGATTGAGAGCTGGATATATTATGTTATGTATAGGAAATGGATGAAACAAAGGGCTTCAGTATTCAAGTACAAACTTAAGTGCATTGAGTGATTGAATGACATTTTGCTTTTGCAAAACACAATGCACATGTGTGTGAATCACTGGGTGTGAATAAAGCACATTTTTGTGTTTGTGAGGTTTTGGCAGCAATTTCACCCCATAAATAATCCATTAACCCACAAAATCCATAAAAATATAAAAGAACAGCTGTGGAATAACTGTCCAGTATATGCAGCAAAGGGTTAATGAAATTCCTGTTTGATTTCACCTTTAATCATGAATTCCAGCATTAGAGCTTCTTTCAGATCAGAGCTCTCAAACTCATTTTCCACATTCATCCTGATCTCCAGTGGGTCGGACCAGTACAATGAAAACATAATAATCTATAAATAACTCTAACTTTTTATCATTGATTCAGTGCAAAAAAAAACAAACATTAAATTATGAAAATACTTTTATAAATTATCCAAATGCCAAAAAGTTAAATTTCATGAGGAAAATAAGGTAAATTTTAACAATATTCTGCCTCAGTTTATCATTAGTCCACATGTTTTATTATGAATCAATTCCACAAAGACACTAAACTCTTAGTAACAGAAGCTTGTTCAAATTGTGTCAAATTTTTTAGACATTTCCAGTTGTTTACATTTGTTCAAGTTATTCACATTGTTTTATTGTTCGTTTCATCATCTGAACCTGCTTTATCCTTACTAGGGTCGTGGGGGTCACTGGGGGCCTAATCCAGCTACAATGGGCGTCAGTTCATCGCAGGGCTGAACATATATAGATAAACACTTACTCTCACACTTATGGACAATTTTAGATTAACCTATCAATGCATGTTTTTGGATTGTGGGAGGAAACCTGAGTACCTGGAGAAAACCTACGCAGACACGGGGAGAACATGCAAACTCCACACAGAAAAAGGTCTGGCGTGGGAATCGAACCAGGGACCTTCTTACCGTGAGGTACTATAACTAACCACTGAATGACAAACATAGTCTGTAAACGTCGGTATTTTCATAATTTATTTATTTTTCACAATAAAGCAATGACAATTTGAAGTTTTCATCCTTTACAGGCACACAATTAGAAAATATGGAGTAATTTAATAGATTATTATGCTCTTCATGCCACGGGCCGCAGGTTCGAGCCCCCGTTTCAGATTAACTCTGATGGAACAGTAGAGTAGTTGTAGAAAACAGCTGATATTCTGTCAGACTTTGACCCTTTTCTGTCCAGTAAATGGGTCACTCACACAAAGAAAAATCCTCACCTCTTTGACTCTGTCTTATTCTGCTTCTGGTTTTGGAAAAGTCTTCTTCCACACAATCCGATGAGGAAACGTCTGTGTAAAAGTCCCGGACCGTAAACCTCTGATACCGGAGAGAAGACGCGTCTGTTCGGTAACAACGTGACCGTTGACAGTGACGCTCTAGTATCTGTGGTAATATCGCGAGAAGACGCGAGACTCTCTTCTGTATACAACAAACATTCCCTTATGGCACACAGGGAGGAAGGGGGGCAAATGTATTAAAGTAAAAATAAAACGATAGAAAATTTAAAATGGAATAGAAACACAAACACACACACACACACACACTATATATATATATATATATATATATATATATATATATATATATATATATATATATATATATATATATATATATATATATATATATATATATATATATATATATATATATATATTGTGTGTGTGTGTGTGTGTGTGTTTGTTTCATTGTGTGGAGAATAATCGTTGAACTTTTCCACTGTGTCACATGAGGTGACGTCAGCCTGACTTCTGCTTTTTACTTTCATTTTCTGAACATATCCAGTGTTTAAAAAAAGGCTTAATCACAAGCAACACATTATTTAAATAAATAGACATTAGTGTAGAGGTGGTCAAAGTACTCCCATTCTGTACTGAAGTACAACTACGGCTACTGGTGTGGAAAAATACTCTGGTAACAACTTCTCAACTGTAATAAGGTAAAAAGTGAAACTGTAATATTTTTTTGCTATGCTTGAATTACTACTTAAGTAGGACAAAACAGAAAAACAAATACTCAAGTAAAGTACAGATGCCTTTAAAAAGCTACTTAAGTACAGTACATCTCAACAATCATGTGACTCCATATCATACATTCTTAATCCAAATATTACATGTGGGAGATTCAGGTTATAACCACTGATGCAATATTTACAACTTTCATTGAAAAACACATCTGTTGATAGGTAGCACAGATCAGACTGACATTTAGGGTGAGATGTGATTGAGTTTCCACTTGATGGCGCTGTATATGCACTTCACAATGACAGAAGAACATTCAAACACACTGAACAGGTGGAAGTAACAAAGTACAAGTACTTCCTTTACTGTAATTAAGTACAGTTTTTAGGTATCTGTACTTTACTGTAGTATTTATTATAATGGAAATGCCTAACATTTTTGTATAAATATCTGTACTTTATACTCTTTACATTTATATAAATATCTGGACTTTATCCTCTTTACATTCTCAGAATAGATTCATTACTTTTTCAAACTAGACAAATGTGACAGTATGACAAATGGGCGAAGGTGGAGTGCACCCTGTATAAGTCACCAGTTCATAATATGGCTGAGCATATAGACAAGTTTTTGACCCGTTTCTGCTTTACTTCCTATATCCCTCCCACATGTACTTTTCACTTTCTATCTGGCAGCCTCCGGTTTGTTTTACTAGTTAACGCCGATATAAACGCAGTAATTCAGTGAGAAAAATAATGGACAACTTCAAGAGGAAAAGTGGTTCAGGACTTGCATGTGCTGCTGAATGAGTGGTTAGATAGAGAGTGTTTTCACCACAAACCTGCCACAAAGAGGCAATGTTGATGCCCTCCGTTTTCATTTTTCATAAGCCTGATGGTGACCCTGAATCACGGGTCTGGCTGAAGGCATTACATTTTTTAAATCCACAAAATACACTAACTTTACCCACAGACAAAATAGGCGATGACTCATTATGTTATAGACTGTATTCTGTCTTTGACTGTTTGCCGACCTCTTGTGGTCTATTTGCGCAAGATTCCCCTGAGCCCTTGTTTCAGTTGACCTTTCTCTTTAATTGTTTGTCACCTGGCCTTGTGTGGAACAGGTGCATTCATTTTGCACTCCACCTATTTAAGGCATGTTCATCCCCTGCTCCTTGTCAGATTGTCTGTCCAGGTTTCCGTGAGTACTTCTGAGCTTTGAATTAGTAGAAGATTGCCTAATTTTTTTTTTTGTACATTTCGTAGTTTTGCCTGCCTCACTTGTTGTATTTTGCTACTTTGGTTTTTTCCTTCATTGCCCTTTTTGGCTGAAGATTTTTGTATATAGTTTTTTGTGTTTTTGCCTATTACCTCTGGTGTTTTTTGCCTGCTTATGACAGACTGTTTTTTGGTTCTGCCAGTGATCAATAAAGACTGGAAAAGGATCTGCAATTGGGTCTCCTCGTCTGTACTGTAACACATGAGCGAACTATCTCCCCAAAGAGACTTAAACTTCATTCTGATGGTAAATTCAGCACCTTTAGCTATGAAATGAAAGCTTTAACTATGAAACTGACAATACTGTTAGTTGTGAAGATGTTATCATACACTAACATTGCTACTGGTGTTTTGCTGAAACAGGTGATTGGAGATGGGACAAACAATGTTCACCATATAGCCTAATGTTCAAAGACAGTAGAGCTAATGTTACTTCATTGCTTGTATGTGTACGGGTTGATAGACAGTCTACAGTTCTGTGTAGACTTGACAAATCTCCCTTGAAATACGGAATCATCCCATGTTTAAAAACAACATCTGGTATTGAGCTTAGCTGAAACAAGATGAAATTCTTATTTTGCCATTGAGGATTACATAAAAAAAATCAGAGCTTTGTGAATCTGATGGAATTTACCATAGTGTCCCGTGTGTGTGTGCACATTATGCCAGGCACTAGTCAAACGTTGACCCTGCAGGCTCTACCTTTGCTTTCAGATACACAAAATGGTCGTGTTTGTATGACATAACACAACCGACTTTGTCACTATGCAGACACTGATACGCCTCGGAGACTGTCAGATTGTCCATAGCTTTCCCGTCTATTGCAATGGAGTCCATGAAATACGCACAAATCTTGCTGTCGGGCCACGTCGTCATATTATCCTCCCAGGTCTGCACCACATGTGGGTGGGGGATTATAACTCCATCTCCAGACAAAGTACTTAAACTATGTTCCCAGGACATTATAGCTCACAAACGTTGGCAATCGAAGTCTGTTCACATTAGCAAACACTACGAAACTTACTTCCAGCGGAAGGAACATGCATATCTGGATGGTAATGGCGTAAACTTGTCTATATAGACAATCACTCTCACACCCATGGGCAATTTTAGATTAACCTATCGGTGCATGTTTTTGGATTGTGGGAGGAAACCGGAGTACCTGGAGAAAACCCACGCAGACACGGGGAGAAAATGTAAACTCCACACAAAAAGGTCTGGTCCTGGAATTGAACCAGGGTCCTTCTTGCTGTGATGCACAAGTGCACTGCGTCACCGTGTCATAATTCATCGTTTTTCCTCATCATTTTGACCTTTTATCTCACACTTTAGTTTTTTTAAAAACATGTTTTTTTGTTTATTTTGTAAATCTCCTATTTATGACTATTCAATATGAAAAATAAGTTAGAAATTAGAAATTCTGACTTACTATATCATAATTTAGAGTTTTTATCTCATTCATTTCTTATCTCATAATTATGACTATTTTCTCATAATTTTCAGTTTTTATCTCATAATTTAGATTTTTTTAAAAATCTCATAATTATGCATTTTAATCTCTTATTTATGACTTTTGAATTTTTCCTAAATGTCCTGTCCATACCCACTGAAGTGAGTACCATGACCCAATAAAACTCATCCACACCCTCCCTCACTTTTAAAGGCTTATTTTTTTATATATTTTTTTTTTAATTTTTTGGTTTTAAGTATCCATCCATAGGGGGAAAAATGCAGTACTACTTTTTACTTTATTACAATTGAGAAGTTGTACTTTTTTCCTTTCAGTAAAGGGGTTGAATCAGTACTTCTACTTTTACCAGAGTATCTTTCCACACCAGTAACTGTACTTGTACTTCAGTACAGAATGGGAGTACTTTGACCACCTCTACACTAATGTCTATTTATTTAAGTTGTGTGTTGCTTGTGATTAAGCCTCTTTTTTAAACACTGGATATGTTCAGAAAATGAAAGTAAAAAGCAGAAGTCAGGCTGACGTCACCTCATGTGACACAGTGGAAAAGTTCAACGATTATTCTCCACACAATGAAAAAAAGACACACACATTTACACACGATAAACAACATAAAAAAGAACAGTCAAGACTCTGAAGTCAATAATAAGATTTAATTACTGTCGGTACAAATATTCATTTTCTTTTGTGTTCCTTTTTTTCACCTTGTTATACCATCTGACAAAATATGTCACTTTAAAGCAGGGGTGCCAAACATGTGGCCCACCAAATGTTTTAATGTGGCTCATGGGGGGAATTTTCAAAGGTCAAAAATGAACTGATTTTAGCTTTGGTTCCACAAATAGACCAATAACAGAATAATCTATAAAAACATTTTCCTCCATATTTTCTTCTGACTTTGATGTGGAAAATAATATTATATTCTGCCTAAAAATAATAACTTCAAATTTGTGTCTTTGTTTTTGTGCAAAAAATAATATCACGTTGTGAAAATTTTTACATTTACAAACTATCTTGCAATGATAAAATGTGAAAAACCTGAAGAAATATAAACAAAATAAAATGTCGAAAGAAAATTTGACACATTTTGATCCATTTTCTGCTTCTGTTACTAAGAGTTTAGTGTCTTTGTAGAACTGATCCATAATAAAACACATGGATCAATGACAAACTGAGGCAGAATACTGCTAAAATTAACTTTATTTTTCTGAAGAAATGTCTTTTTGTTTGGATACTTTTTTAAAAGTAAGTATTTTCATAATTTGATGTTGGTTTTGGGTTTTTTTTGTTTTTCCACAGAAATATTTGGAGTTGTCATTATTTATAGATTATTATATTATTATTTTAGATAACATTTGGTTAAAGAAAATAAGTTAGAGACCCCATTTTTCTGACACAAACAGGAAGAACTCAGGTTATAAACATATAACCTATAAAATAAAAATCATTTTTGATCAGAACATGAAAAACTAGAAAGGCACTCTGAGAGTGCAGACCTCCGCCAAGGTAGACCCCCCCACACACACCCCGATCACCCCCAAAATGAAATCAGTTCTTCCTGTTCACATTTCCAACATATCCTGAAAATTTCATCAAAATCTGTCCATAAGTTTTTGAGTTATCTTGAACACAGTCAAACAGATAAACGCCGGCAAAAACATAACCTCCATGGCGGAGGTAATAAAATGTGTGATTCAGTGTTGTGCTTAATAAGTACATGGTATAATTGTGATATTTGTTTACAATTTTCATGACCATGTTTATTTCAGGAGAAAACAGTGTGTATTTTTTATCTATTGATGCAGATGCGGCTGGTTAGAAAATAACTGTGTGTGTATTCCTATCTTTATGGGGACATTGATATGTTTACACAGTCACAGCATGGGGACCTCTGACACTATGGGGACCAAAATTCAGGTCCCCACGAGGGTTAAATATAAATAAAGGTCCCCAAAAGTAAAATAGAAATTATGTGGCCCAATAAATACATGAATGATTTTTTTCTGGAAGTTTGGAAGCAGGTAAATGGACTGCACTTATCTAGCGATTTTCCACCTTCGTGCTGTTCAAAGCACTTTACATTAGTCTCACATTAACCCATCCGTAGGTTTCTAAGGTTCTACCAGACCTACTGGGAGCCTAAGTCAGGATTCAGTGTCTCGCCCAAGGACACTTCGACATGTGGTCAGCCAGAGCCAGGACGTGACCTTCCGTTATTCCGTTACCTTCCTTCTGTTATTGGACGGACCACTCTACCAACTGAGCCACAGCCGCCCCGGTGTAAACAGGTGCAAAGACAAACATGTATTTTTCACAAGTTTGAAGATGTGTTTACTTTTTTTAAAAAAAAAGATTTATTTTGATGTATTTTTTTAATTATTTACTTTATTTATTCATTATTTTATTTTTTATTATTATTTTAATGTATTTATTTTCATTTATTTTATTTAATTGTAACATTTTTATTCTTATTTTTTTATTCTTATATTATTTATGATTATTAAAAAGGAACACTTCCTTTTTTTTTTAAATTTGTCTGCATTTTGTTCTCATTGTTTAACTCCACAGAGAGGGAATCAACATTGTTTGAGATCAATGCATATTTTTGTCTTGCAGCCACATATTTTAATATTTAATGCATGTGTGTGACCATCACCGATCCTCCCTGAAAGCTGAGCAGACATCCTTTATTAGAACTCTCTATTATAAGCCAGAGAGGGCAGTGCTACACCTCAGTGATGTGTGGGGGAAACAAAGACTGGACAGGACGGACAGGACGAACGGGGATAGAAATTAACAGGTGGTGCTATTGTAATTAAAGATTGTAAGGTGGTGTGTTATTCCCAACTACTAACTGTCCATCAATGAAAATAAATAAATAAATCGAAAAAAGAGTAGAAGACCAAACCAGCACAAAAGAAAAAGAGATTCAATAAATAAATAATTAATTAAATAATTACACTTCCTACCCAATGCCTACTTGATTACAAAGTTGGTCCTCATGCACGTGTGTGTGTGTGTGTGTGTTGCTCAAATTCAAACAAACAATGTGAACCTTTTCATCCAGCACCAGTTGTTCTGGTTTTATTCTACAGGTTTATGGAGTTTCCCTGTAGCATAGGTTTTATTAGTGTTTATAATTAACTACAGAAGTCATGATTCCACGTCAGGGAGCAGCATCTGACTGGAAAAATACTTACAAACTGGTCAAACATGAAGATGTGATCCTGCCGGTAAAACTCTGAAACACCAAGATTGTAGCTCTGACTACTGCAGCAGAGGTGTGTACTTCAATACTGTACTTAAATAGATTTTTTTTTTTGGGGGGGGGGGTATTCATACTTTACTGGAGTATTAATTTTTCTAACAACTTTTTACTTTTACTCCCTACATTTTTGTATAAATATATGTACTTTATACTCCTTCCATTTGTATACATTGTGATGGACACAGCCACATCCACACCATAAACCAAAGTCTGTAAGCTGTTTTTTTAAGCATCATTACCTCCACTGAAGAGGTTATACTTTTGCTGGTGTTTGTTGGTTTGTTTGTATGTTTGTTTGTGTACAAGATAACTCAAAGACTTATGGACGGATTTTGATAACATTTTCAGGGTAGGTTGGTAATGGGGAGATGTGGAAATGATTAGATTTTGGTGGTGATGGGGGGTGGGGTCTACCTTGGCGAAGGTCTGCGCTCTCACAGTGTTTTCTAGTTTATAAATCACACAGACACATAGAGGGTTAAGAATAGGACCACTCAAATGGAATCAATCAGTGTGTGCTTCCATCTTCTGCTAGCTTAGCCGCGCAATCCCCATTTATTATATGTATGGGTCTAGTCGTGCTTCATAGTCAGGATGGTAATACAACCAATCAGCATAATCTTCAGGATGATGTAGTTAGAGTGCCGGAGAGTTCACGGAGGAGTCTGAAGAAAGTTACGAATGACTAAACAAAATTGGGGATTTTGGAGCTTAATGACTGTTGTTGCTTCTGTAACAAGAATTTAAAGATTGCTGACATTTTCTCACATTCTTCACTCATCTTTGATAAAAGGAAATTGCCACCCATTGTTGTTCTTCTTCTCTGGTTGTTTCCGGTTGTTTCTCTCCGAGTCGTCGCAGCTCTGTCGTCACTTTGTTACACCCACCCTCTGACTCTATACTTCACCGTGATTCATCAGCCAGTTTCAGGGAAATCTAGCTAAAAGTTTAATTGAACCAGGGGTGATTCTAGCATCTAACCTTTAGGGGGGCTCAGCCCCCAGTGCTGACAGTGGCACCTGTCTTGAACGAAAGAGTTGAATCGATTTCTAAACTTTTTTTCTTTTTTCATTTATGCAAATGAGGAGCAGCGCGACTGCAGCAACAGCCAATTGCGAGCCGATCTGGATTCTCAAGGCGGGAAAAAAAAAATTAAGCGAGAAGAGATCATGGAAGAGAAACTGATAATTGCGGTCTCAGTTTGTTGAGGTCAAACTGACCTTTTATCCAGTCTGAAGTCACACTGGAAACAAGCATCATCAAAGCGGAACTCCTGAACCAGCCGGTGAAATTCCCTGTGGAGATGCTGTGTTTTCAGGATGCTATGGACCCAGAAGTGCGGCAGTTCCGGGCTCTCTGTTTATCCAGCACATATGCTGAAGCAGGGGCGATTCTAGCGTCTAACCTTTAGGGGGGGCTCAGCCCCCAGTGCTGACAGTGGTACCTGTCTTGAACAAAAGAGTTGAATCGATTTCTAAACTTTTTTTCTTTTAATTGACCAATTAACTATCATCTACCATCCACAAGCACTGAAATAAAGATTTAGCTTACCAACTTACAAGTTCCATGTCAATGGAACTTGAACTTGGAACTTATTGCATGAGAAAAAAATGGTCTGGTTCTGGGATGTTCTGGTGAAGTGTGGTGGTGATAAGGTGACAAGAAAAAAAAATACCCATAGACCACTAGGCGTTTTGTCGTTAGCTGCTACTGTGTTAGCTCACTGCAGGTCAACTCCTGGCCTACTCACAAACATAGGTACTCAAATGCAATAATTCATCTCAAGCAGGCACGGGGAAATTTAACATTTAAGTCTTGATAAAATTCATATAAGAAAAATGTACAGATGAATAGTATACTGTTCAAATATAAACATCCATACTAACTCTTAAAGGTCTTTAATTTGGTCTAATTGTGATTCAAACTAGCCAGACATTATGAAGACCAGGTCTTAGCCCAGAGGAGGGTCTGGGGGACCTCCCCCAGAGAAAAACGTTTTTCTTAAATGCAATTTTCTGTATTTTAGTGCATGTTAAGGTGACCTTTTTGACAAATCCTAACCTCATGACATAGATATAGAACAGTCAGTATGTTAGCATGTTAGCATGTCCAGCCTTAGGTGCCACAGCCGCCATCTTGGTACAAGGTCCCTATGTTTGTCACACTATTGCCAACTGATGATCAGGCAAGAAGTGTTACCCCCATATAAAGATGGCACTGATTAAACTGAAACATTCATTCCAATTGACAGGGGTAGTCAATGCAATGTGTTCTATATCTTTGACCCCGTGACATGAAGATAAACATTTTTAAATGAAGAGACTGAAAGGTTTCCCATTAAACAATGTTTCCTTGTGGGAAACATTGTTTAATGGGAAGAAAATGTATTGTATTTAACACTGAGTAAATATTAACACAATATTATGAATAAAATAGGAGAATGTAGAAATGTAAACTAATGATCAGGGTTAGAATAGTTTGGATTTTTCATTTTAGTTTTGTTTTAGTTAGTTTGGACTTTTTTCCTCTAATTCAGTTAGTTTTAATGTGTCTTTTGAGCAGGTTTGATAGTTTTTTTCTGAATGCTTGGTTTTAGTTTTTTCATATATTTTATCTTCCTCACCATCCTATTCAAAGAAAAGTGAGGTGTGGATCAGCTGGGTCAGGTCGAGGTGGGTTATTGACTGAGCAGAGACATAAACATATAGACAGTATGATGGATAAACTCCCTATAGCAGGTTGTGTGTGTGTGTGGGGGGGGGGTCGAGTCAAATAAGAACATTTTTAAAATGAGGGCAATCTGGGTTTTGATGTAGGATTGCTGCACAAATATCAGTTGTAATATGTGTTGTTTGGAGCGGAGTACACAGGTGACTTTTTTTGCCAAGATAAAAAAAAAAAAAAGATCCGGCGATCCGGGGCATAAATCCTCAAAGCCACGCCCCCTCTCCGCAGATGATTCAAACCCTGTTGTCAGAAATGGACAAGATGGTTTAACATGTAAAGAAACAGAGTTCTAACCTGATTTGTCATCTGGCTGCTCACCAACAGTTAGGGTAACAGTTAAACATCTAGTAAATAATGTGTGTGAACTGTCCCGATGAGCACCTGCACAGTACACACTATTATGGCAATGCACTTTTGCCAAACAATAGATCTATTTTTAGCACAAATCAACGTTTGCAAACATGCAACTTTCATTTATGGGTAATAAAGGGGTAGGAAGATATTCATTGCGGATGGGACATGGCAAAGTTAAAATTCTACCAAAAACAACTTTTATAACCGATAACTTTGCAAGCAGGTCACATTTCCCACACTGAAAGAGGACGTGAATATGCATGTACAGTTGTGCACTGCAGAAATCAGCACAGATGCATACTGCACATGTCAAATATTAGGGATTTTTCAACTATACTAGTACTGTACTCATTCTTACCTGAATTATTATCCAATGAAATATAATTCTAGATCAAAAATGACCAAGCCTACATGGCGGTTGTTCACAATGTCCAGTTGTGACAAAATTAGATCAATGATGGTGAAGGTGGTTTTTATAGTTGTCCACAGACCAGGGAACACTACTGTTGTATTTAATTGTTCACTAATTGTAATGGTACAGGCCGACCTTCTTACTCTCACTCATCTGCAGTGCCTCCACCATCAAATGTCCATTTGTGAAAACAATCAGGGCACGAATGCGCAAACCAATCAGAAAAGGGTGTAAGTAGAAGTATTTTATTGGTTTAGACAAATCACATGGTGACATGACAGTTCTCCACTAGGCTAGGTGAACTCTGAGGCTGCGAAGATTTTTCATAATGCATTTTTTTCTTTTTTTGAAAGGAGCAACCAGGGGGTGCTGAGCAAATTTTTAGGTTTGCTGAAGCACCCCTAAAAATAGCCTAAACTCGCCTCTGAATTGAACGTAACTAGACTACTACAGTAGCACATTAGATTTGCTGCTGCTAGGGGGGTCTAGCGTGACTAGTAGTGTTGCTCGGGCTACCCGCTGGCCAGCCGATATCCGCGGGTGACCCGTGAGTCGGGCGGGCTGGGTCGCAGTATTAATACATATTGCGGATGCGGGTGGGGCGGGTCAGGGACGATCAATACCCGCTGAGGTGTGAGTGTGTGCTCGGCTCGCGCATGTGCAAGCCCGTCGCAGTTCCTGTTTTGAATGCTTTTTTATCCCACCTTTTTGTTATTTGTTATTAGCGCCAAATCTCCCTGAACACTCAGAGATAAGAGTGAAAATGTCGGACTTGATCAGGGAGAAGATTAAAACATGCGATGCGAAGGTTGTACGGAAACGTTGTATGTGTTGGCTTTATAGAGTGATGATGTGGGTGGAGTCTATTTTATGTGCTGGAGTGCATATTGAGACGTTAGAAAGGAGGCAAAAATTATGCTTCATGACTTTTAACATTAGAAGCATAAGGTAAAGATGCCGCGAATGTACTATGTGAGTTTAGAGACAAATTTAAGCTTGCGGGTTGATAGCGAGCGGTTTGGGTTTATTGATACGTGACATCATGCGGGTTGGGCGGGGCGGGCCTAGCCACGTCTTGGGTTTGGGCAGGGCGGATTTCTGTAAAACCCCCTAACCGCGCATCACTAGTGACTAGGCTAATCTTCTGACTCATCATTTCAGATCATTTCGTTTCTTCAATCATTGCAGAAAACACTTTTCAGTTCCTCGTGCACACACAGGAAAAGCTGTTATTTTTAACACAGCTGAAAATGGACCTCACTGAAGCCACTAAAGCATTGTTCCAGAAGCTTTTCTTTCTTCCTATTATTTGGGGAAGGCTGCGATAGTGAAGGACAACAGGCCTGAAATATACGTGGAGCCTTTTCTGTCACCGCCCCCAATCCTCTGCCACTCCCTCCCTCCAACCATCCGTCACCTGAACAATGTTTTTTTTTTTTTATGTCCACCTCAACAAAGTAAAAATTGTGTTTGAAAAAGCTACGGCCATGAGGAAGCTGACCAAAGAACGGAACAGGACAAGGGTGGTAATCGGTAAGGCTTTCCAGTGCTAGCGTAAGCTGAAAAAGGAAAAGGGACTCAAAACTGATGCTAAGGTGGCTATGTTTCTACTCAATGGGTAAAATTATACTGTTGTGATTCTACAATATTTCGACATACTAATTGGTGATGAGTATCGTATTCACCCTGTCAGTGAGAAAATTAAAGATATTGACCAAACATAATGTTCTATAAGTTACAAATACAATGTGTAAACTGCTGAAGTAACACCATAAGCTATTGACCTTATCCTGTTAGTTTTCCAATAGTGTTTATTTCATGCTTCTAAACCTTTTGTTGAGCTTCATGTCACACAAACTGATAAATGTTGCTTATTGTTTTATTTGGGATGCTAATTGACATTGAGTTCTCGTGAATCTGTGACTGCTCCAGCATGTGCGTTGATATATTTTTGAAGATGTGGTTTTGAGTGGTGGGCTGACAAATATATATATATATATATATATATATATATATATATATATATATATATATATATCCCTACCCTTTAGTGTAAATAAATTTACACTTCCATGACATGTTTTCTATTAAATAAATCAAGCCTTAATATGACAAATCTTTATTCCACTTTCTGGATTCTGTCATTGACATTAATTTATTTTTTCATTATTAAAGATAGTTAAGGTGTATTTCAGTGTGCATTTTCTTTGCAGTGGGAGTAAGTATTGTTAATAAATGCTGTACAATAACACATAATGGATAGAATTTCATATTTCTTGTCAACGTTTAATTTAGTTTTTACAAAACACAGTGGGCCACCGGTGAGCTTCTATAGCTGCACTACCATCAACCTTAGTAACATTTCTGGAGGAAACCCTAACAATTTATTTTTATTATTATTAAAAAATAAGTAACACAAGTTTTCATGTTTTGTTTTTTTATTTTTTATATGAAGATAGAATCCAGGTTCCAGCGTTCACACAGTCACATGTTGATCAGTTCATTCACGTTCAACTATTTGGTCAAAAAATGGAACGGCAAAGCTTTAGTAAGTGTACCCACCCCACAACATCCCAAAACCCTGGAGTTTACTCACACTCTAGAAAAAGTCTTGCAGACATTGGTTGAAAATGGGAGCAGATTGATACAGGAACAGATTCTCCTAAAAACACTGTGGTTTGAGAGTAAAAACTGCTGGTGTTTCCATTACATGGCATTTTCTACCATCAGTCTGTTTGAATGAAGGGATGCCTTGGCACGTCTGTCTCTCTCTGCACGTCAGTCTCTTCCTGCTGTTCCTGCGACACTCCGGTAAAAGTGCGCCACAAACACCGGGTCTCTTTCCTCCAACATGTGTAGGAAGTGATTCCTCTCCTCTTCTGCCCATGACTCGAACCACTGAGTCCACAGACGCAGCTGACATTCAAAAATGTTTGGCAGTCGGTCTCTGACCTATAGAAAAACACACACACACACATATGTGGAGGATTTTAGTCACATACACATTCATGACATGGAAGTGTCATGTGTGAGTTTAACATGTGAACACTGAGCTGTGGAGCAATGTTAATGACTCTGGCTTCACTCGTTAAAGGCTCCAGTTTAACCTGTGAGATAACTCTGTTAACAGTTAAGGGTTAATTTCATGCTCCAACATCTGAACTATATCCATTCAAAAGATGTCATGCCTTTGTAAACCTGATCTAAACACACATTTGTGCATGATGACCTGAGGCATCTGAAACACTAAACAAAAAAAACAAAAACTTTTACTGTCAAACATAGAGAAGAGTCTGGAGTAGTCATTTTTTTCTGGGATACATGGAAGATGTGGAAGTAACTAAGTAGAAGGACTTCCTTAACTGTACTTAAGTAGGTTTTTAGGTTCTGTACTTGAGTGTTTATATTTCTGACAACTTTTTACTGTTACTCCCCCCATTGTTTGTATAAATATCTGTACTTTATACTCTTTACATTTATATAAATAACTACTTTATACTCGTTATATTTATAGAAATATCTGTACTTTACACTCCTTACATTTATATAAATATCTGTACTCTTTACATCCTCAGAATAGCCATTATTTTTCCAAACCAGACAAATGTGACAGTATGAAAAATAAGCCGTAAATCAGTAAATTACTACAAATGACTACATCATAATTTTCCATTTTTATTTCATAATTATACATTTGTCATCTAATTAGGATTTTTTTTCTCAGAACTTTCACTTTTTATCTCATAATATGGATTTTTTTTAATCTCTTATTTATGACTTTTGAATTTCTCCTAAGTGTCCTGTCCATATCCACTCAACCGAGTACCATGACCCAATAAAACACATAGCTATAATTCACAGACTAACACACTTTTAGGGGCTTTAATTTGGGATTTTTTTTTATCTGTTTTTTCCCCCTGGTCATTAAATAAATATTTCATTTGTGGCAACAACAAAAAAAAGAGAAAACACTACAGTTTTACTTTATTACAATTGAGAAGTTGTACTTTTTTTTCTATTACTTCAGTAAAGAAGTTGAATGAGTATTTTTTCCACACAAGTAGCTGTACTTCTTCTGCAGTACAGAATGGGAGTACTTTGACCACCTCTTTATTTTGAGGGAAACAGAGATGTAAATATAATACAGTTTTACTTTTTTCACGGTTATTATTTTACCGATAAGATCATATTGGGTTGAGTGTGGAACTGAACTAAAATAAGTTTGACAGCCCTGCACTAGGGGAACAGCAGATGTCTTCAAAACTTGTGGAAGCACCTGCAGAGTACTGAGGGAATCCAACAGGGTGCAGACTTTCCCGGGCACAGCTTTGCCCAGCAGGTCCTGCAGGAAGCGCTCCCTCTGCCCGGGGCTCCAGCCCTGGAACCAGCTGAGGACGCACCGCTGCTCCTGGAGGCTCACATAGGAGATGGGCTCCGGGGCCCGGAATTGGGCGTATGAAAGCTTCTCCAGGCTGGGTGGGCCGCTAGCCGTCTGGGGCGGAGAGGGGATCCCTTCAGAGGCGGGAGTCCAGTGTGGGGGTGTGAGAGCCCCCTCAGTGGAACCGGGACTCTGCTGCTGCGGCCCTGAACCCGGACACACGTGACTGAACCACGACATCCTCCTGACAAACAACTGCGCTTCTCACCCGTTTAACTTCCTCCCAACCTCCGCCTAGGACCTGATTTCAAAGTAAATGTTGCTCCGGTTCAACATGTCACGGTGTTCGGGGGACACCAGGCGGCGGCGTTATCGCATTTTAACTGTTAACGGCTCTGTTTTCGGCTTCATACGAAGGAGATGAAGGGAAAAAAAACACCCACGGATTTCTTCTTCTTCCGCCCCCGCTTCTTCTTCTTCGTCGTAAATAAAACTGCACCACCGCCGCCTGCTGGTCAGGGGGATTTATATAATTTGATTTATTCGGAAAAAATGTAAAAGCACATTAGTACAATAGTATCAGAGGTGGAGAGTAACTAAGTAAAAGTACTTTGTTACTATACTTAAGTATAGATAGGCTATCTGTACATTACTTGAGTATTTATTTTTCTGGCAACTTTTTACTTTTACTCCCTACATTTTTGCATAAATATTTGTACTTATACTCTTTACATTCTCAGAATAGATTGACACCCAAAGTGCCCTTTAGACTGGGACTGTTTTTTGGCTTTTTGTATTTTCTTAAAAATAAATGAGTTCCAACAGCAAAGTTCTCCACAATGTGCCCTTGAACATATGTGAAATTATACATTTGGAAAATAACATTTTACACGTAAATACTAGGGATGGGACCAAAAAATAAATTCACATATGTATCAGGATTTTTTGTTTTCCGATTTTTAAATCTATTTTTTTGGTTCAAAAATTGATTTTATTCCCATATCTAAATTATTAATTTTAAGGTGGAAAAAAATACAGCTTATAAAGACCGTAGATATGAGTCACTCAGATGTATAATATGCATTATGGAATACACAGAAATCACCTCACAGAAGGCACACAGATGACAGCTACCTTACTGTCGTATTCGCTTCACACCAGCATTAAACAGCATTAACTTATGTGCAGATACACTATGCTCAGTGGCGTGCACAGACATTTTGGGGGGCAAGTATATGTATATGTCATGACCTCTGCTCCGTTGACCTTTCCCCCAGTGTTCTCTTACTCACCTGGCCCCGCCCTGTGCAGCTGCAAGCCGTTCCTCATCTGCGACTATAAAAGCAGTGAGGCTTGCAGTTGCCAGTGCGCAGTGTTGAGTAGTAACGGAATACATGTACCGCCGTTACGTATTTAGAATACTAATTATGAGTAACTGTATTCCGTTACAGTTACTGCTGTTAAACCTCGTATTTAAAATACAGTTACTTTAGTAATAACATTGGATTACTCGTGTTTTTTTTTTTTTACTTCAGCGAAGTAGTTAAAATCATACCTGCCAACACTCCCGTTTTTCCCGGGAGTCTCCCGTATTTCAGACCCATCTCCCTCCCCCTCCCGCTCTGTCATTTCTCCCGGTAATCTCCTGTAATTCAAGTCTGAACATCGAAAAAAATGTGAAGTCATGTAGGTTTTGGCCGATGTTCTCCGGTTGCCAGAGATCATGTATGGAACGTAATTTTGTTTTACATCGTACTGAATAACCTGTTTCGCGAACCAATTTCTCTCCTACCTGGCAACCTGCTGATCTCTGATCTCTGTGCAAGTGCCTGCACGCGCCAGGTTTAAGCACACTGAGTGACAGACTGTGACAGACAGATCCTAGTAAGAAGAAAGTAAAATGTATGTGTAAATGAGTGTGTGTGTGTGAGAGAGAGAGAGAGAGAGTGAGTGTGTGTGTGAGAGATAAATGTTTGTGTGTGAGAGAGAGAACATGCCATTGATTGTAATGCTGAAATAACTGTGTGAGAGACAGAAGTGTGTGCGTGTGTAGTGTGAGACACTACATCTAACCTAATCAAGCAACTCAAAGTACGTTATTTTTTATTAACTTCATTTAGGAACAAGCTTTTTTTATGTCACAGTTTACTGTGTTGATCAGGTTTACTGAGGTAACGTTTAGGCTATATAAATATTTCTCACAGTCAAGTTATTGTGTTAGCTTAACGTTAGCTAACGTAACTAAGTAGATAAGAGCTGCTAATGCTGCAGTAATGTGCTCTGGAAAAGATATTTCCACTTGAAAACTGGCAATTAATGCGTCCTGTTCACGTTTGTCATTTGTTGTCATTGGTAAACAGACACAACGTCATGACTCATGATGAAAAATGATAAGCTAAGTTATCTTAGAAAATCAATAAAAATAAATTAGGCCTACTGTTCGTAATTTCTTTGGTGTGTTCTGCCATAAATTAAGGTCCGTTTATCTCGTAGACTTGTTTTTCAAACAAACATTCATTTAATAAATGAACAAATAATAATTGAACTTTAATGTTTTATTTATTATTTTACCAGTATGTTGTGATGTTAAACATTATAATAAATATTATTTAGTGTGCAAAGTTATTTATATTTAATTTAAATTAAGTTTTAATAAGAAGTATTCCAAGTATTTAGAATACAGTACCATGTTAAACCAATGTAATCGAATACTTTACAAATTACTTTTTAATTCAGGTAGTCTGTATTCTGTAACGAAATACATTTACAAAGTAGTCTCCCCAACACTGGCAGTGCGGGACCATTCTATATTGTCACCTCAATAACCCGGACAGTTTCCCATCTCCTCAGTCACTATAACCCGGACATTCATCATAACTACGGACTCTGGCCGTTCTATGCCAAGGTTTTGGTTTGGTCTTGTCTCTGTCTTGTCTTTATGTTGGGTTTTTGTTATTAAATCTGTTCTCCCTTCAGCACTGTGCATCTGAGTCCTCCTTCACCTCACCCCCTCCCTGACAGAATGGTCCCGCCAACCATCAGGACTCCGCCAGTGCTGAAGGGACCTGTTTTTTAGTTTCCCCTGGTCTGTTCAGTCTTGTCTTCTGTCCCTGTCTGTGTGCAGTTCCTGTCCTGTGTCCTGTTCAATGCTAGGTATTTGTTCCCTGCTAGTTATGTGTTTCGCTGCTAGTTATGTGTTTCCCTGCTAGTTCCAAGGATCTGGCTAGCGTTCCGAGGTTTTGGCTAGCGTTCCAAGGTTTTGGCTAGTGTTCCGAGGTTTTGGCTAGTTTAGTCTTCAGTCTTTTCTGTCTGTTTTTGCTGTCTAGTTAGGTTTTTAGTCTCTTCTGTCTAGTGGGGTTCTGTTCTGGTCTGTGCCTGACCCTTGGATATTTCTCAAAGTGTCTCCTGGTTTTCCCGTCTAGTTTCTGGTTGTTTGGTGTTCCTTTCTGGTTCTTCCCCCATTTCGGGGGGCTTCCCTCTGTTGCTTTTCTCCCCCTCTGATTTTCCCTCTCTGGTCTGGGCCCTGTTGCCATTCCGCCCAGGGCCAATTGCCCTTATTACCAGGTCCCTAAGGTGGCACTGGTCATTTTGGTGAATACTGGTTCAGGGAATGGGTACTGGTTATCGGGTACAGACATCCCCTATCTTCCTTACCCCGGGCCTGTTCGTCGTGTCTGGCCGGGTCTCGCCCCGGACCTTTTGTCGCGTTGGGACGGGTCTCCCCTGGACCTTTTTTTTGCCGTATTAGCCAGGTCTCCCCTGGACCTTTTTGCTGTGTTGGCCCGGGTCTCCCCCGGACCTTTTTGCCGTGTTGGCCGGGTCTCCCCCGGACCTTTTTGCCATGTTGGCCGGGTCTCATCCTGGACCTTTTTATGCTGGGTTTCGTCCCGGACTTTTTCCCCGTGTTCGACCCAGTATCACCCCTGACCTGTTCTCTTGTGCCTCCATGTTGGCCCGGTCCTTTTGTTCCCTCCTTTTGTCCTGTCTTTGTTTAGTGCCTTGTCTCTGTTCCATCTTGTCGCTCCCCACCAGAGTCTGTGGTGACCCCACCCAATCAGTTTTCATTCTCCTTGGTCCTCAGTCAGATCGATTCCATTGCTCCTGCTACCACCCCAGACCACTCTGGCCACTCCGCCCAGAGGGTCTTCCACCCGGAGGGTTACCACACCGCTCCGCCAGAGGGTACTCCGCCCAGGGGGATTCCACACCGCTCTGCCCAGAGGGTACCCCGCCCAGGGGGCTTCCATGCCTCCCTGCCAAGAGGGATTCCACACCGCTCTGCCCAGAGGGTACTCCGCCCAGAGGGATTCCACGCCGCCCTGCCCATAGGGATTCCACACCGCTCTGCCCAGAAGGTACTCCGCCCAGAGGGTTTCCACGCCGCCCTGCCCAGAGGGATGCGACACCACTCTGCCCAGAGGGTACTCTGCCCAGGGGGTTTCTGTACCGCCCTGCCTGGAGACACACTTCTTTTATTTTTTGATCTCTGGACGATGGGGGGGGGGGTCTTTTTTGTTTTTTAGGGGCGTCAGGAGCTGCCCCTTAGCATACACTTAAAACTTCCCAAAGACCTGCCTGCGTCTGTCGTTGGCCTGCACGAATGCCTTTCCTATTACTTCCATGTCAGTTCTCTGCAGAATGTCATTGTGGATATGAGAAGTCATCACATCATTTAGTTGTGTCTGACTCATCGTGGATCGTAAGTATGTTTTCAGTCGCCGAAGAGTGGAAAACTACCGCTCTGACGCTACCAACAGTAAATCCAAAATGACTTCCTTGGCGGGATTTTCAGTCCTGCGCTGTTACATTTTGTAACTTTCAAGCATGACATATGTTACGTCAAAATATTTCTTTAGGAAACACTCGATCGATTACATTATAATAGCATGGGTTGGGTTTTAGTTCGATTTTGTTGACATTTTTTGGGATGAAAAAAACTTGCAGGCCTTTTTTTTTCCCTAAATAGTTTTTCTCAAAAAGTTACCCGGGCCACGGCCCGGGTGGCCCCCCCACTTCCGCGGTCTATGGGATAGGCTGTTGACCTTTTTGCTTTAAAATTGAATATTAGCATTTATTAGCGATACTAAGATGGCATTTAAAAAGTTTGCTGACAAAATAATACAAACCTGTTCTTAATAACACATATCATGTACCTTACACAAAAGGAAATATGGTGACGGCAGGGAGAGAATGAGATAAAAGTACTGTACTTTGCTGAGCTGTTGTAATGCATTTCTTTAATAGTGTGGTGTTGTGTCACAGCCAGTGAAATAGTATTGCTTTAATTGCTATATAAGGAAATTACAAAAGAACACCCACCCCAAAAGGTGTTTTTTTTGTTTGTTTGTTTTTTGCCTCTGTGGTGCTGGAATTGGCCTGGATGCTGTGGGATATTCCCGGCCTGAAATCCTGATCCAGTCCAGCCCTGGTACAGCAGAATATGTTATTAAGACTGATGGGTATATTATCTCCGTGTTAGATGATTACACGGATGAGTGCTCTTGGCCAACTTTGTGTACTGAAAGTCAGGCGGAAGAATTTAAAAACAGGCACCCTTGGCTAGAATGGAAGGACAGAAAATTAGGTAAGTGTAAAGATAAAAGCTGACTAAAACAATAAAAAACTTTGTCAAAGAAAATAAGTTAATTCGTGTATTAGTAAAAGCTGCCGAAAAAAGTCATGCTTTTGTTTATTTCCAGGTTGTGCTCTTTGCAGCTCCATTGTCTCCTGGTGTCCTCACTGAAAAAGGAATATCTATGTCACAGGAGTGGGTGCACTACAATATCCAGCCTTCAGGTCAAAGCAGAGAAACAGCACTACCTCGTGTACTTTGCACCACCCTTTTTGTAGAATATTATTTATTTATTTTTTTCTTGTACATACTTTTTTATATTTTTATATTTTATATTACTATTCTGAGAGTGACACCACCTGCCGGAATAGAATTCCATGTATGTGCAAATGTATCTGGCGAATAAAAACGATTCTGATTCTGATTCTTAACTCATTGAGGAATAACTTAAACAGCATGAGATGTCAAAAGCACACACCATAGCCCAGGAGCTCACAGAGAAGGGAAGACAGGATGTTGTTGGCCATTTGGTGAGAGCTGCATCAGATACTGTACTTGCAGAGACAGATTCTGTATTTAGCTTACTATATTGCGAGGATGAACCAACCCTTTACTGACCATGAGAGTCTCATTGAGCTCTAGCAGAAAAATGGTGCCGACATGGGAAGTAATCTGCACTCATGATACAGTTCCACAAAAATTGTAGAACATATATCAAATGAGATGCAGAAAAAATTTGTTAACAGTATTGTGGCATCATCAAGCAAGTTGTTTGTCCTCATTGACGAGGCTACATCCATCAGCCACAAGTCTGCAATGATTATCAACTTGAAAGCCTCAGTGGATGGAGCTAGTCCTGAATTTATATTCCTTGAGCTGGTTGAGCTGGAGAGCCAAAGGGCAGAGCACATTGAGGAAGCCCTACTGAAATGCTTACATGCTGCGGGCTTCTCTGAAGGGTGGCTGCAGAAGAACTGGGTTGCCTTTGTGTTAGATGGAGCCAGTGTCATACTTGGGAAGCACTCTGGATGGCAACCAGGCTAAAAAAGAGGTATCCCAGCCTCTTTACCTGGCATTGTATGAATCACCACTTAGAGCTGCCAGTGTCTGACGACATAGATGACATTCAGGCTGTTAACCATTTTAAACAGTTTATGGACAAAATTCATACTCTTACAGCCAATCAAGCAAGAACCCATGGGAGCTGCAGGAAGCAGCCCAAGAATTGGTATCAGAAGTGATGAAAAATGACAGTTTTAAGCACTAGATGGATTGCAAGCAGTTTCTGTTCTGTCCAGGCTGTTTGGAAGTCTTTATAAGGCACTAAACAAGCACTTTGAAAATGCAACAACTGATACGACAAGGCAAAATATGGAGAGACAAACTTATAAAGGCCTTGCTCATCAAATGCAAAGCAAGGAATTTCTGTGTGACCTTGGGATCATATATGATGCAGTTTCTAAAGTTGCTAACCTTTCTCAGCAACTCCAGGTCCATTCTATCACACTCCTGAGAACAGAGCAGCACCTAGAACGCACCATCAGAGTGCTGGCATCATTCAAAGACTCTCCAGGAGAGAAATTAGAGGAGGCACTGAGTGCTCAACCTTTGGGGCATTTTGGCTCTGTTCCTTCGGAATCAAATGTAAAGCTACAACTAATCAATTCAAAACAATTCCTACAAAGTCTGATCAACAACTAGGAGAAACGCCTCTCATTCAATGGTGAAATGATTAATGACCTCAGTGTTCTGGATAAAAGCAACTGGCCATCAAACCGAGACATATACGGCATGGAGAGGCACAAATGAAATGGCTCTGCAGGTGGTTCAAGCTTGGTGAAGACCAAGCTGTGAATGGCATGGGAGATTTCCATGAGAACCCAGACATAGAGTCCGACGGCCTTTGTTTATTCTTTAAAGCAAATTACTCTTGTAACACATTGAGAATGTATTCTTGTTCATTTTAGCTAACATTCACAGTTTGGCAATCATTTATGGAAAATACCAAAGTAAAACTGAACAGGTTTGAGTAAATACAGCAAGTAATGCATTGACATATGAGATGTGTTAAAATTGCTGCGTAATATGCATCTATACACAGTAAATTTTGCAGTGTTAAATCAACACTTAGAGAGTTTATTTAACTTCTTCTAGAGTGTATTTGGTCCCATTGTCTCTAAATTAACACTGCAAAATCTACAGTGTATCTAGGCAAAACAATTTCAAGTGTAAGTAAATATTAAGTGTACAATATGTTCTGGCCTGGGGCTATTTAAGTGCTTAATATTGATCAATTTTGATTTGTTGTTCAACCTTTAAAGATAAACAGGCATTTATGAAATACATTGATATGTTGAAGTCACATAACCAGTCTCAAGATTAGTGAGTGTGATTGTATTCTGCTTCTTCAAAACAATCACTGTACATTTCTCTATGGGAGGTGAGCGCAAAGTTATAATGGCAATAGGCAAAGTCCCATTAACTCATGGGGTAGGGTGAGGCTTCCTGAATCACTCAAGCAGTTGAAACAGTTGTTCCATGACTATATGAAGTCTGCAAACCTACAGCCTTGGAAGAAATTAAGAGACCACTTGGAAATGATCGGGGTTTTTTTTCTAAATGAACATTGTTGTTTCACTCTATAAACTCCTGACAACATTTCCTCCAAAATTCAAATGAAAATCTTGTCATTTAGAGCCTTTTATTGTCAGCTTTTATTTTAGCGCTGTAGACATATTTATTTACCAACTTTTATGAAACCTATATATATACTCGCAATTTTTCACACTTCTGAGGTGTGTGCAAAAATTTGGTGAGTTTTCATGCATGTTCAGTGGGTCAAATTAGAGCTCAAAGGGCTGACGTCAGGAAAATAAGGAATAATAAAGAACATAAAGAATAAGAATGAAGAAAAATTCAGAAACGAGCAAGAACAATATAGCGTTTTTCTGACCCCCCCAAACTCAGCCTCATATTAAATCTCTAGACCTCCCCCACGTAACTGTAGGGTCCAGTGTCACATGTGAAACAGTTCCACTCATGTCAGTGAGCAAATATGTGTTGTGTGTGTGTGGCGTGCACATGCTCGGACACAGCTCGCTATGTGTGAGTGTGTGTGAGTGGTGCGAGTCGTCCCTGGTGACCGCCTCCCTGGCATATTTCGTCCCCTGGCAATCACAGCGGACTCAATAACCCAACATGGTCTAATAAAGATGTTGAAAACTGAATATCCAAGTAGTCTCTTAATTTCTCTCAATTCTGTATCTGAAACATGTCCCCCCACTGCCACATAGTGGTCATACGTGCTAAAGTAGAAAAACAGTAAAACGATTCATACCCAATGGTTTTCTATTTACCTATAAAACTAATTACATATATTTATAAAATTGATGGAATTTGATTAATTGTTCAGCCCTAAAAGATAACAGACTGATTTTATTATTGATTTATTTTTAATTTATGAAATATTAATTACATGAAATATTAACCATTTCTAACACATTGAAGTCACATAACTAGTCTTAAGTTTAATGAGTGTGATTGTGTTCCCATTGTAATTGAGATACAGTTCACATGATGAAAGTGCATTTATACCTCAAACATGCAGACAAGGGCAAATTCAAAACCCTCACAAGTGTTTTGTCCATTAAATTAAATTAAATTAAATATGAAAAATAATCATATGTACATAACCATTCTGAATACAGTTATATATGTACTGCGACTATTAACAATTTATGGTGTAGTTATAAAGACTTTTCATGGTGTTATATTTTGAGAACCACGGTATCTCCGCCCAAATATACAGTATACCCACCACAGAAAGTAGACTACATCACTGATCGTAGTCAATGCATTAACTTAACAGCCCTAGTTTTTAATTTCACGTTAACTGTGCATCGATATTTCGTTTCTGCAGTGCATCCATGATGTTTAAACGATCGATAAACGATCTATCTAAAAAAATCTATTTATGTATTACTTTTCATTAGTAGTAGTATTATTATGGCTTATCTGTTGCAGGTACATTGTGCATCTGCTTCTTCTCATATTCATTGGTGTCCCGGCTGCGCAGCCTCAGGTCACTGTTTCGGGAACGGCAACATTGCGCAGATATTACGCAATGCCAGTGGTTTCTGTAGTAAAATATTAACCTGTTTGTTTTTGTCATATTTACGGACCAATAACACATTTAAAAGTCATTTGGATGTGTCGTGGTTGTTGTGAGTGCCCTAAAACCGTGTATCTTTGCTGTCGGATCGGGGGGAAGTAGTCGTTGGTGACGGTGAAGGGAAGGCGTTGCTCGCTCGCGCTGGGAACTGACTAGAGGAAGGGAAAATGGCGGATCTCGAAGACGTTACGCTGGACGGGAGACCGCTCCAGTCGCTTCGAGTAGCAGATTTAAAAGCTGCCCTTGAGGAGCGAGGACTTTCAAAAAGCGGACAGAAGAATGCGCTCATTAAAAGGCTCAAGGGGGTGAGTTTAGTTTCGGAACGATGCGGGCTACCGTGAACGGGAGACGGGCTGATGCTCCTCTCGAGGGCCGACAACTGAGTATCGTTACTACCGAGCGGCGTAGTGAAGTTACCGCGGTTAACGGGGGCAGTTATGGGCTCAAAACACTCTTATTTGCAGCGCCTTGTCGTTAGGTGGTATCCCCCCACTGGAAGCACCCCCTGCACCCAGAGCCGGAGTTGAGACAACTTAATGCTCATTCGCAAAATGTGTGTCGGACTGATGTTGTCTTGTTAGCTTCGCCGGCTAACGCATCGAGTTCAGCGCTGGCCTTAGCCTTAGCCTGCTTTGCCCCTGTCTATCGAAGCGCTTTAGCACCGTGTGTTCCATGCTATGTTCTAGTGCTGTTGGAGGTGTGTTAGCTAAAGTCTCCTCTTCGGTCGTAACATTGAGCCCACAGAATGTTGTACAGTTTTCCTTCAGCAGTGCCCCTGCTTGTGCATATGCCTTCAATGAGTCTGTTTGTTTACATTGCGATACGCCATTCAAGCAGATCTGTTCTGCTGCTCCAGCATTCCGCTCTTTTTTAGTCCAGTTACTGTTTACCGGCTGAACGGAGCCAACATAGCAGGTGTTTACTTGGACCTTACAGTCTGTTGTATTTGTCTCAACCCATTTGCTCTGGGCTCAGAAAGAAAACCCAGTAAAGTTGACTCCACAGCTTCTCTCTTGAAGGAAAACGTGAAATGCAGAACAAAAATAGCACAGTTGAAGTCACAGAAACTACAGGCTGGCGGATGAATCAAATATTAAAGTGTGTTTTGTAGTTGTATAGGTTAACTTATTGAAAAGGTGAAAATGCGTATTGACGAACATGTAAATGTGCCAAAGTCTATCTATAGTCCCTGACAGGTCACAATAATAAGATGGAAGAAAAACAACACAACACAGCACTGCAAAACTGGTAATGAATGTCAATGGTACAATAAGAAAACACAGGATGGCAAATGAATAGAATAACAGCAACATTAATTATTGCACATATTGGCATAAAGTGAATCTTCACTGGTCTGGCTTCTTTTAAGCCCGCGTTTGAATTTGCAATGTTGGATCTTTGAAGTTGGAATGTTGTCCCACGTCTCTCTACTTTGACAGAAACTACCTCTTTATTGCACTTTGTGGGTATATTAGTAAAAATTGTATTGTGTTGAATTTTATGATAGCCAGGCCCGTTTTTTTTTTAAATCTTGATTTAATTTTCTTAAGCAATAACAAATATACGTGTAAAATATGAGTAGTTTATCTGCTGATGGTGTCCATGTTAGTAGTGATACACAGATGTACAACACATAAGAATGTGTTGTTTTTTTGTGTTTATATACGTGTGGTAAAGTAAGTACAACACAGTAATGAGGTTTTCCTTGACTGACACTGAGTGTAGGTGCAGAGCCATGGTGCATCTTCCCCAGAATCCCAAAGAGATGGTGACACATTCTGTTCTGTGGCTTTTCTCACACCCTGCTTTTTGACTTTAAATACCATGGTTCATTGTGACTGACATTGTGATTGACTGGGTGTCTATGTAAATGGTACTTGATGGTCTTTGCATGTCATATTTGTGTTTTGTTTGACTGGTTAATTGGCACTGATAAGACATTTTACCCTTTATCATGTCTCAGCAGAACTGAAAAGTCCCAGTAGTGGAGTCTTGAGGAAAATGTTATACTTGGAGAGGAAATAGGTGCTTTAAAATAAAATAATTGCATAGAAAGGTTGCTTTGATATTTTATAGTTGGCTTCCTGAGGTAACTGAAAAGTGTTGAGTATTTAGACACTTTTTACATTATTATTTAGACACTTAAGACATTATTTAAATGTAGCAGTTAGGTCTCCATTTATTTATTAAGTAGGCGACTTTTAAGATTAATGTTCAGTGGCTCAGAACTCGTTACTTTGTCTTAAATGTTCAACTCTTTCTCATGTAGTCAAAATGGACCATATACCAAGTTTTAAGGGTTATAAATCAGGTATCTGCTTTTTAATCTCATAAACTACTGTTATTACATCCACTACTGTGACCAGGTCCAGTCATCCATCCTTTTCCAACTGCTCCAATTTTCTTCACTTACAAAATTCTGTAATTGGCTACAATTATGAAGTGAACATGCAATGACTTAAAATAGTGAATGAGGAATAGAGATATTGTAAGTGTAATTACCTTTTATTATATTTATACATAAAATATGCTGTTGGCAGTGTCCTTGGTATTTACTTTTAAATACTTTAAGTGTACCTGTGTGTTCCTTGTGTCAATGCCAGGCTCTCATGCTGGAGAACCTGCAGAGGACCTCCACCGCTCACATTGGACTTCAGCCAAACTCTCAGGTATGTGACTCCAAGATGCTTTTTAATCTCGCCCAACATTGGTTGGGAGAGATTGTAATCAGTGTGTGTCTGTCTGTGTGTGTGTCCCTGCAGAACAGTATCATGTATACATTTGAGATATTATCATGAAATTACATGGGCATATGTGCATGAGATGCAATGATACATTTGAGGAAACAATTAACTAAAAGTTCAAAATCACATTATCCATTATACTCAAGAATGGAGGGGCACAGAACTTGGTTCCAAATGATGGGGAATGGGAAGAATTCTACAATTCTCATAACTGGTGTTATGACCTACGACCAATAGTTTTTGAGATCTCTGGAGGTCAAAGGTGACATGTTGCAAAATTAACTACTGTAACACTGTTTGTGTGTGTCAAGCATAGACATATCACACTATAACTTAATCAATACTGTATATATTATCATAATATTACACACACTGACGCTTATATACATAAATGTTATTAATATTGCAAAAGGTCAAGGTCACATTTAGCAGAAAGGTCAAAATCACATTATTTGCTCTAATTCAAGAATGAGTTGTCATAGAAACTTGATTGGCACAAAATAGGGGTGAGATTAGACATTCTCTGTATACTTGTTTACATATGGAATGATCTTTGAGGAATCAATTAAAAAAAACTTTTGAGTAAGAAAATCATGTAAGTATCCAGATTCAGTATGTCTCCTTGAGGGCTTGGCACGTGTTTTCAGTCATTTCTTTTTGGAATTAGATTGGTGAGGAAATGAGCCAGAACAGCTTCATAAAGCAGTACCTGGCCAAACAACAGGAGCTCCTGAGGCAACGGCTGGAGAGAGAAGCTCGTGAAGCATATGATACTAATGGTGAGTTGAGTTGAAATCCACGCTGCAGCTAACCATGTTACAGTGAGTCTGTTTGGTCCTGGTGTCTAATTTTCAGTTTTTCTAACAGAACAAGAGGATCACACAGAAATGAATAACAGCATCTCATGCCCTCCACAAGCCCAGGTCAGGATAAATGTTTTTATTTTCTGTAATGGTAATCCTTTATATATTTTCTCTTTATATTTTGTTCGGACAGGTTACATGTTGTAAAAGCTCTTGCTCAATTGAACGAACTAGAAAAATAATTTATGTAAAGCTTGTCTGCATGGCTGTCAAATCTCCGTCCACAGACGGAAATCCGTCAAAAATGAAATTTTTCTTCCGTCAAATTCCGTCAAATCTATCCGCTGACCGAAAAAATTTTTTTCAAGCTTTATTTTGGTCGAAAACCACCACAAAACCCTTTCCTTTTTCTGATTTATTTTATTTTATTTGGACCTGAAGAAGACCTATTTAGGTCGAAACGTCGTCCACTTTTTTTATTTTTATTTGACTTTCACGGGAGTTTTCCGCCCGGCTTCGGCGGAGATTTCCGTGTTAGCTAGCTTCTTTTTCTTTTCTTTTTGTCTCTCTTTTCTTTGTTAAAATTAAAATACGCACACTCACACACACTACAGAACACACACACAACAAGGGACACACAGATACATACATATATAAAATAAAATGCAGAATTTTACGGACGGAGAGGGCTGGACGGTGGTCCGATGGGGACGCCGGCCAGGTCGCTTCGCATCCGGGGAGTGGGAAGGGGGACGCCGCGGTGGGGATGATTTTCTCCGGGGGAAGGACAGTGCATTTAGGGCTCCAGGGTTTCGCAACGCCGGGGTCCGCAACCACTATAACCCCAACCTTGAGCCAGTGCCACCCCGGAGGATTATCCCCACCGGTCGCCCCCAACCCCTCATTTGGACTTATGCACAGGCGGTGCGGGGCACACGGGGAGGATTTCGCCGTGCGCCCGGGCTGCAACGGGGGGAGATGCGGGGTCCAAAAACCATGGCGGACTACATTAAACATACGGCCCGGTTTAAACAAATTACACATACCTTTCATGATTTAATTAGAGCTGTTCACCACGGGGCCAATGTGAGGGCTTCTGAGGATGAAAAAAGACCTAGAACAATCATTAACATGGAAGACATGTTGGCTAATTTAATTAAACCTGCTTTGCCATCACAGAAAACACGTGATGACATTATAGGTAATGCTAAAAACTGGGCTCACACAACGATGTTAATTTTAAAACAGCATTATGAAGACATTGTGGAGGAATTAATGACCAAAGTTGAGGAATTTCATGGGGATGAATGGGAAGAGCCATTTAATGTAGCACTGAGATGGTGTAAAAGGACATTTCCCAGACTAAGACAGGATGTTGTGGATGAGATTAGGGGGACTGTTTTAGCCACAGTAAGGGACAGACCCACTGAGGAGAACAATGTGACCCCTACTCCCCAAAATAACATACCTACTTCCACTCCAAGAGGTCACAGCACACAGACCTTTGCTCCCCAGGCCACAAGAGACCAGGGGACGGATCCCCCAACAGATTTGGGGGTTCCACCTGTTACCACCAACGTAAATAAGGGGTCTCCACCTGTTTCCACCAATGTAAATAGATGGTCTTCACCTGTGAACCCGGGTATTACTAATGCAGATTGGGGGGTTTCACCAATTACCACCAATGTAGATGGGGGGGTTCCACTGCTTACCACCAATGTAAACCCGTCCATTAAGGAACAGAGGGTACAGAGACATGGGGCATCCAGAGGGGTTCACACCACAATAGTAACCAGACCCCCACTAGACTCCATTCCAGATCCTATTCCACAATCTGTACCACAGATTATGGATACACCCGTACCTGAACCCGGGACAGACCACCTAGATTTGGGGAACATTCAAAGTACTTCGGGGGATAGTATTCTGACTCCTACAACACTGGAATTGATCGAGGTGTTGGAGGAGACAGAACGGAACCTGAATATGATTATAGATTCACTCTAATATATGATATTTCTGATAAGGAAAGTTTATTTTCTTAATGATTAATATTTGCAAAAGAAAACTCAGGAAAATAATTATTAGTAGACAGTGCTACTAAATTAAGTATTATTATTATTAAGAATTATTTTGTTTGATAGTGAAATCAAAAGCTTTAATTGTAAAGATGGTAAGGTAATCTTTATGGAAGCATCCCATGCTAGTCTTTTGTATATTATCCATTGTTTATTTAGTGAAATTATACAATACATTTGAACAAACATATATAGTATTTTCATTTTCCTAGATGAGTTATAAGTAAATTTGAAAATTTTATGATCATATGAGCCAGATTTTTCTAAAATGTAAGTACAAATTTCACATTCTGTAATGTTAAATCATGGCCTATAATGCTCTCAGAATGCACCAAAATGATGTAATTTTTAAAAATTTTCTGGGGGGGCATGCCCCCGGACCCCCCTAGAGAACTTCGCGCCTATGCCCGCCAGGCTCCGCATATGCAAAAATGTTCAGTCAAAAAATTTTCAGTTACTTTCAGCCATGTGTCTGCTTTGCAAACAGTCACTTTCACTTTGCAAAATGTCATGTATTTACATTCTGTAACATCAAATCAGTCACATATTCTACTGCAGAATCAACAGCTTGGATGCAAAATGTAATGTATTTGGTTTTCTATTATATTTTGTAAAATGTTTCACTTATCGTGATGGTTTTCACAGAATACAATGGTTTCAGTTTTTCCAACTTCATGTTGAATAAGTTCAAACCTTTTTTTTGTCTTTTTGGGGAATCCCTACGAGAACAGATTAATTTATACTAATCATTGTAAATATAGTGCAGGCACCTTTTTGATAGACTATTAAAGAATGTGCCTTATTTTTACTCTTTTATCATAAAAAAACTGCAACTCCCTCATTTTTTAGTCATCATATTGAGTGAGGATCTATTTGAAATATAGGGCAGTGTTTTGCATTCTGCCTGTGTACTGTGCATTACAAAATGTTGCAGATTATTACATACTTGTGTCTTCTTACATAATTGAGTGAAAATTCAATCCATTTGCTCAGGTTATGACACAATGTAATATTTTTGCATGATCCCACGTAACAAGAAATGTACAGATGAGAACTGTTTTTGAGCAGACGTAAAGGTTAATGACAAACTTAAGTTTGGCTTTTGCTTGTATTGCCACCAGGATGACCAGTACAAGCCACCAGGCCCTTCTGGTGGGGACACAATGTCAGATGGAATGAATGAGGGGATGAGTAACAGGAACCAGGATATCGACATGTCTGGTCCTCCTGCATCTGGGTCCTTGACGATGCG
The DNA here is from genome assembly GCA_020466265.1 of Siphamia tubifer. Lineage (NCBI taxonomy): Eukaryota > Metazoa > Chordata > Actinopteri > Kurtiformes > Apogonidae > Siphamia > Siphamia tubifer. The sequence goes on along the minus strand of CM035799.1, from coordinate 43,261,977 downwards.
TGTTGCTGATCATCGATTAGAGAGGGGCCCTGCTTCCAGCGAAGCTGCCGGTGACAGTGATGATGAGGATAGTGAGGACGCAGAGGAGGATGGTGACGATGATGACTGGGAGGGCAGTATCCAGAGGCGGATCCCCAGAGAGCCAGCTAGAGGGCCTGTAGCCAGGGAGAGGTCTGGAGCGTCTTGTCAACCCCAGCAGCAACATATCCCTTCCCTTTTGTCTCCTCAGCTCCGCCAGCCAACCCCTCCTCCCTCTCCACCACCAGAATTATCATTTCCTCTACCTGACACCCCTAAGCAGAGTCCCCCTAGTCCTGATGTAGCCCCAGCTAGACGCTCACCCAGTTCTTCCAGCTCTGGATCCTCAAGCAGTGGCAGTCGTAGTAGCAGCCCAGAACCACATAGCGGGCATGCTGATCGCAAGCCCGGCCCCCTGACGCTCCTGGCACTTAAAATGGAGTCGGAAGGTGCTTTCTCTGGAGCAGGGTGGCATGGCCGTGATTGTGATAGGCAGGATAACAATTCAGCTTCAGCTGTGACAGTTCCCGGCAGAGGGCCTCCAGAGAACTTAGCATCTGCCATTTCTCGCACAACCAACACTACAGGCCACACCCCATTCCCGATGAATCTAGGCACCAATCAGAGTGTCACAGGAGCGCATTCAGCCCATGTGCAAGTACCTGTGAGTGTGGTTAAGGCTGTTGCTAAAGAAGACCGGGACAGAGAGAGGGAGGCTGAGCTAGAAAGAGAAAAAGCACTTGAGCTAGAGAAGCAGAGGAAAGTAGAGCAAGAACGAGCACTGGAGGCAGAGCGGGAACGAGCTCTGGCACTAGAGAGAGAGGAACGGCAGAGAGCATTAGAGGGGGAGAGGTTTGAGCAGGAGCAGGCTTTAGAAAGAGAAAAGGCTTTGCAGAGAGAGAGAGAACTCACTCTAGAAAGAGAGAGGCTGGAGAGACAACAGGTTTTGGCCAAAGAGAGAGAAGAACGAGAGAAGGCCCTGGAGCTGGAGAGGCAGAAGGAGCTCGACAGACAAAGAGCCTTGGAGCGAGAACGAGAAGAGAGGGAGGAAAGAGAGAGAGTGCTGGAGCTGGAGAGACGGAAAGCTCTGGAGAGAGAGAGGGCTCTTGAACAGGAAAAGGTAGAGAGGGAAAAAGCTCTGGAAGCTGAACGAAAGAAGAAGGAGCGAGTGGAGAGAGAAAAGGCTTTGGAGCAGGAACTCTTGGAAAGAGAAAGGCTGGAGAGGGAGAGGATAGAGAGAGAACGAGCCTTAGAGCAAGAAAGAATCGAGAGGGAGAAGGCTTTAGAGCTTGACAGAATGGAGAGGGAGCGGGTGCTGGAGCAACAGAGATTAGAACTGGAGAGGAAGGAAAAAGAGAGACTTGAGATAGAGAAAGCTTTGGAGCAAGAAAGAATTGAGAGGGAAGAAGCCTTGGAAAGAGAGAGGGAGGAACAGGAGCGCATGGAGCAGGAGAGAAAAGAAAGAGAGAGGTTTGAAAAGGAGAGACAGGAGAAGGAAAGACAGGAGAGGCTGGTGAAGGAGAGACTGGAGAAGGAGAAGCTAGAGAAGGAGAGGTTAGAGAAGGAGAGGTTAGAGAAGGAGAGGTTAGAGAAGGAGAGGTTAGAGAAGGAGAGGTTAGAGAAGGAGAGACTGGTGAAGGAGAAGCTAGAGAAGGAGAGACTGGAGAAGGAGAGACTGGAGAAGGAGAGACTGGAGAAGGAGAGACTGGAGAAGGAGAGACTGGAGAAGGAGAGGCTGGAGAAGGAGAAGCTGGAGAAGGAGAAGCTGGAGAAGGAGAAGTTAGAGAAGGAGAGACTGGAGAAGGAGAAGCTAGAGAAGGAGAAGCTAGAGAAGGAGAAGCTAGAGAAGGAGAGGCTAGAGAAGGAGAGGCTGGAGAAGGAGAGGCTGGAGAAGGAGAGGCTGGAGAAGGAGAGGCTGGAGAAGGAGAGGCTGGAGAAGGAGAGGCTGGAGAAGGAGAGGCTGGAGAAGGAGAAACAAAGACTTCTGGACCTAGAACGACAAAAGTCTCTTGAAACTGAAAGGTTAGAGAAAGAGAGAGCCCTAGAAGAGGAGAAAACTAGAATGGCTGAAAAGGAGAGGGAGAGTCACCTCCCTCCATCCAAACGTGGCCGTGAGATTGGTCTCAACACCGTGCCCACTCCCCCATCCCTTTCCACAGGAACAAGTAGAAAGACTTCAACAGATGCAGAAGAGCAGGATGGCTGTGTAGTCCATGCCCCTGTGTCCAGGAGCGAAACCCATGCTGCAGAGGCCACTTCACCCATGTCACCTCAGTCCTCATTCAAGAAGTTTCGCTTCTTTAGAGACTCCCCTCTGCTACCTCAGTCGTCTTCAACTTCCATGGTCATCAAGAGGCCTCGTACCTTCTCTGATAATCCCCATCCTCAGGTCCCATCTGTGTCCTCACCTACCAATACTGAGGGTCAACCGCCTGAAGGAAACACTGGTCAGGGAGAAGATATGAAGCAGAAAAGTGGTACTGGACTGCAGTCTGAAAAGGGGACAACTGTTCACACTAAAGACAAAATGGAAGGCAAAGAAAAGGAAGATTCAGACAAGACAGAAGAGGCTGCCATGGTGTTCCCCAAACGATCAGCAGAAGTAGATGAAGGCAGAGGTCTGTTAGACCGAGTGGATGCCCAACAGCGACAGGGAAGAGACACAGAGAAAGAAGAGAAACCAGCAAAACGAAGGTCGTCCTCTGATTCCTCTTCGTCAGAGTCTGACTCTGGCTCATCATCATCTCGGTCCTCTGACTCATCATCTTCTCAAGAGAAAACCAACGCCACCTCTAGAGATAGAAGAGTAAGTCTACATTTTCACTTCTTGATGCTCCCTAGTGTACGTTTCAGATTTTCTACAGCTGGACCTTGAATTTTGTCATGTTTTAAAAGTATACTTGGTACTTCCTGTGAGCTCAGTTCTGGTCCGGATTTGGTCAAAAGGAAAGTAGTAGGGCTGCACGTTATTGGCAAAATTTGCGATATGCCATATAGATGTGCATCATTGTGATAATGATAATATTGCATTATTTCATTCATCTAAACCAATTGAATCTATCAAGAAAGATGTTCCTCAACAACGTTAAAATTAGGTATGTTGAAATTCATAAAACATCTTGACCGATCACTGAGCTTCATTAACTGGTTGAAGTCGGTCACAGAGAAAAGAAAAACACTTGCTTTGTTGGCTCCCACACACCAAGCCATTAGGCACCACGGTGCTTCAGTCACTTTGCTTTTTAAACATGAGTCACACTGCGAGGTCGAGCAATGTTCTGTTAAAAGCTCATTTTAATCGTCGTACACAGAGAGAACATTCAATGTTGCAGTAAATTCTGCTACTAAATATGGTGGGAAAAACAACTTTAGCAATTGCCACCAGCCTGTGTCCGTACTAGGGCATTAACGACTTCAGTTCTTTTCAAGTCGACTTATCTGTCAATAAAGTCGTGTCGCTTCAACGGGTCATGATGACGTCATCACATTATCAGCGGACAAACAACAGACACCAGCTAAAAAAACAAAACAAAAAACACGGACACGTCTGTCCAGTAATGAGCAACTTGTATTAAAGTTCAGTGCAATGTAACAATGCCCACTGACACAAACAGCATTTAACAGCAACAAATCAAAGGCTAATGTTGGCAAAGAGTTTTCTGTTAAATTTAACTGCACATCAGTAGGTGAACATATGTCTGCATTAGTGTTGTCAAAAAATCTATTTTAGATACTAAATCGATATTGACCCTTGGTATCTAATTAGATACTAAGTTGCTGGAAAATTGATTTTTGTTTTTATGGCGCGTCGCCGCTTTTTTGTAGTGGGTAACGTTAAGAATTCTAAACAGGCATCAACGCGGTCAGCTCTGGCACAGCCGTAATGCCGGCTTGTAAGTTGAACTCTCTTTTTTTTCTCCAGCTGCCTCTGACAGCACATGGGATGACACGAATGCGACCACAGACCTATACACTATTTCTATAGGTCTGTGATTGCGACCATCCAATGCAACTTTGCTTTTAAAGGCCTCGATATAGTCGAACGTCTATGCGTGCGGGCGGCAGCCAGGCGGTAGCGCATTGTATCATGTTACCACCATGGAGGTCACCGTGAACATGTCAGCCTATAATTTTTGACATGCGCGCTGCTAGTCCCGCAAGGGGTCCGTGGTGGTCACATGATGCAATGCGCTGCCGCCCGCGCACATAATCGCTCGACCATAAAGAGGCTATGCAGTTAGCACTGCAGAAGGGCTTGAGCAAAAATTCATTTATTTACATTTATTCTGCACCCGCACTCACTACCTTTTTTTTAGCAGTCCATGGAGGAAATTTTAAAAGGAATCCCTCACATCACCAGTATCAAAATTAGTATCGAGTATTATCCTTAGTATCGGTATCGAGTTGGAAATTTTAGTATCGTGACAACACTAGTCTGCATTTGGTCTGGACCCACGGCTCTAAAACTGGACTGTCCACACGTCTGTCACACGTCCTCACCTTTTATATTACGTGTAATAAATTTAAGGCCAACAAGATGAACACAACACTGTCCATATCATGTGTTTGGAGGAAAAAAAGAGTGTGTTGTCAGCGCTGCTTATCACACAGGTTAGCTAGCAATTGCTGCTGGTATCATTCACATTAGCCGATACCTCTTCAGATGGCGTGCCATTTTATGTAGTGGTAATGTTTCCCGAAAACTTCACAAACTTTGCGACGTCGTAGCACGGAACGATGCAACTTTTCCAAAAAAGTTTGGATAACTTTTGAAGTCCCACTTGTCTAGATCGTGTTCACTGATTTTGAGCTCATGGGTTCAAAGGTCACATGTGAAACACACTCATGTCAGTGACCCTGAGTGGCCGTGGCCCATCGGCTTCCATTCATTCTGAGCAGGAGCAAATATGCTGTGTGTGTGAGACGTGCACATGCTCAGACACAGCTCGCTACTGTGAATGTGTGAGTGTGTGTTAGTGGTGCGAGTAGTCCCTGGCGACCGCGTCCCTGGCATATTTTGTTCCCTGGTGATCACAGAGGACTCAATAGGCCTTGCGCCGACGTGGTCCACGATGAAAGCCTAAAAATTATGGGAATAACAAGAAGGAAAAAATTCCTTGCAAAAATAAATGCAATGTTAACAATGTTTTGGTACAACATATCTTTTACATGAAAAAGCAAAAAATTGTAGTGAATTTTCTTTAGACATTTCATGTTGTTCATATGTGTTCAACAATAAAATGTGAAAAAACATTTTATTGTTACATTATAGTTTATAAATGTTAATATTTTCATGTTTTTTTTTAAACAAAGCAAAAATTATGGAAGTTGTCATTATCGTCATAATGTAAAATGTTTTTCACATCAAACCCAGAAGAAAATGTGGCTTTGTTTTTATGTTATTTGAGTATAGATAATATTGGTCTGTAAGTGGAACCTGAACTAAAGTTAGTTCCACAGCCTTGACTGTGGAATTATTGAACTTTGCAAATTCATCCCAGGGGCTGCATTGAAACCTTTGACGGGCCGCATTTGGACCCCGGGCCGCATGTCTGAGACCCCTGCACTAGTGTTTACTCCTGCAGGCTTCTGTTTGGTTTCTATAAATTGGGTTATTCCAGTTTGAGTTCATTTATGTTACTATTGGGGATGATGAAAATTTAACGCGTTTCCATGACCTCACCCCCAACTCACACGCGGTGACAGAAAGGGTACAAGAGGTACCAAACCTTGAATAAACAAAAATATTAAAAATCACACATCTTCCCTGAGCAATTCATCTCATCTTCTGCATGAAACAAATAAGGCTTTTAATTTTGAAATCTCAATAACCACAGCCAACACTATAATTCATTTAACTGTCTTGGCGGAACCAGGTGAAACAGCTGATTTCAGCTACAATCTCGAACGGATTTAACAACAATAGTCACATGAATATGACAGGTTTTTATATAAAAAAAAAAAAAAAAAAACCATGGTCGGGATGGAGGTGTGTGCGTATATTCACAATTAATCCAGCTGCCGAGAACACGCACTCCAACGGCACATACGTCGCAGGCACATTTCCCAGTGAAACGCAATACAAGTAATTCAGAATTAGAAATTAGTATTCTATATTTGAGCATTTCACGAATATTCGAAAATCATGTCCCATCCCTAGTTTCGATTTGGTCCTATATAAATATTTTATCAATTCATTGATTGATTAATTGGATTGATTTGTGGTAATGCCTGCATTAAAGTGATAAATTGATAAAATTAAATAAGTAAAATGATAATCCCATTGTTCACACACCATTGGATTCAGTGCGTCTGTTGATTTGAAGGAATTACTTGAATATCAAAAGTTGCTCAAGTAAAGCTAATTTATGTTTGTGATGATGGAATTTTTCTTCATAAACATCAGAAAACATCCCTTTTCTGATCCATTCACATGCAAATGATCTGTCACAGGTGTCTACACTCAACTCCGTCAAACCAAAGTGCCTGTTGTACGTCTTCTGTTCTGTGTCTGATGTGTTGCCCCACTGTTTTTATTTATTTATTTATTTATTTATTTATTTATTTTTTAGGAAGAGAAACCTGAAAGAGATTCCTCACCTCTACACAGGATTACAGTAAAGGCTCAAGGGTCAAAGGAATCCCAGAAAACCTCTCCGTGCAAAAGAGAGATGTCTGCTGTTGCTGATGGACTTAGTCACACAAAGGTCAGCAGCATAGATCAATATGGGTCTGTCCAGTTTACATCAAACTACATTGACTGTTCATTAAATGCTTCCTGTATCTTTGAATCCATAGGAGCAACTCGGTGAAGCCCCTTCCAGAGACAGGACACAACAGAAGAGGATGGACAGCAAAGAGGAGGAAGAAAAGCAGGACAAGCAAAGGTCTGGTTTTCACTTCATGTTCTGTCAAATTCAACTTGTGTAGTTCAATTAAATTTTATTTATAAAGCCTCAAATCACAACAAAGTCGTCTCACAGGGCTTTACAGAAACACAATCAACTACAGAAATGGATAGTCCATTGAATGTATTCTTCACTGATAAACATGTAACAGATAAGGATTCTACAAATGTAAAGCAGTTTCATACTGTAACTGCAGAATTGGTTTATTTCTTATCTGTAATGATTTCATTTTAACATGTCTTTTTATCTGTTGTGTTGTGTTTCACCTTTTTCTGATTGGCCACTTCCTGGTTGCCTGGTTGTCACGACTTTCCAATGCTCTGCAAGCTATTGGGTCTGACCAACATGTTAAGGCGAACTGTTTCCCAAAGTGCGTGGTTGACCTGCCTCCCTCAAATGCCTGTTTGTTACTGGTTGAAGCCAGAAAAGGTGGTGTTGAAGATTAAACCAAGCACACCACGCTTTACTCCGATTTATCCAGCAGGGCTAACTCGTAGATTAACCTCTTACCGAAGACGGAAATGTCTTACCTGCCTCCAGGGTTAGCATTAGCTCTCTGCTCCATTTTCAATGAGAATTTCCAGTTGAAATCTTTCAATACAGCATCTATGGCTGCGTCAAAGGCTTGCCACTCTTCCATGCTTGCAAATGAATGAAGCACAATCCTGGGGTTCTGGTGGCAGTTGGTCACTGCCTTGAACATACCTCCACCCAGAGCCAGTAGAGATGCTCAATTTTGATTGTCTCCTGACAAAGAGGGTGGAGTTTCTGATTTCTTCAGAGTTTCAAAAACTGTAGATAGCCTGCCTGGCCAGACTAGTGGCAGCAGCACTCTTCAGTTTTGCATCAAACTAGGATGGGCAGGCCCAAGCTACCTCTATCCCTAACAAAGCATGGAACTGGACATACACATGTTTGATTGTAATTCTCTTTGAAAGAAAATGCCATCAAGTTGTCCTTTAAGTGTCTTCTGTTTTTAGTCATAAGTGTATAACGTTAATTGCATTAGAGATTGTGGAGTGTTGTGTTCAACTGCACTGAATCTAAATACAGAGCTTTTGCTCTGCACGGAGGGACTGCTTCTGTGTAGCATGTGTCACCTAGTGGAGGTGGGAGGTTACTAAGGAAAGAGAGGTGTAAAACAGCTGTTGAAGAGGAACCCTGTTCATAAAAGCAGTGGAGCAGCTGCTTTATCGTAACCTGACGGGGATAGCAATGCACAGCATTAATAATTAATTGTCATTTCCATTCCATGGAAATGACAATTAATTATGTAGAAATTAACTCATTGAACAGCTCAAGTAATGGTGGGTTTTCAGATGTGGTGAAAATAATCAGGCAGTTTGGAAGAAAACAGTTAAACTCAGAGGTTGCACCAGACATTTTTATAGTCCCTCGTTTTGAAGGACAGGTTTGCAAAAATTCTGTCATGACACATTATTATCCATCATTTTAAATGACATTTTTAACTAGTCATTTTATTCGTCTTTAATTTTGAAAAGCATGTCAGTGATGCAGTAACTGTGCTTCCTGTTCCTCATCCTTTTTCACTGTGTTTATCAGTTCATCACATTTACTGGTTTTTTGAGAAGAACTAAACCAGACATGTCCAAAGTCCAGCCTGGGGCCAAATGCGGCCCGTGGCCAAATTTCATCTGGCCTGCAGCCTCTGATAAAAAAAATCGATAATGGGCAGCAGTTCAATTACCAGCATAAAAAAGTAGCTTACACTCTAAATGCTGTTTCTTATTTACCCACTAGAGGGCAGCAGCACTCAGTGCTATATATAGCACTAAGTGCCCCCGGGTCACCTCCTGTGATCCTTCCCCTCCAATTTCCTAAAATAGCAACAATCAATGAAAAAGGAAAGTTGAAGGCAAGAGCTGACGCTTCAAGGATGGGTGGAAATTGGACTATTTCTTCACTGAAATACGCAACAACTGTTTGCCTCATTTGCAAAGACAGAGTGGCTGTTTTTAAAGAGTTCAATGTCAAGCGACATTACCAAACAAGACATCTTTACATGTACAGCAAGATTATAGGAAAGGAACACCGTGAGAAACTAAAGCAAATTGAAGCTAGTTTAATCACACCCTAGCAGTGGAGTGACTGAGAGTGAAATGAGAATGCCACAAAGGCTAGTTCAGAGGTAGCAGCTCTGATCGCAAAGCATTGCAAACCTTTCAATGAGGATGAATTTATCAAAGACTGTGTTGGTTGTCAATCTTGTTACCCATTATTCATTTTAGTCTTTTGTCAAAGTTCAGTCTCTTAGTCTCAGTCTCTTAGTCAATTTTAATCTTTTACAAGTAATTTTTGTTCGTCATATTTTAGTCAAAGGTCTCAACAATTTAGTCTGCTTTTGTTCTGATGTTACCTCAAGGTAGTTTAGTCCAGTTTTAGCCAGAACATGTCAGTCTTTTTCTATTTATTTCAGGAATATTCTTGTGTGTGAATACATAGTCATACTCGATACTTGAATACAAATGCATGTCATAAAACACTTATACCATGGTGTTAGCTGAAAGGATTAGCTTAATAAACCAGTGTATTCAGATGCGTGCCAGTTAGCTTACCTTAATATGTGGGTGACTAAGGGTAATATGGCTTTTAAGGTTGGTGGTATTTTTCCCAGGGTTTTCTTCTCACACATATTTCCATCTATCAAAATCATGCATTGGGATTTTTTTTCTGCTTGCACATACTGGAAATAGGACCAAATGTGCAGTCGCTTTTCCCTTCCAAGCATTGATTGTGTTGTCCAGTGATTTTCCTCCTGCGCACAGTGTCTACAAGTGCAAGCCACAGGTGTGCAGCAATAGGATGTCACACATGTGATGTTGTCTATATAGACCTGGCACAAACTCCTGGCACAAACTCATGACAGCAAAACTGGATATTGCTTTTCTTATACCAGATGAAAACAAGGCTTTATTTCTGAATTTATTGCATGGCATTTTCATCTTGTTTGTGTTTGTCGACAAACACGCACATTCGCACGGTTATCGTCAGTGTTTTTGGAACAGCTATGTCGTCTCATTGTCCTGTCTTTGTCATGGGAAAAATGACAAAATTAACACTGGACTGCGTAATGACTATGGTAAAGAAAATCTGTCCTGAGAAACGGCAAGAGTTTTGTCAAAGTCTGCCTGGCATGTAACACTATGGCATGCAGGATTGAAGAAGTGTCATCAGACATCAAAAGAAAATTGGGAGCCAGAGCAAAGGAGTTGGAGTTGGACTTTTTTTCACTAGCTTGTGACGAAAGCACAGACGCCTCTGACACTTCTCAGTTTCTTATTTTTTGGACGGGAGTGGACAATGAAGTAAACATTATTGAAGAACTACTTGACCTCCAGAGTCTGAAAAACCAAAGGAGAGGAACAGACTTATTCTCTTGTGTTTGCGCTGCCGTGGATGACATGAAGCTCCTGTGGAATTAAATTTTTGGGATATTTACGGATGGCGCACCATCCATGACTGGTGAATGAAGAGTTTCAAGAGATTTGAGCATTTGTTAAGGAAATGTTGCGCTTGTTTGGGTCAATGTATTTGTGTGAGAAGACATTCTCCATTATGAACTTAAATAAGAGCTGTGTGTGGACACGGTTAATGGACTTTCATCTGCGAGACATCTTGTGCATCAATACCTTTGAGCCTGACTTGGCCTTTGTGCTCAAGGCCAGATTTCAGTATCACCTATCAGATTAATGCGAGCAAGTCATTGCGTCATTTACAATAATGCTACGTATACCATAGCAAACGCGAAGTTTTGCAATTACGCTTGTAACGCATCACCTAAACAGCTGCTAGATAATTTTGCGGTCACTCTGAACACAAAACATTGTACGCTCCGAACGCCCAAGTCTGGACGCTGGATAAACGCAGATAAACAAAATCTTGCCATTTCAGTCTGTCCTCAACTATGACTCAGATCACTTGGATTACTGCTCTGTACCTGCTCTGGAGGTCCCATTCCTGACCCCTGGTTGAGAGATCTAATGTCCTTCATTCACTTAGAGAAATTTAAGTTTAGCATGAAAGGTTTTTCAGATAACTTTGGGGACCTTTTCTGTCTTCAGTCAACACTGTCATGTTTGGTAGACTAATATATTTGGTAGTTTAATAGAGCAGGATGTTAATAGGCTATTCAGACCAACTTGGAACACACTGTAATCCTTTTTGATACCTAGGTTGATACATTATGACTTATTTATTAGAACCTATTGTAATTTTGTTAGTTTTACTTTTTGTAAGGTTTACTTATTTGTCTGATTTAGTTTAGTTTTTTTTTTATATTGTCAATACTGTATTTTATTATCATTTTGTCATCCATATGTATGTATGTGGGGGGTGGGAGGATTTCGTGAGAGATGTTGTTTTGTTGGGATAAAAATATAACTGGGTTGTATGTAAATTTTGAATACCCAATAAAAAATGCACGGGAAAAAAAACATAACGACAATTGGATCATGGCAGTCAAATGCACGAGATTTTATACAGTCTTTCTTTGTTAACACACGTCAACATCTAGCTATTCATTTGTGTTTGAGACGAGACTTGAAAGAACCAGTTTCTACAAGAACATAAAAGCATATGTTAACAGATTTAAAACAAAAACAGTTCAAGGTTTCTCTCTATAGCCACAAAATCAATAACTTGTCAATCATTCGTTACTATTCAAACAATGTAGCAACCTACACTTCAAAGAGACACAGACGCATAGTGTCTGTGTCATAGTATTAGACTGTGTCTCACACTATGTTTATTGCATTCCTGATTGTAAATCATCAGGAATGAAAAAAACAAAGTCAAGACATAATTTTCCTCCACAGTGAACAGTGTTTTATTTAGTGTAATAGTGAATAGTATTGTATTCAGTGTAATAGCGAACAGTGTTGTATTCAGTGTAATAGCAAACAGTGTTGTATTCAGTGTAATAGTGAATAGTGGTGTATTCAGTGTAATAGTGAATGGTGGTGTATTCAGTGTAATAGTGAATAGTGGTGTATTCAGTGTAATAGTGAATAGTGGTGTATTCAGTGTAATAGTGAATGGTGGTGTATTCAGTGTAATAGTGAATAGTGTCTTATTCAGTGTAATAGTGAACGGTAGTGTATTCAGTGTAATAGTGAACGGTAGTGTATTCAGTGTAATAGTGAACGGTAGTGTATTCAGTGTAATAGTGAATGGTAGTGTATTCAGTGTAATAGTGAGCAGTGTTGTATTTAGTGTAATAGTGAACAGTAAAGGTAAGGTAAAGTACTTGTCATTTATACAACTGTACAATTAAATTTGTCCTCTGCATTTAACCCATCCTTTTTGATACCATTGGGCCACCTGTAAGGAGCAGTATAATGATGGTGTATTCAGTGGATTGGTGAACAGTGGTGTAGTCGGTGTATTGCTGAACAGTACTTAGTGTAATAGTGAACAGTGGTGCTGTAAATAGTGTTTACAGACTGACAGCTCAGTGATCCTGTCAGTGGGCCTATATTAAACTTTCTTTGGTGGATTATCCTCAGTATTTTAATCTGTCAAAATGACGGAGAGCCTTGAGTATTTTCCATCATGTTAAAAAATAAATAATAATAATAATGTGCCAATCACAGAATATTTTCGGTAAACGCGAGCTCTGATAAAAGCCATACTTTCCATGGTTTGGTTTAGAGCTGCATGATACTATAAAAAACTGACATTGTGATTTTTTTTTAAACTTTTGCGATATATATATTGCAATATGAAAAACTCCTCAGCTGTGTGGTGCCGACACTAACATTCAAACAGACACTGAACAGACGCTTCAGTATCATCTTTCTTGTATCTGAAATTATTCCACATAACTGATGTTGCTTTTCTTTCTGGCAGCGAGCCTTGGTTTTGGGTGATTTTTCTCTTGTTGGTTGCTCATTTTTCAGTCTTGTTACCAGTGAATCACTCAAAACTGGTTCAGAATGATTGACATGTGCTCACTGTGTCCCAGCTTCTTTTAAAATTAGATGAGGAAATGTTGAGTTCATTTGTGTCCTGCATTATAGAACCTGTCATGTGACTATTGCGAACACCTACATTGCGATGTCGATGCTGAAACATTATATTGTGCATAGGGATGCTCCAATCCACAAATTTTCACTTCCGTTCCAATCCCGATACCTGAATTTGGATATCTGTCAATACCTATACCATTACTATTGATACAAAGTGTCTGTTTCTTAGACTTAGACTTCCTTTATTGTCATTGCACAAGAATACACATAACAGTGGGATTTTTGGCAACGAGACGTCGTTGCTTGGCTTCCGGAGCACACATACTAAATAAATAAGTAAAAGTAAAACGCATCTAAGGAACAGAGTAAACAGAATGAATAGTGCAAAAAACAGAGTAAGTAGTGAAAATATAACATATTTTTAGCAGCTGGGGGGGGGGGGGTAGTAGATTTCTGTCCATTTTATGGATAAGTGCCCTGAGAGTACATTGTCCATGAGGTAGATGAATGTGTGTGTGGGGGGTTGTTATTTGGCATTCAGCAGTCTGGTGGCCAGGGGGAAGTAACTATTCCTGAATCTGGCCGTTCTGCCAGAACCTTCTCCCAGATGCCATGCGAATGAACAGTCTGTGCTGGGGATGAGTGGGGTCAGAGAGGATCCGATGGGCTCTGGATATGCAGCGGCTCTCTGCTATGTCCTGAATTGTGGGGAGCGGGGCCCCGATGATCTTCTCCGCCGTCCTCACCACCAGAGACTTCCAGTCTGAGGCCCTGCAGCTCCCGGACCAGACGGAGATGCAGCTGGTCAGCAGGGTCTCTATTGTCCCTCTGTAGAAGGTGGTTAGGAGGGGGGGCTCTTCTCAGCCGTCGCAGGAAGTGCAGGCGCTGCTGTGCCTTCTTCGCCAGGGAGGAAGTGTGGAGTGACCAACTGAGGTCATCTGTGATCTGCACCCCCAGGTACTTGGTTGTGCTCACGATTTCCACTGCTGTGTCATTGATGTGGAGGGGTGTGTGGCTGGGTCTGGATCTCCTGAAGTCTACGATGATCTCCTTCGTTTTGTCGACATTCAGGATTCAGGACATTCAGGATTTCAACATTATAATCATTACTGTTAACAAGCAGGTTTCCAAGTTGGCTGTCAATATTTACTTCCAGACATCCCATAATGGATAAAAAACAGTGTGCATTATCTTAACGACACAAATGACATGCAGTAGCAGATTTGGCTTTGGTGACCTGGATTAAACTAAACATCAGAGTCGAGCTTTTCTTTAAAACGAAACAAGCACCTTCTCAGTGATCTCTTTTGCTATCACGTTGTCTGGTGTATGTTCACTAAATGGTCTGTACTTATATATCGCTTTTCCACTTTCATGATGCTCAAAGCGCTTTACATTAGTTTCACATTCATCCATTCACACACACACTCATACACCAGTAGGTTTCTAAGGTCTAAGGTCAGTCCAACTGGGGGCCTAAGTCAGGGTTAAGTGTCTTGGCCAAGGACACTTCGACATGTGGACAGCCAGAGCTGGGAACTGCCAACCTCTCGGCCATTGAGCCACAGCCGCCCTCGCCTTACTAGTGGGGCTGTTAAGCATAACAGTTGTGCACAAAATGAAATAAGCATGAAACTTTCAGTGTTTGTTCTTGAAGGGGTAAGCTTTAATTTGAGACATGAGCCATTCTCAGTTTGTCCCCTGGGGTCAGCAAGAGGTCACTGACCTCCATAATATGACATTTCTATGCATTCAATTAGAAATGTCTGTATATTAACACCTAAATGTGATAGAAATGTAAATTAAATGTGTTTTTCCATATCCCTGGGCACGAGAAAATCATATTTAATACAAATATGTCTCTTAGAGGCATCTTCAGGGGTCAGGTAGAGGTCATTGACCTTTGAAATTTAGAAATTAGAAATGTGTATATCTCAGATCTAAATGTGATAGAAATGTGGATTTGATGTGTATATCCATGTTTCTGGCCATGAGAAACACATTTTTAATATTGATATTACTTTTACAGGTCATCTCTGGGGTCAGCTAGGGGTCACTGACCTCCAGCACAATGCATTTCTATAAATAATATAAGAAACGTGTGTATCTTAGGATGTAAATGTGATAGAAATATAAACTAAATGAGTGTGTCCATGTTTCTGGCCATGATCTTTTTTTTTTTCTTATCACTTTTATAGGTCACCTCTAGGGTCACTTTGAGGTCACTGACCTACACGATAATGTATTTTCTATGTATGAAATTAGAAATGGGTGTATCTTGAATTGTAAATGTGATAGAAATGTAACCAAAATTTCTATTTCTATGTTTCTGTGCATGAGAAACCTATTTTAATTACTGATATCATTCTGCGTCATGGAGGTTGGGAGATCAAGGTTGGTAAATCATCCCACAGTTTAAGGCACTTTAAGGCTGCCCCTTTACATTTACGGTGCCCATAAAACCCTTTTTGCAACCACAATGCACAAGTTCATAGCAAGCCTGTGAAGCTTCAGGGTGTGTTGTCCAAAGTGGCTGCCATCCAGCATCGGTATCAACCCATACCCAATCTGATGGACTGGGCAAACACGGCTGAGGAACCAAAGCAAGGTTCCATATATTAGCCTGGTAGATTGCTCTTTTTATTTGTTGTGTAGGGGGAATGTTTTCCAGTGATGTTGATCTCTGGGTGAAAAGATGCTTTCTTGCCTCATTCACATCTAGACATGCACTTGTTCTGTCATAGATAAGCATGACAAAACATTCCAGTGTAGATAAAGAGTGATCACTCAACCTTTGTGGCATCTGCAACATTTCATGGAAAGTCTCTGTAACCTCTGGGTATACACGCCATGTGTCCCAGGCAGTCTTTTTACCATGACCACAGAATGAAGGAGTTGTGTCACAGCCGGTGAAAGAATGAAATGCTAGAAGTGCTGAACTAGTGGTGGGACCCAATGCTGCACCTTGTGAATGGCTATATAAGAGAAATTGCTAGCAGTTCCAAAGGCAATCCATATTTCTTCAAGACTGACTTTCTGAAAGACGTTAACTGTCAAGATGACCACATCAGAGTCAAGAGATCTCACCATCTTCTTCTTTTTTTTTTGTTTTCTTTCTTTTTTTCTTTCTTGTGCTTTTCTTTTTTTACCCTCTCCGTTCCTCTGTGAAAGCTGCGGGCAGACATCCTGTATTAGAACTCTCTTTTATAAGCCAGGGATGGCAGTGCTACATCTCAGTGATGTATGGGGGAAACAAAGACTGGACAGGATGAACGGGGATACAAATTAACAGGCGGTGCTATTGTAATTAAAGATTGTAAGGTGGTGTGTTATTCCCAGCTACTAATAAATCAATAAAAAGGAATAAAAATTAAATTGAAAAAAAGAGAAGAAAACCAAAGCAGCACTAAAGAAAAAGGGATTCAATGAATAAATAATTAAACAAACGAACGACGTGAACCCGGAGAACAGCTACAGACACTCCCAGCGCACCGAGACAGACCCAGGCAGCCCGGGGCACGAGGACCCCCCACCGAGCCCCCAGAGTAAGTAAAATATATATCAATATTAACAATTTGTTTCTCATGGCCAGAATCATGGATATACACATCAAGTCCACATTTCTATCACATTTAGATCCTGAGATATTCCACGTCTCTACCTGACCCCTGAAGATGCCTCTAAGAGACATATTTGTATTAAATATGATTTTCTTGTGCCCAGGGATATGGAAAACACATTTAATTTACATTTCTATCACATATAGGTGTTAATATACAGACATTTCTAATTTAATGCATAAAATGTCATATTATGGAGGTTGGTGACCTCTAGCTGACCCCAGAGGTCAAACTGAGAATGGATCCACATCTCAAATTAAAGGTTATGCCTTAAAGAATAAACCCTGAAAGTTTCATGCTTTTTTCATTTTGTGCACAATTCTTCTGATAATAAGAACTTAACACCCCCACTATACCTTGTCTTTGGAAAGACTGCTGAAGTGATTCCTGTTACTGGTGGAAGTCTAGCTAGTGATTTTAAAGACTGCTGAAGTGATTCCTGTTACTAGTGGAAGTTTAGCTAGTGTTTGGAATGACTGCTGAAGTGATTCCTGCTACTCTGTGCTTTCAGCCGGGCTGTGGCTAATTAGTCATGGTGCTCTTTACGCCGGTGCATTTGCAGATGTTTTATTAAGTTAGTTGACCATCATTTCATCTCAACATGTACATTGGAAATACACTGGTACCTCGACTTAGGAAATTTATTTATTCCAGACGTGGTTTTGTGTCGTGAATTTTTCGTAAATAGTCTCATTTTACATGTATAAACTGCCTGATTCGTTCCAAGGGCCCCAATACTACCTCTCAAACCCTTTAAAAAATTTTTAAAAATTACCAATTTTGCATGAAATATGTGTTAAAAGTAAAAGAAGTATTGGTATTGGTTTCAGTGGGGAAATGTGTCTTCACTGACTGAACATTAATCCATTAAAAAGAACATGGCATGTGGATCATTTCCATACCAATGTGGTTGTTTTGATTGCCATTTTCACCTTCAGCAGTGTTTGCTGATGGACGTTTGGTGGGGTGTAGATCCAGGGACAATTGCCTTTGATGACTTTTCATGGTCTTCCTGGGGTCCGCAAGGTGTGTGTGCTTCGTGGGGGTGGGCATAGACATGGCTCGTGGACTTTTTATCGG
Source organism: Siphamia tubifer (assembly GCA_020466265.1). Lineage (NCBI taxonomy): Eukaryota > Metazoa > Chordata > Actinopteri > Kurtiformes > Apogonidae > Siphamia > Siphamia tubifer. Next base: position 43,244,364 of record CM035799.1, on the reverse strand, counting down.
GGTGTTATTTTTCCGCAGGTTTGGAGGGTTTCCCCAGCATGTCTTTTGTTTGTTTTGGTGGAGTGATGGCTGCATCCTCCTTTTTTTTTTTTTGTCGTCTTCTGTTTCACTTCTGTTGGTGGCCGGGATTCACTTTCTTTGGGTTCGTGGTGGGTGCTCTCGGGGGGACTCACGGTACAGTGGTTGCTCTGTCCTTTTTGTGTGCATGGTTAGAACTCTGTAATGGGTCAAATGCTTATGAAAAGCATCATGGGTCACTCCCTCGTAGTCAATGGGATGCTACGTACAGTATGTACATTACATATTTATGTACATTATGTAGTTATGTACAGTAATGTATATAGTATTTATGTATCGGGCTTTCGGTTTACTTTCATAAATAGAATTTTCTTTCATACTCGGAGACGAAAAATTGAGGCAAAGGTTTTTCATTGGATTATTCGTTAGCTCGAGCTTTCACAAGTAGAGGTACCACTCTACTTTTTACTAGATACAGCAGCATGCAATGTTTGAAAAAATATTGTACAGAGAGGTGGATGCTCCGTTGTGACCAACAATACAACTAACAGCAGCTGTTGTTCACTGCTCGCTTGCGAGATCGCTGTAAACTATGGTATGGAGTTCTTGAACAGAGACATGGCTGATCATTACTCTGTTTCATTGACATGGATCCCATTTAGGAAATCCATTCCACATTTTGCAGCATGTAGCAGTGCAGCCAACAGGGAATCATGGTCGCAGAGTCATTTCAGCAGACCTCATTAATGTGTGGATCGGAAGTCTTTGCAGGTTGGCCTGGAAATTTCCGATACGTGATTTATATTCATAGCGTAACCAGATAAAATACTGGATTGGGTGGGCTCCATCCCTAATTGTACAGCTGTAATTTGGTCAGATGTGAAGGGTGTCAAGGGTGAATTTTCAGATGACACTAGTGGAAATTCAACTAAAGTCCCAGTCCCAGTTTGCAGTGGCTGCTTCTTGTTTAGCTAGCTATGTTCAAAGTATCTGTAAAGTAATGAAGGTTGTTACAACATAGTATGAGCAATATCGACTGTTAAGCTATTGAGCGTATGAAGACATTATCCATGTTTTGTTGTGTAGATCTGACAGCTACAAACTGCGAAGCCCCTGTCTGGAAGCAGAATTAGCAACTGGCTACGTGCTACCATGACTGTATGGGCATCACGGCAATACAATGATGCATTTTGTGTTTAGTGAGACAAAATGTTGTTGCCCCTTAAAAAGAACAACTACATAGGTATTAACCATGACAGTACATTTATTATACTAAGAAGGTAAACAGGCCCGATTTAAACTCATAGCATTAGCCACTATGCAAATACTGCATACACTGGGTATTTTGGCCAATTCGCCACCAATTATTCAGGCACCAAATCTGTATCTCCCTCATTTGCCCATCATTTCTTTTTTTAGTGTATGAAATCATAAATCATGTTTCGTTGTGTAAATCTGACAACTAGATTGTCTGGAAGTAGCATTAGCAACTGGCTAAGCGCTCCAATAACTGTATGAGCGTCATGGCAACACAATGATGCATTTTGCATTTAGTAAGACAAAATTAAGTTGTCCCTAAAAAAAGAACAGCTATATAGGTGTTTACTGAAAAAACAAACCCGAAACTATTAACCATGCCAGTACATTTATTACGCTAAGAAGGTAAACATGCCTGATGTAAATTCATAGCATTAGCCGCTATGAATATACCCATTCACTGGGTATTTTGGCCAATTCACCACCGATTATTAAGCTCTATCTCCCTCCTTTGTCGATGGACAAAGGAGGGAGGTATTCCTCCTTTGTATATCCCTCTCTCTATTGCCCTGGCCTCTCTCTCTCCACTGTGATTCATAATTATATGGTTGTGGTCCATAGTAAACGCTATCTGCTCTTATCTCTTCCATGTTGTCAGTATACACCGTAGTTAGCTTAATCTTGCGGGATACCCTCCTGCTACATAACTTCCAGCCACTCCCCGTTTTTGGACAGGGATGCTGTTTTTTCACATTTTTGGATAAAAACATGTTTATTGCAATGTTGAGTTGCAGTTTCTTTATAGACATTCTGATATTTTGTCATTTATGCACACTATGATTCATGGTAGTGTCTAACCTGCATGTTGCCTTTTAATATTTTACTCGTGGATTATTTTGTGGGTTGGTGTCATGATGTCCCAGTCTGGATGTTTATTTTGTTTTTTTTATTCGCTTTTTGAATACTGATCCAATACCGATCCGATACTGAGTTATTTATTTTAAATGTGGAGTCAATATTTATGGGTTAGTGTCCTATTATTTGACTCTAGATACACTATATTACCAAAAGTATTCGCTTGAAATACACTCAAGTGACATCCCATTCTTAGTCTATGGAGTTTAATATGACATTGCTGTATTCTGCGTGTGTGTGTGTCTGTGTGTGAGAAAGACGGAGAGAGAGAGAGAGACTTTGGATATTTTCATGCTGCCAAGTTTGTGGGAACAGTAGTGCATAAAGTAAGGTCCATAAAGGCATAGGTGAGAGAGTTTGATGTGGACGAATTTGACTGGCTTGAACAGAGTCCTGACCTGAACTCCACAGAACACTTTTAGGATGAATTACAGCACACGCTGAGAGCCAGGCCTTCGGTCTGATGTCAGTGAGTGATCTCACAAATACTTCTGGGAAGAATAGTCCCATAAACGCACTCCTAAACCTTGTGGAAAACCTTCCCAGAAGAGTTGAAGCTTCTGGGAAGACCATATAAAAAGACTAAATAAATATCCTGTTTGTCTGTCTTCATCTTTGTCTGCACAACTCCACCAAATGATTGAAGATTTGGAAGTTGACTTTCCAGTACTATGGCGGATTGCAGTGCAAAGTTTCAATTCAATTTTATTTATAAAGCCCTAAATCACAACAAAGTCGTCTCAAAGGGCTTCACAAAAACACAATCAACTACAGAGATACATGAAAAAGTCCCAAGCATCCCCTGTCCTTAGACCCTCCTTCTCGGCAAGAAAAAACTTCAAAACCCAGTGGGAAAAAGAAGAAATCTCGAGGAGAACCACATTGAAGGAGAGATCCACTCCCATGGACGGACAGGCTATAGATGAACGTCCATATAAAGATGCAGGAAGGGGGGCTGGTCCAGACAGGCAGGGGCAGTGGTCCGGGGTCACAGGTCGGCACAGGCGAGAAACTGCAGATCCTGTCGTCCATGGCTCCCGTGCAGACACTGTCAGGAAAACCACCACTCCCCCCAGGGGGGGGGGTACACCAGGTGACTAGTCATGAACAGACTTGGTATGAAAGATAGGTTGAAAAAGTTACAGAAACAGGTGTGAGGGAAAGAAAGAGAAGAAAGAAGGAACTCAGTGTACTGTACTTCCCCCAGCATTCTAACTCCTAGGGCAGTCTAAACTGAACTGCGACTTTCACATCATTACGAGTTACAACAACAAAGATATTAAACTAATTTCATTGCCCCTTCTAACTTTGCCACTCTGAGCATTGCTGTGCACATTTCCTGATTGCCTACACCTGCAAACAAACTCTCATCTGACCCATTCTCATGGAGCCATAAGTTCACTCTTATCATTCATATCCACACAGTTCTGTTCTCCCTTATCATCCAAGCACAAACCAAGACTTCCTTTTGCATTGTAGTGCATTACTAATGCCACCTAATTGCTGTTATGGACTTTCACAAGGTCTCTATGACAGCAACACAGGTGTGTTACACACCGCTAACAACTTGAGCACCCCCAGGAATTTGCAGACATTTATGTCATTGTTGCGGCAACAAATGCCTGATGACCTTTTCCAAACAGTTGCAGTAAAAGTTACGGTTGATGTTATGCTTTTCTTGATACTATCTATTCACGAAGGAAGAGAGGTCTGTGAGATCCTCAGTGTCCAGACAGTACACACCTATCGGGTTGGCAGGTCGTTTGCCTGACACCTCTGTCCATCAAGGATTTCGAAGACATGTATCTGTTTGGAAACTTTCCTCACGTTTGCCTTGGAGGGAATGTTGATCCATCACAGAGTGGGGAAGATCGCAGCGCCAAAAGGGCCACAGATGCTGCGTGAAGAAATTCGGGAGCACCTCACGGAACTCACTGACACTGTGACCGGACGATGGCTGTCTATGACCCAGTCCAAGGACAATCTTGTGAACTGTGTGGGACAGATTAGCTCCATGGTGACTCAGTCAGCAAGTTCAGGAACCAACCTGCTGAATTGTTCTGCAGAGTCCCAGAAGAGACTGGATTACATTTTTGGACAGCTGGGTGAAGCTCTGAGAGTTTTATCTGGACTGAGGGCAGAGGTTCCCGAAATGAGAAAACAACAGCACCGGGTTAATGAAGGCTGTGTGGGGTGATGTTTAAATTAAATGGGGAACATAAAGGGGTTAAAATTTTGGTCTGTCTCCTGAAGCAAAGAAGATGTCCTTGTTTCTATCTCTGGTTCCTTGTTATCTTCATGTGTCTATAACATTCTAGTGCTCAAGGGCACTGGAACTCCCACAACTCCTGTGTTTATTTTCTGTTTCGCACCTTTATCTCTTGTTAATCACGTATGATCATTTTGTTTGTAATCAAAAAAGTCCCAGGTCATTGACCTTGAGTAATGTGATCTTGTTTTTTGTGTAAAAATAGATGTTTTCTATTTGTGCATTTGCTTTTTTCTCCACTTTTTTTCTGATTAGTAATCGATGTGATCAATTGGTGATTGATATTGAAGGTAGTGCCGTACATGGCTGCATGACCCGATCAGCCTGGGAGGGGTTGGTCAAACTGAAATTTCGTTTTGTGATTCGTTGTTGTTTTTGTGCAAAATGAGAAATAAAGCTTCTCGATTCTTTAACATTGTGCCAATCTTAATGACTGCAACTACATTATTATCTGGCTCCGCTTTTCAGCTTTATCACTTAAATTTTTGACCCTTTTTGTTTTGTTGTTAGCTGTAGCTTAGTAGGCAGATGCACATTGTCCAGTTTCCTGCTTTTCATGCATTCAAGTCTGAAAGTAGACGGTGATATTTGAGAATTGGATGAGCAACTGGCGGCTCACTTCATGGCTGTAATATATCTTGGTGGGTGCTGATTGGTGTCCCCTGCATTAGCATGCCACAAACCACTGCTGTTGTAGGCTGTCTGCCCCACCTGAAACTTAGTTTTTACGAATTCCACCAGCAGTAACAACTTACACCATTAGCATTACCATACTCTGATTCCAGTACCCCATTCCTAAACAGCCCCAACAAAATATTATAGTCATTCTTTCTGCTCCTTTTAACTAATTTCATCCACTTCCATAACACATTAGTAGCAAACAATCGCACATTTTCCATGGGCTCTGCACTACTTTAAATAATTTACCACATCACTAAGACTGATATAAAATACAATGAGATAAAATTAATAAAACAAAACAAAGTAAAAGATCCCAGTTGTGCTGAATGTGGAAGCTGAACTAAAACAACTGAATAACTTTTATTTTGCTGTATCCAATGGTTCAATAGATAAGTTAATAAGGAATGGCATGCTTTTTTGCTGTTTAAGACCTTTTTGACAGAGACTTTTAGGTTCTCAGGAAAATGTCTGCTTATCAATTAATTGTTAATGATCGATAAGGTCACCCAACTAATGATTAATGGATTATTCAAAACCTAATTTACACCCCTTCCTCTCTTTCCTTAAACAGTTTCTGTAAATGGTTTGGTAATTGTACAGAAATGCTGTTATTTGGAAGTCAAACAGATCAGTCCGATCTCTCTACGAAATCTAATCCAGTCTTGTAAAAATGCCAGATCAGCAGCAGATACAGATCTGTATTTGGGGAGTCGTGTGCTGCTGGAGCTTTGAAGGATCACAACATTATGTTTGAAAGGATTACATTCCATTTGTATGGATGGGAATGTTTCTTCCTTTCTTATCAAAGTGCGCATGTATGTGCACATTTAATGGAATGTTTTTTTTCTTATCATAGTACAGGTGTGCACATTTAATGGAGTGTTTCTTTTCTTATTGAAGTGCGCATGTTTGTGGCCACTTAATGCAATGTTTGTTCATCTCAAAGTGTGCATGTGTGCACATTTAATGGAATAGCTCATTCTGCTGTAGTTGAATGCAGTATGTGTCCTGCTTTTTCTACACTGTGAATTAGTTGCGGTGCTAAACGGGTAGGTTAATATATATTGCTCTCAGGCATGCTGGAGGCTGCCTTTAGCTGGTGTGGCTCCTCACACGTGGGTCCTTCTTCATGAGCATTGGTTTGTTTCTCCTTCAATATGGCCGTGTAGCTTGGGTACTGGTAGCTGCAGATGCCATTTCACTGAAGAACGGTCGAGGGTTTGTCCTCCACAGGCCTTGGCTCATGGGAGCTCAGACAGAGGAGTAGTCTGTGGAGAAGTAGAGGAGGAGGACAGGCAGGCGGATAGCTGCGTCAGTAATAGCAGTGCTTTAGCCACAGCCTGCATGTTGCGTTTGAACAAAACACGCACTGTCTCCAAGTTCCCACAAGTTAATTTGAGTCGGAATGAGCGGACGCATTGACGTGACTATGGGTGAGGTTGAATTGAGCACATGAGGCACATGTCTGTCCATCTGTCCGTCAGGTAATGTGTAGTGGTGTAGGCAAGTCTTGATGGGCTGTGGAAGTGGACGGTGTGTTCTTGGAGACTCCTCAGTGCTTCATTGTTTTCCACACATTGATTCAACAGCTGACTGGCTAGGGGAGGGGGAGGTCACTCCTGATCCAGCATCATCTGGTTGAGTCTGTATCCATGACCTCTGCTCCCACTCACATTACTTTATAAGTACTTTTTTTAATAGATGGAGTTTTCATTCCATGTAAGGAGCCTTACTCTTCATTTCAGTGTTTAACCAGTTTGGATCTGGATGTTCAACATGTTGAGAATTTAGTCTGTTCCTGCTCCTACTGTGATTTTCATTCACTCATTTATTATTATTATTATTTACCCCCACCCCTTTTTTCCCAAGGGTGAAAAGACACAGTCTTTATTAAAAACATCCCCACACTGTCATTAATGGATTAGATTTATATAGCGCTTTTCAAGGCACCCAAAGCGCTTCACATTAGTGTTCCATTATTCATTCACTCTCACATGCTCCCTCTGGTGGTGGTAAACTACATATGTAGTCACAGTTGTCCTGGGGCAGACTGACAGAAGCGTGGCTGCCATTTCGCGCCTACGGCCCCTCTGACCACCACCCAACATTCATACTCATTCATACACCAGTGTGAGTGACACTGGAGGCAAGGAGGGTAAAGTGTCTTGCCCAAGGACACAACGGACTGAGTAGGACAGAGCGGGAATCGAACCGCCAACCCTTTGGTCAATGGACGACCCGCTCTCCCAACTGAGCCACGGCCGTCCCACGTCCTCATTGAATATATTCATACAAATGCCCGAAACAATTAGACATTTATGGTAAACTCCAGCTTGTGCACTTAGTGCAGTGTTGTGCTTGTAGACCATAGTGGGCAAGTATACTTTTATTACGGTATTTTTAAGTGTTATGAATGAAGTTTCATTTTAAGTTCCATTATTGACAGAGCCACATCTTTCACTTTCAATCCACACAGCCTGAAGAAAAAGTTTTCCCTTCAAATAAATGTGAATCTCCTGGCTTTATCAGTAACTCCAACAGATTTGTCCAATTTCTTTGAACTATTTGCTTAGTATTATAATAATGTCTGCAGCTGTCTTGTCATCAGTGTCATATATGAGCAAGCACAGAATTTTGTTTACAAATGAACTGCTGTAGTATATTAAATCCTTGTGCTTGCTAATCAGTGGACTTGTATTGTCTCTCTCTGCAGGCAGCTGAAGGAACCTGCCATGGCAGAGCCAGAGAAGCTTCCAGAAACAAACGAGGAGGTAAGGCAGCTAGAACCATTAAGCATTTTGGTTCTCAAAGCTACAAGTAGCGGAGGACTTAAGGGAAAAACCTATGTGAGCCATAATGCACATTATAGTTCAGTCAGTGTGAGGTGCACATAGCTTTTAATAATCTGGATGTTACCTGATTTCCTTTGTTTTATTGTTGGAAATTACATGTACAAAAATGTCATAGATGGCTTGATGAGCTCTCTCGGTAGAATGTATTTACACAGTAACTGAATTGATTTGGCTGTTTGTACAACCTTTGTTGGTACTGTCATAGGCAGCAACAGCAAGGGTGTTTTTTCACTGTGGCTGATGTTTAAACCCCAAATGATTGCTTTGTTAAAAGGTGCTCATGCCTCTTCCATTGCCCATATTGGTACCTGCGTACTACCTCTGCCAGTGCTACTACTACCGCTGCTACTGCTGCACCTGTTCCACTATCCCCAAGAATCCAGAGTTGACAACAGATATGCCCCCATGGCTGCACTGCAGAGGGACTTGCTTCACTAGCAACATGGGCTGCCTCATTGTCATGGATATGGCTGGCAAAAGCTCCAGCCCAGAAAACAAGATTCAAAGAGGGTGTTGGCTAGCCAGTGGCCCACCTTTAACGTTTACTTATCTAGGCCTCCAATCGGTGAAGAAGAAACAAGCTTCAAGATATGGAGTCTAGTTAACGACTTCTGTGGAACACTGTCCTGAATCAAGAATTCCACTCAAAGACATTACGATTTGTTGTACCTGGTGCACTATGGACCCTCCCCTTTGTTTGGGGGTTGAACTGTAACATACTTGACAGAGGACTTGTTGGATTACATTAATCTCATCAATGGGATTTTGCCACCAAAATGCCAATCTGGGATTTTAAGAGAATTGAATTTTTGGTTGGAGAATTTTGTCTTTTTTTTTTCTTTTTTTTTTTACAAAGGAAATTGCTGTGTCAGTATCCTGCAGCAATAACCATCACGCTGACTCAAACGAACACTAACATTCAGTGACTGGCAGAACTTATCATCTGATCTCCATCTAATTTGAGGACTTTTTACGCTCTGTTGCAAGTACATCTTTTAAAGACTTTAATACCCACACATCTGAGGATGAATGCTTTGACAAAAAGTATTTCCCAGCCCTTACCTCAATGAACTATTGAATCCATCCTCCAGTGAACCGCCTTTAAGATTTCCACCCAAACATCTCAGCCACCTTTGATTGGACCCTTGTTGCCTAGATACAGTACTTGCAGTCGAGATTGGGCCATGTCCAAACAGTAAGGATCAGGTGTCAGTGGTACCAGGCAATAAGTAGACATCTACTCACTACTATATTCTGTACACTTCATAGCCTGTAGTTAAGTTATAATGCTTAGTTTCCAGATATTTTGCCTTTTTAGTGTTTGTTTTTGGGGGATTATTTAAATAACTGCAGTTCATGAGTATTCAGATACAAAGATTTCACAATTGGTTTCTAAATCGATTAGTTGGTCATATCCTTGTTTTAGTTTGATAGACTGCAACTACTATATGTGCTTCTAAAGCTGATAATTCTCAAGAATATAGTAGTTTGTTTTTTTTACATAGTTATAAAAGGAAAAGTGTTGACACCACACGTCATACAACAACAGTTTCTATTATTCATTAGCATCATCTTCCCTCCAACCTGTTCTTGTCCTTTTGTCTCCATCCATGATGTCTGACTCACCTTTCCCCCTACCTTGGGTTGTTTTTTTTAATCTTCTGTTTCAGACACCTAAGGCCTTCTCAACTCGTAAGATCTCTCTTAGCAGTGAGTACACCTTCCCACTTTTCTTTCTTTTACCCTTGGCCATGACTGTTTTTGTGTCACCTTTCATCATAGAAGCCTTGTAGGTTATACCTTAGGGAAAAATAAGTATGCATATTAGGGCTGCATGATATTGGCAAAACTTGTGATATAGGTGCACAGCATTGTGATAATGATAATATTGCATTATTTCCTGTTCACCTAAACCAATTTCATCTACCAAAAAAATATTCCTCAACAATGTTGAAATGAGCCAATTATTTATAATTTATAAAGAGTAAATATGGTTCTATAATCAATGACATAATTCTGTCCAAGAACATGGTGATGCTACAACTGTAGACCTTTCACTGTAGACCTCAAGCTGTAGACCTTCAACTGTCGATCTTTAACTGTAAACCTTTCACTGTAGACTTTCAACTGTAGACCTTCAGACACAAACATGGTCAAATATTTAGTCATTTTATTCACATATATCAGTTTGCAAATGACATGGATGTATTTCATAATAACAAAAGTACCACAGTTCCACCTTTTACCTCATACCTTTTATAAAACTATATTCAATGGTTTGCCTGGTTTAGTAATAAACTATTTAAATATAAGTATTCAACCCTTGCCCAAACTTGTCCTCTGAAAATATTCCCATCTTTTCAACATTAATAACCAATCTTGCATTCAGCAGTAGCATTACTTCAGTATTTTTGACCAAAAATTATAGTATGTTAGAGTGATAGTGATAGTGGTGCGGTACACCATGGTGTGTGAAACAGAAAGTTAATGAAAAAAAGTTATTGCACATCTTTACGACACATCTGTGTTATTGGGATAATGATATTTTTTTCAATATATTGTATTGTATATCTACGCATGTGCATTTGGGAACTTTTAAGCCTTTGGTTCTGAAATGCTGAGAGTGATGGTGGCTTTTGGACACAATGGGTTGAGCTTAAATGTTTGCGGTGACCTGAGGATTTACAAAGTGTTTGTTTGTCGTCCTGTCAGGCTGCAAATCATCTCCAACTGCTGGTAGTGTAGAAGCTGAACCGGAGTTGGGATCCACAGCAGGTCGCAAGAGGAGATGGGGCTCCAGTACAGCAGTCATTGCCAAGAAACCTTCCATTAGCATCACCACAGATTCACTTAAGGCATGCGCAGCACAATAAGACTCGTGACATTTTTATATTAACTGTGCAGTTAAAATGCACGGTTGATTGGGAAAATGCGCAGAAATTCATTTATGTATGTGGGTTTTTTTTGCCCTCAGTCTCTGATCCCAGACATCCGACCATGTCTAGGCCAGGAGGCAGTGGTGGACCTTCACCCAGAGGAGACTGTCCTTTCTGGGGCGGAAGATGAAGACAGGGAGCGTTCTGACCAAGACCTCCAGATCCGACGCACTGTCACACAGGTTGGTAACCAGCTCTTAAACATCCATTCTGTGCTTCTTGAAAGTTCGGACTGGTAATAATAAAACTTTGAATCCAATGAAGAGAAGTAAGATTTTATCAGAATTAAAAAAAGAAAAGGCACAGATAGCCTTCCTTCAGGAAACGCACATGAGTCAATCAGAACGTGCAAAATTACAAAGATCGTGTTTTAAACAGGTATTCTCTTCTTCATTTAAGTCAGGTCACAAGAGTGGTGTTGCTATCCTTATATCAAACATACTTATGAACACATATCAGAAACTGTAGATGAAGGGGGAAGAATAGAAGAGTCAATAATAACTTTACTGAATGTTTATATTCCGCCAGGAAGTGACTGGTTACTGACTTAATGGTTAACTCTCAGGGTGTGATGATGTGTGTGTGTGTGTGTGTGTGTGTGTGGGGGGGGGGGGGGTTAGCATCAAGCTGAACCCTAAATTAGATTCCTCAAGAGCAATTATACATAATCGATCTTTGACTAGGAAACTGAAAACACATCGTACATGTATGGCTCTCCATACATGTACACCCAACTAATAAAGATTACAACACTATTCCTGCGCACACTCAGTTTACTCAAGGTTGGATTACTTTTTCGTTTTCAGATCTGAGAAATATAGAATTAGGGATTGTAATATTGGAACAATTAATGTCAGACCATAGTCCTATTTCAATGTCATTAGCTCTAGGAAATAAAATGAGGAAAACTGTATGGAAACTGAATTCAATGACCCAAGAATATTGGAGAAGTTAAAGGAGCAGATTAGAGATTATCTTGACATTAATGACTCAGGGGGGAGTGTCACCAGCTATTCTGTAGGACACGCTGAAGGCTGTCATGAGGGGAGAAATTGTCTCTGGTACTTCATACATGAAGAAACTTAAAGGGCAGAAATAAGCACACCTACAGGAGAAATTAAAAAAAGCTACAATTGGCTGATGAAATGAATGAAACGTAATGAAATAAATTCTAATTTGAAACGAAAAATTAAAAAACAGCAAAGTGAAATCAACGAAATATTTGCAATGGAAATTCAAAAAAAGGGCGTCTTCTTGAAACAAAGAAATTATGGGATGGGAGCAAATCGGCAAAATTGCTAGCATACAGGCTACGGAAACAACAAACAGAAAATACAATTTACAAAATAAAAAATTCAAAAACAAGAGCTATCAAAGAAACAAAAGAGAAAATTCAAGAAAGTTTTGAAATATTTTACAAGGAGTTGTATTCTCAACCCCAGGCCTCTGGTGACACCCAAATAGATACATTTTTAAGTTCAGTAGTAATGCCTATTTGGTTTATTGGTTTGGTTTGGTTTATTTGTTCGCACCAATAAAAGAAATAAAAACAAAAACGAACAATATTGCTCCGGAAAAACAAAAGCAAAACCATTCAGGTGCAAGCCGAGGCTAAAGAAAGAAAAGAAAAAACAATATTACTCCGGAAAAACAAAGAGAGAAGAAAAGAAAAACAAAAAACAAAAACAAAAACAAAAAACATTCAGGTGCAAGCCGAGGCTAGAGACCCATAGGGCCTATACAAGGCCTCTGCTCAGATTTTAACACATAATCTAGTGAAAAGCGAGCTGCATACAAATACAGCTACACCAAACACATATCATATCATAGACTTGTGCATGCATACATATACACAAGAATCCAAGTAGACAAAAAAATATTATACACTCAAAATAGAAAAGTATATGCAAATATTACAATTCTTCACAACATATCAAAATGACCTATTCACAATGTTTCACAAGCAACATCCCACTGATTTGAGGCACAGTGTGGTTTGTGAATTAGAAGGTATTTAAGTCTGCTTTTTAAGATTGAAACAGATGCACAATTCGTAATTAAGATGGGCTTTGAATTCCATATTATAGGACCTCTAGTCTTGATACTAAATTGCCCTAATGATGTACGAGAGAATTTACAATGGAGATGATTGGTTTGTCTAGTTAGATAAGAGTGAATTGTAGAGTTAAAGACAAAAAAGTCGTGAAAAACACTAGAAAAAGGACTGTTGCTAGCAATACAATTATACATAAACACACAAATTTGATAAATGTTAATATCACGAATGGTCAGAATATTAAGTTGTTTGAACAATGGATCCGAAGGTGCCAGGTAACTTGAGGATGTGGCAAGTCTAACAAATTTCTTCTGAATCAATAGCAACTTGTGAAGCGATGATGGATAGGTACTAGCCCAAACTAGATTACAATAAGATAAATACGGGTAAATCAGGCTGTAATACAATGTCAATAAACATGACCTGTTTATGAAAGATGAAACTCTGCGAATAATACCATAAGATTTCATGATTTTTTTAGAGACCAATGCAATGTGGTTTTTCCAGGAAAGGGCTTCATCAACTATGACACCTAGAAATTTAGTTTGAGTTACTTGTTGAATTTCAGTATCATTAATAAATACTTTGGCTTCCTCACTTGAATATTTTTTGTTTAAATGCTTGAATATTATGTAATTAGTTTTATCAATGTTTAGCGCCAGCCTGTTCCTTTTAAACCACCTTGCTGATTGGTTAAGTATGAGATTCGCATTTTTTATGAGAGTATTAAAATTGGAATGTGACAGAACAATGTTGGTATCATCAGCAAAAACAATAGGAAATGCATCCTCAAACAGAAAAGCAAAATCATTTATAAAAATAAGAAATAGGAGAGGCCCCAGAATCGATCCTTGTGGCACCCCAAGAGATATACCTACTTTACTGGATCTTGCATGATTAAAACAGACATATTGTTGCCTATTCTCCAGGTAATCACTAATCCATTTTAAGACAACATCATCAAAGCCATAATGATATAATTTGGAGAGTAATAACTCATGATCCACGGTGTCGAAAGCTTTGGATAAGTCTAAGAAGATACCAATTGAGAATTTATTCTTGTTCAAAGCTTCGTGAATATTTTCTACTAGTTGTACTAGCGCCATATAGGTAGCATGTTTTTTCCGAAATCCATACTGATGCTTGTAAAGAATGTTATTTTCAATAAGATGGTTAAAGACTCTAACATAGACTAGTTTTTCTAATATCTTTGCAAGACATGGAAGAATAGATATGGGACGATAATTATTAAAGACAGCAGGATCACCAGATTTAAAGAGCGGTATAACTTTCGCAAGTTTTAATTCATTAGGGACTACTCCTGTTTTTAGTGACACTGCCAGCACATGAGTCAAAGGCTTAATAATTGATGAGGAGACCTGTTTGAGGAGCTTGGCTGAGATTTCATCATGTCCGGCAGCAGTGTTTTTGAGATTCTTGATGATTAATGACACTTCTGAACATGACGGTGGCTCAAAGCTGGTAAGAGAAGGAAGGATAGGACTCTTATTTTTTGTGAAAACATCATTGGTAGATGAGAAATTTTTTGTCAGAGCAAGTCCTGCATTGGTGAAGAAATTGTTAAAGCCATTTGCTATATCAAGTGGAGAAGAGAAGACATTTTCTCCATTTGAAAATTGAGATGGAAGTTTCATGGGGTCATTATTTTTATTTAAAAGCTCATTAATGATCTTCCAAGTTGCTTTGATGTCATTTGATGTTTCAATAAATTTCTCAGTATAATATTTTTTCTTTGCTATGCGTAGAAGATGAGTATATTTATTTCTGTATCTCTTGTAAATAATCTCATTAGTTTCAGTAGGATTGGACACAAATTTTTTGTATAACTTGTGTTTTTTGATCGCAGATTTAGCTAGACCTAAAGAGAACCAGGGCTTTGCAACTCGTGCTCTTTTATGATTAACTAAGATAAGTGGGAAACAATGGTCAAATAGCTTCTTATATCTCTTCACCAAGGCTTGGTATGCCAGGTTTGCATCCTGTTCATGAGTGTACACGTCATCCCAATTATCCTCTTCAATCATCATCCTAAAACGACTAACATTTACATCATTAAACTTACGAAAACTTATTGCAGTAGATTCTCTAGGTTGCTTCACCCTTGCTTTAAATAGAGACATATAAAAGATAGGAAAGTGATCTGATATATCACAATAAAGCACTCCTGATTTGGAGGCATAATCAATAGAATTAGTAATAATATTATCGATCAGTGACGCTGATCTACTTGTTGCTCTTGTTGGTTTTGTAATCACCGGGTAGAAAAATGAAACATATAATGTATTGACAAAATCCATAATAGGATCATGATCCCCACATTGAAGTAGATTAATATTGAAATCACCCTGAATAAAGCATACTTTGCCCTCTTTGTTGATCATATCCAACAAGACACCAAACGCTTCATTAAACAGGTATATGTTTGAATCAGGTGGGCGATAAACACACCCAATAATTACATTTTTTCCTCCAAAGAGAGAGCATGAGGAGAGTTCTATAAATACAGATTCAATATTTGATTCATTTAACACTACATTAAGATCATTCCGAAGTTTAAATTGGAGTTTGCAATTAACTAGGAGTGAAGCACCTCCTCCTACTCTCTCTTTTCTAACGGAATGAACAGATTCATAGTTTGGTAAATTGTAAGCATCCTGATTTATCTCTGAGAGCCATGTTTCTGTAAGAGCTACTACTGAGAACTCATGATTCAAGACTGTAAGATAATGAACCAGGTGATCAAAATTTTTAGGTAAACTACGTATATTGACATGTATCATAGATAAACCTTCATTCATATCACTAGCTTTGCATAGATTGTGAAAGTCATTTTCGTTATAATAATGACACGTATTGTTACCAGCATTTGCTTGGTTGAAAAATTGCACATCAGGGTCATACACATCAGAAATGTCAGAAGATTTGTTTTCCTCAATAAGGAAGGGATCGAATGTTTCAGGCATATTAAAAAACAAAACTAAAGACTAACAAACAAATAAAAATTAAAAAAAAAAAAAAAAAATCAATAAATAAAAACGAACCAGTAACTAAATGGAACAATAATCAAGCGCTATTGATAAGTCTAATTTAACAAAAACAGGTTAAGAACAAACACAGGGAAAACCGTGATGTCGCTTTTTACCCCCGCGGGAGGAGAAGGCCATGAAAGGACAATTGAGCAACGAGGCTCCTAGGTGTGCCCTTTCGGGGTCCCCTTCTGACGTTCCCGCCCCGTGGAGGTTGAATTTATTGGAACCACACCCCCCGCCCAGTGACGTCAATCACTGGGTAGAAAAAGACACATAGTTACATATAATTGGATACAGTAAGAAATTCGTATTTTCATAAGAACATCTCATTGGTTAAACACTTCTAAGGAGTGGCTAATTCCCAGGCGGGAAAATTCTAACCTAGAACAAAGAGATTCTTAACACTCCTTTGTTCCCTAATGGAAAATAACTAAATGTATGTATGCATGACTAGATTAAGGTGATTACAGGAATCCTAAATACACACATGTTAAAATATTTACTTCACACCTATACTCGGTAGTACCCAACCAATCTTTGAAAAAGAATTGACATTAGCCATTTCTAAATTGAAGACAGATAAGTCCCCAGGCCCTAACGGCTTTACATCAGAGTGTTTTAAGGTGTTGAAGCCACAACTATTTCCATTATTACTGGGTCTTAGAACAAGGAAACGTCCTCCCTCTTGGAGGGAAGCGGTTATATCCATCATTCCCAAAGAGCAAAAAGACAAACAAGAATGCGGTAACTACTGGCTTATCAGCGCTCTCATGTTCACATCTATTTTAGCTCGTAGACTGGAAACACTTCAACCTGATCTCATCCATTTAGATCAAACTGCATTTATCCAGCACAGACAGACTATGGATAACATAAGAAGAGTTGTACATATACTAGAACAGATTAAGAAGGTTGAGACAAAATTGGTTATTTTAGGGTTAGATGCAGAGAAGGCTTTTGACTCGGTAAGATTGCTATTTTTATATAAGGTTATCGGAATATTTGGCCTTCCAGATAGATTTATAAGAGTGATTCAGACCCTTTATGATAAACCTACAGCACGGATTAAGGTTAACGGGAGTCTTTCTGACTCATTTGTTTTGGGAAGGGGTACGAGGCAGGGCTGTCCTATATCCCCCCCTTCTTTTTGTGTTATTTATAGAACCCTTGGGACAATTATAGAGACAGAGTGACATTATTAAGGTCATGGCAGTGAAGAGAATCAAACAAAGGACAATGCTCTTTACAGATGATGTGTTGGTTCTTTTGGGGGAGCCTGAGAAGTCATTCCTGGGCTTGATGTCACTGTTGGAGGAGTATGGAATTTTTTCGGGGTACAAGCTCAACTAGGGCTGGGAGATTTTCTCTTTTAACCCTTGTGCGGTCCTTCGGGTCAAAGAGACCCAGTGGCTCACAAATGTACCTTTTTATACATACTGTAGGATGCCATTGCTTACTACTGAAAACAGTAATATATCCTTGGGGGCTGGGGTGATGAGTCTATGGAACTGAACTTTGGAATCTGGGTTTTTAAGACCCGATTGTAGGACACAGCCAGTGTGCCTTTTACGAAGGACCGCACAAGGGTTAAAAAAAATCTCAGATTTTTTCCCAAAAAACTTGATTCACGATTCACGATACGATTTTTTTTTCCCATGTGGGCTAAATGAAAATGAAAACACTAGAAACGTGGTTTCTTTCGTCTTATTTTTTTTATTAAATAACATGTAAAACAAAAATACTTCTACAAATAACTGTAAATAATAAATCAGTTGTGCAAAAGGTGCAACTGCAACCTGAGACTTTGCCTACATGAATTGTAGTAAGTCGAGACATATCCACCACTGTTACAGGAAAAACAGTGCAAAAAAAAAATAGTGTAAAAGATATATTTTGTTGGAAAAAAGAAAGCTTAAAATATTTTAACAACTAAAACAATATACATTAATACTCATAATATATGAAAAACATCGCAAAAAACATAGTAGTGCAAAAGTAAGATAAAAAAAAAACTAGTAACATTTTTACTTTGTAAGGACAAAATAAAACAAAACCTAATTATCAATCAAACTGCTTCAATAAACCTGAACATGTTATCAATATTTTGGATATATGATGTTATTGCGTGTGTTATCGCTCCCCATCGTGCTCCATGCAGAGTCCTGCATGGGTTCGGGTACCAGTGGGTGAACCGCAAATTTTCACGAAACGGTTGAAAAATGTTGTGTTGTGTCGGATACGGGTTCGGTTCGGGTCGGACGTGGGTGATCGCGGGTCTAATTTGCGGTTCATAGGCTAAAAACATTTTTATTTGGCTCTGCCTTGGCTATGTCACTGTTCAGTATATTTGTGGCAATAAATGTTTGTATTTAAGTTTGGCCATCTGACATTTTCTTTCGGGTTCGGGTCGGATATCGGGTTCATTTATAGCGGGTCAGTTCGGGTGCGGATTTTTTTTCGTCGGAAAACTGGTCGGAGTTTAAACATGACTGGTACGGGCGGTTGCGGTATGTCAAAATCAGAACCGTGCAGGACTCTGGCTCCATGTTTATCATAAGGTGTGCCGCGAGAAAAGCTTTCAGTCAGTGTTTGTTGAACATTTTGAAGAAGTGCTGGCAGCGCTAGTCTCTGCCTTTTCTAAGAGTTCTGCCCCCCCCCCCATGGATGCTTTCGCTTCAGATGTGCAACTACGGAAAGCAGCCTGGTTCATGGTTTTCTTTTTGCGAGGAAAAAAAGTGCATGTGGAGGGGAATCGGATTACACGATTTTCCTAAAATATGAATCAATTTTGCCATAAAACTCGATTTTAAATCTAAATCGATTTTTTGCCCAGCTCTAAGCTCAACATATCAAAAACACAGGTTATGACTCTGAACTTCACCAAAGAACATGCATGACAAATTTAACCTTGACTGGGGAGCGGACTCATTAAAGTATCTAGGAATAGTGCTGACAAAAGACCTTTCAAAACTGTCACAAGCAAATTATGGACCACTATCATTGAAGATAAAATCAGACTTGCATCGATGGACCCCTTTCTAAACCTAAACTCAAGGATTAGTGCAATTAAAATGAACACTCTCCCAGAAAGACTATATATCTTTCGGTCACTACCAGTGGAAATTAATGAGTCAATTTAGGGCATGGGATAAATGGCTCTCTAGATTTATTTGGCAAGGTAAGAAGCCCAGAATTAGATTCAGTAGCCTACAGCTAAGTAAAGAGAAAGGAGGAATGGCATTTCCTTGTTTAAAAAAATATTTCTATGCTGCAGAGCTAACTCCTCTACTGTATTGGTGCAATGGTAAATATAAAGCCAGATGGAAAGAACTAGAATCTGAATTTACTCCAGGTTGTCCCCTACAGTCTATAATGGCAGATAAAGGTTTGATGGCTCAATTAGAAGAGAGTAATAACCCCTGGATCAACCAAACATTAAAGATATGGCAGAAAGTGATTAAATGAGGTGGAATTCACAACATGCTCAGGCTCTTTAGATGGTGTGCATATGATACGGAATTCATTACCAATAGAGATGACAAAAGATTTAATTCCTGGGTAGAAAAAGGATTTACAACTTATCTCTCATTCATGCACAAAAACACACTGCAGAGTTTCAAATACCTGCAGGACAAACATGGCTTGGAGCAAAAGGACTTTTTCAGGTACCTCCAGTTATGTCATTACATCAATCAGACATGTAGACCTGCAGATTTTTCAAAAACGGAGTCTGAATTCTTCAGGGTTCTAGGTCTGCCCTTGACTCGATCCCCTCCAAATTCAGTTCGAAGCTGTATAATGTTTTGTTTTTGACTACACATGAGAACACTTTGTATATTAAAGAAAAATGGGAAAAGGAAGCAGGCATAGAGATTTCTGAGGATGCAGTTTTGAATAGTCTTCAACTAACTCTATGGAGTGGGGACAGCATTGGTGGAAAAAAAATAGTAAGATTTTTTGAGACTCCACACCAAGAAAAATATAAGGTGCAATCTGGAGGAAATGTGGATCAGGGGATGCAAACCCCTCCCATATATTTTGGAGATGTCTTAAGTTGTGTTCCTGTTGGAAGGGTGTGCATAAAACAGTGTGCGAGGTATTTGAAATTAAGTTTCCCATGAACATAGAGACGCTTTATCTGGGCCATGTTGTGTGTCTGAAACGGAGGAGGGACACAAAAGCTGATGCAGGCTCTTCTTGCTGCGAGCAAAAAATCAACTACCAGAAAGTGGCTAAGTACAACTCCACCAACAGTAGAGGATTGGTGTGGTATAGTTTTAGGAATTTTTAAAATGGAAAAATTGACCTACTTTTTGATCTAATTTGGCTCAAATGGGTGGAATTTATAACCCTCGATTATTTTAAACTTCTTCTCTCCAATGCTGAGGAAAACGTAGAAGTGTAAACTCCCTTCAGTTCAATTGTATATAGTTATTATTCCCTGAAAAAACAATTGGGCATTAGAATGAAAGGGAAAACCAAACGACCAACTAAGTAATCTGGAAGGATTTTTTTTTAGGACTCTGTTCTTTGATGTTTTGGGAACACACCCAGCTGAGTAGACTCATCTAAGGGCTATCAGGTAAAAGAACTGAGTTTCAACATTGAAACAGCATTTTG
Organism: Siphamia tubifer; assembly: GCA_020466265.1. Lineage (NCBI taxonomy): Eukaryota > Metazoa > Chordata > Actinopteri > Kurtiformes > Apogonidae > Siphamia > Siphamia tubifer. The sequence goes on along the minus strand of CM035799.1, from coordinate 43,223,710 downwards.
TATGTAGAGATGTTTTATTTTCTCTTCTTTTTTTTTCTTTTTTTTCTTCAATGAATGTACTGAAGATTGTAAAAAGAAAATCTGGAAAAATTGTGTTTAAAACATTGTTGAAAAAAACTGAATTGAACTGAATTGCTGCCTTTTCCAAATAAAAAGATAATTACAAAAAGAAAAGCACTCTGAGACTGCAGACTTCCGCCAAGGCAGACCCCCCTGTTGATAAAATCGTGTGGATTATTTTTTTTTTTTGTTCACCAAAGACTGAATGTCCTGGGCAGATCATGGTATAGTTTTGGGCTGTCACTATGTGGGTTGATGCACTGCTATATTTACTGTCAACTTCCACATCTGTATTTACTGTCTGATCAGTCGGTGTCTGTAGGTTATACGTCATAGCGCTTGGAACCTTGGCGGAGGCGACACCAGAAGTCAAGTAGTGGGACCATTGTTCCAGGTCCTTCTTCCCAATTGAATCACACCACAAGTTGTGTGGCCCAGTGGTTTAGAAACATATTTAATTTACTTCCAACTAAAGCTTAAGTTACTTGTTAACATAATTTGTTGGTGCATTTCTGTTTTTCAAGGTGGTGCACTCGGAGAGCCAGGAGAATGGACAGAAAGAGGCAAAGAGGAGCAGACGAGAGGAGCTGGAGGAAGACGATTTGCGAGGAGACGGAGAGAAGACGAGGCCTCATGAGGAGAAGATAGACACCTCATATCCTGCTGCCGTGGAAACGCCATCACCATCACATACCAGCCATGCCATTGAAATCAACACTGGTAAGAGTCCATGGACTTAATTATCAACAAAGTTATGATGTGAAGCCATCTTTAGATACACGCTGAAGACTCCATTAATAAACATTGCAAATACAAAGCCAAATTTTGTTGGGACTCTTGAAAGAAAAATTAACAGTTTTTAAATCGAGTTTTCCAGAGTAAGTGGATTTTCTCCTTGTTTATCTTAGTGACTCCCAGCGACACTCTCATTCGTCGCTCCATCAGCCAGCAGAAGACTGGTGTTTCCATCACCATTGACGACCCCGTGCGCACAGCACGGCAGCCTTCGCCACCTCGGGGGAAAGTCTCCAATATTGTTCACATCTGCAATCTGGTGAGACAGTTGTAAAATTGATTCCATTAGCTATAGTATAGGTCGGGTTGGGACCCATTTGACTCATAACGATTTCTGGTCCATAACGGATCCCCTTAAACAGTTGTGGTTTCTACCGGTTCCTATAACTGTTCCAAAATATCTACTTTTTAAATTTGTATTAAAATTAAAAAAATATATATATTTTTTTTACACCATTCTGTATTAGAAATAGTCTGACGAAAGTGACATCATTCTTCATTAGTGTTCTAACTCTTAACAGATGTACAGTACAACATGCCTAGCTGCCTAGTTATTGGACACTTGAATTATTGTGGATTATAGTATATTCTTTATATAATATAGTACTAACCTGAAGTAAGGTAAGCGGCTGCAGACTAATCACCATCCCTGTCCCCATCATCCCCCATAGGGACTCTATTGAGGTAGACATCCGTAGGCTCTCAAGTGAATGTGCCTATGTTAATGTTTTAAAAGATGATTTTTCATTGTGGACGTCCTTCCACCTTTACACCAAATTAATGAATCACATTTATTGCACTTTGTGTGTTTATCTCCTCAAAGTATAACCACACTTTGGAGCATTTACTTTTGACAACTGCCTTTGGCATTATTGCGTTCGCAGCATGCTGTAATTAGCAGCGAAAGTGGCATCATTATTCATTAGTAGTCTAACTAACAGATGTACAGTACAACAACATGCCTAGCTGCCTAGTTACAATGGACATTTGAATCTCTGAGGATTATAGTATATTCTTTATAGAATATAGTACTAGCCTGAAGAGAGGGAAGCGGCTGCAGACTCATCACCCTCCCCGTCACTGTCCTCATCATCCCCCGGCAGGTACTCTCTTGAGGCAGACATCCTTAATCTCTCACACATGGTGTATGTGTCTATACATGGCTGTCAAATCTCCGTCCACAGACGGAAATCCGTCAAAAATGAAATTTCTGTTCCGTCAAATTCCGTCAAATCTATCCGCTGACCGGAAAAAAAAATTTCAAGCTTTATTTTGGTCGAAAACCACCACAAAACCCTTTCCTTTTTCTGGTTTATTTTATTTTATTTGGACCTGAAGAAGACCTATTTAGGTCGAAACGTCGTCCACTTTTTTTATTTTTATTTGACTGTCACAGGAGTTTTCCACCCGGCTTCGGCGGAGATTTCCGTGTTAGCTAGCTTCTTTTTCTTTTCTTTTTGTCTCTCTTTTCTTTGTTAAAATTAAAATACGCACACTCACACACACTACAAAACACACACACACAACACGGGACACACAGATACATACATATATAAAATAAAATGCAGAATTTTACGGACAGAGAGGGCTTGACGGTGGTCCGCAGGGGACGCCGGCCAGGTCGCTTCGCGCCCGGGGAGTGGGAAGGGGGACGCCGCGGTGGGGATGCATTTAGGGCTCCGGGGTTTCACAACGCCGGGGTCCGCAACCACTATAACCCCAACCTTGAGCCAGTGCCACCCCGGAGGATTATCCCCACCGGTCGCCCCCAACCCCTCATTCGGACTTATGCACAGGCGGTGCGGGGCACACGGGGAGGATTTCGCCGTGCGCCCGGGCTGCAACAGGGGGAGATGCGGGGTCCAAAAAACATGGCGGACTACATTCAACCTACGGCCCGGTTTAAACAAATTACACATACCTTTCATGATTTAATTAGAGCTGTTCACCACGGGGCCAATGTGAGGGCTTCTGAGGATGAAAAAAGACCTAGAACAATCATTAACATGGAAGATATGTTGGCTAATTTAATTAAACCTGCTTTGCCATCACAGAAAACACGTGATGACATTATAGGTAATGCTAAAAACTGGACTCACACCATGATGTTAATTTTAAAACAGCATTATGAAGACATTGTGGAGGAATTAATGACCAAAGATGAGGAATTTCATGGGGATGAATGGGAAGAGCCATTTAATGTAGCACTGAGATGGTGTAAAAGGACATTTCCCAGACTAAGAGAGGATGTTGTGGATGAGATTAGGGGGACTGTTTTAGCCACAGTAAGGGACAGACCCACTGAGGAGAACAATGTGACCCCTACTCCCCAAAATAACATACCTACTTCCACTCAAGAGGTCACAGCACACAGACCTTTGCTCCCCAGGCCACAAGAGACCAGGGGACGGATCCCCCAACAGATTTGGGGGTTCCACCTGTTACCACCAACGTAAATAGGGGGTCTTCACCTGTTACCACCAATGTTAATAGGGGGTCTCCACCTGTTTCCACCAATGTAAATAGATAGTCTTCACCTGTGAACCCGGGTATTACTAATGCAGATTGGGGGGTTTCACCAATTACCACCAATGTAGATGGGGGGTTTCCACTGCTTACCACCAATGTAAACCCGTCCATTAAGGAACAGAGGGTACAGAGACATGGGGCATCCAGAGGGGTCCACACCACAATAGTAACCAGACCCCCACTAGACTCCATTCCAGATCCTATTCCACAATCTGTAAAACAGATTATGGATACACCCGTACCTGAACCCGGGACAGACCACCTAGATTTGGGGAACATTCAAAGTACTTCGGGGGATAGTATTCTGACTCCTACAACACTGGAATTGATCCAGGTGTTGGAGGAGACAGAACGGAACCTGAATATGATTATAGGTAATCTTTATGGAAGCATCCCATGCTAGTCTTTTGTATATTATCCATTGTTTATTTAGTGAAATTATACAATACATTTGAACAAACATGTATAGTATTTTCATTTTCCTAGATGAGTTATAAGTAAATTTGAAAATTTTATGATCATATGAGCCAGATTTTTCTAAAATGTAAGTACAAATTTCACATTCTGTAATGTTAAATCATGACCTATAATGCTCTCAGAATGCACCAAAATGATGCAATTTTAAAAAATGTTCAGTCAAAAATGTTTCAGTTACTTTCAGCCATGGTCTATATTAATATTATGTTTTACAAGATGTTTCTTCAAGGTGGATGTGCTTCCACCTTTGCCCGAAAGTAGTGCATTGCATTTATTGCACTTTCCGTGTTCATTTCCACATCTCTGAAAGTATAGCCACACTTTGGAGTATTTAATTTTTTTACCACCTTCAGCATTTTTGCATTCGCAGCTCTGTTCTTAGCACGCAAGCTAGCTGACGAGTGACTTTAGGTTATACCTGTTCTAAAGAAATCCATTTGTTATTATTTTAAAGCCAATTGATGTGACTGATGTGATTCCCATTCTTCAAATTATATTTGATTTTGGACCTCGTACTCGTACTTGTCATGTGAACCCGCTTTATCCTCCTAGGACCACGGGGGTCACTCGGGGCCTAATCCAGCTACAATAGGCGAAGACGGGGTACACCCTGTAGGAGATGCCAGTTCATCTCAGGGCTGAATATATAGACAATCACTCTCACATTCACACCAATGGACAATTTAGATTAACCAATTAACATATCAGTGCATGTCTTTGGATGGTGGGAAGAAACCGGAGTAGCTGGCGAAAACCCACGTGGACACGTGGAGAACATGCAAACTCCACACAGAAAGGTGTGGTGTGGGATTCAAACCAGGGTCCTTCTTGCTGTGAGGCACAAGTGCTAACCATTGCACCACGGCATGGTGGTGATTTGATTTTGGACCATGGTCCAAAATCAAAATATTAATGGTAGTGAAGTTATGAGGCATTGCCTCATAACTTCACTACCATTAGCCATAAGGCATTTTGGGGGGTATCACATGAAACGTTTTTCCTGTAAGGTGATACCCAATACGTTAGTAATTTAGACAGGCGTAGTTGTTTTTAAAGCAAAAAATGTGTATCAGATCAGTTATCACATCATTGTACATCATACATGGACTGAATCCACTAAATATAATGAAAAATTTAACTTTGAAATATATTATCTGTAAATATATAAAATATATTTACAGCAATAGCATTGGCACATAATATTTTCATTGGATGTAACTATTGACTACCGAAATGTAGTCACTCTCTAATATCATGCGATTCTATGGGCTTTCACAAGTCTAACAAACTTTAAATTATTAAATTCCGATGATCCATTCATGAGTGTCAGCTGTGCGTATTTACCAACATGGCAGACTGGAAGTACTGGTCCTTCCCACAGCAGTATCTGGCCGAAACACAGACCAATAAATATGGTTTCATTTTACAGTTTTCGTTTTACAGTTTTATCATACTGTTACATATTGAGACAAATACAGTTTACTGTATTTATTCTTTCAAACCATGCACAAATTTTCATAATAGAAAGGGTAAATATAACCATCATCAATACAGTCACCATCTATAGACTGAGCTTTTTTATGTTTTGTAAAATAGTTTTTTACATCCTCATACACATAATCCTTTGTCTTCACCCATGTTTGCAGACACAGTTTCTGCTCGGTTTTTATTGCTGTAGTGCGAAATGGTCCACTAAACGGCTGTGTAATGTGTTCAGGTTCGGCCGTTCACTCTGGGGCAGCTTAAAGAACTACTGGGTAGAACTGGCACACTGCTGGAGGACGGCTTCTGGATCGACAAAATCAAGTCTCACTGCTACGTCACTGTGAGTTACCTCAAGCTTTTGTTCTCCAAAGCAAATGGCGGCTGTGGCTCTGAATCAGTCTGTGAAAATATGTCTGTGTCACACTGTCAACATCTTCTGGTGTGTGTGTTTAGTATTCCAGCTCTGAAGAGGCGGTCGCTACACGGGTAGCCCTTCATGGAGTGAAATGGCCTCAGAGTAACCCCAAAGTTCTTAGTGTAGAATTCTGTCAGCAGGATGAGGTAAGACTTCGCTGCTCCATACACTATTGCTATGTTTACATGATGGTTTTAATTATCAATTATTTATTGTGAATAAAATAATTCGAAATTAAAGTTATTTCCTTTGTGTTTACATGGACATGTTAATTCCAAATAAAGGTTTTCATGGAAATGGGTGTATTTTGCTCTTGGTCTTTCAGAGCTGAATAATGTTAAAGAGGAATTAAGTGTTTCCATGTCAGAGGAATTATTGAATTCAGAATTAAGATCAGAATAAATCAGTGACTTTATTCTGAATTCGGTTTAAATGTGAGTTATAATTTTCGACTAGAATTAGATGTTTACATGGTTCATCTGAAAGAGAAACCTTTATTCTGAATGAAACAAGAGTAAAAAGTGTCATGTGAACAGGGCTAGTGTGTCTTCTCTCCACTGTGCTTATGGCCTGACATAGTTTCTGCCTTGCAGCTGGACTTCCATAAAGGCCTGGGTTCCGCAGACAGACCCGGAGCAGACGACCAGGGCCGTGGTCGAACATCAGGCCTGCCCTCGCTCCTCCCGGAGCGAGACCAGTGGGCTGAGCGTGAACGTGAGATGGAGCGCAGAGAAAGGGCTCGAGCAGAGCGGGAATGGGACCGCGACAAGGTCAGAGACTTCGGGAAACCGGGAGAGGAGAGGGAGGGAGGTCCCAGGAGGTCACGATCCAGAGAGCGACGGCGCAAAGAGAGGGGGAAGAGCAAGGAGAAGAAAAGTGAAAAGAAGGGTAAGAGGTGCAGAGTCAGGGCTTTAAGACAGTAGTTTGAAACAACAGGCTTTTCATTCACATGGCTTTTATTTCTGCAGAGAAAACTGCTGAGGATCTCCCTGCAAAGCTACTGGATGATCTGTTTCGAAAAACCAAAGCAGCTCCTTGTATTTACTGGCTTCCTCTTACAGAGGAACAGGTGAGACACTCAACTCGGTGGTAAATGGATCTGCTGGGGATTTATTATTTTTTTAGGATTATCAGTCAAATGTTTAAATTAATATAAAATAACTATGCTACTTTTTGTAGGATGTAGCTGTCTATTTTTTAAACTGTATTTTAACTCATTTACTTTGTAAACCCTTTAGCTATTACATCACAAGTTCTGTTTTAATCCAACATGTTCTTCAGTTTAAATTCAACTTTGTCATTGACCGTGTACAAATACAGAACAAAATGCATATGTGAATTCGGGATGTTAACAGACGGCCGTTCGACCAACAGTTGACCGCATCAATGTTGTCCAGTCATAATTTACTGTCGACAATTAAAAAAAAAAAAAAAAACCCTGCATCTGTCATTCCACTGTATAAACTCTTTTGCATTGTAGTGTAGACTGTAAAGAGGAAGCTTTGTTGATCTCTCTATAGCATATCTTTAAAAATTATGAATTTGAGGATTAGCAATACAAGACTGAATTTCTTAATGGCTAAAGCAGAGCTCACATAGAGCTCAATTAATCTATGTGCTACGCCCATTTCATGCCAGTTTAGAACATTTGCTCAAAAGGTAAAAAAACACAAAGCTGATGTGAGGTAATAAAACTTCTAGAGCTTGTAGCTAGAGACTGGGACAGCAAGTTGCTACCATGAAACCCAAAAGCATGGTGGATGAGTTGTATTATACATCTGACAGGCCTACTTAAAATGACATGACGGTGGGCTAAGGCAAAAGGAGTCTGTGCAGTACTGACGCTGGGATGGTGGCAATCGCTAAAGTTTTTTTCCCATGATATTTAGCAGCATAATTACCTGTAACATCAAATATTTCCTCCATGTGTGATGGTTTAAAATGATCTTTTAACACAACATCGCTCGACCTCACAGTGTGGTTTGTGTTTAAAAAGTGAAGTGAGCACGCCACAATGCGTAAATGGCTGTGTGGGAGAGCCGGCAAAGCAACTGTTTTCTTTTCTCGCTGACAGACTTTAACTGATTAAGAATTCTTATAAATTTCACCATTCCTCATGTGAATGCACAATACCCATACGCACATTTTATTTAATTTTATTAGTCGATTTCCAAAAAAGACCATCTTTAAAATTATTCATACCCGAGGTTTTCTCAGTCCAATGTCTTTTCTTAAGAGTCAATAGAGTAGTTTTTGTTATGGATAATGGTTCCTCTAAGTGTCCACAGTCTGTCTTGTGTCTCCTGTGGGGTTCTGGTCCACTCGTCCTGGACAAAAGCCTCCAGCTGGGTCTGTTTGGATGATTTCCTACCATCACTCTGGTCTGAACTAAGGGTCGACCGATATTTGAGTTTTTTTATGTGTATTGGCAGCGGCCAATTAACATGTTGTTTAGCTGATTCACCCCCCACCCCACTCTCTTTTCCTTCACCTAACATGAAAAATGTTAGGCATGGCCATCTGAAGAGGCGTTCGCTAGCTAATCTATGTGATATAAGCAGGGTCCGCTAGCTAACCTGAGTAAGCAGCAGCGCAGACAACACCATAAAGATGATGTGGACAGTGTGGTGTCCACATCATGTTTAAGGTTGCTGCCTTAAACAGTTTGCACTTAATATTTAACGTGAGGACCTGTGACTAGTGTTGTCACGAATACTGGTACGAGTACCATACCGCAGTACTGAGGCATTTAAAAAGGTACTATATTGCGTTTGAAAAGTAACAATAATTGCAACAGCACGGTAAACTCAGCATGTAACGTTGCGTTGTAACTAGGATCAGAGTCCTGCACGATTCTGATTTTGACATACCGCAACCGCCCGTACCCGTCATGTTTAAACTTGTATCCGACCCGTTTTCCGACGAAAAAAATAAAATAAATCCGCACCCGAACCGACCCGCTATAAATAAACCCGATATCCGACCCGAACGAAAATGTCAGATAGCCAAAGTTAAATACAAACATTTATTGCCACGAATATACTGAACAGTGACATAGCCAAGGAAACCACCACTCCCCCTGGGGGGAGTGGTGGTTTTCCTGACAGTGTCTGCACGGGAGCCATGGACGACAGGATCTGCAGTTTCTCGCCTGTGCCGACCTGTGACCCCGGACCACTGCCCCTGTCTGTCTGGACCAGCCCCCCTTCCTGTATCTATATATGGACGTTCATCTATAGCCTGTCCATCCATGGGAGTGGATCTCTCCTTCAATGTGGTTCTCCTCGAGATTTCTTCTTTTTCCCACTGGGTTTTGAAGTTTTTTCTTGCCGAGAAGGAGGGTCTAAGGACAGGGGATGCTTGGGACTTTTTCATGTATCTCTGTAGTTGATTGTGTTTTTGTAAAGCCCTTTGAGACGACTTTGTTGTGATTTAGGGCTTTATAAATAAAATTGAATTGAATTGAATTGAATTGAATTGAATTGAAATAAAAATGTTGTTAGCCTACGGCTCTTTTTAGCCTATGAACTGCAAATTAGACCCGCGATCACCCACGTCCGACCTGAACCGAACCCGTATCTGACACAGCACAACATTTTTCACCCGTTTCGTGAAAATTTGCGGTTCACCCACGGGTACCCGAACCCGCGCAGGACTCGGACTAGGATACAGTTGAGTGGAACAGGATCCCATCCTATCCTCGCTGACAAGCCAGGTGCAAGAAGTGCAATATGGAAGTATTTTGGTTTCACCGTGAATGAGGAAGGATAAATCACAAATACAAAGGACAGCAGTGTTTTAAAACATACCTGTGGATGGGCGGAAACACTTCCAACCTGCTAAACACTGACAAGACAAACACCCAAACCTTCATGCTGAGTTCAGGGAATGACAGGTAGGATAACCAATTAACTCAGATTGTTTTCCCTAAAATTCCAGGAAACCATTAAGTTTAACATATATTTGGGAAGTGAGCAAGTCACGTCAGGCCAAAACAATGAAAAAATGCCTTCAATAGCGAAGAACATGACGTGTAGACTCAGTACTCTAGCTATAATAGTTCATAGTGCTTCGTACAGCACACGCACTTAAAAGTTGATTTAATTTCTTAACACTCATTCAAAGACAACCAATAGTTTTTAAAACAAATTCAGTGATGAATTTGCGAACGTTCGTGCACGGAGCAGTTGCTGCAGATGTCTCACTCACGCTCGGTCTCTCATCGTGCGCTGCTGCACGGAAACATGTAGAGTCTCGTCTAGTTTTTTTTTTCCATACCACATCAATTACATAAACTTAAACAGAGTTAAATAAAGCAAACAGAGTTAAATAAAGCAAAACACATAATTACAGTACAGTATATATACATTTGATCTTTAACAATTTCCATGCTCTCATTGTTCTGGTTTTTATTCCTTTTGACTGTTGTTACAATTACTTTATGTTGATAAGATTTTCCAATAATTAAGTCAGTAATGACATATAATGCGTTCTATTTTTATTTGAAAAAGTATCAAAGTATCAAAATGCATGTTGGTACCGGTACCAGAATATTGGTATCATGCCGACACTACCCATAACAGACATCTGGACAGTCCAGTTGTAGAGCCGGGGGTCCAGACCAAATATGTTCACCCTACTGATGTTGTCCAGTTAAATTTAACAGAAAACTCTTTGCTAACGTTAGCCTTTGTTTTGTTGGGGTTAAAATGTTGATGTTTGTCTTGTCAGTGGACGTTTGTTACGTTGCAGTGAACTTTAATACAAGTTGCTCATTGCGGCACAGACGTGTTTTTGTTAGCCACATGTCTGTGTTGTTTCTCAGCTGACAATGTGATGACATCACGACACGTCGACTCGACTCAGACTTTATTGACGGATAAGTCAACTTGAAAAAAACTGAAGTTGTTAATGTCCAAGTAGTGTTGTCATGATACCAAGATTTTGGTACCGGTACCAACATGTATTTCAATACTTTTTGATACTATTTCAAATAAAAAGAGAATGCATTAAATGTCATTACTAACTTTATTATTATTTATCTTATCAACATAAACAGTAACTGTAAGAACAGTCAAATAAAAGGAATAAAGACCAGAGCAGTGAGAGCATGGACACTATAGTTGAAGATCAAATCAGAATCAGTTTATGCCTAAATATTAAAGACATCATGCTTCATGTTGAAAAAGGATTGGAAAGTAAAGAAATGTTTGTATTGAATCTGTTATGATTTGAAAAAGCACCACTAATTCCACTATTTTAAAAAAAATTAAATATATATATATATACATATATATATATATATATATATATATATATATATATACAGTGAGAGTAAAAAGTATTTGATCCCTTGCTGATTTTGTTGGTTTGCCCACTAATAAAGACATGATCAATCTTTACTTTTAATGGTAGATGTATTCTAACATGAAGAGACAGAATATCAAAACGAAAATCAAGAAAATAACTTGAAGGAATATATATGAATTTATTTGTATTTCATTGAGGGAAATAAGTATTTGATCCTCTAGTATGCATTAGGAGTTCTGGCTTTCACAGACCAGTTACACACTCCCAATCAACTTGTTACCTGAATTGAAGACACCTGTTCTAAATAATCACCTGTATAAAAGACACCTGTTCACAGAATCAGACAATCAGACAGATTCCAAACTCTCCAGCATGGGTAAGACTAAAGAACTCTCTCAGGACCTCAGAGACAGGATTGTTGACCTGCACAAATCTGGAATGGGCTACAAAAACATTAGCAAGATGCTGGGTATTAAAGTAACAACCATTGGTGCAATTGTGAGAAAATTTAAGGAGTATAACATGACCATCAATAGACCTCGGTCTGGTGCTCCACAGAAGATTTCACCTCGTGGGGTGGCAATGATCATGAGGACAGTGAGAAATCGGCCTGCAACCACACAGCGGGAGTTAGTGAATGACCTCAAGGCAGCTGGGACCACAGTCACCAGGAAAACAATTGGCAACACTTTGCGCCGCAATGGATTAAAATCCTGCAGTGCCCGAAAGGTACCCCTGCTTAAGAAGGCACATGTGGTGGCTCGCCTAAAGTATGCCAATGATCACCTCAAAGATGCACAAAGTGATTGGGAGAAGGTTCTGTGGTCAGACAAGACCAAAATTGAACTATTTGGCCTAAACTCTACTCGTCATGTGTGGAGGAAGAAAAATGCTGCCTATGATCCCAGGAACACCGTGCCCACCGTCAAGCATGGTGGTGGAAACATTATGTTTTGGGGGTGTTTCTCTGCCAAAGGCACAGGGCTACTTCACCGCATCAGTGGGAAGATGGATGGAGCCATGTACCGAGCAGTCCTGAGGGACAACCTCCTCCCCTCTGCTAGGAAGCTGAAAATGGGCCGTGGCTGGGTCTTCCAACATGACAACGACCCGAAGCATACAGCAAAGGCAACAAAGGACTGGCTCAAGAAGAACCATATTAAGGTCATGGAGTGGTCCAGCCAGTCTCCGGACCTCAATCCAATCGAAAATCTATGGAGAGAGCTGAAGGTCCAAGTTGCCAAGCGACAGCCCACCAACCTTAATGATTTAGAGAGGATCTGCAAAGAAGAGTGGGCCAAAATTCCCCCTGATATGTGTGCTCACCTTGTGGTTAACTACAACAAGCGTTTGACCGCTGTGCTTGCAAACAAAGGCTTTGCCACCAAGTATTAAGTGCTTTCGGATAGAGGGATCAAATACTTATTTCCCGCAATGAAAAACAAATGAATTAAAATAAATTCTTTGAAGTTATTTTCTGGATTTTCATTTTGATAATCTGTCTCTTCATGTTAGAATACATCTACCATTAAAAGTATAGAATGATCATGTCTTTATTAGTGGGCAAACCAACAAAATCAGCAAGGGATCAAATACTTTTTACTCTCACTGTATATATATATATATATATATATATATATATATATATATATATATATATATATAATATGTAATTTTCAATTCAATTTTATTTATAAAGCCCCAAATCACAACAAAGTCGTCTCACAGGGCTTTACAGAAACACAATCAATTGCAGAGATATATGAAAAGTCCCAAGCATCCCCTGTCCTTAGACCCTCCCCTGTCCTTAGACTTCAAAACCCAGTGGGAAAAAGAAGAAATCTTGAGGAGAACCATATTGAAGGAGAGATCCACTCCTATGGATGGACAGGCTATAGATGAACTTCCATTATAAATGAAGGAGGGGGGGCTGGTCCAGACACCAGACAGGCAAGGGAGGGGTCTGGCGTCATAGGTCAGCACAGGGAAGTCACTGTAGATCCTGTCGTCCATGGCTCCCACGCAGACACTTCCCCCCTCCCCCAGGGGGGAGGGGGGAAAGGGGACACCAGGTGACTAGCCATGAACAGACTTGTTATGAAAGATAGGTTATAAAATGACAGAAACAGATGAGAAAGAGAGAGAAACAAAGAACTCAGTGTCTGTAGTTCCCCCAGCATTCTAGCTCCTAGGGCAGCTTAGACTGAACTGTGACTTAAGTCTGTTTTTAACTAACCTGACCATAAGCTTTCTCAAACAGGAATGTTTTCAACCTGATTTTAAATGTAGAGACTGTGTCAGCCTCTTTAATATTAAAGGGAAGCTGATTCCATAAGACAAGGGCCTGATAACTAAAGGCTCTAGCTCCTACTGTACTTTTAGAAACCCTAGGAACTTTCAATAAACCTGCATTCTGAGAACGAAGGGTTCTATTGGGCTGGTACAGAACTCAATCATCTTTAAGATAAGAGGGGCCCATACCATTAATGGTTTATATGTAAGGAGGAGGATTTTAAATGTAATTCTGAACTCAACTGGTAGCCAATGAAGGGTTTGGAGCACAGGGGTGATGTGTTCTCTTCTGTTTGATCTTCTGATTGATATTAATGATTAATAATCTTGCTGCTGCATTTTGAACCAGTTGAAAGCTTTTTAAGGAATATTTAGGACACACTACTAGTAAGGAGTTACAGTAATCTAATCTAGATGTAATAAATGCATCAATTAATTTTTCTGCATTATTTTTAGACAGAATATTCCTAATTTTGGCTATGTTGCGCAAGTGAAAGAAGGCTGTTCTGCATGTTTAGTTAATGTGTGCTTTGAATGAAAGATCTGGATCAAATAAAACTTTTTAACTGTGGCACTGGGTGTTACACTTAAGTTGTCCAGAGTAACTATCTGGTCAATTAGGGAGTCTCTCGCAATTCTAGGGCCAACTATAATGACTTCAGTTTTTTCAGGGTTCAATAGAAGATAATTGTCACTCATTCAAGTCTTTATGTCTTGGACACAAGTACTTAGTTTATCTATTTGCCTGGTCTTAAATGATAAATATAGCTGTGTGTCATCTGCATAACAATGAAAATTAATGTCATGATTTCTAATGATGTTACCTAAGGGGAGGATATATAACTTAAACAAAATAGGCCCAAGGACTGACCCTTGGGGCACGCCATAACTAACTCTGGAGAACTGCAATGATTGTTGATTAACGTTAACAAATTCGTAGCTATTAGATAAATATGATTTAAACCAGCAGAGGGCTGCTCCTCTAATACCTATATTACATTCTAATCTCTGCAGTAACATACTGTGGTCAATGGTATCAAACGCTGCACTAAGGTCCAATAACACCAGGACCGATATTAATCCGGCGTCAGCAGCTAATAATAAGTCATTAGTAACTTTAAATAACGCTGTTTCAGTGCTATGATAGGCATGAAAGCCAGACTGAAACTGTTCAAATAAGCTGTTATCCTGCAGGTATTGGCACAGCTGTTTAACTATTACTTGTTCTAAAACCTTTGAAAGGAAGCGCAAATTGGATATAGGCCTATAATTAGCTAGAATATCAGGATCTAGAGTAGGCTTTTTCAGAATTGGTTTAATAACAGCATATTTAAATGACTGCGGCACATATCCAGTAATTAATGAAGTGTTAATTATATTTAGGACAGTGCTAATAATTGGGGGCAGAATCTCTTTAAAGAGTTTTGTTGGGATTGGATCTAAGAGGCAGATGGCTGATTTGGAAGACATAATTGATATGACATCAGTTTGGTCTACAGTGGTGAAATTATTTTGTGTTACAGAGGGATTTATAAAAAGGCCTATAAACCGCTGCTTTTTCTGATCAAATATGTGGGAGTAGTTTATCTATTTATCTCTAATAGTTGATATTTTATTGTTAAAGAACTGCAGGAAATCATATATATATATATATATATATATATATATATATATATATATATATATATATATATATATATATATATATATATATATATATATATATATATATATATATATATATATGTATATGTATATATATACAGTGAGAGTAAAAAGTATTTGATCCCTTGCTGATTTTGTTGGTTTGCCCACTAATAAAGACATGATCATTCTATACTTTTAATGGTAGATGTATTCTAACATGAAGAGACAGAATATCAAAACGAAAATCAAGAAAATAACTTCAAAGAATTTATTTTAATTCATTTGTTTTTCATTGAGGGAAATAAGTATTTGATCCCTCTATCCGAAAGCACTTAATACTTGGTGGCAAAGCCTTTGTTTGCAAGCACAGCGGTCAAACGCTTGTTGTAGTTAACCACAAGGTGAGCACACATATCAGGGGGAATTTTGGCCCACTCTTCTTTGCAGATCCTCTCTAAATCATTAAGGTTGGTGGGCTGTCGCTTGGCAACTTGGACCTTCAGCTCTCTCCATAGATTTTCGATTGGATTGAGGTCCGGAGACTGGCTGGGCCACTCCATGACCTTAATATGGTTCTTCTTGAGCCAGTCCTTTGTTGCCTTTGCTGTATGCTTCGGGTCGTTGTCATGTTGGAAGACCCAACCACGGCCCATTTTCAGCTTCCTAGCAGAGGGGAGGAGGTTGTCCCTCAGGACTGCTCGGTACATGGCTCCATCCATCTTCCCACTGATGCGGTGAAGTAGCCCTGTGCCTTTGGCAGAGAAACACCCCCAAAACATAATGTTTCCACCACCATGCTTGACGGTGGGCACAGTGTTCCTGGGATCATAGGCAGCATTTTTCTTCCTCCACACATGACGAGTAGAGTTTAGGCCAAATAGTTCAATTTTGGTCTCGTCTGACCACGGAACCTTCTCCCAATCACTTTGTGCATCTTTGAGGTGATCATTGGCATACTTTAGGCGAGCCACCACATGTGCCTTCTTAAGCAGGGGTACCTTTCGGGCACTGCAGGATTTTAATCCATTGCGGCGCAAAGTGTTGCCAATTGTTTTCCTGGTGACTGTGGTCCCAGCTGCCTTGAGGTCATTCACTAACTCCCGCTGTGTGGTTGCAGGCCGATTTCTCACTGTCCTCATGATCATTGCCACCCCACGAGGTGAAATCTTCTGTGGAGCACCAGACCCAGGTCTATTGATGGTCATGTTATACTCCTTAAATTTTCTCACAATTGCACCAATGGTTGTTACTTTAATACCTAGCACCTTGCTAATGTTTTTGTAGCCCATTCCAGATTTGTGCAGGTCAACAATCCTGTCTCTGAGGTCCTGAGAGAGTTCTTTAGTCTTACCCATGCTGGAGAGTTTTGAATCTGTCTGATTGTCTGATTCTGTGAACAGGTGTCTTTTATACAGGTGATTATTTAGAACAGGTGTCTTCAATTCAGGTAACAAGTTGATTGGGAGTGTGTAACTGGTCTGTGAAAGCCAGAACTCCTAATGCATACTAGAGGATCAAATACTTATTTCCCTCAATGAAATACAAATAAATTCATATATATTCCTTCAAGTTATTTTCTTGATTTTCGTTTTGATATTCTGTCTCTTCATGTTAGAATACATCTACCATTAAAAGTATAGATTGATCATGTCTTTATTCGTGGGCAAACCAACAAAATCAGCAAGGGATCAAATACTTTTTACTCTCACTGTATATATATATATATATAGTATTGCTCTTTACACATTCATTATTTTAGGAATAATTGTGCAGGCATGCATTTTGACCCACTACAGAATCTGTCAAGGAGCTTTCATAGCAGAGTGATGTAGGAGAACATCCAAACAGACCCAGCTGGACCATGAGTCAAGAATTTTATTTTCAACTGCAAATGTTCTGTAGTTGAATATCTGGTCAACAGTGTTCTACTTGAGCTGCACAAGCACGGCCAGCTTTTCTTTCTGACACATTGTTTTTGTTCTAGTTTGTTCAGCGGGAATCTGCCAGAGCGGAAAGAAGGAAGGAACGAGAGAGATGGAGGAAGGAGCAAGAAGAAAAGGAGGAGGGGAAAAAAAGGGAAGAGGAACGCAAGGAGAGGATTAAAGTTGGAGGTAGCACCGCTGGAGACCGGAGCGAGGGTGAGAAAGACAAGGACCGGGACCGAGGCAGGGACCGAGACAGGGACAGGGAGAACGACAAACGCAGGGATGGCTACCGGAGGCCAGGAGGCACCGGGACAGGAGGCGGCAGGCGTTCACGTAGCCGCAGCGACCCACGGGAACGGCGACGTTAACAGCGTGACAGGACAGTCGGACGGGCCGCCTTCATTTGCCTTTTCACTACATGTACTTTGTTCCAACAAAGACTAAACTGAGGACCAACTGATGTCACACCATCTCTAAAACTGTCACCTTCTTTTAAAGCACATCTACACCTACACTCACACTTACAGGGGGACCAGGATTATTATTATTATTATTATAGTTTTAATTTTCAGTGTTTCCAGAGTGCTCTACGTTTGCTCATGTGTCAAGGTTTGATATATTATCCTTATACGTTTGCATCTCTTTTTTTCAGTTGTTACCTTGACAGCATAGCAGTATGGCACGCTGGCTCATGTTTTTAATAATAATGTAATTATGTAGCGCTTCTTTGGCCACTCAAAGCGCTTTATTTCATTCACTCTCATATGTTCCCTCTGGTGGTGGTGAACGACTTATGTATCCACAGTTGCCCTGGTGCAGACTGACAGAAATGTGGCTGACCTTTTGCACCTCTAACCACCACCAAACATTCATACCCCAGTGTGAGTGACACTGGAGGCAGGAGGGTGAAGTGAAGTTTGCCCAAGGACACAACAGACTGACTAGGACAGAGCGGGATTGGAACAGCCAACCCTTCAGTTATTGGACGGACCCGCTCTACCAACTGAGCCATGGCCGTCCCTAATTTTTTAAATTGTCCCCTGATGTTCCCCCACTTTCACTCTCCAGTGTAGGCGCTGCTTTTATCATTTGCAATCACTCGTCGTGGCCTCAGTGTTAACGGCTCCGCAGCCTGGATGAGGAATCCTTACGCCGCTGCATGTAGTCCCAGGCTGCCCTCGCTGGTCCTGCCTAAAGCGAACACTCCTGCCTCTGTAGGGGGCACAGAAATCTGGAAATATTGGCAAAGTAGGTGTGTTTGACATTTTGTACAGACAGAAGATGAATCCAAATCCAAGTCTATAAATGAGGCAGCTTTGGAGTATTTTTGGGACAGGTGTGGAGTATCTACCAAGGCAATGCAGTGTATCTGTCCTTTAGTTTAGAGATGAAGCATTCTGTGCAGAAGGGAGGAGTGGGTCACATGACACTGTTACCATCATGTCCTTAATACATTCTTCCTCCTTCCCTTTTCCTCCTCTTCCTCCACTTCTCTTACCCTCTAGTGTCAAATACAGGCCACAGAGCGGAGGTTGCATCATGAGTTCTCTCACCAATGGTTTTAATATTGTTTTTTAATTGTTTTATCATTTTAGTATAAAGGTTTGTTTTTCTGTTTTTTTTATTTTCTTCTTTAAGTACGCCTATCAGTGGTGAATGTACAAATAATAAAACAAAAAATGGAACCTTATATTATTGTCAACTTTCTTTTGCATTTTCGCAGTTGAGATTGTAGGACAGTTTCAACGCTGTTATGTTGGTTTTTCTGAAAATGTTACACTGGTCGAATGTACTCAAAGCTGAGCAGAGGTGGTCAAAGTACTCCCATTCTGGACTTAAAGGGATTATCCAGTGTAAAAATGAGTTTAGCTCATTTTTTACATGATTGAAAGTACATACAAATAGTTGACATCAAAATCACACCATTTGAATGTGCATTGAGAAATTTAGATTTTGCCGGTTTGAGCCAAACTGTGTTAGCACAGAAGTGATTAGGGCGTGTCTTTTTGCTGACACAAAACGCTATTTTTAAAAATCTTCTAAAGTTGTAAACAACATCACCCTTACATGGTGGTAAGTAGAGGGTCCCTGAAGGCAAACCTGAGGTCTTCATGTCATCGGATAGTGTGTCCAGAGTTACTTATTCCAAGCCATGTATTATTAGCCATTCATGTATTAGCCATGTACTATTTTAGGCTTCCTCCTAAGATGTCTTATGAATACAGAGAGTATTCAGAAGACGTCTTAGGAGGAAGCCTGAAATAGTTGATTACTGAGTGTAGAGTTACGCGCTCTGGAAATTCACAATTTTGTTGCATCCTTTTTTGAAAGCAACAACCTGTTAGTAGGCTAACAGGTTGTTAGGTTGCAGGTTGCATACAGCTTCATTTAAATTTCTAATGAAATACTGGACTATGTTTTTAAAAAAGAATGCAACGAAATTGTGAATTTCCAGAGCGTCTAACTCGGCAGTCGACTATTTCGGGCTTCCTCCTAGGATGTCGTATGAATACGAAAAGGTACTGGTTTGAGATCAGTAACTCTGGACACACTATCTGAAGACATGAAGACCTTGGGGCACTTGGGGACACACTTTAGGGACCCTCTACTTACTACCATGTAGGTGTGATGTTGTTTAGAACTTTAAAAGAGGTCTAAAAATACCACTTTGTGTCTGCGAAAAGACATGCCCTGATCACTTCCATGCTAACAGAGTTGGGCTACAAACAGCAAAATCTAAAGTTCTCAATGTACATCCAATTCGTGTGATTTTCTTGCTAACTATATGTATTTACTCCCAATCATCTAAAAAATTCACTAAATTTATTTTTACTCTGGATAATCCCTTTAAGTAGAAGTACAGCTACTTGTTTGAAAAATACTCTGGTAAAAGAAGTACTGATTCAACTCCTCTACTGAAGTAAAAAAAAGCACAACTTCTCAACTGTAATAAAGTACAAATGTAAAACTTTTATGTTTTGAAATGGATGAAATAATACTATTTAACCAGGAAAAATCTCAAAAGTTTAAAAAATATCCAAAAATAAACCCTTTAAAAATTAGTTACTGTGGAGATATTGTGTTTGATTGGGTCATGGTACTGACTTTAGTGGGTATGGACAGGACATTTTGGAAAAATGGTGACAAAGGTCACAACTGAGATAAAAACGTGTTATGAAATTTAAAAAAAAAAATGCATAATTATAAAAAATAAAAACTCAAAATTATGAGAGAAAAACTCAAAAGTATGACAAAAGAAGTCCATACTTATGAGAAAGAGTTGAAATTATGTGATAAAAAGTCACAATTATGACATAAGGTCATAATTATGATATAGAAAGTCCTAGTTTCTCTTCTCAACTGATTTGTTTTCCCTCTGAAGTGACTTATATTTTATAGTCACATCTCTTTAGTTTGAAAAAGTAATACATTTATCCTGAAAATGTCAAGAGTATAAAGTACAGATATTTATATAAATGTAAGGAGCATAAAGTACTGATATTTATACACAAATCTAGGGAGTAAAAGTTAAAAAGTTGCCAGAAATATAAATACTTAAGTAAAGTGCAGTTACCTAAAAACTGTACTAAAGTACAGTAATTAAGTACTTGTACGTACTTACCTCCAGCTCCTGAAGCTGAGGTCAGTCTGGGTCACAGGATACCCTTATTTGAGCCATTATTATAGTCTTCTTTTTCTGTCATGGTTTTCTAACTCCCATTTGCACTGGAAGAAAAGCCACAAGCTCTAAATACTCACAGGAAATGGAACATTTTACGTAATCATATGGTGGACTATTCTTTTGACATTTCAGTTGTCATTTGACACCTCTTCATCCTCTGCTCTAGATGAGTGTGATTCCTTTAAAGCAGGCCTATGGTGCAATTTTTGTGACAAATATAAGCGTATTCACAGGAAAGTAATCCGTGCATATTTGGGATATGGATGTGTCTTTGGTTGTCTTTGAGTATAAAATAAATATTGCCAAACTCTAAAATGAGTCCATTTGAACTTATTTGTTGTATGTTTGAGATTTATCAGAATATGAATCGAAAAGTTATGACATCAAAAACTACATTTACAAAATGAAAAGTTACTGAGTACACTGTCTTCCGTAGGAATATGAATTTCTTAGATGGAAGAAAGTGGTCAAAAATAAGCTCATTTTATTCAATAATTTGTACGTTGTACTGAATACTTTGGTAATTTTTTGTTTTTTTATTTAATATTTTGGTCCTTTTGTGTCTTATTGAATATTTTGGTAATTTTTGTGTGTGTGTCATGGCTTACATGACTGCTTTCAAAAGTAGATCCAGTTTTTCCCATGGATAGTGTTAGGTTTTTCCATGGATAGAGCTGCACTATGAGGAAAGTCATAGATTTTCTTGAACTTCTAGGAGTGAAGTTGTGGCTGAGCACTGACGTTTTGAATTCCATCTGTTTTCTGGATCATGTCTGTGATTTGGTGACATAAGCATGATGTATTTTTGACCACTTTTTGAAAATCTGAGAAATTCGTATTCATACTGAAGACAGTGAAGTCGTAAGTTTTCATTTCATAAATGTAATTTATGATGTCAGAACTTTCAGATTCTGACAAATATCAAACACAACACAGAAATAAAAATGGACACATTTTAGTTTAAATTTCAACTCTTTTTCTCATAATTATGCATTTCTTCTGTCATATTTATAACTTTTCTCTTATTTTTTGACCACTTTCTTCCATCTGAGGAATTCATATTTGTACTGAAGACAGTGTACTCATAACTTTTCATTTCATAAATGTAATTTTAATGTAACTTTTCAATTTGTATTCTGACAAATATCAAACACACAACCGGGCCCGGATCTAGGCATAGGCAAGGGGGGGCAATGCCTCCCCAAACGCGATGCCGCGCCTGCCCCTATCAAACCTACCAAACGCAATGACAAGGAAAAAATCCCACATGCTTTACATACAGCAGCCAAAGATATTCGCGCTGTTCTCTCCTGAATCTCTTCTGATTGGTAGATGCAAAGGAAGGGCGTGGCCTCTCTCAGACTCGCTTGGCTTCAGTTCTGTCACTTTCTTACACCAGTTTGACCTGACCGTCATAGAGACACTCACACTGTACTCATTCACCGCAGCGATTTGGCTTTATTTCTTCCACTTATCTCTCCTCTACCGATCACGATGCGCAGATTTCTGGTTGCTAAAGCTAAAGCTAACACTAGTACTTGTGACAATGCTACGGTATTAGCAACGGAAGCTCCGACCTTCCGTTCCCGCCGCTCAGCCCGCTCCTCCTGCAGCAGTAGTGACACATTCACTCACTACCCAGCAGCCACTCGTCACCGTGGGGTGATGGCATTCCTTCCCCACTCGCTACAGGCACAAGCACCATAGCCGCCGCCATTTGCCAATATCTACAAGGGCACAATGAAGGCTTTCCTCAGCTCCATCGCATGTATGTGGCATCCATTGTGATTAGGATATCCTCTGCTTCATGCGAGACCTCTTTCTCTACTTTGTCTCGTGTCCTTACCAGAGGTGTGAAGTAACTAAGTAAAAGAACTTCATTACTGTACTTATGTAGATATTTTAGGTATCTTTACTTTACTTGAGTATTTATTTTTCTGGCAACTTTTTACTTTTACTCCCTATATTTTTGCATAAATATCTGTACTTTATACTCTTTACATTCTCAGAATAGACTTGTTAGTTTTTTTAAACAAAACGGACGTGACAGTATGAAAAATAAGTGGCTTCAGATGGAAAATCAGTGGAGGAGGGAAACTGTGGTTAATAGTTATATGACTATTATCTCATAATTTTTGTACTTTTAATTTCACAATTTTAACATTTTATCTAAAATTCAGACTTTTTCTCTTAAAATAATGCATTTTTTGTTTAAATCTATAACTTTTTAAAAATGTCATGATGACTTTTTACTAGTACTTTGACCACCTCTTGTCCTTACCCCCTTTCGCCACACTATGCTTCACAAGAGAAAAAGAGATTTAGTTATTCTGGCTCACGAGAAGGCTATAACAAAAGGCCTAAACATGGATACATTTGTTAGGACGGCTGATGCTAAAGTGATAGAAATAAGCTATGAACAACAACACCAACAGACTGTAACTAAAGAAAATGACAAAGAAATACATGAAAGGATAAAAAGTAAAAACAATTAGACAAAAATAATAAGAAAAATCCTAAAAGTTGCTATAAGATATATGAAAATGACATAAAAGATCAAAAAATACACAGACATTTAAAAGATATGTTCTTCTAAATAAATAAATGATAAAGGAATGCATAAAAGGATAAAAAGAACAAAAAATTAAAAGAAAAAATACAAAAAAATAAAATTAAAAATACAAAAAATTAAAAACATCCTAAAAGTTGCTATAAGCTGTGAAAACAACAAAAAAGACAAAAAAATATTCAGAAAATGTTAAAATAGAATATGTTCTGTCAATAAATGAATGACAAAGGAAAACACAAAATAGGAAAAAAGAAAAAAAACAAAACTACAAAAACATACACAAAAATAAAATAAACCAAACACAAAACAAAACCAAAAAAAAGAGGAATGCAGCTACAAATGGGACACAAGCCAGTGTCGCATTTGTGCCAGTCCCAAGCCCGGGTAAATGCAGAGGGTAGTGCCAGGCATGGCATCCAAATCCAATATAAAACCTATAATACAAATCAAATTGATATAAATATGGATTGATTAACTGATGACGGCATAGTTAGCATTGTTTTCTGTGCTTTTAAGGGTTTGGGTGGGATTTGACACCCCCCAGTTCATGCCCCTCCTGCCAAACCACATGCCCCTCCAAGTGGGCAGAGCTAGATCCGGCCCTGCACACAACACATAAGTACAAATGGACTAATTTTAGAGTTTGCAAATATTTATTTTATACTCAACTACACCAAAGGCGCATGCATATCCCAAATATGCATGCATTAGTTTCCTGTGAATACACTTAATTTTGTCTCAAAAATCGCTCCATACAGGCTCGTCAAACTAATTCAGGGGCCACATTCAGCTAAATTTGATCTGAAGTGAAGCCCACCCCGTAAAATAACATAATGATACATAAATAATGTCAACTCTAAACTGTTCTCTATATTTTAGAGTCGAAAAAAGTCAAATTAAACAATGAAAATGTTTACATCAACAAACAATCCTTTCAAACAATGTGAATAACATGAACAAAATGAAAGAATTAGCAGAATTTTAACAATATTCTGCTTTTCCACATGATCATTATAACTTGCAGATCTCAGTGGATCAAATACACAAAATATGTAATTTCAGGCAGATTATTGTGAAAATGTCACTGGCGTCTCTTAAAACACTATATATATATATACACACACACACACACACACACACACACACATATATATATATATATATATATATATATATATATATATATATATATATATATATATATATATATGGCCCACTTGGAACAGGGGCCCACACGGACTTAAGCCACACAACTATCTGATTTATTGAAAAAATATATTATATTTATAAATGCTTATTTCCTGATTACATGGGGAAAATAAAATGACTCTAACTATTTATGTGCCCTTGATTGTTGAGTGTGTTGAGTTCGTAAAGTTAATCTCGCATGATTCACTTTTGGTACAAAGTAACAGTCACCACCTGTACCCTGGCTTATAAAATTTCCCACGGTTCGTGAACGCACCTTGCCTCACGCGCCGTAACTGACATGTTTGTAAACTAACCGATTGATCCTTGGATGCACGCGCAGCCAGGACTGTCCGTAGTTCGATAATAAGCTGTCAGACTATGCTACATCTGTCTTTTCCAGATCTAGAATGCTACATAAATAAATTAATACTTAAAAATGAGCATCACCTAACAGATCCTTACTTGATAAAAGAGTGGACAGAGGATGACGGTAAGTTTCCTGGTATACAATAGCCTGACATATACTTACTTAATTAACAAACCTTCTATGTACACTCTTGAAAAACTTCCCGCCTAAAAGTGTTGAGACACATGTGTGTGTCATAACCTAGAGGTGGTGTTAATAACAGAAGACGCTGGAGTCATTATTGTCTTAACTAGAGAAAGCTAACAGACTAATCTGTTAGCAGGTTCACTAGCAGTATCACCAAAGAGCATTTATCTAAAGAGGTTTATAACTCAGCCCTTTTACCGTGATATGGCAGCTCCACAGCGCCCTCTATCGAGCGTGGAAACCAGTGCCAGCAAGTGTCTGCCGCCAGCCTTTGAATAGCATAACTGCACGATCATAAAAAAAAGTCAAATCCATTATTAATTCATCGATTGATTGATAAATAAGATTGCAATTAATAAAATAACTCATTGGCCTTACTTGTTTTCAAGTAAGTAATTAATTTAAAATAACCAAGCTAATTATCAATCTAATACACAAAACAAACTGTTTACATTGACAAATATCACCTTTTTGCAATTATAAAACAGAAGATGCAATTTGTATACACATTAAATTACACTCCATCAGTGATTAGTTTGCTAATTACATTATTTTGATTAGTTTGGATACATGTTTATTTTGTGATTATGATGCATGGCTGTCAAATCTCTGTCCAAAGACGGAAATCCGTCAAAAATGAAATTTTTCTTCCGTCAAATCTATCCGCTGACCGAAAAAAAAATTTTTCAAACTTTATTTTGGTCGAAAACCACCACAAAACCCTTTCCTTTTTCTGATTTATTTTATTTTATTTTGACCTGAAGAAGACCTATTTAGGTCGAAACGTCGTCCACTTTTTTTTATTTTTATTTGACTTTCACGGGAGTTTTCCGCCCGGCTTCGGTGGAGATTTCCGTGTTAGCTAGCTTCTTTTTCTTTTCTTTTTGTCTCTCTTTTCTTTGTTAAAATTAAAATACGCACACTCACACACACTCACACACACTACAGAACACACACACAACACGGGACACACAGACACATACATATATAAAATAAAATGCAGAATTTTACGGACGGAGAGGGCTGGACAGTGGTCCGCAGGGGACGCCGGCCAGGTCGCTTCGCGTCCGGGGAGTGGGAAGGGGGACGCCGCGGTGGGGATGATTTTCTCCGGGGGACGGACAGTGCATTTAGGGCTCCGGGGTTTCGCAACGCCGGGGTCCGCAACCACTATAACCCCAACCTTGAGCCAGTGCCACCCCGGAGGATTATCCCCCCGGTCGCCCCCAACCCCTCATCCGGATTTATGCACAGGCGGTGCGGGGCACACGGGTATGGCAAGCCAAAGTGTTCACATAGCCGCGCGTTGTGTTTATCATATCACGCGTGCCAGAACGCGTTCTGGCATGCTATCACGCGTTACATTACGCGTTCTAGCACGCGTTCTGACACGCCACCACGCGTTCGGGAACGCGGTCTAGCACGCGCAATGGCACGCGTTCTAGCACGCGTTCCGTAACGCGTGCTAGAACGCGCTCTGTAACGCGTTCTAGCACGCGTAATGGCGCGCGCAATGGCACGCGTTTTCGCATGCGTCATGGAACGCGTGCTAGAACGCGTGCTATATGGTAATGATCTCCTCCCACTGATTTTATCCGCCAATTAATTTGTAGTGCTTACAGCCAATCACTGGCCAACACAACGAGTCCAGAATAGCTGAGCACTGATCTGACCTTCACAAACGAAGTGCATTCATTCAATGTTTAATTTTTGCTAAATATTTTGACTTTTCCTTCATCAATCTACTTTATTTAACTTGTTCAACTTCAGTGTGTCTATTCTTAAGGGTTTGTTTATTGTATTTTAATTCTTATTCTGTTGTGCTAATCTAACACATGAGCTGGCTGTAGGTTGCATGTTTTGCCACTAGATGGCGAAGTAAGACGATAGATGATAGTAATGTAGTTTAATCTTCAATGCAAGTGAAAGGTGCAAAACAATAGAAGATGAAATATGTCAGAATCATAATTCTTTATTTGTCCATCCACACGTGAAATGGATGCGACACTCCCTTAAGACCGTGCAAAGATGCAAAAAGCAAAATAATATATACAACTATACAACTTACAAATATAATAATATACAAGATAAGAAAGACTATAATAAGAATAAGTAAAGTGTAAAGTATTAATAAGAATATAGAGAAAGATATGGATAAAATATACCCCGGAGGTAATATAAATATGAACATAGTTATGCATATTACTATATGCATGGTTAAACATCAAGTGTCAATTTCAAGAGTACAACAGAGAGCAAGGGAGACCACAGGTGTCAATGGTCCTGCCAATCACACCTATTACATGTTAAATTAAAAACTTTAAATCCTGAATGTACGTCTGTGAATTATACTTGTCCTGAGAAAAACTGTAACTAAGTGTATGTGTGCAAATATTATTGTAAATAGATCTCTATTGCATATATGTTTCTCTTGTTTCACCTTCTTGATGACAAATATAACCATAATAATAAGGTTAAACAACAACATATTTTACATAATAGTAATGATGGACATGTCCACAGCACTGCTTCAGAAAACTATCACAACAGGTTCACATGATACAGACGAAATTATGTCATTGAGCCATGAGCAACCATGTATATCTTCTTATATATTTTTCCCATAATTTCATCCTTCACCAAGTGTGTCATCTCAGCCAATGCAACCTTGATTGACATATAATCAAAATATGACAAATCAATTCGCATTTTGCTTTATTTATTAATATAGTATGAAACAGCATCTCACTTTATTTTATCCCTTTTGCATGAAACCTGAAAATACAATAAACAAACCCTTAAGAATAGACACTAAAGTTGAACAAGTTAAATAAAGTAGATTGATGAAGGAAAAGTCAAAATATTTAGCAAAAATTAAACATTGAATGAATGCACTTCGTTTGTGAAGGTCAGATCAGTGCTCAGCTATTCTGGACTCGTTGTGTTGGCCAGTGATTGGCTGTAAGCACTACAAATTAATTGGCGGATAAAATCAGTGGGAGGAGATCATTACCATATAGCACGCGTTCTAGCACGCGTTCCATGACGCATGCGAAAACGCGTGCCATTGCGCGCGCCATTACGCGTGCTAGAACGCGTTACAGAGCGCGTTCTAGCACGCGTTACGGAACGCGTGCTAGAACGCGTGCCATTGCGCGTGCTAGACCGCGTTCCCGAACGCGTGGTGGCGTGTCAGAACGCGTGCTAGAACGCGTAATGTAACGCGTGATAGCATGCCAGAACGCGTTCTGGCACGCGTGATATGATAAACACAACGCGCGGCTATGTGAACACTTTGGCTTGCCATAGCAACGGGGGGAGATGCGGGGTCCAAAAAACATGGCGGACTACATTAAACCTACGGCCCGGTTTAAACAAATTACACATACCTTTCATGATTTAATTAGAGCTGTTCACCACGGGGCCAATGTGAGGGCTTCTGAGGATGAAAAAAGACCTAGAACAATCATTAACATGGAAGATATGTTGGCTAATTTAATTAAACCTACTTTGCCATCACAGAAAACATGTGATGACATTATAGGTAATGCTAAAAACTGGGCTCACACAACGATGTTAATTTTAAAACAGCATTATGAAGACATTGTGGAGGAATTAATGACCAAAGTTGAGGAATTTCATGGGGATGAATGGGAAGAGCCATTTAATGTAGCACTGAGATGGTGTAAAAGGACATTTCCCAGACTAAGACAGGATGTTGTGGATGAGATTAGGGGGACTGTTTTAGCCACAGTAAGAGACAGACCCACTGAGGAGAACAATGTGACCCCTACTCCCCAAAATAACATACCTACTTCCACTCCAAGAGGTCACAGCACACAGACCTTTGCTCCCCAGGCCACAAGAGACCAGGGGACGGATCCCCCAACAGATTTGGGGGTTCCACCTGTTACCACCATCGTAAATAGGGGGTCTCCACCTGTTACCACCAACGTAAATAGGGGGTCTCCACCTGTTACCACCAATGTTAATAAGGGGTCTCCACCTGTTTCCACCAATGTAAATAGATGGCCTTCACCTGTGAACCCGGGTATTACTAATGCAGATTGGGGGGTTTCACCAATTACCACCAATGTAGATGGGGGGGTTCCACTGCTTACCACCAATGTAAACCTGTCCATTAAGGAACAGAGGGTACAGAGACATGGGGCATCCAGAGGGGTCCACACCACAATAGTAACCAGACCCCCACTAGACTCCATTCCAGATCCTATTCCACAATCTGTACCACAGATTATGGATACACCCGTACCTGAACCCGGGACAGACCACCTAGATTTGGGGAACATTCAAAGTACTTCGGGGGATAGTATTCTGACTCCTACAACACTGGAATTGATCCAAGTGTTGGAGGAGACAGAACGGAACCTGAATATGATTATAGATTCACTCTAATATATGATATTTCTGATAAGGAAAGTTTATTTTCTTAATGATTAATATTTGCAAAAGAAAACTCAGGAAAATAATTATTAGTAGACAGTGCTACTAAATTAAGTATCTTCTTGACATCACAGTGAAAGACACTAGATTTTACTAGATTTAATGACATTTTTTATTATTTGTTATTGGAATTATTTTGTTTGATAGTGAAATCAAAAGCTTTAATTGTAAAGATGGTAAGGTAATCTTTATGGAAGCATCCCATGCTAGTCTTTTGTATATTATCCATTGTTTATTTAGTGAAATTATACAATACATTTGAACAAACATATATAGTATTTTCATTTTCCTAGATGAGTTATAAGTAAATTTGAAAATTTTATGATCATATGAGCCAGATTTTTTCAAATTTCACATTCTGTAATGTTAAATCATGGCCTATAATGCTCTCAGAATGCACCAAAATTATGCAATTTTTAAAAATTTTCCGGGGGGGCATGCCCCCGGACCTCCCTAGAGAACTTCACGCCTACGCCCGCCAGGCTCCGCATACGCAAACATCTTCAGTCAAAAATTTTTCAGTTACTTTCAGCCATGATGATGTGCCATGTGACTGATGAACAAAAATGGTCAAGGTTGTTAATGACAATGTTAATTCTGCTCATTGTCCATTCTTTTTTTATCTTACATTACTGTGTGATTATTACTTTTATGATTTATTAATAAAGAACAATTTTAAAAAAATCATTGCATTCTTTCTTTTAATATTCTGCAAAAATTGCATCATACATTAAATTCCAAACATTACCATCTGATAAGGATGTGCTATATCTGATCAATTCTTTATAAATAATTCTTTTAATAATTGTCAACTTTTGATGATCATCAATCTCAATCAATCTATCATAAGTCGATTTTATTACTCTCATTGAAACAGCTAAATTGACACTATTCAAATCAAGTAGGGTGATGGTTTTATCTGAGTAATAAGGAGTCTATCAACTGGATATAAACAAAAGAACAAGCCGCCATTAATTGTCTTTCCTGACATGTTCATTTGAAAAACTTGAAAACAAGTAAGGCCAATGACTTCTTTTATTAATTGCAATCTTATTTATCAATCAATCGATGAATTAATAATGGATTTGACTTTTTTATGATCGTGCAGTTAAGCTATTCAAAGGCTGGTGGCAGACACTTGCTGGCACTGGTTTCCACGCTCAATCGAGGACGCTGTGGAATGGCCATGTCACTGTAAACAACAGGGCTGCGCGGAGCGGAGTTAGACCTCTTTATATATACGCTCTTTGGTATCACTTCCTCTGGTTCAATTTACCAGGTTAATCACTTAACCACCTATTTGGTTATGGATATTTTATTTTCAGTACTTCAATACTTTCATGTACTTCATTGTAGGTTTGGGTCATGCTGCAGCAGTTTTATTCAAGGTCCAGATTGTGGTTAGAATAGGAAGGACAGACAAACAGACATTCTTGATCCACACGCTGGATCTTTCTATGGGTGAGATCCAGATGGAATTCTATACAGTTTAACTCTGTCTTTGTAACGATTCTGACAACTGACAACACAACAACTAGACATTTGTAGTTCTGCTTTAGCTCTGTCATCTATATAAACAACTGCGTTTCCATGTAGTTTTTTTAGTCCAGTCTGCGCGCGCAACTTCCTCTTATGTTTTAATGACATTGACTTTGAAGGAGTATATAAAGGACCCACTACAGGTCATCACCCCCCCTACAGTGAATCAAATGCTCCCTCCCTGTATATATATCAAGAACAGTAAAGTTACAGTAATGGAATGAATGTTAGTATATTGGATGATCCATTAACCTACAAAAACCATGAATATAGAAGAGAACAGTTGTGGAATAACTGTCCACTGGACTGACCAGGATGTGCAGCAAAGGATTAAACCAACCAAAGCACAGATGTGTGTACATCCTGCAGAGGTGGAAGTAAGTAACAAGTGCTTCCTTTACTGTAGTTGATGAGATTTTCTTTTAGCTATCTGTACTTTACCGGAGTATTTATTTTTCTGAAAACCTTTTACTTTTACTCCCGACATTTTAATTTAAATATCTGTAGTTTATACTCTTTACATTCTCAGAATAGACTTGTTACTTTTTTCAAACTAAACGGTGTGAAAGATAAGTCACTTCAGAGGGAAAATCAGTGGAGAGAAATTGTGACTTTCTATATCATAATTATGATTTTTAGCTCATGAATAGGACTTTTTATCTAATAATTTCACCTCTTTTCTCAAAATCTTTTCTCATATGTATGATTGTATCTTTTACTTTTTATCTCACAGTTTTGACTTTTTATCTCATAATTTTGCATTTTTTTTAATCCCACATGTGACCTTATTTATGCCATAATGATGACATTTCATTTAAATTGTGACTTTTTTCCCCCATTTTTCCTACATTTCCTGTCCATATCCTCTAAACCAGGGGTCCCCAAACTTTTTCCTGTGAGGGCCACAAAACTTTTCCCTTCCCTGATGAGGGGCCGGGGTCAGTTTGTAACAGAAAAAGTGTGACGATTGCAGGAATGCCTAAATGTAAAGATGTATTGTTTTCCAGAAAGCCACAATCAAATAACCCTCTCTGGGTTCTTCACAGAAAAAAGTCAATTGAACATAAACTTCTTCGTCTTAATAGGTCCAAGTTCAGCTTAGTTGTCAGAGCAGAATGTCTGACTTAAATGACTCATATGAGCAGTCTCTCAAAGTTCTTGTGTTAAACTGGTCACTAACTCATAGTTAATAATGAAAATAGTTCAAAACTGAGGAACATTTTATTGCAAAAGTCCAACTTTATTGTCAAATGCAAATACACATATATGAAAAATATGGTATTGTTCAGGGGGCCGGACCAAATGTGGAGGCGGGCCGCAGTTTGGGGACCACTGCTCTAAACTGAGTAACTGTGAGCTGATCAAACACATCATCTATACACTAACTAACTTTTAAAAGCTTTATTTTTTTAATACTTTTGAAACTTTTCCAAGTTAAATAAGTGTTTCTTCCATGGCAAAAAAATGCAGTTTTACTTTTTACTTTATTACAATTGATAAGTTGTACTTTTCCTTCAATAAAGGAGTTGAATCAGTACTTCTACTTTTACCAGAGTATTTTTCAGCCAAGTAGTTGTACATCTACTGTGGTACTGAATGGGAGTACATTGAACACCTCTGATGTCCTGTTCTGTGGATGATGCTGGACCTCCATCTCCATTGGAGGAGCAGCTCCAGTGTGCTTGCACTGTTAGCCCAGCAGGTGTCAGTCACAGCACACATACTCCTCCTCACAGCAGGTAACGGACTTCACTCTGCAGTTCATCTGCAAAAACATAGTAGTGTATAAGTGTATATAGGCCTGTATATCTGCCAGCTTCTGCAGTTGATTTAAAGATGCATATTTTCTTCCATTGGTGTGAGCGATCACAGGGGTTTTTATTCAGAGATGTATCTACTGGCATTCCAGGGTGTTGACCTTTGTTCTTATCTGCATCCCCTTCAGTCAGCTTTAAATCACCCCTTTGCATAATATCTATTTAAGCAGGAAGAACCACAAGCATATTTTTTAAAAAAAGGCCTTTAAAAGTGAGTTAGTATCTTGATGATGTTCTTTGTTGGGTCATGGTACTCAGTTTAGTGAGTATGAACAGAACATTTAGGAACAATTCAAAAGTCATAAGTAAGAGATTTAAAAAGAGCATAATGATGAGATTTTTAAAAAGTCAGAATTATGAGATCAAAGCCAAAATTATGAGTAAAACAGTCATAATTCTGAGATAAAATACCCAAATTATGACATAGTAAATGACATTTCTGATTTACTGATTGGCAACTTATTTTTCAGACTATAACATTTGTCTAGTTTGAAAAAGCATCAGGTCTATTCTGAGAAAGCAAAGAGTATAAAGTACAGATATTTATACAAAAATGTAGGGAGCAAAGGTCAAAAGTTGTCAGAAAAATACATACTCAAGTAAAGTACCTAAAAAACTGTACTTAAGTACAGTAATGAAGTACTTGTAGTTGGTTACTTCCACCTCTGCTCTTCTGCTCTCTTCTTCCATGTCTGGGGTCTTGACGTTCATCCTGTACAGCTCAGCACCGCTCCTCTTTAATTACAGCCTATGGTCGCTGAGCAGAACATTTTTCTGGCCTGATGCAACTCTGCGTCTGGACTCTGGAAAGGACTTCAGCCTGGCGTCTCTGGCAGAGTGCAGGACCAGCCCTGGTGCTGGTGGATCCACTTCATACCTGGTGATGATGGTGACCGGTGTGTAAAAGCCACAGCCTGTGAACATGAAGTGAACATTGGGGAAAGCCACCGTGCTGTGTTCAGGATGTGACTAACCTGCACAGTGTTTTTAGACTGATGATGAGTTCACACAGAACCATAGAAGAACTGACCAACTGAAGATATGAAGGTGTTTTCTAAACCTCATCTCTAATCTTCTTGGACTTTTCCTGGGCGCTGTTTTTCTACGTCAATCCTGTTGGTGTATTTAATATGGAGGACTAAAAGTGCCAAAATTAAATAAATAAATACAGTGTTACCTCTACTTACGAAAGACTCTGCTAATGAATAATTCAAGTAACAAAAAACCTTTATTCTACAGTAGGCACTTGAGTTAAAAACTGAAACACCATTCCTTAATATAGTCATGCCATACACCGTTAGAAAACTGAGAATGTCCCTAATTATTTAAGACCAGTTCCAAATCAAATGGGTGCTCACAGACAGAAATGTAACAGCTGTTAGCTCAGTTAGCCTCTCAGCTAACGTGAAGCTTCAAAGTTACCTTCAAAGTCTTTCCATTTTCCACCAAGACCATCTGATGGCTCTGTACTTTTTTGTACACCTCACCAATTATCCGTAGTTATGACATATGAAGTCCGTTTTCTTTTTTCTTTACTTACAATGTTGATGTACACTTCCAAACACTTAACATACTGTCTTCTCCAGTCGCCCAGGTTTTAGTTTTTTTGGGGGGGTTTTATATTGTTTTTGTGTTGCTTTCCATATTCTGGAGAGTTATTTTCACATTTTCAATAAGCATTATGCAGGTTGGACTCTGCACAATAAGTTAGTTGTTTGTAACTTTAATTGTTAAAATATTTTATGTTCAAATTCAATTAAATTTTATTTATAAAGCCCCAAATCACAACAAACTAATCTCACAGGGCTTTACAGAAACACAATCATCTACAGAAATAGACAAAAATTCCCAAGCATCCCCTGTCTTTAAACCCTCCTTTTCTGTAAGAAAAAACTTCAAAACCTAGTGGGGAAAAAGAAGAAATCTTGAGGAGAACCACACTGAAGGAGAGATCAAACTCCCATGGATGGACAGGCTATATATAGATGATTTATAAATGAAGGAGGGGGGGGGCAGGTCCATCCACCAGACAGGCAAGGGAGGTGGTCCAGGGTCACAGGTCAGCACAGGGCACAGGTGAGTCACCGCTCCATGGCGAGTCCATGGCTCTCTACGAGGACACTGCTGAGAGAACTGCTGAGATTCTAGCTCCTAGGGCAGCTTAGACTGAACTGTGACTTAAGTCTGTTTTTAATTAACCTGACCTTAGGCTTTCTCAAACAGGAATGTTTTCAACCTAATTTTAAATGTGGAGACTGTGTCGGCCTCTTTAATATTAAATGGAAACTGGACGAGGAGGAGAACCACACTGAATGAGAGGTCCGGGGTCACAGGTCAACACAGGTGAGTCACCACAGCTCCTGTCATCCATGGCTCCCACGCAGACACTGTCAAATGAGCCACCTTGCCCAAAGGGGACACCAGGTCACTAGCCATGAACAGACTTGGTATGCAAGATAGGATATAAAAATGACGAAAACAAATGTGAGAGAGAGAGAAAAATTAATGTTTTCAACCTAATTTTAAATGTAGACTGTGTCGGCCTCTTTAATATTAAATGGAAGCTGATTCCATAAGACAGGAGCCTGGTAACTAAAGGCTCTAGGTCGTACTGTACTTTTAGAAACCCTGGGAACTTTCAATAGACCTGCATTCTGAGAACAAAGGGTTCTGGTGGGCTGGTACGGAACCAGATTATCTTTGAGAGAAGAGGGACCCATACCATTAATGGTTTTATATGTAAGGAGGAGAATTTTAAATTTAATTATTAATTCAATTGAACATGTACTTGTACTTAGTTTATCTATTTGCCTGGTCTGATCAGGTTTAATTGATAAATATAGCTATGTGCCATCCACGTAACAATGAAAATTAATGCCAAGATTTCTAATGATGTTACCTAAAGGAAGCATATATAATGTAAACAAAATACGCCCAGGGACTGACCCTTGAAGCACGCCACAACTAACTCTGGAGAACGGTGATGATTGTTGATTAACGTTAACAAATTCATAGCGATTAGATGAATATGATTTAAACCAGCAGAGGGCTGCTCCTCTAATACCTATATCACATTCTAATGTCTGTATTAAGATCCTGTGGTCAATGGTATCAAAGGCTGCACTAAGGTCCAATAACACCACAATCGATATTAATCTGACGTCAGTGGCTAATAAAAAGTCATTAGTGACTTTAACTAATGCAGTTTCAGTGCTATGATGGGCACGAAACCCAGACTGAAACTGTTCAAATAAACTATTACCCTGCAGGTGCTGACACAGCTGTTTAGCTATTAGATAGATAGATAGATAGATAGATAGATAGATAGATAGATAGATAGATAGATAGATAGATAGATAGATAGATAGATAGATAGATAGATAGATAGATAGATAGATAGATAGATAGATAGATAGATCCTTTTATTGATCCTTTACAGGAAATTTCTGTCACCATTCCAGCTAAAAAACACCATAAAACAACACAACATAAAAACACACATTTTTCCCAGGACCTTCACCTCTATCCGTATGTAAAACGATAAGATATACTACTAAAAAAATAAAATAAATTATGCTAAAAGATTAAAATGCCTTCACTTTCGTGCATTAAAAAACCTAACAGCAGGAGGGATAAAAGACTTCCTGGATCTCTCTGTCTTGCACACCGGTGCAATTAGTCTTTGGCTGAAGGTGCTCCTGTTGAACACCTTCAGGGCGTGGAGTGGGTGCTCAGGGTTCCCCAGCATTGTCTGTAGCTTTTTTAGTGTCCTGGCCTCTGCCACCTGCTGTACAGTCTGAAGGTCGGCACCGACCACCGTGCCAGTCTTCCTGATGAGCTTGTCCAGCCTGTTCTTGTCTGCAGTACGGGCACCCTCTCCCCAACATGCCACCGCGAAAAACACAGCACTGGCCACTACTGAATGGTAGACAGTGTACAGGAGGGGTTGAGCGATGTTAAACGACCTCAGCCTCCTCAGGAAGTAGAGTCGGCTTTTCCCCTTCCTGTACAAGGCCAGTCCAGCCCACTGTCCAGTTGTACTCCCAGGTACCTGTGGTTGGGTACCACCTCCACCTCAGTGCCTCCGATGTTGACTGGAGTAGGTTGTGTCTTCCTCCTCCCCCTCCGGAAGTCCACAACTAGCAGACTATTTAAATGATTGCGGCACATATTCAGTAGTTAATGAAGTGTTAATTATATTTAGGACAGTACTAATAATTAGGGGCAGAATCTCTTTAAAGAGTTTTGTTGGGATTGGATCTAAGAGGCAGGTGGCTGATTTGGAAGACATGATAATAGATCAGTTTGGTCTACAGTGGCAAAATTATTTAGTGTTACAGAGGGATTTCTAAAAGGGCCTCAGTTTGGGACTGCTGCTTTTTCTGATCTAATATTTGGGAGTCATTTTTATCTATTTTATCTCTAATAGTTGATATTTTATTGTTAAAATCAATACTGAATTTAAAAAAAAAACAATATAAAAATATATCAAGAATTGTGCATTATATGCACTTTGACCCACTCTCATAATCAAGTAATGTCCAAAATAAAATATCTGTATTTTTTGCAAAAGTAAAAGGCTCTTGGTGCTTTTTAACAAAATGCCTAACCCTAAAACATAAAATAAATATTTAAAACAATTAACGTTACAAACAAGTAACATATTGTGCACACTACATAATACTGAATTTTCAAATGGAAAGTGTAATGTACAAGTATACTGACAGTCATTAAAAACTTTGAGGGACAAGTTTTGGAGTCTATATAGGACAGACGATTTTTCCATTTGTTTTGTTTGTTTGTTGGTTATGTGAGTATGCTTGATATTGATGAGTTGCGTCCTGGTCACGATTGACTGCACACCTGGGGGCTTATTGGAGAAAAGTGTAGCACATGCAACTTGAACAATAAACACAATTAATCTGTACAAATTAAGGAGTGGCCTGGAAAGCCTACGGGAGAACAGAAGGCCACCTGTTTCATTCCAGTACACATCAAAATGCCACGGCTCACACATGAAGAAAGACTGAGGCCTTAGGGATGTGCACCATCCCTAAGGCCTCAGGGAGGCCTTAGGTCAAGCCCATCTGCACGACGGGCTTGACGTACAGTGAAGTCGCGAGACGTATGGGCTGCAGTCAACCCACAATCCGTAATTTGGTGGGTCGTCACACCACTACAGGCACCGTTGACAACCGACCACACCCAGGTCGTAAGAGAGTCACCACACCTGACCAAGATCGGCATATCCATCTGCAGTACCTGAGGGATCGATCCCGGCCTGCCAGCCACACAGCACATGAGACACCTGGCAGACACAACATCACTGCACAGCGCTACATTGACCAGATCCTGCAGCCACATGTCCTCCTGTTCCTACAGCGTCACCAAGACCTGGGGGTGTTCCAACAGGATAACGCCCGTCCACATACCACACATGTGACTCAGGCGTTCTTGCAGGCACAGGCAGTGAATGTGTTACCCTGGCCTGCATACTTACCCGATTGAGCACCTATGGGATCAAGTTGGTAGGCAAGTGGCCAATCAGGTTCCCCAGCCTCAGAATAGGTAACAACTGATCCAGGCACTGCAGGAGGGTTGGCTCCAGATCCCCCAGGACAGAATACAGTGCCTAGTGAGGAGCATGCGTCAGCGCATCGCTGCCTGTATAAACGCTAACAGTGGTCACACCCGCTACTGACTTATGTAAAACTGTTTTTTGGCAGTAGCTATGTTTTTGGCTTTTCTTTGTTGACAGAAGTCGTTTTGGACACTTGTTTTTTAATGTTATTGTTGTTGATATATCATTGTTATTTTCTGTTAATAGAAAATTTGTCTTGCGGCAAGATAATAAAAACTGTTCCACAACTTTTCCCCTCAAATTTTTTAATGACTGTCAGTATTGTATTACTTGTTTGCAATTGTTTTGAATATAATTAAGTATTTTATGTTATACAGGTTGTTTAAATCTTATAAGTTCTACCTCAACTTATTTTTTTTATTTGTTCCTGTGAAATGTTTATTTTTAACTTGATACCCCGAATATTTGTATTTTCTTAATTTTTTTTTACCCATATCGGCCCCAAATATTGGCTTAAGGAAACCGGCAGTCCATATCAGCCAAGGGTGATGCAAAAAAATTGGTATCGACATTGGCCATTAAAAATCCTTATATATCCTTATGTGTATATATATATATGGTCAACACCACTGACTTTGGTGCGGAAGGTTGCTGGTTTGAATCCCAGCTGTGCCCTTAGGCAAGGCCCTTTACGCTATACATGCCTATACCTCACGATGAATGATACATTAAATAGAGTCATACATATGACAAATAGAGTCATATTTCAAATATATATATATATATATATATATATATATATATATATATATATATATATAAAATGTTTCTCTCGCCCCACCTGGGCGGTGTCTCCTTCAGACTCGGGTCCTTCAGACTCGAGGCCTGGGAGCCTGAGGGTTCTGCGCAGGATCTTAGCTGTTCCTAGCAATGCGCTCTTTTGTACAGAGATCTCTGATGTTGTACACTTATACACTTTATACACTATACACTTTTAAAGGCTTTATTTTTGGATAATTTAAAAAAAAATGTTATGAGTTTTCCTGCTTAAAAAATAAGTATTATTTCGTCCACAGCAACAAAAAAAAGGCAGTTTTACTTTTTACTTTATTGCAGTTGGGAAGTTCAGTAAAGGAGTTGATCAGTACTTCTACTTTTATCAGAGTATTTTTTTCACACCAGAATGTACTGGTGTGTGTGGTATGTACCTCTACTTCAGAACAGAATGGGAGTATTTTGACCCCCCCCCCCCTCCTGGTCTTTGTGTGGGCCAGTGTTAGGAGCTCAGCCCACGTAGCTCCTGTTTCAAAGCCACTACAGATGTGGTCTGACTGAGGCTCTTTCTTCTTCTTTCTACGTGTGTTTTGTGTTGATCCTCAGTTTTTCTCTGACACACACTCACACATTTCCTTTCATTCTCAACTAGAGGGAGTCAGTTTAGTGCCATGAAAACACCAGAACCCTCAAGCCCGCCTTGATACTCTATATGCAACGCCCCCCCCCCCCCCCCCCCCCCTTGTCTTTCTGATGACATGCATGTCCTTATGGAAACCAGATGTGGCCTTCTGCGAAGGAAGAGGCACTGAGAGAAAGAAAAATCCAGGCTGAGATTGTGTGAAACTTCATTAACAGACTGAAAGACACATGGGAAGAATATCTGGTAACACTTTAGAAAACCTTCATACACTATTCACTATCACTAACTTTTTATCACCTATTAGTAAATGGTGTAATATATTATTCATACACAATTTATCATAAACAACCCATTTGTTAACAAACCATTAACAAATAGTTGTAAAATTTGATTATTTTTAACAGACTCTGTTAAAGGTGTTTGTTTACCTGTAGATAAACAGACAGTTGTAAAGACTGCTCCTTTCTGTTAAAAATAATCTAATTTTACATTTATCTTTGGAAGACAGTATGAGTCTTTACAAGACACTAACAAATGGTTAGTACATAATGAACAAACACGGACAAATAAGTAATAAATGATTAATACATGATGAATAAGCACTGACAAATAAGTAATAAATAATTAATACTTAATGAAAAGACATTTACAAATAGGTAATAAATGGTTAATACATAATGAATGAACATTAACAAATAGATAATAAATGGTTACAGGGTTCTCACCAGGAATTTTGTACAGTATAATGTTAACTGGGACAGCCTGACAATATGTGCATGCACTAGGGGTGTAATTTGGCAAGATTTCTTGTTTTCTGTCTTGCGGAAAAACACGTAGGAAAACACAGGTTTAACAATAGGGAGCCTAAGTCTCCGCCCTTTCTGGTCAGTCCACTGGGCCTAAATTCAGAAAAATTTAACATGAGAGTGGATGAGGAGAAAATAATTATTTTCTGGTCCACTTTACTTTATGCCCTGAATCACACATTTGCTTTACTTCAATTAAAATC
The DNA here is from genome assembly GCA_020466265.1 of Siphamia tubifer. NCBI lineage: Eukaryota > Metazoa > Chordata > Actinopteri > Kurtiformes > Apogonidae > Siphamia > Siphamia tubifer. The sequence goes on along the minus strand of CM035799.1, from coordinate 43,182,953 downwards.
ATAACCAATGATATGCATTTGGAGTTTCTTTGATACGTGTTTTGTGATTTATTAGAGTGTAAAAATATGTAATTATTTGGACTCCGTTTGGACTACATATCAGACATCGCATAGCTGACGTCACAGCAGAATCTTTCCCTGCAAACTTTTCAAAACTGTATACCAACTTTTCTATTTTTCATTTGAAAATGCCTATGTGCTTTGTGTGTTGTAACCACAACACCATTTCCACATGTTCCCTCTACCGCTTCCTGGCTGACGAGAGCTTGTCCCGCATGCTGGCTCTCACTCGACCAACTATCTCTCCCCCGGAGTAGCTGCCACTTTCCACATGCCCTGATTTAAAGTGGTTTCCTCCACATTTGATGCTCTTGCCTTCGTCCTGAAAGAAGGAAGTGAAGCTCGCCAAAGTCACAGCCATTTTCAAAGAGTTTTTGATGGTGAAGCTTGGTGGTGACGTAATATTTGTGAGACGAATGTTGTAGTCCATTACTTACTCTCACATAAAACCTAACGTAACTTTGGATGCCTGTCCAAAGTGAGTGCTTTCTTAATGTGAAAATGTATCTTTAAAATTCACAGACATCATATGTGAAAACCGTAGCACATTTCAAACGGGACCAGAAAATTACTTGTAGCCCTCCATTGACTCGCGTTCATTTTTTTTTATGGCACTTAGGCCCCATTGCCCGGAAATCGACCGGAAATAGAATCGCGTCACTTAGGCTCCCTATACAGTAGACAACTTTTTGACCCGCTTCCACTCTACTTCCCGAACTCCTCCCACCAATGCTTTTCACTTCCATTCTCACAGTCTCCATTTTTTTGCTAGCTAGCTCCGATATTAACACAGTGACTCAGTGAGAAAAAGGATGGACAACTTCAAGAGGAAAAGTGGTTTGGGAACTATGTGTGTTGTCATTGGTTGTAAAACCTCAAGAAAACACCTGAACGAGTGGTTAGGTAGACAGTGTTTTGACCACAAACCTGCCACAATGAGGCAATATTCATGCCCTCCATGTATCCAGGATATGCAAGTCTATCTGGGATACACTCGCTTTACCCAGCCAAAGAGGCGAGAAATCACCGAGCGGAACACTGTCTCCCCAAAGAAACGTAAACTTCAATCTGATGGTAAGTTCAGCAACTTAGCTATGAATCGAAAGCTTTAGCTATGAAACTGACAATACTGTTAATTGTGAAGAAGTTAACATGTACTAACATTGCTACCAGTATTTTGCTAAAACAGTTGATTGGAGATGGGACAAACAATGTTCACCATATAGGATAATATTCATAGACAGTAGAGCTAACGTTACACCACTACTTGTATGTGTACGTTGGGTTGATAGATAGTCTACAGTGTTCTGTGTGTAGGGTTATCAAACGTCCCTTGAAATTTGCTTTCCCATACACAAAATGATCGTGTTTGTTTGACATAACTAGAGATGGGACTTTTGGTCCACAACACTATTCGAAATTTGCTGGAAAGTATTCGAATATTATTCGAAAATCGAACACGACCCACAACTTCTACAGTCAAGTGCCAGATTTGATGTTGAAACAAGGGAGAAATATATTATTTTGTTTATTTTATTTTAACTTTAATAACATTTTATTTTAGAGGAAGTTAAATTAAGAAGTTGATTAAAACTTCTTAATTTAACTTACACAGTTATAAAATCCATGTGCAACTCAGTTAACTCTGTTATCCATTCATATAATTTGTAATTTAGTTTTCTTAAAATCTCGTCTCATCTCGATCTCATGAACCCAGTCTTGTGTCTTGTGCCGTGAGCTGAGTGTTTTGTCACACCCCTAGCATGCACAATAGCCTTCATTAAATCTTGCAAGTGGCCGGTGTTCTGTCAAAATGGGCATCTCGTCACATTGTGCTCCTAAGCGCTTCTGAGCATGCACATGACCACCAAGCATTTTCACAGAGAAAAAGACAGTCAATTCAGACATCCCCAGCCAGCTGTGCAATTGACTTGGACACTGGATGTAAGTAATACTTTGAAAGTAGGCTATATTTATTTTATCATGCCTTTGACCAGTAAGCATAAAAGCAATCACATGCGCACAATAGATTGGATATTGACGTTGGTTTTAAATTAGTAAGTTTCGTATGATATGTATTATGAGTTGCCTGGGTGTTCATGTTAGTTCAATGGACGCAAACAATAGCCTCCCTTTTCAGTAACTAAATCTAAATACAATATTAGAAAATTAAAATATAAACAACCTACCTATAATGAGAGCATTATATGATGTCAATAGTAACGTTTCCAAATGCAAAGTAGCATATTTTGACAGAATAATGTTAATTTGTAGAGATTATTGTCTGCTGGTGGCTCATTTTGACGGGGATGCCCATTTTGAGAGGACACCGGTCCAGATGTCAGCAATTGAGTGTCACACAGATCTCTCCAAATGGTCATGATTTAGGTCACTATTCACTCAGGGTATGAATCTTTCACTCACAAAACAATCCGATGCAAATGTCATTTCACAGACTACGATCCATTTCAGGGTGATTCATAAAAATTTTACGATTCGATTCAAACAAAGTCATTCCGTTTGATTCAATACAAATTTAACCGCAAGTACTTGTTTTTCTTTGTTATTGTGAAGAAAAAGAGAAACACAACTATAATGGGGGCGAGAGAGAGAGAGGGGTGCAGAGAGTTTTTGGGAGCGGAGAAAAAGAGTTAAATGTACAGAGTGTGACCGGTGACCGGAGCAGGTTTTGTCCCATTCTTGGAAATAAACATTGAAAACGAAGCTCACTGAAACCGGTCCTTTTGAGAGGGAAGTTAGCCCCGGGGTAAGGTACTTACTTCCGCCCTGGAGGGGCAGCATTTTCCCTTGATTTTTTGACTACAGGATAACGTCAGAACCGGTTAATAATACGTTTACAATAATAACAAAAAAAAGAAGAAAAAAGTTAATTTTGGGATCCATGAACTTCTAGTTCATAATTTGGAAGAATGAACGATGAACTGAACTAATTCATATTGAGTAACTTGAACTGAACTTTGAACTAGTTCCTAATCAAGGTGAACTTTCCCAACACTGCCTGTACATAACTGATATTAATGACAATATACCTGTAAATAACTGACATTAGTGAGATGTAAAACTGTTAACTGGTTAACTGGTGTGACTAATTTAACAGGTTTGTAAAACTCTGCTCATTTTAAAACTTACTTTATCTCAGAATCACAAAATAAAAGATGAAAATGTCATAAAGTTTAATTATTCCTGAAAATGTGAGAATACACACAGCATAACACTGAGGTTAGACATAAGATTCAGTAGTTTACTCTTTTTGAGGAAAATCAACTGGTCAACATGATCATGTCGAAGAACACTAATGTCACTGAAACTACATCCACTGATTTGATCCACACTCTTTCTGATGCTATGCTGGTGTCTATTTACCAGAGGTATTTTTTAAAGGTATGACAACAGTGGGAGGTCTGACTGTCTCTTCCACCACTGGGGTGATTTAGGGGTTAGGGAATCCTCTATTTTCAGGTAAAGTCAACTGAACAACAAAACAGGACTTAATTAGTGATTAATAGTCTGACTGGGAATCAGGTTAGAAGTGCCACTGTTACAGGATCCTGCAATCCACTTTACAAACCTGTTCCCGTGCACATCAGACCTGTAAACCAACATTTCTTCAACCCAGGAGCTCACTGTTGAGCTTTATTTTCTGTTAAAGCACACACCATACGTGTTTACACTTAAGGGACTGGCTAAGTCTCATCCTGTGTTTTGGAAATTTGTGAGCAGATATGAAGCTCCCTTCAAAATAAAATGGTGTGGTTGTGTGGATCAACCACGGATCCACAGTTTCAGCCATGAATATGCTTTTATTTTGTCACTTCCGTGTCTGCTACCCACCTGTATTAATGTTCACCGTACCTTTGCCCATACCTCCAGAAACAGTGGTTAGAAGTTGTTTTTTTTTTTGTCTGCATTTGTTCTCATTGTTTAACACCACAGAAGGGGAGTCAACATTGTTTGAGATCAATGCATTTTTTAGTCTTGCAGCCAAATATTTTAATATTTAGTGCATGTGTGTGACCATCACCGGTCCCCCCTGAAAGCTGAGCAGACATCCTTTATTAGAACTCTCTATTATAAGCCAGGGAGGGCAGTGCTACACCTCAGTTATGTGTGGGAGAAACAAAGACCGGACAGGACGGACAGGACGAATGGGGAAAGAAATTAACAGGCGGTGCTATTGCAGTTAAAGATTGTAAGTTGGTGTGTTATTCCCAACTACTAACTGTCCATCAATAAAAATAAATAAATAAATTGAAAAAAGATAAGGAAACCAAACCAGCACAAAAGAAAAAGAGATTAAATAAATAAATAATTAAACAAAATGGTAGTGAGCACCTTAATTGTGGATGTCTTGATAGTATAAAATAGAATGCAGGGTAGAGATTCTGGAGAGATTCTCAGCACATTCTGAAATGGGACTCGGCAGTAGCTGGCGAGACCCGATCAAACATGCAAGTGTGAAGGACCCAGAAGCCCAGAACAGCAATCACGGCAAGGCAGGGCTGAGCCAAGAGGGCACCCCTCATCCCGGGCCATAGGAGCCACAGGGAGCTGCCCCCAGAGAGCCACCTGGGGCCACCGTAAACGACGCAAACCCGGAGAACAAGAGGGAGCAGCTACAGACCCCCCCAGGACACCAAGGCCGACCCAGGCGGCCTGGGGCACGAGGACCCACCCGCCACCCTAACCCCAACCCCGCCCACCCCAGCCCCCACCAAACCCCCCACCCCACCACCGACCCGCCCAACCCCACACCCTCCCCTGAGGGGGCCAATGGCCCCACACAGCCAGGAAGCCAGACACAGGGGCCGAGCGGCCCACTGAAGGGGCTGCACCCAGCCCATGACAAGGCAGGCAGCCACCGGGAGCCGGTCAGAGGACAACAGAGCCAGGACCCGATGTGAGCCCAGAGGGTAAAAAAGGACAGTGTGGTGGGGCCCGGTGACACTAACAGGGAGGCACCCTGCACCGGCTCCAGGCGAGCGCAGTACACCCACAGCCCCCACCCCCCCCGCAATGCGCCCCGACAACCTACCAGGACAGAGCCACCAGACGCCACCAGCCCGCAATACAGCCACAGCAGCCACCAGAATGGCCAATCCAGCCCCAGCAGCCCCCCAAGAGCCATCGCTCCAGCTTGGACCCGACGGGGAAGCAGGAGAACCCCGACCACAGCCCAAAGGTCCCGGGGCCCCCCAGCCACAGCTACATGGATGGTAGTCCACCCCCGCTACCCCATATACACAAGGGGGCCGGGTCCCACCAGCGAGACCATATTAGTGAAATCCCCCCCATTACTCCCTGTTAACATGTCTCCAGATCCCTGACTGGAGACATTATCCCTGCACCGTGATAGTGTAACTCTGAATGTCATGTGGTGCATTAAAAGTGGAGAGGCTGGGCAAGGCATCCAGGGGTCAGGCCAGAAGACCATAGAGGATGGCTACTCTGCAGCCTACCCTTGCCCAAGTTACCCGAGCCGTCCCAGACCTACCCCAAAGGTGTGAATGTGTGTGGTGCATTAAAAAGAAATTCAAGAGCAGGGGAGGCAAGCAAGAGGGTGATGGGGAAGAGACAAGGTCATAGTGCCTTGCCATCTGCCCCACCACAGAGCCAATCACTCCCACTCCCACCTGCTCTCGAGGCCCAAACTGTTGTGTCCCTATATGTGCCTAAGAGTAGCTATATACAGTGAGGTGTGAAGTGTGTGAAGTGCACAGTAAGAGGCAGTTTGGTGTGGGTCCAGCCGATTGAGGACAGAGCAGCGGGGGAGACAGGTAGTGAGACCACTGGTACTGATGCAGAGGGCCCCCAGAGCCCCGAGGCAAGAGGCCAAGGTGGGCCCACCCGAACCCGACCGGCCCAGCCAGCACCAAAACCACCAGAATTCGCAGCGCTAGACCAGCGCCCCGGCAGACGCCGTAGTTCCACCACAGGCCAGCCGCATGCAGTACCCCGCCCCGGAGGAAGGGCCAGGCCGCACCACCAGGAAGCGAGGGGCATGAGCCCCCGCGCCCACCCCAGAGCTGGCACGTCCGGGATGCAGGGCGCCCACCCCGCAGCACCACTGAAACCCCACCCACCCCACCACTCCCCAGGACAGCCCGCAGGCCTGGACAGAAGATTTAATGTGTACACATTTCTTTAAAATAAATGGTATGCCATTGTTAAGCCACTTGGCCATAGATATAAAGGTCAGAATTACAGATCGGTAGCTGGACCTTAGAAAACCGATTCATGGCCGTAAATCCGGGCCATCGGACCATTCCTCCTCAATCGTAGTTTTACTGATTCAGGGCCATGGACCGACTCACTTGGATCTAATATGACACAGACCGATAACTGATTCCAATCAGTTTATCTTTACACCCCTACTATTCACCATACATGGCATCACGGAAACAACTGAGATATACTAATTGTAATCCCGAGATTGGAAGTGACTCTTAATTTTAGATAAGAACAGGTCAATCAACAGGAAAGGAAGGCTCAGGTGAAGAGACATAAATTAAACTAGATGGGCACCCAGTTGATAAAATTATTTGTCAAAATAACCAGTTGCCCCAATAAAGAAGTTTTCTCATGTAAATATGGAAATATTTTACAAGCAAATGTGCTCAAAACACAATCCCACAACTTGAAAGACAGTGTAGTGGCCCTAATCACAGCATAATAGTTTAAGATGACAGTGTAACAACGCTAATCACAGCGTAACATTTTGAACTCACAGCGTAACATGTTACGCTGAAATGCACTGGCTTCCCTGAGTTAATACATAATAAACAAACATTAATCAATAGCTAATAAATGGTTAATACATAGTGAACAAACATTTACAAAATAGATAATAAATGGTTAATACATAATGAACAAACATTAACAAATAGGTAATAAATGGTTAAGACATAATTAAAAAACATTAAGAAATGGGCAATAAATGATTAATACATAGTGAATTGTGTGTAGGTTATAAAGTGCTACAGAATGTTCATCTGCTCCAGTTTTGTTTGTGGTTTGTTGTGACTTGGGTTTTGCACTGAGGTGAATGTGCCTATTGATGTGACACAGCCCCTGGAGGAATGCTGGGGTTGGATGTGGACGTCCGGTTCAGACTTGGATCAGCTTTGGGAAGCAGAGTCTGAATCAGCATCTCCTGTGATGGTGGTGTCATGTGATATGTTGGAACGACCAAGGTGAGGAAGGCAAAATGTGGATGGTTGGACTTCCTTGCACCTGTATTTTTAATCACCCACACACACATCCTCCCTGAGAAGACCGCTTCTACCGCACAAGCCCACAGCAAAAGTCTGCAGTGCTGACAAAACGTACAGATAAAGAAACAAAGCTGTAGAAATACATGATGAAAAAGACTGAAAACTGAGAAACATCTGGGCAACTCTACAAATGACATTAAACTAATGGGGACAAGTTATTTTCCACGCATAGGCCCATATGTAGCTAAATGGAAAATGAAGATGCAGGCATAACGGAAAAAAGTATTAGGTATTGATCCCTTTCTTTGGCTGTTGGAGTTTTATGTGTGTGTGTGAGCATGTGTGTGTGTGTGTGTGTGTGTGTGTGTGAGAGAGAGACTTCAGCGTAGATCTGATGTATTTTCAGATTAAATGTAAAAGAAAAAAAAACAGTGGTAAAAGTATGCCACCTGTTTTCAAACCTTCAACCATTATGTTGAGGGGGGGGTCCAGGAAGTGACCATATTTGATCAAGAGGGCAGAGCTCATCTTTGGTACCGGCTGGTTAATAGGTGCAGCTTATGGGACACGTACAATGTACGTGGAAACCATCCATATGTAGAACTATTTGTCTGAAATGAAACGTTGTGACCCCCATGACCTGGGGGTGAAAAGCCATGACCCGGGGATGGTTAAGTAGATTGTTTATATCAGTCACCGCAAATTATACAGAGCGGGCTTGGTCTGTGGGAATCACTTGTCACGATAAATCCATATTTCAAGTACAACTCCTGGAATTGTCTGTTAAAAACTTTCCTTTTCTTGGAAGTTGGAGGCTCTTCTTCTGTCTCTTCAGTGTGCCTTTTCTCTTTGAAAAGAAACTTTCCAAAGACATCTGTTTCTTTATTTATTCTGCTAACACAGGGGTCTGCAACCCTGGTTCTAGAGAGCTGCTATCCTGCATGTTTTAGATGTTTCCCTCTTCCAACACACCTGATTCAGATGATCAGCCTATCATCAAGCTGTGTGGAAGACTGATAATGTCTGTCAGGTGTGCTGGAAGAGAGAAACATGCAGGATAGCGGCTCTCTAGGACCAGGGTTGCAGACCCCTGTGCTAACATGTGGGTTACATTTTTGGCATTCAAGTGACAGAGATGTAACCAAGAGAATCTGGTCATTTTTCAAAATAAAAGATTGTTCAGACTCGGATAATATATACAAGAGAATTAATTAATTGGGCGGCTGTGGCTCAGTTGGTAGAGTGGGTCGCCCAATGACCGAGAGCTTGGCAGTTCGCATCCCAGCTCTGGCTGTCCACATGTCAAAGAGTAATTGGGCAGGACACTGAACCCTGACTTAGGCCCCCAGTAGGACTGGCCTTAGACCTGGTGTATGAGTGTGTGTGTGAATGGGTGAAGGCTAATGTAAAGCGCTTTGAGCACTATGAAGGTGGAGAAACACTACATAAGCGCAGTCCATTTACAACAAAATAATGCCCAAACAAGTTCAACGGCAAGAAAATGTTGATGAAATTTACAGAGGATAGGCGCTACATCTTTTACTTTTGTGTTTTAAAGTGTTACGGTCTGTAAGAGTAGCAGATGTGTAAGTAGGGCGAAGACGTGTTGACATTGCTACGCAACAAGACCCTTCTTCTCATTTCAATGACAATCTTCTAGCTGCTAGCTCTAGCTGCTATAGTTTTCACAGCAAATGTTTCTAGGCCTAAATAATCGCTTCTACTTTATCTACACTAGCTTAGCTTATTAATAGTGACACAATAGAGCCACATGGGCAAATCAGAACTTGAACATGGTTTGTTTAATGTAACGGTGGTGGTTAGGTTTTCAGGGTTATCACGATTACTTCTTACAAAACCACATACAAAGGCAATGGCAAGGTCTTGATGATCATAGAAGTACATGTACATTCAGTTGTATACCTGCAGGAAAAAAACCAGAATGTCTCCCTTTTGGTCAGTCTTTTGTTTTTTAGCTGCTAACTCCATTGCCAGTGTTCTCAAGTCTCACGCAATGAGCATGTGACACACGCATTTCAATGACTTGACATGTCACATGCCACACATGCCATTTCTCACACTGATCATGCTGACCCACATGGTTGTGTCCAGTGGCCTGAACCAGGGTGACTATTAGTGTAGAATGGACTGGTGGACGGGGCTTTAATTTGATTTCCAGTGTTTTATAGGCTGGTCTACCTGTCAAAAACAGGTGTGGTATGTCCACGACCTCTAGCGAGAAAGTCACCTGGGCCTCTCCAGCCAATCAGTACTCGCCATTTGGCACGGAACATCCAATCGTGTTTCCTATATTATCACCTGTGGTAGTTCAGTCAGTCAGATGTAGAGGCCTCCAGTCACCGCTACATCTGACTGATTGAACCACGGTAGTGGTGGTCTCATGCTGATGGTGAGCGTGAGAAATGGTGGTCAGCGTGAGAAATGACATGTGTGGCATGTGAGTGTGTGAAGTGTGTGAAATGCATGTGTCACACACTCAATGTGTGAGACTTGAGAACTGTGTGTATGGGTCTTTCCAGGTAATGTTTAGGAACCGTTTACCCAAACTGTGTCAAAGAGCACCTGTGTGAGTTAAAGGTTGTTGTTGGTGTTACTTTAGCCACAGGGCAGTCCGGACATGGTTAGCTGCATTAGCCTTGTGATTACAGTAGCTGCTACTTTTAACAATGTTGATGCCATTTCTATAAAAATGTGACTTGTAAATTAAAAGTGATTCACAGATTAATGTCCATATTCCTTAGCTTTTAGTCATGTCACTGAATTTTTTATTGTATCTATACTACTTAGTAGGGATGGGACGAGATGTAATTTGGCGAGATTTCTCATCAAATTAAAATTCTGTCTCACAAGATTTGTTATCCAGCTAGCAGCCAGAAAAGGCATCGGTAAATACTGGTATTACCTGGGTGCGATTTGCTGGGGTTTGTTAGGTTTGTTATGGTCCACTGATTTTGTTGCCCACATGCATCCAGGCCCTGCGGGGCCTGAGATCCCACCTTAGCCAGCGTGCACCGGCCACCATGGGGTTTCTGGGAGATCCTCTGACTCAGGTGTGCCTTAGTGTTTCCAGGTGGGTCGGGTGGGTTGCTCATATCGCAGCTGAGCCCTGGCATCTGTTATACATGGGCCGGTCCCTGCCCTGGCAATATGGTTGACACGCCAGGGGAGAAGGCGCAGCGAGGCCAGAAAGTGGCGAGGTCCGGGCGGAGGGTTCTGTAAAGCCCAGAGCTGGTTGCGGTGCACCGCCATGGAGAAAATGCACCTGAAGGAAACGTACCTTGCAGGGGGTATTTCCTCATTTCCTTCCTCTCCGCAAAAGGAGAAATATATTATTTTATTTATTTTAAGTTTAACCATTTTAACATTTTATTTTAGTTTTAATTTGTAGAGGAAGGGGTTACATGTCAGTGACATACTTGGTCAGGCTCTGTTGAACTATTTTCAGTCTGTTTGTTTTTCACATATGTGACCCACCACCACGAAACCAGGCATAAGTCGCGCTGACCCGTTCAGAGCTACAGCCAAATTTAGGCTGGAAGGCGATTCCTTATTTGTGTTTACATCTTATCAAAAAAACGGTACCTTAACACCTCTATTTTCAGTTCCTGAGGTACTTACATTGAAATCCAATCAATAAAGGTGTTTATTGAGTCAATTATTTAAGCGGCGACAAAAGTTCAGGGATTGCTGAGCAAAGACAAAGCCGACTCAAAAATGACCAAGCCTACATGGCGGTTGTTTACAATGTCCAGTTGTGACAAAATTAGATCAATGATGGTGAAGGTGGTTTTTATAGTTGTCCACAGACCAGGGAACACTACTGTTGCATTTAATTGTTCACTAATTGTAATGGTACAGGCCGACCTTCTTACTCTCACTCATCTGCAGTGCCTCCACCATCAAATGTCCATTTGTGAAAACAATCAGGGCACGAATGCGCAAACCAATCAGAAAAGTGTGTAAGTAGAAGTATTTTATTGGTTTAGACAAATCACATGACACATGACAGTTCTCCACTAGGCTAGGTGAATTCTGAGGCTGCGAAGATTTTTCATAATGCATTTTTTTCTTTTTTTGAAGGGAGCAACCAGGGGGTGCTGAGAAAATTTTTAGATAAATATACACTACAAATCATAACACACATATCAAAAAATATACACAGCAAAAAGAGAAATGCACCCCCCCCCCAATGTCTATGGTGGTTCCGCCTGTGCATAGATACTTATTTTGGAACTTGATCACAAAAATGTTCATGAGCTTATAGTTTACATTATAGCTTTGTTAGCTTAGCTCTGCTAGCTTAGCTCAGTGTTACTCTGTGTTACAAAAGTAACACATTTTAGTTTTCTGTGCAGTTTGTGACGTCAGTATCTACATTACAGATCTGTCTGGAATCAAAGAAACATGGTCAGAATTTTCCCATTTTAGTCTGAACAAACAACAGCTGAGCAAAGAGAAGAACTTTATACCTTCATAAGCCTTAAGTGTCCAGTCTGTCCCTGAAAAGCTGTGCGTAAGATGGCAGATGTTCCTTTTGGATTAATGCAGGGTGCTTCAGGATGTGGCAGATGTTCCTTTGTATTAATGCAGGATGTGGCAGAGGTTCCTCTTATATTAAAGCAAGATGCTACAGGATGTGGCAGAGGTTCCTCTTGTATTAATGCAGGGTGTTGCAGGATGTGGCAGAGGTTCCTCTTGTATTAATGCAGAGCGGTGTAGGGTGTGGCAGAGGTTCCTTTTGTATTAATGCAGGCTGGTACAGGATGTGGCAGAGGTTCCTGTTGTATTACTGCAGGATGTGGCAGAGGTTCCTTGTATATTATTGCAGGATGGTACAGGATGTGGCAGAGGTTGCTGTTGTATTAATGCAGGGTGAGGCAGAGGTTCCTTTTGTATTGATGCAGGATGTGGCAAAGGCTGAACTGATACGAATGAAAACCAGGTGGAACCTATAGAAGCGCAATCCAGTTTCTGTAACAAACCCCCCCCACATCCTGGTTACCAGGCAGAACACAGCTTTGGCCATTTACATCATTCATTCTCCTTTAAAGTGGAAGTTATTGTTCTGTCTGAGGTTACTGCTGCCATTAGAACAATCTGGGTGGTTCATCTGGGACACAATGGACTAGAGCAGGATTTCCCCTAGGGAGAAGTTTCCATTCATCAGCCTTTGGCCACAAACATGCAGCTGAAATGGGCACAGGAAGTGTCTGAATGAAACAAGGAGGACACAAAGAGCTGCTTCAGGACATGTGGTGGTAGATGAATGACCAGGTCAGACCAGTGGGTGTGATGGGAACCATGTTCGTGGTCCACTGTGGACCAGAAAAGGTCCAGGCCTGGTCCAGAAATGACCCATTCCTTCATCTGGCCCAGAAATGACCTCGTGGTTTATATGCTAAATGTTAGCGCAAGCACACTGGTCTGGAAAGAGATTGGTTATTGTAGTTTTGTAAAGTGTTGTGTAAAAGAAATGTCATTTTACAGAGTGAAGAAAAATTCTCCAGTTTCACACAGAGACAAAGGAGAGCAGAGGGACAATAGTGCTGTGCTCTGCACAATCAGCTGGAGACAGAACCTCCAACACTGACCCCAGCCTCTGCAGTCAAACACAGGTCAAACAAATGCTCACATTTGGTCAATGTTGTTTAGTTTTATGGAAGTGGTGTCTGGTTAGGATCATAGTGTTTGTGCTAATGTTGGCCATTTTCACCTGCACTTTTCCAGACATTGAAAAGTCTGGAGTTTTGTGACAGTCAATAAAGTATGGAACAAAGTGTATTAAGGTGGAATGTTGGCATTGGTTCAAAGACTCAGGTACGATAAGAAAGAACTGGAACCCACGAGGAAAAGATTAAAAAACACTGGAGAGGATTTCACTGTCCAGAAAAGTATCTTGTGTCATATTCATGTACTTTGTGATTTTCATGTTTTCAAAATGTTTGTCAGTAAAACATAATTTACTGTGAATTATTCATTCATACATTTATTAAAATTAACATGTCCAACACACAACAGCTGTAGGAAGATGACTATAAACCTACACAAAGCCAATGTCTAAAAAAGACTGGGTTGCTGTTAGTTAACCCCTAAACTCTGTTAGCTAGCCCTAACCCCCAGAAGCTTTGTTGGTCCTGGGTCTAAGTCCTGTGATCTCGGAAGTGTACAGTATTTTGTTGTGGTCCTAGAAACCCTGATCCAGCCCCTCCTCCTCCGTTCTCCTTCTCTGCTGGGTTCCGCTGTGTGTCTGCTCTTTAAGATGCAGTTGGAATTCCAGATGTTGTTCATGGAATTCTGTTCCATCTCTGGCCTCCAAATGTGACTTAACTCCCCCCCTCACCCACCCAGAAAGAAAGAAAAGAAAAAAAACAGCCTCGTGACTTCTTGAAAACACTGCAGCTCAGTGGAGACAAATGGGCGCCTGAATGTGTTCAAGAGGAAAATACCTCCTCATGTTAATGACATGAAGCTCTACAGCCCTAACCCCCCATCCCCCACCAGCACCACCCTATCCCTCACTCCCTGTTTGCAGTCCCTCTCAGGCGTGTATCAGTCTGTTATTGGCTTCTTGTCCAACCAGTTAAAACATTCCCTCAGTAAATGCACAAATAAAGTTCAGCAGCCCAAGCTGCACATCATGTGACCCTGCACACACACACACACACACACACACACACACACACACACACTGCAGCTGCACATGTGTGAGAGTAAAAAAAAAACCATGAGCCCATATTTTATGTCAGAATCTGAATAACCACATCTATTTGGTTCAGCTGGGTACCCCTGAACCTAACCCTATCCCCTTTACCCCAACCCCCTGGCTCCCACCCTATCCCCCTGAACCCAACCCGAACCTTGTGACCCCACCCCCCAGGCGCCAACCCTATCTCCCTGACCCCAAGCCTATCCCTCCGAACCCAACGGAGGGATAGCGTGAGGGATAGGGATCCTCACGCCATCCCTATCCCCTCTGACCCCACCCCACCTTCCCTTATTGTGAAGATCCAGACTCCTTCCTGTTCCTGGTGGAGCTCACAGAGCTTTTCCTTTCCTCCACTTTGACACAAACATCTTTATCCCTGTTTCTACTTAAGCTTTGGATCCAGTCCGTGTTTTCCGACCCAGTTTCTGTTTTGCCAGTTTCTGTAATGGAGAGTGGTGCGGTCGGGGAGCAAGAAACCTGGAGGTCCAGGAAGACTAGGGACAAACTGGATCAGCAGGACTCAGTCTCATAGAAACCCTTAAAGACATTAACCCTTAAAGAGCCAAACAGCTGCCTTTAACCCTTAAAGACCCTTAAATGTCCAACTTTAACCCCTAAAGATATACACCCTTAAAGAACCAAAAGGACACCTTTAACCCTTAAACATATAAACCCTGAAAGAGCCAAGTGGCTGCCTTTAACCCCTAAAGACCCTTTAACCCTCAAATGTCTACCTTTAACCCTTAAAGACTCAAACATCACTTCACTAATCCTGTCAGAAAATACAGATAATTCAGGTAAAATACAGTTCTTCATCTTTTCATGGTCATCACATATGACCATATTTGGACATTCAGAGGTCACCTTCATCACAGTGATTCCCCAGTCAAACCCATGGAGTTGAAAGAATGACAGTGAATGGAAACACTGGGATTATGTTCGGTTCAAGATAGAGTTGACTGAAAAAGACACTGTTGATTCAGTTTGACCTGTTTCTGATGTAAAAACCCTTAACTTTAATCAGAGTTTTTAATGAATATTTACATTATCAGTGAATTAAATATAGAAAATACATGATGTTCATTCTAAAACACAATGCAGATGATACTGTCATAATAATCAATGTTAAATGACTTAAAAGCAGTTAAAATATTTTAGATGTGCCACAAACAAAATCGTTTACTAAATGAAAATAACAGCACAGAAAGACTTTTGCAATTACTTTATTTTGTAAGAAAAGCTTGAAAGTAAGTGAATAAGGCCACAGACACAATGTTATTGCAAAAACTAGATGCTCATCATTATTATCATCATTACTAGTTTCATTAGCGTCATAGTTAACCTGCTTAGAAGTAATAACTAGTACCACAACTGGAACACTATAAACAAGTACAATGACAAAAATGAGTCATTTTCAGATCTTTAGATTTATTTTCATTTGAGATGGATTCAAGATTTAAGAAAACAATCCAGTTTCAAGAATACAGAACCCCGTCCCATTCAGTGCCCCCCCCCCTTCCACACACACACACACACACACACACACCACCACCATCACCACACATATAAAATTAGGGCCACTTTGAAAACTGTATGTCACTGTCCAGCAGGACGTTTTAATGACAATGTACAAAAACACATTCTTTACACGGAGGACAACAATAATAATAGTAATAGTCATAATAATAATGACAACATCATTTATTATAATAGTCACTAAAGACAGGCATATAAAAAAGGACGAAGACAAAGCTGGAGCTAATGATAATGTAGCTCATGCTTCATTAAGACATAAAATTTTGTTTCACTTTCATTAGCCCTGTTTACATGGGAGTTATTATTCCTCTTTAATTCCAAATAAAAGTTAATTCCTCTTTCAGATGAACCATGTAAACACCTAATTCCAGTTGAAAATGATAATTCCAACTTCCAACAAAACTTAATTTCAAACAAAGTCACTGATTTATTATGATCTTAATTCCAAATTCAATAATTCCTCTTTAACATTATTCCTGTCATTCTCCACATGCTCGTGCTCTCGCACATATTTAGCATTGATGACGCACATATTGTGGGATTTTGTTTATTGATTACTATGGGTTGAGTTGCGCTTCGCAATTATGTTGAAAACCAAGGCAAAACAGGAAGTGGATGCCATCCTTTCCTTCCAGTAGACATCCAGACATTAAGCAGCCATTCTATCCAATCAGAACCCTCTGTACCTCCAGCTCTGAAAGACCAATTAACTAGAGCAAGATACACCCGTTTCCATTGAAACCTTTATTCGGAATTAACATGTCCATGTAAACCTGAAGGAAATAGCTTTAATTCAGAACTATTTTATTCTGAATAAATAATTCGGAATTAAAAAAAACATCATGTAAACGTAGCAAATGTTCTCACTGGCTCTGAAATGTAGCTTTGCTAGAAACTGAAGAACCATCACAGTGGTTTGTATGACTGCACGATAAGCTGACGATGGGGAAACAGGAGCTGTGCGCTACACAGAGGAACATGCTAGAAGATGCAGTATTTAAGCGGAAATTCACAAGGACACAAACACTGACCACTGACAACAACTAAAAATAAGACATTGAAAAAAGCTAAAACAAACAGCAATGAGCATCAGTAACAAGTAAGGAAAGAAGCCGAGAAAGGAGAGGAAAAAAAAAAGCCAGCGATAGAGCAGAAGGAATCTGGCAGTGGTAACAAATGTTTTAAAAAGGCAAGTCAGCGCTCTCCTCTCACTGCTCTTTCTCTTATTTTATCCCTTTCGATCCTCTGTATTTTTCTTTCCCCCCATCTTTCTTCTTCCTCTCTCCTCATCACCTCCTATTCTCTTTCTGTCTACACTTTGTCCAGTAAAGATCGTTGGCAGTACAGGAGTCGGCGTGGGGTACCGTACCGACGGAAAAACACCAAGGCGGCTAGCGTAGCGATCACGCAAACCAGCAGGAAGAGTGGTATGACTACAGCCACCGCGCCACCTCCACTTGAACCTCCCTCCTCGTCCACCTCAATGATGATCACCTCTGTGTCCTCCTCCGCCTTCCCGGTCTCCTTCTCCCTCTCTTTCTCCCTTTCCCTTTCTCTCTCTCTTTCCCTCTCTCTCTCCCTTTCCCTCTCTCTATCCCTGGTTCTGTCCTTATCCTCCCTCTCCTTGTCCTTCTCCTTGTCATGTCCGCCTCCGCTTCGTCCTCCGTCCGTCTTGGGGTCTTCGTTGGGACAGCCCATCCAGTCACGGAGGACCGACTTGGGGTATCCTGGCTCCACACGCATCACCTGGTTGTTGAACTTCCAGTACTTGTTGGCTTTGTAGAAGTATGTGTACGCTGAAGGGTGGATGAAAAAGCATAAGAAAAAATGAGCCAAAGAGAAAAGTCGGTGGAAGGAATGCTGAAGGTCCAGAGGGAACAGCAAGCCTTACCTTGGTCTTTACTCATGAAGGCAGCCTTAATGTTGTCGGGCACTCCTTGCCAGACACTAACAGACTTGGGATAGCCATCGTCAACTGTTCGTGACTCTTCGTTAAAACGATAATACCTATAAAGAGGGTGAGGGAGAAAAGTCGACAGGAAATCAGTTCTGGTGAGTTCAGCCCGAGCTCACCACAAGTTCAGAACAGTTTAAGTTTGTCATTGATGAGACTTTAAACCTGACTTTAGTTTAGACTTGAACTGGTTGTGTTATTCCTCCTTTTCTAAGTAATTATTCATCCTTGGTTGTTTTGAAACTTCAACTGGACTGGGTTTTGTTTGGTTACATCCAAGAATCTGATGGGCTTCACTGAACTGGTGCTAAATAATAAGCTGGTATGGGATGGGTTTATGGGTGGCTGTGGCTCACTTGGTAGAGCAGGTCGTCCATGAACTAAAGGGTCAGTGGTTCATATCCCGGCTCTGGCGGCCCACATGTCGAAGTGTCCTTGGGCAAAGACACTGAACCTTAACTTAGGCTCCCAGTAGGTCTGGCAGAACCTTACATGGCAGCAGCACCTACTGGGGTTTGAATGTGAGGCTAATGTAAAGCGCTTTGAGCACCATGAGGGTGGAAAAGTGCTGTATAAGTACAGTCCATTAATTTATTTAGCTCTTTTTTGGCCACTCAAAGCTCTTTACATTAGTGACCCATTATTCATTCCCTCTCACATTCTCTGGTGGTAAGCTACATTTGTATCCACAATTGTCCTGGGACCAACTGACAGGAGCCCCTCCCACCACCACTGAACATTCATAAACCAGTGTGAGTTACACTGCAGATAAGGAGGGTGAAGAGTCTTGCCCAAGGACACAATGGACTGACTGACAGAGCAGACTTCGAACCACCAACCCTCCAGTTATTGGACGACCCACTCTACCAACAGAGCCATGGCCCCTTGAAAAAAAAGCAAAACCTAATTTACTATAAATGGTGTGAATCAAGACCTGAGACAGATGTCAAAACTGAATCAAACTTGGTCTAAGGTCTAAAGCTCTACTTGTGCTCACCCTAAACATCCTGAAACTTGGCTCTGGTTCAAAATTTGACTTGGTTTTCAATTACTCCAGACTTGCCCCGAATTAAACTTGATGTAAAACCCCTTGAACTTCTTACAGAACTCAGTAAAACATATTTCTAAAGATATCACATAGGTTTTCTCTTCAGGACAAGAGACATGGTACTTTTTATAACAAACTTCAGTCTTGGATTGTGATCTGACTTGGATCGGTCCGGAAAGACAGAACCATTTTCTTACCTAAAACACGAAATACTTGTGTTGGCTTGAGGATACGTTTTGACCAAAGTTTGCCTTTTCAGCTTCAAATGTGACTTGTGTTTAAACTCTTTGCATCTATGTTGTTTCTTCAAGTCCAATTTGGTCATAAAAGAACATGAACATTCATTTCCTGCTCTGACACATCTTATTTATGCCTGTGACTATGACTGTATGGCTCCAAATAAAAGCCTGAGTGCCGGCGTTTGAACCTTATAAGGTGGTGATTCAAGCATATCTTTGGTTAGGATGATGCAATTGGATTTTCCTTGATCTGTCCAATTCCTATACTTAGGTCTCTTCTTGGCATGGGATACAAAAAAAAATCTAGTGAAAACAAAGCTGACTCACTTGTTTGCTCTGAAGTAGAATGTCTGTCCTGTCGGGGTGTAGTAGAGAGCAGCATCTATCCGGTCTTTGGGAAGCCCGGTGCCCATGTCCTTCAGACTTCGAGGGTAACCAGAGTCCAAGATGGATTCACTAAAGACCCAATATCTGTCCCCTGTGAAGAAATGGCGAGAAGCAGGGTGAGGCAGAGTTACAACCTGCAGAGGTGTAAAGTAACTAAGTAAAAGTACGTTGTTATTGTACTTATGTAGATTTTTTTAAGTATCTGTATCTAACTTGAGTATTTATATTTCTGGAAACCATTTACTTTTACTCCCTACATTTTTGCATAAATACCTCTACTTTATACTCTACATTTATATAAATATCTGTAATTTATATTCTTTACATTTATATAAATATCTGTACTTTATACTCCTTACATTTATATAAACATCTGTAATTTATACAATGTACATTTATATGAATGTCTGTATTTTATAGTCTTTACATTTATATAAATATCTGTACTTTATATTCCTTTTGTTTATATAAATATCTGTACTTTATACCTCCTCCTTGAACTGTCACCTTACCATGGTGGAGGAGTTTCCTGGGAGCTGTTTTGTCGGGGGCATTTTGCCCCTGGTAGGGTCTCCCATGGCAGATTGGTCCTAGGTGAAGGGTTAGACTAAGAACGATTTGAAGACCCATATGACCCAGGCCTGGGGCTGGGGCCCGTGGGAAAGTGCCAGGTGGCCAGGCCTTTTCCCATGGGGTCCAGCCGGGTCCAACCCGAAGGGACGTTGCTCAATGGATGTTGTAGGGCTGTCTTGGTTGACACATCACTACAACATTGCATGGACATCAGGGGCAGAGCCCCTGATGTCCATGTCCATGGTTCCCATTTTTAGGAAGGGGGAACAGAGGGTGTGCTCCAACTATCGTGGGATCACACTTCTCAGCCTCCCTGGTAAGGTCTACTCCAGGGTGCTAGAAAAGAGATCAGTAGTTGAACCTCGGATTGAGGAGGCGCAATGTGGTTTTTGTCCCGGACATGGAACAGTGGACCAGCTCTTTACCCTCGCTGGGGTGCTGGAGGGGGGATGGGAGTTTGCCCAACCAGTCCACATGCGTTTTGTGGATTTGGAAAAGGCTTATGACCGTATCCCCAGAGGTATCCTGTGGGGGGTACTGCAGGAGTATGGGGTGGATGGTCTCCTACTGGGGGCCATTCAGTCCCTGTACCGAAGGAGCGAGAGTCTGGTCTACATACCCAGTAATAAGTCAGACCATTTTCCGGTGAGGGTTGGACTCTGCCAGGGATGCCCTTTTTCACCGATTCTGTTCATAACTGTTATGGACAGAATTTGTAAGCGCAGCCGGGTGGGGGAGGGGGTTGAGTTCGGTAGCAGGAGGATCTCGTCTCTGCTTTTTGTGGATGATGTGGTCCTCTTAGCCCCTCTCATTGGAGCGGTTCACAACCGAGTGTGAAGTGGCTGGGATGAAGATCAGCACCTCCAAGTCTAAGAGCCATGGTCCTCAGCTGGAAACAGGTCCAGGTCGGGGGGAAGGTCCTGCCTGAGGTGGAGGAGTTCAAGTACCTTGGGATCTTATTCACGAGTGATGGAAGGATGGAACGGGAGGTTGCTGCAGTATCTGGAGTAATGCAGGTGTTAAACCAATCCGTTGTGGCGAAGAAGGAGCTAAGCCAGAAGGTAAAGCTCTCAATTTACCGTTCGATCTACGTTAGGACCCTCACCTATGGTCATGAGCTTTAGGTCAAAGAATGAGATCACGGGTACAAGCAGTCGAAAGGAGTTTCCTTCGCACGGTGGCCGGGCACAGCCTTAAAGATAGGGTGAGAAGCTCGGACATCAGAGTAGAGCCACTGCTCCTCCATGTCGAGAGGAGCCAGTTGAGGTGGCTCGGGCACATCGTGAGTATGCCTCCTGGAAGCCTCCCTGGGGAGGTGTTCCGAGCATGTAACTCCGGGAGGAGACCTTGGGGTCGACCCAGGACACGCTGGAGAGATTATATCTCTCGGCTGGCCTGGGAACGCCTCGGGATTCCCCTGGAGGAGCTGGCTGGGGTAGCTGGGGTGAGGGAAGTCTGGGCTGCTTTGCTGAGGATGCTTCCACCGCAACCCAGATGACGCGGGATACGACGAGTACGAGTACTGTACTTTATACTCTTTACATTTATATAAATATCTGTACTTTATACTCTTTACATTTATATAAATATCTGTACTTTATACTCTTTACATTCTCAGAATAGACTCATTATTTTTTCAAACTAAACTGATGTGACAGTATGAAAAATAAGTTACTTCAGAGGTAAAATCTGTGGAGGACAGAAACTGTGACTTATATATTATAATTATATGACTTATGACAATTTTGACTTTTTAATTTAAAATTATGCATTTTTAAATCTCATATTTTTCCTTCTTTTTTTAAAAAATCTCATGATGATTTTTTTTAGCTCAACTGACTTTTTGTTTTAATTTTTCCTAAATTTCCTGTCCATACCCACTAAACTGAGTAACTGTGACATGATTGAACACATCATCTACTACACACTAATTCACTTTTAAAGGCTTAATTTTTTGGATATTTTACTTTTCCGTTTTTTTCCTGCTTAAATATGTATTATTGCATTCATGGCAAAAAAAATGCAGATTTCCTTTTTTACTTTATTACAATTGAGAAGTTGCACTTTTTTTTTTACTTTTACTAGAGTAAAGGAGTTGAATCAGTACTTCTACTTTTACCGGACAATTTTTTCACACCAGTATCTGTACTTCTGCTGCAGTACAAAATGTGAGTACTTTGACCACCTCTGACAACCTGTAAGAATCACCAGTCTGATTAGACAGTTCATGTAAACATGTTCATCTGAAGGCAGGCTCACCTTTAAAGAAGGCAAATTTCCCATCTTCCCTCTCAAAAGCAGCATTGATGTGCGTGGGTAAACCCCTCCAGAAGTGACCAATCGGCATTGGGTATCCGTCCAACACGTGATTGTTACGCACTCTCCAAAACCATTTATCCTAAAGATGCAAAACAGAAAATGAGGTTCATAAATGTGCTGACGGAAAATCTCTCATCATAACTCCATTTTGTCTTGGGCGGGGGGTTACCTTGAATACAAACATTTCTCCTCTCAGGATGGCGATTGTGTCAAAGTGTCCCTCGCAAATGTTAGGACCAAAGCGGGGCTTGTCTGGTGAGTAGGGGGGTTGGGGGGTGTGGTACGGGGTCCGGGGTGTTACAGGAGGGGGCTGAGGGCCAGATCCAGAACCTATATGAACAAATACACATTCAATCTTTATGTTTACAGTACATCCTCTGTTTAAGAAAAAAACCCAACAGGCTTAACAAACTGAAAAATCTTGGAAAAACGCAGATATCCTTCATTAACACAATGTAACTTTTGGACACCAGATGTTTCCAACTTTCTCTGTAATTTAATAATGATGGTTTTTGATCTGCCCATTTTAAGGCATTTGTCAGAAAAACACATGACAGTCAATACATCTTGAAAGGGTAAAAAAATCTACAGAAAGTACAAAAAGTTTGACTTTTAAGTCAAAGGAAATTCCAAGTGACAGATGGTTTTGGACAGTGACTCAGATGTCATCTTCAGAAACTAACCGTAAAGTTGCTGGATGCCTCTTCGATCATCATCAGGAAGTTGGAAGTTGTCGGTGTCCATCCACTGATAGAAGGGGGCCATGATGGCAGAAGGATCATTGGAGTGTTCCAGACCCAGAGCATGGCCCAGTTCATGTACCGCAACCAGGAATATGTCATTTCCTGTTAATAATGACCAAAAAATTGTGGTAGTGGGGTTTCGGTAAAGGCAAAAGCTCCACACTTTTGAGGAACTTAAAGGACGAATAACAGTTTCCATGTCTTTAAAATGTCCAAAATCCACATGTACGTGTGTTGTTCATGAATCAAAAATAGCCCAATGAGAGTCAATGTATTTGAGTCAAAGAGCTTATGGTGCAAGCCTGAATACTTATGCACTTCCTATGTTTGGCTGACAAAAGCCAAATAAAAAATCCTCACTCCCAGAACACAAATAAAGTCCCACCATTCAATGGCAAATGGACTGCACTTATATAGTGCTTTACCAGCTTCAGGTTGCTCAAAGCGCTTTACATTACCCTCACATTCACCCATTCACACACACTCTCATACACCAGTAGGTTTCTAAGGTTCAGCCAGTCCAACTGGGAGCCTAAGTCAGAGTTCAGTGGCTTGCCCAAGGACATTTCAATGTGTGGACAGCCAGAGCCAGGATGTGAGAACTGCTGCCCTTTGGTCATTGGATGACCCGCTCTTCTAACTGAGCCACTGAAGCTCAAGCTGCATCATCAGTTTTGAGAAAACTACTCCAGCAAAAAATAAATCCCCCCTTTCTCAAAACTAGTGCAGAACCCATAGAAAAAAAATTGTTTGCTACTAATGTGTTGTGGAAGTGGGTGGGATGAGTTGAATTGCAGAAAGAAAGACTATAATAATAATTATTTGGGGCTGCTTTGGAAGTGTGTACTGGAATCTGTGAGCATGATAATGCTAATAGTGTGAGTTGTTACTGCTGGTGAAATTAGTAAAACAAAGTTTCAGGTGGGACAGACAGCCTACCACTGTAGTGGTTTGTGATATGCTAATGCAGGTGGCACCAATGAACACCCAGCAAGATATATTATTACAGCTGTGAAGTGAGCCGCCAGTCGCTCATCCAACACTCAAACATCATTGTCTACTTTCAGACTTGAATGCACGAAAAGCAGGAAACTGGGCAATATGCATCCGCATACTAAACTACAGCTAATAAAAAAACAAACCAAAAATGAAAAGGGTCTAAAAGTGAAGTGATAAAGCTTGAACAGCAGATGAGCCAGATAGTAATGTAGCCCATAGTCATTAAGATTGGTGCAATGTTAATTTGAAGGTGAATCAGACGTTCCGCCTGTTAATTCAGTAAATTACAGACCTTGTTTAACTCTTGGGAATGCACTGCCTTAGTCGCAACCAGACTTGCTGTGGCCACAACAATGACAAAATTGTGTGCGAATTCCCGGGGGGGACTGAAGTTGTTAGCAGCATGTAGCACAGTTGTGTTGTTGTCATAGAGACTTTGTGAAAGTCCATAACAACAGTTAGTTATCATTCGTAATGCACTACAGTACAGCTGTAGCCAAACCAGGGGGCGGGACTTAAGCAATGTGCATGGCAATGCTCTGAGCAGCAAAGTTAGAAAGATAAATTATATTAGTTTAATATCTTTGTTGTTGTATGTCATAATGGTGTGAAACTTTGCATATCTGCCATAGTACTGAAAAGTGACCCTCCAAATTTTGGATCATTTGGTGGAGTTGTGCAGGTGTTAGGTGTTCCACAGGTAAACAGGACACATTACAAACAGAGATTTGTTGAATTATAGATAGATGACAATACATTTGGGCAGAGCCTCACCTAACAAGTCGCGGTTTCCAATAGTCCAAGGCTCAGCTGCATCAAAGTGAGTATCTCCACCAATGCCATTTCCAGGGAAATAGGCATGGGCCAAGAAACCCCCCTCGCCATCGAACGGGCTACTATCACCATGGAAACCCTCCGCGAAGAAGATCATGATGTCTGCAAACTCCTCCACTTTGTCCCGAATGTAGCTGTAGGGGATTTCCCGGAAGCGAAGTGGAGTGACGCTCTCCCAGACCTTGAAGGCTCTCCTGATGGCCTCATGGGTCTCATACTCCCCCACCTTCGGCGTGTAGTTCTGTATTCTAAGGAACATAAAGTAAAACAAGTGACTATTCTGAATTTATTTAGAGGAAAATCCCTGTAGATGTTCCTGGGTTCCCTGGTATTGGTTGAATCATGCCTGTACTGTAAGTTGCACTGTAATTGTTCCTTTTGTCTTTCTGGACCACATCACATGGCTTTTGTGTACGAAATGCACTAAACCAACTGAATCTGTGTATCATTTGTTCATTTGCTTTTCAAAATAAAACCAAAAATAAGACAATGAAACAACTTTCTTCATTATTTATTTCCAAAACCAAAATGAAAAAATGGATAAGGATGCAGTTTTTCAGTTTTCCTTCTTGTGTTTAAATGAATAATGGAAGAAAATTATAATGGCTGTTTTCCATTTTATCTAATTTTGACCTGAAGCAAGTTTACTAAACCAGAAATGACCATGACCCGTAGTGACAAAGATGGAAACCTACGTCCTATTTGGGGAAACTAATAGGGTCACCCTAAGACCTGAACATATGACGATGGAGAAAATTGGTGTCATATCATACCATAATGATTCTCAAGTCCTGTGGCCATGTTTCTTTCGGTTGTTAAGATTCATTTCCGGTTTACTCACTTTGTTTCAGGTCAAAATTGGATAAAATGGGAAACAGCCGTTATCCGTTTTTGCCATTTTTCATTTACACACAAAAAGGAAAACTGAAAAAATGCATCACTATCGTTTTTTTCATTTTAGTTTTGGAAACAAATAATGAAGAAACAAGTTGTTTTTTTGTTGTCTTATTTTGAAAAATGAATGAAAGAATGATACATGGTTTCAACTCGTCCCAGGCACTACTCCTTCATGCCCATGCAGATCCAAAACATTCACTTGGATTATTTCTGACTCACGAGAATGTGATGTCATTCTTGGTCCACTTCAGGCCCTGCATGGCGTATCGCTTTCTCCTCAGGTTGCTCTTTAGCTCGGCACCAAACTTATCAGGGACACCACAACGTGGTCGCTTCATGGCCCTGCAGGACAACAGAAACAAACTCCACTTATTACAAGGAGACAAAATGGCGTTTGAGGATGTGACTTGTACTATTGGAAAGAATCAGTCTCTCACTCAATGGTCGTGGGGTCAAAGGAGCCAGTGACGGTGAGGCCGTAAAACCGCTGCATGGCGGCGATGGCTGAGGAGACGGAGTGGGGAGAGCGGAGGGAGTGTGTTCTCATGTCCCCTGGGGGCAGGTAACCATACTGTTGCAGCCACGACTGTAAAACACAAATCAACAAATGAGATGAAGTGCAAAACAAAGTCCTGTGTCAGTGCAGAGAAGTAGAATGGTTTTAATTAGAAGCAGAAACTCTTTAAATAACACTGAGTCTTTGTTTGATTGGACAAGTAAAAATGTGTCTTTTGTAAGGTTTTGATTATGCTCTACAGAGATGGGAAGGCCGTGGCATTAGGATGTTTTTTTTCGACTGCAGTGAAAACACATTCCGCACTGACAGCAAAAATAAGACCTTAACTTCCCTTAAGTCTTTCTGTTTTGCTTTTATATTCAGTGGGAGCATTTCACGCACCTGGCATTTCTCCACAAACTGACTGAATACAAAAGCTATTCAACCATCAACACTCGGCTCACGCCAGAACCACTGCACTTAATTGAAGCGAAGGTCAACATGAAAGAACTGTGCCAAGCTAAAATCCCCCCCAAAAGTCTTCAACAAAAAGTCTCAGAGACCGAAACCGAACACGGAAATTCCCTCCAGAGTTAAGATTAACACACATGCTTTGTTTTGAACACAATGAAAGTATTTGAAGCATATTCTGCACTGGTCACTGAGTTCTTGTGTGGTGAAGGTCCCTCAGTGTTGCTGCAGCTTGACCTTACATTGACCTGGAAACCTACTTCACGTCTGTGGCGATTTGATGTATGGATGGATACCAGTGCTTCTACCGTACAGATTTTCCAAAACTCTTTTCCTCTTAACATGAGAGATGAAAAATATCATTAGCGCTATCGTAACTGCAGTGATAACCAACATGTCTTTTATGTTCTGTTGTGCACGCTCATTTTCAGAATTGTGAACAGACCTTCCATTATTTCCCCAAAGATAAGGCACTTTGGCATGAATGGATCAAAAACATAAAGAGGGATCCTTGTCCATGGTAAGATAAGGTTAATTATGTCCACTGAAATGCATTAGCTAACACATTAAGCTTAGCTTGCATCAATGATAAATAGCGCTAACAGCCATCTAATCAACCTAATCTCATGATTAAATAAGAAAATATGGATGTAATTACATAATACTACCTTCTATATTCTATTTCAAGATTATGCTGTCCATTTTGTGATTAGCGTGCCGATGGCTGTCAGTACTGATGATATGCTACCGGTGCCATTAGCCTGCTTAAACTTTATGTAACTGTCAACCCAGTTACTCTATCCTTTCAGCAAGACAGCCCAGGGAATATTGCAGTCCTTACATGCCCATTTTTCAACAATATCAATCGTTAACTCCAGCATGACGAAGAGATTGGTAGTCCAAACTGTTGGCTTGTTGGCAACCCAAACTTTTACTGAAGCTAGTGGTTGACAACATATGGAATTGTGTACTTCCATTTAACTACCGCAACCCTCAAGCGTAAAAATGGCCACCAGGTGAATAACACGAATAAATGACTTTGTCCCATTAAGGTATATATTTTTATAGTTTTTCATGAATTCTTAATGTAAAAAAGAACAATGGCTTCATTATCCATGAACATATTTGACTGAAAAAAACTTAGAACATTTAATTTCAGAATGATTCTAAAATCATAAAAAAAATACATAAAATATGCATGTTAGTGATGAATTCTGAAAAGTTGATGAACACAAGGTTGAATGGACGACTACAAATGAAATGTGGTTCAACAGTTAAATGTCATTATTTTCTGAGTGAAGTAGGATTTTTTAAAAACTTTTTAACTGTTTTATAGAAGGATTTGTAGATTTATTCATATGAAATGACTAAAATAGTTTAAAAACAGTTTAGTCTATTTAGTAATGTTTTAATGCTGATTTATGTTTATTTTATAGTTTAAAAATGGACATACCATGAGACTACTCATGCACGTCATCCAACTCTTGTACTTCCTTGTTGCATTACATGACATCAGGATTTTAACTAAGCTTTAATTTTATTGGTTAGACAGGATTTTAGGTGACACATTTATGATACAATATGATTGGTTTAGAGGCTTGTGTTATTTTTTAAAGCTGTTTTTTTAAGCATCATCTATAAATAGTGTAGTCCCATAGAGCATTAAATGTTTAATTTGCGCTCCATTTTGTTGCGAACCAAAACAGTCAAACATGTTCAAAGTGGGTCTGACAAGAAAAATATCCCAACTTTAATGACCGCAGTGAATTTCATACATAGAGAAGATATCAGATATCATCATACGATTTAGAACACACCTATCACCAACTCCAGAGTGGGTATGTTCAGATTTGAACATGACCAAATGTTATGTTCAAATAGAATGTTTTCCAACCTCTGCTCTTCTGTTCCTCGTTTACCAATGAAGTCAATAGGACATCTGGTTTTCCCTAAATGTATTGTTGATGGTGATATTTAAGCATAGGTATTAGTAACTAAGTACAAGTACTTCCTTTCCCCACTTAAGTACGGTTTTAGGTGTCTGTACTTTACTAGAATGTTTATTTTTCTGGCAACTTTGTACTTTTACACCCAATATTTTGGTGTAAATATCTGTACTTTATACTCTACATTTATATAAACATATGTACTAAATTTATACTCTGTACATTCTCGGAATGGACTTTTTCAAACTAGACAAATGTGACAGTATGTATGAAAAATAAGTCGTCAATCAGTAAATCAGAAATTGTGACTTACTATATCATAATTTGGACATTTTATTTCAGAATTATGACTTTTACTCATAATTTTGATTTTGATTTCATAATTCTGACATTTTATCTGATAATTTTGACTTTTTATCTAATAATTTTGACTTTTTATCTCACGTTTTTAAATCTATATGCTTTTTTTTATCTCCTATTTATGACTTTTGAATTTTCCTAAATGTCCTGTCCATACCCATTAAACTGAGTACCATGACTCAATAAAATACATCATCATCACTAACTCACCTTTAAACATTTATTTTTCGTTATGTTTGACATTTTTCTGGTTTTTCCTGCTTAAATAAATATTATTTCATCCATAGGGGAAAAAATGCAGTTTATGCACTTTATTACAATTGAGAAGTTGTACTTTTTTTACTTTTACTTCAGAAAAGGAGTTGAATCAGTACGTCTACTTTTAGTAGAAGTACCAGAGTATTTTTTCACACCAGTAGCTTTACTTCTACTGCAGTACAGAATGGGAATACGTTGACCACCTCTGTATTTAAAGTAACTAAAGAACGTTCTAATGAATTTACAGGAAAACACACATACCGACCCCAATTTATTTTCCACATTTTCACCCCACCTTCTGTGATCTATTAGCACTTGTTTGATTTGCATGTCCCAGTGGTTGCATTTGTGAAGAAGTGAAGTGATGAACAGAAGAGAGAAAAGATAGGGAGTGTCCCTGGGTGAGACTCAACCTCAGCGGCTCCAGTGGAGCTGCAGCGTCAGTCAGTAATTTAACTGGGAATTTCTTCCTCATGGTTATCCAAACCTCAGAGTCAAACTCTTCCCCCCACCTTCATGTCTCTGTCTTGGCCTTGTCACTCCACCCCTTTGCAACTCTCTCATCCCACTTTTATGGAAAAGTCAGACGTGAGGGTAAATACTTTTGAACAGCCACACCCAGGGCCTATAATTCCTCTGTAATCCTCTGCAGTGAAGACTTATCAAGGACAAAAAGACGATTTACAAGCAAACGTGGTTTTCACATTTTTCATAGTATTATCTGAACACACGCAGATGTGTAGATGTGTACAGGTCTGTTTGTTTATATCCATGCATGACTGGACTTGTATGGAACAGAGGTGGTCAAAGTGCTCCCATAATTAAGTAGAGAAGTACAGCTACTAGTGTGAAAAAATAATCTAGTAAAAGTAGAAGTACTGTTTCAACTCCTTTACTGAAGTAAAGGGTTTTTTGGTTTTTTTTTTTAAAACCTACATCTCAATTGTAATAAAATAAAAGTGCTTATTTTTTATGGATGAAATAATTATTTAACCAGGGAAAATATGAAAAATGTCAAAAAATATCCAAAATGAAAGCCTTTAAAAGACCATTACTATGTAGATAATGTGTTTTATTGGTCATGGTACTCAGTTTAGTGGGCATGGAAAGGACATTTACAAAAAATTTCAAAAGGGACACACACACACACACACACACACACAATTATGAGATTTAAAAAAACAAAACAAAAAAAACCTGAATCATGAGATAAAAGGTCAAAATTATGAGATAAAAAAATCTAAAT
Organism: Siphamia tubifer; assembly: GCA_020466265.1. NCBI lineage: Eukaryota > Metazoa > Chordata > Actinopteri > Kurtiformes > Apogonidae > Siphamia > Siphamia tubifer. The sequence goes on along the minus strand of CM035799.1, from coordinate 43,152,628 downwards.
TATGAGATTAAAAAATCTAAATTATGAGTTAAAAAGTCAAAATTATGAGATAAAAAAAATCTAAATTATGAAATAAAAAGTCAGAATTATGACACAATGATTTGAAAAAGAAATGAAAAAGTAATGAGTCCATTATGAGAATGTAAAGAGTATAAAGTACAGATATTTATGTAAATGTAGAGTATAAAGTGCAGATGCTTATATAAATGTAAAGAGTATGAAGTACAGATATTTATACAAAAATGTAGGGAGTTAAAGTAAAAAGTTGCCAAAAAAATAAATACTCCAGTAAATTGCAGATACCTAAAAACAGTACTTAAGTACAGTAAAGGCAGTACTTGTACTTAGTTACTTCCACCTGTGGTATGTAAATGCCTGATGCTTGTCAAGCCTGGTCAAGGTTGAGCTGGAGTGAATGACCATTCTGAAGGTCTCATCTGTCCCTGTGTGTCTGTGTGAAGGAGACATGGAGGTCTAAGTGTTTAGACTTCAGCCCTGAATGAGCCCTTTCTGGTTCTGACTCACTCATGGACGCATAAAGACTCAGTGTTTACCACTGTTCCACTTTATCCACACAGGCGGAAAAGAGACGAAGGACGGAAGTAGACCTTGTAATTACTGCTCATAATAAGATTGCTCTAATACAGGGGTCACTGTTAACTCAATGTTATCTCCACTGGGCTGGACCAGTAAAATAATAACATAATAATGTATAAATAATGACAACTCCAAATATTTGTTATTCTTTTTGTGGGAAAAAAATAAAACCCATCAAATTATGAAAATACTTATTTTTATAAACTATCCAAACAAAACTGATGTCAATAATCTGAAAAACAAAAAATCTTCAGAAAAATAAGAATAATTTTAACAATGTTATAGCCTAGCCGGGTTAGACGCCCCTAGTGGAAGCAAATCTAATGTGCTACCGTAGTAATCTAATCACATTCAGTGTAACTTTTGGCTAGATTTCCCTGAAACTGGCTGACCAATCCAAGTGAAATATAGTCAGAGGGCGGGTGTAACAAAGTGATGTTGCGAGAAACAACCGGAAACAACCATAGAAGGGAACAACAACAGGTGACAATTTCCTTTTATCATATAGAATTATAGAATGTGTTTGCAGAAGCGACAACAGTCGTTAACCTCATTAATCCCCCAATTTTGTTTAGCCACTCCTAACTTTCTCCTGACTCCTGAATGTTTCGGCGCTCTAACTACATCATCCTAAAGATTATGCTGATTGGTTGTAGCCCGCCTCCACTGCTTATGAAGTGTTTTTTGTTAAAAATTATGTGACTCATATATCATGTATAAATGATGTATGAGTCACAGTTCAGTCTAGGCTGCCCTAGGAGCTAGAATGCTGGGGGAAGTACAGACACTGAATTCTTTCTTCTCTTTCTCTCCCTCTTTCTCTCTCTCACACTTGTTTTTGTCATTTTTATAACCTATCTTACATACCAAGTCTGTTCATGGCTAGTCACTTGGTGTCCCCTTTCCCCCCTCCCCCCCTGGGGGGAGTGGTGGCTCTCCTGACAGTGTCTGCTTGGGAACCATGGATGACAGGATCTGCAGTGTCTCGCCTATGCTGACCTGTGACCCCGGACCCCGCCCTTGCCTGTCTGGTGTCTGGACCTTCATTTATAAATGGATGTTCATCTATAGCCTGTCCTTCCATGGGAGTGGATCTCTCCTTCAGTGTGGTTCTCCTCAAAATGTATTCTTTTTTCCTACTGGGTTTTGGTCTTTGTTCTTTCCAAGGAGGAGGGGATGTTTGGGACTTCATCAAGGTCCAGATGACAATGTCCATTTTAAACATATGTCGCAGGAGAGCCCCGCTTCACACACTCCAAAAAAGACGAGAGAAAGAAAAAAAAAAAAGAAAAATGAAAAACACAAGCGGGGCAGAGATGACGGGGCGCTAATGTCGCACTGTCACAATATTTTTTTAAAAAAATCTTTTTGGTCACAAGTTTGTGTGGGCCAGTGTGTGTCTGGCCCGCAGGCCACCTATTGGGGAACGCTGCTCTCCACCTTTAATTTGGACCCCCCTGTCCAATATTTATACTATGGTTTTGCCCTTGGGTTAAAGCTACGACATCAGCATACTTTGTAGTATCACCTGCTGCTGGATTCTTATTCTCTTAACTCTGTAAACTCCTCCATTCTTGACATTTCAAAGCTGACCCCAATTAACATCCCACGATACAGAACATAAATGCTGTGGCTTCCTCCTTTTCTATTCTAGTTTATAGCAGCGCTGTCTTCTTCTTCCTTGTGTGTATTGAATTTAGTGCTTAAAGAATAAATCACTGTGCTGGACATTAGCATCACATATGCGCTTTCTCAAGGAGTAAAGTTTGTCTGCATTTTGGATTGCTGGGAATCATGTAGGTGTGGTTTGGGGGAGGGGCAACGAATCTTTGGGATGTAATTTAGCACAGAGAATTTGCACTGTATTTTAGTTGTTGCACGTTGCTCTGTACCCATCAACAAACATATGTTTGTCTTGACTACCAGCACTAGTTTGCCGTATTAACTGGTAGCAGCAAGCGCTGTAAATTTCCACGGCTTGTTCAAAAACATTCCATGCTACACTAATATTTTGCCATTGGTCACGGGTCCAGACAGAACCATCTCCTGGTCCGGATCCAGACTGGAGTCGGCAAAACCATATGCTTCTCCTCCAGAAAATTAAGCTGTGAGGAAGTTTCACTGCAGCCCAAACTGGGATGGATTTCCCAGTAAAAATAAGGTCCTATTGTGCATTCCTATCCTTTTCTTTTTCTCACCAAATCTAAACTTAGCTCCGTCAAAAGGCTGCTGTTGACCCACACTGAACATTTGTTTCACCTTGAAGGCTCCCGCGCTTCATAATATCAGGAGTCTCTAACTCAGTTTCGTTCAGGGGCCACATTCAGCCTTATTATATCTCCAGTGGACCAAACCAATACAATAATAGCGTAATAGTCTTTAAATAATGACAACTCCAAAACTTTGTCATTGTTTTAGTGCCCAACCACCTTTGTCATTGTCATTGTTGTCTCCCGCTTATCCGGGTCCGGGTTGCGGGGGCAGCAGCCCTAGCAAAGAAGACCAGACTTCCCTCACCAACATTACTGTTCATTGGAGCTTTTACTAAGATTCTTATATGTTTTTAAATGTTCTTATGTCCCTTATTTTAATTCTCTTTTAATGCATCTTAATCATTTAAATGTTCTTATATGTTTTATATAAAGCACCTTGAATTGTCCTGTACATGAAATGTGCTACACAAATAAATTTGCCTTGCCTTGCCTTGCAGGACCTTCCCCCTGTGGACATTCTACCATTTTCAAGCTGAGAACCATGGCCTCAGATTTGGAGGTGTTGATCTTCATCCCAGCCGCTTCACACTTGGTTGTGAACCACTCCAGTGAAAGCTGGAGGTCATTGCTCGATGGAGCCAAGAGGACCACATCATCTGCAAAAGGCAGAGACGAGATCCTCCCGCCACCAAACTCAACCCCCTCCCCCAACCGACTGTGCTTAGAAATTCTGTCCATAAAGGTTATGAACAGAACCGATGACAAAGGGCAGCCCTGGCAGCGTGGACCAAGCTCTCGCTGCTTTGATACAGGGACTGATTGGCCACCAGTAGGAGACCATCCACACTATACTCCTGAAGCACCCCCCACAGGTTACCTGTGGGGACATGGACGTAAGCCTTTTCCAAATCCACAAAACACATGTGGGCTGGTTGGGCAAACTTTCATGCTCTTCGATCTGAGGTTTGACCACCGATTGTGCCCTCCTTTCCAGCACCCTTGAGTCGACCTTACCGGGTAGGCTGAGGAGTGTGATCCCACGATAGTTGGAACACACACTTTGGTCCCCTTTCTTAAAGATGGGAACCACCACCCCGGTCTGCCACTCCAGAGGCACTGGAGAGACGTGTGAGCCAAGACAGCCCTACAACATCCAGAGCTTTGAGATAACCTCAGGGCTCCACTGCTGCAGAGTTGCTTCACTGCCTCAGCAACTTCTGCCCTGGAGATCGGTCCACCCGTCCATCGGTCTCCCGGCTCTGCTTCCATCCCAGAATGCATTATGGTGGGATTGAGGAGCTCCTCAAAGTATTCCTTCCACCTTCCAACTATATCCTCAGTTGAGGTCAGCAGCTCCCCACTTGCAATGTAAACAGTGTGGGCAGATTGCCGACTTCCCCTCCTGTGAGGGGTGGATGGTTTTCCAGAACCTCTTTGGAGCCAATCGGTGGTCTTCCTCCATGGTCGCACCAAACTCCTCCCACGCCCGAGTTTTTTCCTTGGCAACTGCTGCCGCCGCAGTCCACTTGGCCTGCCGGTACCAATCAGCTGCTTCCGGAGACCCACAGGACAGCCATGCCCTGTAGGCCTCCTTCTTCAGCCTAACGACTCCCCTCACTCCTGGAGTCCACCTGGGGTTACTGCTATGACTGGCACTTGTGGCCACAGCTAACTATAGCCGCTTTGACAATGGCAGAGTGGAACAGAGCCCATTCAGACTCAATGCTCCCCTCCACCCTCAGGGCATAATTGAAGCTCTGTCGGAGATGTGGGTTGAAGATCCCTCTGACAGGTTCTTCCGCCAGGCGTTTCCAGCAGACCCGCACTACTCGTTTGGGTCTTGCATACCGGCGCAGCATCAGCCACCTGATCCAACTCACCACCAGGTAGTGGTCGGTAGACAGTTCTGTACCTCTCTTCACTCGATTGTCCAAAACATACGGCTGCAGGTCTGATCATACGACTACCAAGTCCATCATCGCCGGCGACCTAGGGTGTCTTGGTGCCAAGTGCACCGATGAACATCCCTATGCTTGAACATAGTGTTAGTTATGGACAAACTGTGACTTGCACAGAACTCTAAACACCACCTGGATTCATATCAGGCAGAACGTACTTCCCAACCACCCCCTTCCAGGTCATGCTGTCATTGCCCACATGGGCGTTGAAGTCCCCCAATATGACAATAGAGTCCCCTTTCGGTGTGCTTTCCAGCAAATAAGGTCAATTTTAACAATATTCTGCCTCAGTTTATCATTAGTCCATGCGTTTTATTATTGATCAGTTCTACAAAGACACTCTTAGTAATAAAAGCAGAAAATGGTTCAAATTGTGTCTAATTTTCTTCAGACATTTCAGGTTATTCACAATTTGAATAACCGGAACAAGCTTATTGAAATTTTATTATCACAGGATAGTTTGTAAATGTAAATATTTTGATAATTTAATGTTAGTTTTTCCACTAAAACAAAGACAAAAAAATCAAGTTGTCATCCTTTTATAGACAGAGAAAAAACTGAGAAGAAAACGTCATCTTTCTTTTTAAAGGTTATTATGCCCAGGTGCTGCATTGGAACATTTGGTGGGCCGCATTTGGCCCCTGGGCCGTATCTTTGAAACCCCTGTCTTTGATTGTTTTGAGGTATATGTACTTTACTTGAGTATTTCTTTTTCTGGAAAACTTTTACTTTTACTCCCTACATTTTTATATAAATATCTGTACTTTATACTCCTTACATTTATATAAATATCTGTACTTTATACTCTTTATATTTATATAAATACCTGTACTTTATATTTGTCACATTTATATAAAAAGCTGTACTTTATACTCTTTATATTCTCAGAATAGACTCATTACTTTTTCAAACTAGACAAATCTGACAGTATGAAAATGAAAAGTAAATCACAAATTGTGACTTACTATATCATAATTTTTTACTTTTTATCTCACAATTTAGATTTTTTTATGTCATAATTATGCTTCCCCCACCCCCCCTTTTTTAATCTCCTATTTATGTCTTTTAAAATTTTCCTAAATGTCCAGTCCATACCCACTAAACTGAGTACCATGACCCAATAAAATTCATCATCTACACACTAACTCACTTTTAAAGGGTTTATTTTTTTATATTTTTGAATTTATTTCTGTTTTATTAAGTATTGTTTCTTCCATAGCAAAAAACGAGCAGTTTTACTTTTTACTTTATTACGGTTCAGAAGTTGTACTTTTTTACTTTTACTTCATTAAAGGAGTTGAATCAGTACTTCTACTTTTACCAGAGTATTTTCCACAGCAGTAGCTGTACTTCTACTGCAGTACAGAATGTCAGTACTTTGACCACCTCTGTTAAGGATGGTGCAGAAGGTCAGATTGTGAAGCAGACTCAGTGTCTTCAGGCAGAAGCTACAGCTCGCTCATGCGCCGGCAGGACTTTATTGTTTAATGGAAGATCTACAACAATAAAGCAACGGTTGCTATGGATGAGATGAGGGGAGACAGAGCTTCATATAGGATGAAGAAGGAAGGGGGAGGGATTGCATTTCAGAGAAGAAAGAGAGTCAGTTGTTCCATTTGGTGAGGGCCAATGGAAAAAAAAACTGGTCAACAGCGATGGGATTCAGTGTGGCATTGTGGGTAATACAGCACACACATGGACTGCTCCTCATTACACATCTGCTCAATCTAGCCAGAGCTGCATTATGTCGTAAAAGGCAAATGTATGAAATTATTGCTCCCACTTTGATTGTAATGACTCATTATCCAAAAAATCTAAATGATCTGTAAAAATATGAAAAGTCACAGCTCAACATGTGGAACAGTTGAGCTGGAAACAGAAAAACCTCATACACTGGCCAGTTTAAAAAAAAAAAACAACCTTAGAAAAATACTGTAGAAAACAATGTAAATGTAGAAAATATGTTGAAGCTCATGAATCCATCTCATGTCTTGTCCTTTTGAGGAACAAACATTAGTATCATTTTTTTTCTTTTTTTTTTGAACATTAGTATCATATGTGTAACTGCAGCTGTAAAAACTAGACTGAATGTACATAGTCTAATAATTAAAAAATTAGACTGAATGTAAACAGTCTAATAATGTAAAAACCAGACTGAATGACTGCTACATTAGTAGTAGTCGGGTGGATTCTAGCTACGGGTTTGTATTCTTTATTACATTAACAAAACATGCTGATCAGACTTTTTTCTCTTGCGCAACAGAGCAAAAAATAGGAATATTCTGCCTTATAATGATGCAGAAAAATTAATTCATGCATTTATTACATCTACATTAGACTATTGTAACTCCTTACTTATAGCATGTCCTAAATATTCCTTAAAAAGCTTTCAATTGGTTCAAAATGCAGCAGCAAGATTATTAACAGGATCAAATAGAAGAGAGCACATCACTCCTGTGCTCCAAACCCTTCACTGGCTACCAGTTGAGTACAACATTTAAAACCATTAATGGTATGGCCCTGCCTTGCTGTGATTGCTATTCTGGGCTTCAGGGTCCTTCACACTTGCATGTTTGATCGGGTCTCGCCAGCTACTGCCGAGTCCCATTTCAGTGAATGATGGGACCCGCCAGAATGTGCTGAGAATCTCTCCAGAATTTCTACCCTAAACTCATTCTCTTCTTGCACTAGTGTCCCCTTCTAGCCTATTCTATTCTATTGTATTCTATTCTATTGCATTCTATTTTACACTATCAAGTCATCCACAACTATGGTGCTCACTACCATTTTTGTTTAATTATTTATTTATCGAATCTCGTTTTCTTTTGTGCTGTTTTGGTTTTCTTCTCTTTTTTCGATTTATTTATTTATTTTTATTGATGGACAGTTAATAGTTGGGAATAACACACCACCTTACAATCTTTAACTGCAATAGCACCGCCTATTGATTTCTTTCCCTGTTCGTCCTGTCCGTCCTTTCCAGTCTTTGTTTCCCCCACACATCAATGAGGTGTAGCACTGCCCTCCCTGGCTTATAATAGTGAGTTCTAATAAAGGATGTTTGCTCAGCTTTCAGGGAGGACCGATGGTGGTCACACACATGCACTAAATATTAAAGCAGTATCTGCATAAGGAGCCATAGACAACAGGACTTGCATAAGGAGCCATAGACAACAGGACTTGCAGTGACTTGTGTCCTGTGCTGAGCTGGGACCCCAGACCTCCTACCTCACCCTCACCTCTCTGATGGATTGATCTGCCCCCCACCCTTCCTTTTTTCTCCAAATGGACATTCAACTATAGCCTGTCCGTCCATGGGAGTGGATCTCTCCTTCAGTGTGGTTCTCCTCAAAATGTATTCTTTTTCCCTACTGGGTTTTGGTCTTTGTTCTTTCCAAGGAGGAGGGGATGTTTGGGACTTCATCTATTTCTGTGGTTGGTTGTCCTCTCCTGTAAAGCCCTGTGAGGTGACATTGTTGTGATTTGGGGCTCTATAAATAAAATTGAATTGAATTCTAGTGGTGGGATGGATTCTAGCTGTGGGATGGATTCAAGCTGCAGGGTGGATTCTAGTGGTGGGATAAATTCTACCTGCGGGATGGTTCAGCTGCTGCCTCTTCAGCCCCTGGGGCCAATATTGCCCATTGTTCCTTACAGGTTTCCCCAATGGCATCAAAGACACACATGGACACACATCCATCCAGCAATGAGCAACTTGTATTAAAGTTCACTGCAATGTAACAATGTCCACTTACAAAACACACGCATCAACATTTTAACCTTAACAAAACAAAGGCCCTACGGTAGGTTTAGAATGTATTCTCCATTTACTGCAATATAAAATTTCAAAGTGATCCAGAATCCAGATATCTCTGCTGGATCATCATCAAAATCTAATCATTTGTTCCTTGTGACACCCCCAATACATCATGAAATTTTCATCAAGATCTGTCTATAACTTTTTATGTTATCTTGCTATTATCAGACAGACAAATAGACAAACAAACTCTGGCATAAACATAACCTCCTTGGCAGACCTCTCTTCATTTGGTGAGGGGGTATGCCTTGGTGGAGGTTTGCACTCTTAGAGTTGTTTTCTATATAAATAAACCAAAGCTGACATTTAGCTCACTGCTGGTTAGCTTGCATGTGAGCTTAGTTCCTGTTCCACCTTCTGTCTTTCCTCAGGAACGCTGCTCACTGGTGTCCCACAACCCACACACTAGTGTCCTGCAGCCCACTCACTAGTGTCCCACAGGCCACCCACTGGTGTCCCACAGTCCACCCACTGGTGTCCCACAGCCCACCCACTAGTGTCCCACATGTCCACTCACTGGTGTCCGACACACCATGGTCCTTCCTCCAGACCTTCTTTTGTTCGTCCTCACACAACAAATGCTCACACAGTCTGTGCATGACTCCATTTACTTCCTGTTCTTTCATTTCTATAATTGCTTGGATTCCCCACAGTGCATCACTGCATCACAAAGCCTCCCATTCTAGTGTCCAACAGCCGCTGACTGTCCCAGTGACCTTCTGCTCATCCACGTCAGCCTGGAAACGTGTGTGTGTGTGTGTGTGTGTGTGTGTGTGTGTGTGGTGTCTCACACTGAGGTGTCTGAGCAGTAAAATCAAAGCCCCAATAGTGTCTGGACACCAGCTAAAGGAAATGACTTCTGTAGCTTCATGTAAGTACGTCCATCTCAGTGGTTCACATGTGCATAACAGAATAAACCTTAAACCATGTTAACGCATCAGATATCGGTTCCAAACATTTCAAAAAACAAAATCTGGCCTGTGAAATATATTTCCATCTGTGCCAGTGGAAAAAAATGGATTTAACTCTACTGACCTACATTCAACACTGGAAACCTTCACTGCAATGTTTAACCGTTTCCACACTTTTACACAGGATCCACAAGACAAATTTACACATGGATATGAAAGCACTGCACAAAGCCTAACCCTGACCCCTAACACAGTGGTTCCCAACCCTGGTCCTAAAGTACCACTATTCTGCATGTTTTAGATGTATCCCTATACCAACACACCTGATTAAAATGATAAGCCTGTCATCAAGCTCTGCAGGAGCTTGAGAATGACAAGGTGTGTTGGAAGGGGGAAACATCTAAAACATGCAGGATAGTCTAACTTGGTCTACTTGAGGACCAGGGTTGGGAAGTACTGCCCTAACACCTAAGCATGATCCCTAATCCAGAAGACAAATATACACAAGATACATGGAGATGAAAGCACCGCACAAAGCCTATCCCTGACCCTGAACCCCTAACACCTAATCATGACCCCTGACACAGCAAATTCTACAGTATTAAAATCAACTTTGAGAATGTTAATGTTAACATTATCAAAGCATTTATAGTGATAATTTAACACTGTAACTATCAATATAAAATATTGATAGTTACAGTGTTAACATAAGTAGAGCTAATAATCAATTATCTGTTAACACCAAATAGTATTTAGTTATTAGTGTACAGAGTTATTTTTTTAAACTCCAGACAAGTGTTAATTTTACACTAGTTAGTGTTTGATACAGTAGTGCATAGAGTTCATTTTTAAATCTAGACTACTGTTAATTTTACCAGTCAGCATTGTCCTTGGCATAGAATAAATGGGACAATATTGTTATAAAGTTGTGTTCAAGAAGTGACTTGCTTGTTTCTTGGTGTAAAATGTCAAAACATGGAAGAAAATGAAATGTGGGTTAACTCCTGGCAGGACGTTAGCTCAGTGGATGATATTAGCATAAACTGTGCTTCTATTTTTGACAGAAAGCAAGAAAGTTCTCTCATCACCCTAGCAGGAAAGCTATCTCACTCATGGTGCTGTTCTTAAAAACACAAAAATCCAACAGTAAATAAAGATAATTGTATAATCTAACATTTTAACAGCAATACATTAAACATCAACAACCTTAATTCACCTCTGCTCATAAAATACCACACAGTTACGCAATACCACAATGCAATGTGGCAACACCTGCTCAACAACACCAACTCTTTCACATATTTCACTCCTTTGGAGTTATAACAACTGTGTACAGACTGATTTTAACTCTTCATGTTAAGAATTTTGCTTAACACTGGAAATTTGCGGTGTGACCCTGACCCTAAACCTGACCCCTAACCCTATTCCCGGACCCCTAAATCTTAAGCAAGACCCACAATTAGAGTAGAAGCAGGAGAACATACACTGTAAACCCGAACAGGTTGATTGAATTCAAAACATTTGAGGCAACCCGTTGCAACTAAAAAAATTGATTTAATAATTATTGAATAAACATAAAAAATTTGGTTGAGTGCACATGTTCAATGAATGCAAAATATTTGGTTAACCCATTGCAACTAAAAAAATTGATTTAATTATTGAGTAAACATAAAAGTTCTGATTGAGTGCACATGTTCAATGAATGCAAAATATTTTGGTAACCGATACCCCAAATAAATGATTTTATGATCTTTGAATAAACATAATAGTTATGGTTGAGTGTATATGTTCAATAAATACGAAACTTAGTTAGCCATTGCACCCCAAAAAATTATTTCATAATCATTGAATACAAATAAAAGTTAAGGTTTAGGGTACAAACATTGAGATACATTGCATCATATTGATCCTGTGCAATTAAGTATTTCATGGATATACATACAGATTAAAACGTAATAGTTGTTGGATTTCACTTCATTTTACTGCCAAATATGAGATTGGGGTAGCATGTTAATCTTCACTTTTCATATTACATCCCTACATATCCTTTGTATATATACACAACTTAAATAACTTCACTAAATAGTGAAGACCTGCCAAACATGCATACTTGAACATTTCCAAACTGAAGGCGCATCTTTGCAGTAAAGCTATGAATTGGATAAAAAAAAAAAACACATTTTTTGAAACAATTCTTTGACATTTTATTACTGTATTGCAGTCCAAAATAATATTATACACAATAAAATAAATATATGTCCACAAATGAATTGGTTTACTAACCATAGTATTCATACAGTTTGTTATGGGTATATTTTGGGTAAGATTGAAATGTGCACACATACTACTAAATAAAGCATTTCCCACTACTATGGTAGCACCCCCCCACACCTCTATATGACTGTAGAGTTGGGGGTGCTACCACAGCTGTGACAAATACTGTAAACAGCAGCATATATACACATTTCAATCTTAACCAGTCTATAACATATCCAACTATCTGAACACATTCGTTGATTAGTGTAAAATGCAAATACAAATGGCATGGGGCAAGTTATCCAGATTGTCCATCACATTCCCCGCCAGAGCCATACCAAGGCTTAAGGGTTTGTGTAAATAATATGGTCATATATAAGTGTTGGCACTACCCTTTGTAGAAAAACAAAATGGCATGACTGCTTGCAGTATAAAGAATGCCACTGCCTTCTGAAACGGAAAATGCGGCAAAGGCACTTTGAAAAACACAACTTTCTTTTAAAACTTATTACTTTAACATTGCTCATGCAACTAACCATGAATCACTATTGAATAGGCTTTCACCCGTACAGTGCTGGAATTATGGTACATGGCTTTTAAAACAGAGTTTCAGAAGTTTTCAAGTCATAAACACAAACAAAAATACACACAGCTACATCACGTCAAGTGCCCATAATGTTTGATTCAGTACAGGAAATAACCAAATTGACACACCCATTAAGGTCATTGTGGGCATTTTACACTTACTACTATGTTTGTCATAGGTATATTTTGGGTAAGATTGAAATGTGCACACATACTACTAAATAAAGCATTTCCCACTACTATGGTAGAAGCCCCCCCCCCACCTCTATATGATTTTAGAGTTGGGGGTGCTACCACAGCTGTGACAAATACTGTAAAAAGCAGCATATGTACACATTTCAATCTTAACCAGTCTATAACATATCCAACTATCTGAATACATAGTGAGAAGTGTAAAATGCCTAACTTGTCCTTTTTGTTAAAGACGTGATCTTACATGGCCAACTGGTTAGTCAAAGTCATCACTTTTCCCTTTAACTCTTTCTTACCCAAGCACAAGAGAACCTGCTGAACAAAATGAAATGTATTGACCATGCATTTCGGGTAGTTGAGGTGTAGAGCGTATGTCAAACCAAAGAGTATGCACATGGCCTGGGGCAAGCTTTGCAGATTGTCCATGACAATGTTTCCCTCCAGAACCACACCAAGGGATGAAGGATTGAGAGGATGCTGGGCAACACCAGGATGGTGAATAGAGAGGATTCCGATCGCTACATGTTTGTAGGCGTCCTCATCATCATCAGCCTAGAAATCAAAATGAAAAATTGGTTGTTCTGAAATGTCAGAAAAATTGCATGAGGATCACATCACAATTGAAACCAATTTACCTTTGGCTAAGGTCCATTCTAGAATGTTGACTGACAAATCACAGTACAGCAGTGGTCCCATTGTCCAACCCTTACTGCACTGTGATTGGTCAATCAACATTCTAGGGTGGACCTTAGCCAAAGGTGAATTGGGAATGAGGAATCCCTCTTCTGATTGTTAGATTCAGACGGGGATGAAGGAACCAATCTTCCTTGTCGAAAACGTGCACTACAGCGCCTTTGAATCAGGGATAATCCTGAAATGCACATTTTGTACAGGGAATACAGGTGGTTTGAGAGGATGAGTATTGAAAGTCATCTATTCCCATCTGGAACATTAAAATTTGGACCAAGGAAGAGAGTTAACCAATTCCCTATCAGCATGGCTGCCTCATCCTCATTGCTATAAGATCACATACAGATGATACCTCTATACCTTGTGACGAAAAAGCACAAATTAAGAGACGGAAAGGCAACTAATTACAAATTATTCAAGTTGAATAAACTGTCTTCATAACTATACAAATCGTTTGAGTGCACTTTCTACATCACAATTAGAAAAAGGTAATCAAGTGGTTTAACTTACAAAGCAGTCCTTGAAAAAGTCCTTGGGGTTGTCGTCCAGTAGCACCGGAAGCCCTCTCAGGACAAGGCATCTGATATCAGCTATGTCCGATGTCTGGATTAGAATGAAAACAAAGATTACATTGTAATACTACACAAGGTGAAGATTCTAATTTGTTGCGTTTTCCAAGTACTTCCAAAGCAGCATGCCTTAGAATGTGGATTCCTGATAATTACAACATTCAACTTGATCTCTTTATGCCAGAGTTAATTCAGGCAATTTCAACATGCTGTTGTGTTTTTCAGTTTACTCATGACTTTGAAGTACATGATGATGTAGCATATTTTTGTTTACCTTGCTGAGATAATGGCCATATTAATGGGGGTATGGTGGCAAACACACACGCAGTATTTGCATGACTATGGCTAAATTACAGTGTAATAGCCAGGATATCAGAAAGGGTTGAAGGGAAAAATAGGCCCATTTTCTACCCCAGTGTTACTCAAAGTGGCGGAGCCCCACTAGTGGGGCGCGGAGGTGTTGCAGGTGGGGTGCGTGAAGCCGGATTTTTTTTCTTTTTTTCCTTCATATATTTCTGTCTTGCCATTAAGTTAACACATTCACTCACAATGTATTCATTGATTGTCCTAAACATGTTTCAAAAACAGTAGGCCTATAGGCTACATGAAACAAATCAATCATCAGAATTGTGCAGAATGGCAGAAAAAGTTTGACAAACAATGTCTACACCATAGTGATGGGCAACACTCGGACCCACAGTATATGTCCAAACGCATTTGGACGCCTGCCTCAACTCACATATGACTTCAATGCAAATCCATCATGTCAGTAATTAAGGCACCAAGATTCCTAACCAAAACCTGACCACTGAAATGTAGTTTACAAAGTACAATATTTCAACTGAGTTGAGGTCATCCGAAAAAAAAAAAAAAGAAAGAAAATCTGAAGAATATTGGGATTTCCTCAAAATAATCTACTTTTCTGAGATACCAAAATTTTAGTTTTTTTAGGCTGGAAGACCAACATGTGCAAAAATTAAATAACGAATTGTGAGAATAGTTTAAGATATGGCTCATGCATCTATAATGAATGAAAGTTTAACATTCTTGATGAAATGGTGGAAATAAAACAACTTTTTACATGATATTCTAATTTTGTGAGCAGCACCTGTATTATTGAAAAATGGTGGGCTGTTCCAAAGCTTGTAAATAAGTACAGGTTCTTACAACCTCACTCCTTTAGGTAATATAATTCTGCTGAAAGAAAATCATCATCATCTATCTCCAAGTTCTCCATCAAGACAATTGTACAAAGAAATTATTCAATTCACAAACCTGTGCTTGGCACAAAAGCGCATCCAGCAGCTGTCCCTTCAGACCCTTCTTGGACTTCATGAGATCCAGTAGTGCAGGGCAATGGCGATCAAGGGAATCGTAGAATTCCTGCTTCAGGTTTTTCCCCACGATCCTGTTAAATTCCTGGTACACCTAGAACACACCAATAAACCAAAGTTTAGTATCAATACACAGCCATACCCTAAGAATCATTCAGATATGTGTATAAACACAAAAACACATTAATAGTTACCTGATTTTCAACAAACATTGCTGGCCAACGCTGGAGCATCTGGATCACAGGTGGCTTATCCTGCACAACCTCCTTCCTTCTCAGAGAGAACGTTACATCCATCTTCTGCTGGATAAGTGTTCCATCTGGGTTCTTTTTCTTCATCTCATCCACCAATTGCTCTCGAGCATTTTCAAGGCTTGTGGTATTGTGTCCATCTGGAATATTTGGTAGGTAATTGACTTCCCCCTTCTTAGGTTTTTTTATGTTTTTGTGTGGATGCTCGCCATCCGGAGTGTTTCTTCCTCGCTTTCCTCCGTTGACCTTGACATCTTCATGTCCCAGCGCTCTCATTTTAGATCTGTAATTGCCCATTTTGTCTTTAAGGCTGTTCTTCCACCCGCAGTAACCTGATGGGGATGCAGGTTCTTTAAGGCAAGGATGAGCACCTATTAATGCCTTGGCCACAGCGTCAAGGTCAGAAGTAGTTGGGTAGGCTTTGAACGAGTAAATTGTTTCTGCCAGCTTGTGAAGGACACCATGCTTCAGTTCTTTTGAGACCTTCAGGTATGTTCCGTCCTTGAGATAACTCAAATTCCCCTGACGGAGTCTGTATTCAATGTCTACAGAGAATTTTGGAATGTAGAAAACATCGGGCCATGGCCGTCTTGCTTCTCCAGATGAAGTGGAGGGCAGCTCGGTATCCATTGTAGACACAGTGTCATTCAGATTTTCAGATGGGAGGGAGACCAACTCGAGCACTGGAATGATCTTCACTGTTGGCTTCTCAGGAAGTTCTGATAAATCTGTGAGGTTGCTGTACTCATTGTCAAAGTGTGGGTCTCTAAACTGTAAGCTGAAGTTGTATTCAATTTCAAGTGAGTTTTTTATATACAGGATCAAATCCTCAATGGACGTAGGCCATGAGTAAATCTTAAGTCTTCGAATATCAGCCTCAGTTATGATGACTCTCATGAGGGTAGGTGATGAGGCCATCTGTGGAAAAGTGTAAAAGGCTTTCAACAATGAATAAAATGCCTCAGTGTGACCATTAGTTTTCCCTGTACATTGTAAGGTGAAAGAGGGAAGAGGTCATTCAGATCTGTTGGCGCAAGTACACAAAATATTGGACTGTCTGGACAGCAAAGCTCAAAAGACCGAAGGTGTTCAGAGTACCAAGCAGTCATGACTTTGCAAATGAATAGAACTTCAGTGTTCACAGCAATTATACGAGTTATCCGTTTAAAATCAGGGAGGCCTGAACACGACCCAGCTGAAAGCACACTGTCTACATTGTAATCTATTCCACCAATACTGACGGAGGATGCTGTAAGTACTGTTGAAACATTGGACAGTTTTTTTCGAAGTACATTCTGCATACTCTCTGGTAAAGAGGTAATACACAAAGATGTTACATTGGCCATCTCAAATTCAGGTTTGTAAAACGAACTGCAGTCTAGTTGGTAGCTGACAGCTTTCTGATGTCGTACAGCAAGAGTCATGGGAACATTTTTAAAGTTCTGAGCATCACGGACTACCTTCTTGAAGAATTTGTGCTTTCCTTCAAATCGCATTGTCCAGACTTCACACAGTGGACCATACAGCTTAATAAGTTCAGGATAATGCTCAACATAGTGGTGTTTGGGTCTCAGTCTAAATCCTGGGAAGGTAGACTGTAGAAGTTGTCTGTGCTCTGCCACCTTGCTTTCAAGAAGGTATACAGACACACTGGTATGCCTTGGTGCAAGAGCTAATGAAACAATGTCCTTAAGAAGCATTAGTACTTCCCAAGAATCATTTCCCTCAGGAACACAATGACCAACAAGGAGAGGAAGGAGTCTAATCAAGCACCAGTTCTCATGGCCGTTTCCTCCTATTGTCCCCTTCTTCTCAAAGCCCTTCAAAATTGTCTGTGGCCGATCAGTTTTGTCTGTGTATTTATAAGGGAAAGTCTTGATGGCCTCATTTATGATCTCTAAAGTAATGCACTTCTTTGCCACCAAGTCTGCAATACAAAGACACACCTCTATGGGAACTATACCCTCCAAAATGTCATGTAAAGGGTCAGGGGGATAGCCGCCTATTGCATGGAAAAACTTCAAATTTGCAGTGAGAGGGCATGATCCCTTCACACCTGTCAGTTTTCCTGAGGTTGGGTTGTGCAATGTCTCCTGGATGTGCATGTTGTGTGTATGTCTGTCTCTCATCTGGAATGCACCAGAACATACCTCTTGGTCTTGTGTATCACCTCTTGAGGCCATGCAGTATCTGCAGAACTTATCCACCGAAAAACTCTCGTAAAAACCCGCAAGAGAATGAGCACCAAGATTGTCTGCAGAGACCCATAGAACAGTTCCTTTCACACTTATACCCAAGTGCTCAATGTACACACCATTCTGTTCAAGAGACACCAAATCAGAAATGAGTGGGTACAGCACTTTCTCATAGCCACATTCTTTGATAGTTGTTGTGTTGCATAAGAGAGCAAGCTGAATCGAGTGAAGTGTAGATCGGTACTTTGCTGGAATATTGGCAATGGTCCAATATACTGCACACATCTTGTGCTTTCCTTTTGATGTTCCCAGTGGATTTGCCACTTCAAAATCATCAATATACAGGTTGAGCGCAATAGTAAACTCATCATTGCACAGAAGGCAATTTCCCCTAAACCAGTTACCATCTCTGCATGTGTTGTACTCATTGGGAACAGCTACTGGAATTGAACAAGCTTTCCTGAAAATGTCTTGCTTGTTCAGCATTTTTTGAAGCATTTGTAAAAGAGGTACATATGCCATGGTTTTCATGCCCTTCTCCACCACATATTCTATTGGCATTACCAGTGGAAATTCTCGCAACACATATGATGCCCTTCTTTTAATTGTTGCTAGACATCCATCCTTGCCACAGCAAGCAGTGATAATGTTGCTGTCTGTCATAGTCTCTACCACCTCCCTAACAACTGAGTCATCAATGTTTGCATGGTGCTTCTGTAAAACCATTTTCACTTTATGGTACAGAGGTGCCTGGGACAATTGAACTAATTGACAAAGATGCTCAATAATCTCCTGCACACATTTTTCTGGAACATGCAGCACTGTTTGCATCTTTAAAAACAGGGACGCCAAGTTATGCTCCAAATCTTCCCGTAAGTGCTGAGAATCAGCTTCAGGCATTTCAATCTCATCATCCAGATAGTCTGTATCCACAACATTTAACTCCAGAGGAGTATCACTGTCACTACCTTGAGCTTGGGCATCAGTACTGACTACCATTTCTGATTTAAACATTGTCCAAGTCATGTCTCTGTGCAGCCGACTTCTATGTGCATTAAAAGTTGAGTAAACACTGCTCTCAAACGTGCACCCTTTAAACGGACACTGAACTTTGTGGTTGTGGCGAAGATGTCTACAACGAAGGTGGGAGAAATATGTTTCATCGTTGCAAGGCTCAAGGAACTCGCATAATAGGCAGCGCAATTTCACTGCACTTCGTGCAGGTTGCAGAGAGTGAGTTTCTGAATGCAACCGAGACAAGTGAGTCTTGAGAGCACTCAAAGATCGGAAAGTGCCCAAACACTCCTGATAAAGGCAAGGAAAGGGTTCACTTCTACTGTTGCTGGCATGCTTTATCCGATAATGTCTTAATAGCTGTCCCCTTTTATCACAAACAAAGTCACAGTACTTGCACTTCCAAATCATATTGCCCGTAGTGATGAAAACCCATGCACGCACGTGGTCACATTCCCAGCTCAGCAGAAAAGTTCGCCTGGACATGGCATGCCTGAAACGTACGCCCGATTAAAACACAACTTGACAGGAACTTCACATAGACAGGACAATGTTTCACGATAATAATTTCAAATCAACAATGCACTAATAATACTATCTAATAAAAAAAGACATTCAACTAGCCACCGAACATTGCATGATGGACATGCTAATATTGGCTAGCAGTTTGGCTGTGAAACGTTAGAGTAAAAAACACACACACACACACACACACACACACATACATACATACATTATGCAAAGCTGAAAACAATACGCAGGCAAAGGATTGCTACCAAATAAAACAATTTATAGAAGATGCATTGTACGCAAACTTAAGAGAGATTGAAATCGCCACCCTCCATTACACGGGGAACATGCTCAGCAATAACTTCCCAGTAGAGTAAACCAGGCTACAAGTTCAACGATAGATAATACCGAATAACAAAGCTTACCGGTATATGCTATACATGCATGATGCATCAACTAAACAATGGAAATATTACGAGGCAACATACACATTAAGGTTCAGATGGCACGAGGAAACGGCTAATAGTGATGTGTTGTTAGCTAAAATGCTACAATGAGTACACACCACCGTAACATGCGACTGGAATGGCTGAAAACAGTAATCATGCGCACTTACTTTCACCGTCGTTTGTTTTCTTTCCCTCCTCTGTACTTCTTCCACTTCTTTTTCTCTTTGTTCGATTCCTCGTTCCCGAGTGTTCGTGTTCAGCTCGTGCACTGGATAGTCGACGCCGACTCGTGCAGTGCTCAGGAATATTGTGGGGCGGAGTAAATGTATTGCCTTTCAAACTAGCCAATTGCACCTCTCCGCTTAAAAAAATGTACATTCAGTCCAAAAGTACAGGTTGGGTATACGTAGTGCACAAGAAAGTTTAGTTAATATAAAATAGTTGTTTTTCAAATTAGTCCAAAAGACCTAATGCATTTGGGTACATATAAACTGTGGATTTACAGTTATCAACTAAACAGAATTTTTGATTAATTCAGTTTAAATATACAAATTGAATGAATATTATCATCAAAAAAGTTATGCTAATTTAAAATATTTATGTTTCAAACGAGAAATCATAATATTTTGATCCAAAACACATAATGTATTTGGGTATAGTTAAAATATGGGTTTACAGTGTACTGGAAAAGTCTCACATGTGAGCTCTATTGACCCCTAACCCCACCCCCCTCCTTCCTCCACTCTCACACCAACTGATACTTTCCTCCTGCTCTCTTTTGTCTTGGTTGTTTTGTCGGCTCAGCACTTCTCAGTGTTTTCATGAGCGCTATCATCATTATGGTCTGTTTCCTCTGTGGTGCGGGGGGGGGCAGTTGACCTCATTCTCCAGCAGGATGCAGAGTTTGAATGGAAGCTGCTGCTGTGTTTGGTCAACCAATCAAGATGTATTTATTTTAGGGTAATAGTTATTATTTCGTGTATTTTTAGATTCACTAACTCTGATCAGTCTCAGGTTTTTCCACAGGTTGAACTTTTTCTGTTAATGTTTTAAGATTATTTTTTC
Organism: Siphamia tubifer; assembly: GCA_020466265.1. Classification (NCBI taxonomy): domain Eukaryota; kingdom Metazoa; phylum Chordata; class Actinopteri; order Kurtiformes; family Apogonidae; genus Siphamia; species Siphamia tubifer. Next base: position 43,132,022 of record CM035799.1, on the reverse strand, counting down.
CACTTTTGCTTCATTTCTGTTTCTTCCTGCCTTTATTTATATGAGTTGACACTAAACTGGAGTCTCTTCTCTTCCACTCTGCCTGTATTTATCCTCCTTTTTAGTTTTAACCCTTAAAGACCCAAACATCCACAGGAAACTAAAATCATCTACTGATGTAAAACCTGCAATAACTCCTGAACCATTTATTCTGTCAATACATGTCAATAACTGGTACAGTACTTCATCTTTTCATGGTCATCAGAAATGACCATATTTGGATGTTCGGAGGCTCTGTGGTTACCATGGAAACACTGTCATATTATATAACATTGACTCACCAGTAAAACTAACGGAGTTGAATCAATAACAGTGAATGGACATTTTTTTGCATTCCATTGTTGATGTCTTTGCTGAAAAATCCACCTTTTCTTCAGTTTTCTCTGTTTCTGATGTAATAAGCCTCGACTTCTGAACATTAAAGAACTTCCACCTGATCAGCAAATTCAATACAACAAAATACCAAATTTTCATGGAAAAATGCAAAATAAAGATGCTAACATTATAGGAAATGCTCATAAATGACTTAAAGGTTAAATAGAAGCAGAAGTGAAGTCTTTCATGGATAATGGTCACCAGTTGCGTGCACAGACATTTTTGGGGGCAAGTGCTCTGGAGGGGCAGGGGGGCACCTTTTTGCGCACATGTTATTATAGTGTAAGATTAAAAGAAAAAGCATTACACGCACATGTTGAATGCAATTTTACTTTTATTTGTAACATTCTATAAAAGTGAGTTTTCAACCTGTTTTCAATGGTTAAGAAGTCTGATAAAGTCTATATCCTATATTATCTATTAGGGGTGTGACAATACGCTCAGCTCTGTTTATGTTACGAGACAAGAGATTGAGACGAGATTTTTTAGAAAACTAAATTACAAATTATATGAATGGACAACAGATTTTATTTAACTGAGTTGCACATGGATTTTATAACTCTGTAACCGTTAATTTTTAATGAAGTTCTTCCTTTTAATGAAGTTCTTCCTTTTAATGAAGTTCTTAATGAAGTTATTCCTCTACAAATTTAAGCTAAAATAAAATTTTAGAAAACTTGAAATAAATAAAATTATATATTTCTCCTTTTTTTCAAGTGCAAACAATATGTCTAAAACAAAAAATACTTCTCTTTCAATACAAACTGAAAATACTGCAAACAGAGTGTAGCGGCCAAAGTAGACTTATGTTGATATATTTGGGAAGTGTTTTGGGAAATGTTTAAATGGATAAATAATTTAATTTGATAATTTCATAGATAAGTATATTTCATGATTGAAATTATGAAATTATATATATATTCATATGCATAGATGATCTGTTATACATAGACTAAAAATGAATACTCTCGGTTTAAGAACTGGCCAATTTGGCTTGACTGTGGAAGTTGAGGTGTGAATGTATTTGTCAGTGTTGTGTGGTTTGTTGGTGTTTTCTTGGCAGGTGCAGTTGTTTATTTGAGTACTGAGCTGTGGTGGTACTGGAAATGTGTCTCTCTCACTGAGTTTCCATTACAGTTTTTCGCAAAACAATATTGATATTCCTAAAATTTCTACAAAGTATATTTGCACTTTGAACGTGTTTCCATTGACGGTTGTTCTGGGCAGGAGCGTCGTAACTTTTGTGGCATATCATAGCAAGAGATGTCACTGCTGTCACCTTCGGAGCTTCAGATTGACCATCACCCTGATAGTATTAGAATTAATGAATCGGCTAATTCTCTCGTCAGTAAAAGTCCCTGCCGAACTCTTTAAAGGCACCAACATGTCAAACAAACCAGCTGGTTAAGGTTATAAGGGTCTGTACATGTGGTCCCTACATTGTCAGGTCAAAATATTAAGTGTAAATATGCTTTAGATGCGTTTAAATGACAACCGTGAATTAGCATGTAATAGCATTAGCACAAATGAATCGCCTAATTATCTTGTCGGTAAAAGTCTCTGGCGAACTCTTTAAATACACTAACATGTCAAACAAACCAGCTGGTTAAGGTTATATGGGTCTTTACATATGGTCCCTACATTGTCAGGTCGAAATATTAAGTGTAAATATGCCAAGCACTTAACAAATTATAAATGTATCTAGTGCTGCACTTGACACTTTACAGAACAGAAAATATATTTATCTGTAAAAAAAAAAAAAAAAACTTAAATATTCAAAAACTAACAAATAATAGGATTAAACACTGCCTAGTGTAGGAATAACCCTGATCACCACTCCAAAAGTGTGATCAGGACAGGCTTAGTTCTCACATCCCAGCAGCCAATGGTTGTTATGGTTACAGTGACTGCGGCTACCATTTTCACTCCGAAAGAAGAGATCATGTGACCATGTACGTCACATCCTGTGACATATAATTGCGGAAAAAGTGTTTCCATTGCACTTTTGCGATAAATTATGATATCGAAACCTCATGAAATCGTGAAAACCTTTTATCGATATTCGAGTGTTTTTTCGAAATTCCGGTGTTTCCATTGCCAGTTTTTATAGCGATATTTACATTTTGCGAATTTCCAAGGGTAATGGAAACGCAGCTTCTGTTGTGCTTGTATTAGTCGCGATGCACAGCATTGTTTGCGCCTGGGTGGACACACCACGGAGAAACGGCTGGGTAGTGAGGTCCAAATAATGTCCAGTTTAAACAGTGATTCGCGGAAGAGCCGTGCTTCACATACATGAAGAGAAACCGGTCTGCGGCCATTCCTTGTAGCTAAAGACAGCTACAGCACTGTTCATTGGATGAAATGCGCACAAGTTTGTGACAAAGGAAGAGATATACAGGACAAGCTGAGAAGGTGGCCCATTTCCGGGGAATTTTTTTTTGTAGTTTTTAATCATGCAGCTTTTCTAAAAGATTATTTCAACATGGCCCCACTAAAGTGTTAATCATCATCATCATCATTAAATCAAACAAAAAAAATCCAGAAGTTTCAAAAGGCCACTTTCATTGATAAAGGGCAAAGAGGCAAGTGCTCTAGCACCACCTAGCGTCTATCTGTGCATGCTAATGATGCTCACTCCATCGGTCACCGACTCTAAAGCTGTTCATCATCCCATTCACTGCAGTACATACCATTATTTTGCTGTTCTTGATAAACCTGACATATGAAGTGTAAATCAATTACTAATTGTTATTACACTGTAAATAACAGTTTTATTGATGTTAAAATTATTAATGAAGTGAGTAATAACTAGTGTTAGATTATGATCAAATGTGAGAAAACATAAGATTATCTGCATTAAAATTGCTTTTATCACTGTACAATCTTGTATTTTAAATACATGTTTCTTTGATTCAAAAATGGAAAAAATAGGTTCATTAAAACATTCACTTGTTTTTCTTTTCATGTCTAAAGAGGAATAAAAATAACTGTCTGCACTATAGTACAAATCATTTATGCATAAAAGGCATTTGGGATCGGGGATAAAAATAACAATGGCTCCTTTGGCTGAATTAGCTCCTAGCTCTGTTATTATGTACCCAGGGTGACCCCTCTACCAGTGTGACCACTCTATGGTGTGACCCCTCTATGTTGTGACCTCTCTCCTATTGTGACATGTCTCCATTGTGACCCCTCTTACCAGGGGCTTCCTGTGTCTTCCTACTCACCTCAGGGTTTATGCTTCTTTCTGGTGCACGCTGAGCACTCTGCTCCCACACAAGCACCAGCAGCAACAGGCGGAACACAAACTGCAGCTTCGGTGCCATGTCTTCACTTCCCCTAAAAACTATTTAAAAATGGGACAGATCTCCTGGTAAAACTGAATGTGGCCTCCACAGCGTTTGTCAAAACATTATCTGTGGACAAAACACGTATGTCCAGACAAAAGGAAGGTGCTGAAGTTTCCAGAGGTTCCTGAAGCTATGGCTGCTACTGCTCCAGTCTGCTCATTCTTTCCCACTTTAGGGACTGGGGACCAAGTGGGGATTTAACTGGAGCAGGACGTGGGGGCAGGAGTGCATAGAGCTGTAGGCAGTGCGTAGATGTTTCGGCTGTTCATCTGCAGCTTTATCAGATCTTCACTGTCCTTTTCTCCTGATCTGCCTTTAGACTTATCATCATCCCCCCCCCCTCTCTCTCTCTCTCCACTGCAGACGTGGTAGGTTGAAACTCCCCGGAGACTCTCTGGAAAGTAGAGGCTTGTAACCCCGCCCCCCCAATCCCCGCCTCCCTGACATGGAGGCTGGAATACACTTGGTGACCTTGCTTCTTTTCTGGACAGAAACAAACACACATATGAGTTGGTTTGATGCTAAATATAAAGGACATTTCTGTTTATACAAGTCAGTTTATTACTGCAACAAAACTAAATGAATTAAATATGTAAATTGAACGAAAGTGTCAAATTGAATCAAATGAATCCTTTTCCAGTTTTTGTTCAGAGGTCAAAGTGCGCCCTCTAGCGTCCACTAGTATCACTGCTTTGTTTTGATTTTTTCAGAGAACACTTTTGTTTCCTTTCTTTCTACATCTTTATATGTACAGGGGTTGGGTGCAGGAATCAGGGGGCGTCAGTGCTTGGGGGTGTGTGTGTGTGGGTGTCGGAGATCTGAAACCGTGCAAAGAAGTTATTCAGCTTCTCTGCCAGGTCAAAGTACTTTTACTTAAGTACTGCTCACCTCTCTTCATGTATTGTTTTAGTTTCATATATGCCAACTCCATAGATTCTTCTCAGCATCCCATAATACACTGCACTATGTACCATTACTGTAACTTTGCTGTCCTAAATAAATTTTATCTGCAATAACATGTTTGAAAAAAATATAATTATTAGTCTGTAATTAAGGGGTTTTGTTTGTTTTTCATTTTTTGTCCATTATCTTTATGTAGTTAAATGTTTAAATGTAAGAAAACATCAGATTAGCATCGTTTAAAGGTTTTTTTTTACCTAGTTTATCAGTAAATACATGTTTCTTTGCTTCTAAAGTTAAACATGGTTTCCAGCTGAGTGCACATTTTTAGAACTCCATGAAATATAGCTTCATAGAAAATATCAATTGCAATATTTTATTCTCTTGTACCTAAAAAGGACTAAAAATAATATCTGTGCTTTGCATAATGCAAACATGAAAGGCTTCATAAAAACGGATATTATCTTTGTGCTTGAAAACCTTATTATTATGATGTTTTATTTTAATTACATCTTGTGTTAAGAATTTAATAAAGACACAATGTTTGTGTTTAGATACTTGGAGATTAAAGATGATTTAAATACACACACACACACACACACACACACACACACACACACACATATATATATATATATATATATATATATATATATATATATATATATATATATATATATATATATATATATATATATATATATATATATTCACGGTTAACTCACCAGTGTTAATATAACACTTAAACAGTACATTTTAACACTACCTCATTGAACATATGCTTCCTATCTACAGTGTTAAAATTTACATTGAACCTAGAGTTACATTTCCAGAGTCAACTTTACATGAGTAAGAGTTAATATTTTGCACTAATTAGTGTCAATCAACTTTTACACTATTTGACAAGTAACACCCATAGTGTTATTCACATTCAACACTGAAGAGTTAAATGTTAATAAAATACTTTTCAGGTGTGAAACCTACTTAACACTATATGTACATAAATACATTACTGAACAGTGTTGATAGGGCAGCACTGTGGTTCTGTGGGTAGCACTAGTGCCTTATAGCAAGAAGGAATCTGGTTTGATTCCAACACCAGACTTTTCTGTGTGGACTTTGTATGTCTTCGCGGGTTTTCTCCAGGTACTCTCCCACCATCCAAAGACATGCACTGATAGGTTAACCGATTAATCTAAATTGTCCATAGGTGTGAATTTGAGAGTGATTGTCTATGTATGTTCAGCCCTGAGATGTACTGGTGACCCATACAGGGTGTACCCTGCCTTCACCCATTGTAGCTGAATTAGGCCCCCAGTGAAGCAGGTTCAGATGACAAACCAAAAACAAAACATAACTTTATTCTTGCACAGATTCTGTTTGAATGAAAAAAGCAACAATTTTTATTCTTTTTTAAAAATTTTCAGCAGTTTTTTAATGTCGAACTTGTCACTCAGTTTGAGAGCAGATGGCAGTGGGCAGGGCTTTTCAGAGACTTTCTTTTAATACTGAAAGGTATCTTACTCTTATCTGTGTTAATAATAGGATATTTATAATAATAGTAGGAATTTGCTAAATTAAAAGCACAGCTTGTGCTAACATTGTTCACTAAGCAAATTTCCTGTCAAGAGTTAACTCTTTTTTACTATGTTAGCTGGTGTGACATTTTACACCAATAACAAATAATATATACACTACTGTATCAAACACTGACCGGTTGGAAATAAGCACTTTTCTAGATTTAAGGAGTAAGTCTATACACTGGTAATAAGAATTTAACACTATTTGGAGATACCAGAGTTGATTATTAACTCTGGTTGGAGTTACTACAACTCTGTAACTATTAGCCCTTTGGAGACTGTTAAATTAATAATACTATAAAGATTGGGACTTTCATAGTGTTAAAATTAACACTCTCAGAGTTGATTTTCACACAGGAATTTACTGTGTGCTCTTCAGCTCTTGCACAAACAGCTGGACAAAATAATTGGCAGAAGCAGCTGATCTTTGTTATCACACCTGTTTTACACATCGTTTCAAGTGTGCAGGAAAAAAAAAAAAAACGCACCAGGAACATGTTTTTTTCCCCCAAATCCTTTAATGTTGAGATACTGAAAGTACAGATGACGACACACATTCTACATACATATATATATATATATATATATATATATATATATACACATACATATATATATATATATACACATATATATATATATATATATATATATACACATACATATATATATATATATACACATATATATATATATATATATATATATATATATATATATATATATATATATATATATATATATATATATATATATATATATATATAGTAACTTAATGGTTTAGTAACTAAAATAATGTTACAGATATGAATTTTAGACCACACAACATTCATAATATTGACAAAGGTCACATAAAAGACCTGCTTCTTCTTGACTTCACAAACACTGCGACTGTGGTTGTGATTCAACTGGACGATACAGTGAAACTAAAGCACAACGACGTGACAGGAGAGTATCTGAAGCACACTAAAGACATTAGATTCCACACACACAGGCGCTGTTAGGGTTGTTTTCTCAAGTGTACTTGGTTCCTCTGTTCTTCAACTAAAGGAACATGTAGATATGGAACGGAACTACGGAGAACCCTGGGTTAACCTCGGATTCTTTGTAGATCGCATTTGACTCGACATGAAAAAAAACCTACAATTGCATAAGTTCATACACTTAGTATTTGTAAGACTAAGTAAAACTGAGAATATTAGCTTTGTTAAGACAGTCAATTACTGGTCTCAGAAGAAACTCGCCTTTTGATCCAAACACTTGTTAGAATGTGCATCTTAAAGGACGATGCCGTTATTTGCAATTGGGGCCTTAATTATGATGCAATTTGAATTGTTCTATTCACTTATGTTACTTTGTTTCAATTTTAATTTTTCAGATTTGCACCCATATGCAAAAAAGGGCATACAACAAGAGTCAGTGGGACATCGACTTGCAGACGTTATATCAGTTATTTTGTTCAAATCAGTTTAATATGTCCATTGTGATACAGTAGTGATAATTCTGTTGCAGTCCAATTTCATCATTGAAACATGTGGGATCATAACATAAATCAATAATGTAACCCGACACACATAAGTGACGTCATGTCTGTGCATGCCCATTTTGTCATTTGACTACGAGCTGTGGCCATGTTAACTAATGTTCTTATTTACTATGGGGCACAGAGGCAGATGCAGTACACCATACACAAGGAAGTTGTCAGATATCAAGTCTAACAAACATCTTTTCCATGACATGGCAGACTGAACTGGAAGATGACTTTGAATATGATGAGCATCCAAATGGGTTTGAATGAGACTATACAGATGAGGAGATACTGGAAAGAAGGAGGCAAAGGCAGGTGGTGGAGCAGAAGCTACTGTTCGTCCACCAAAAGATAGTAAATGGTGGTGGTCATGTGGTCATTGTTTGGTCTTGATAACAGAAGATGAATGTCTTTGCTGTTTCCAGTGGGATTTGAGTCCAGGAGACAAACAACTCCGTGTTTATCTCCTGACAAAACGCAGTTGTCAGTCAACTCTGTCAGCTTGCATAGAGATGCACTCGTGTGTCTCAGGTTACATTATTTATTTATTTTAGCTCATCCCAGGTATTTCAAAGTCGAACTGGGACTGTAACAGAATTCACACTACTGTATCACAATGGACATATGAACTTATTTGAACAAAATTGATTTGGCGTCTGTGAGTCACTGCTCCGTGGACTCATTGTATGGTGTTTGTGGATACAAACACCATACAATGAGACATACATGCCTAATTTCTTCTAGAGGAATCATAATTGAAAAAAAAAGTACCCTGGGTGAGTAGAACAATTCAATTTACATCATAATTAAGGCTCCAATTGCAAAAAACAGTACTGTCCTTTAAGCTAAACTAAAACGATGCCACTTTTTCCTGGTTTTACGTGAACATTCCTTGACTGTTTTAGTTTTATTTGTATAACAGCTGTCTCTTTAAGCACAAGACAAAGCCGATCGACTCACAACTTTTACAATGACTGACTGTGGAAGTTATGCTTCTACTAGAAACGTCTGAGGAGGCAGAACAACACAAATGTCCACACTGGCACCAAACACTAAACCATGACTGAAAACACTCTGGCATCATCCCTACGCATTTTTACAGCCCTTCAGCAGATTCTTTTGGAACTTGTTCCAAAATTCGGGAATCCATCCGAGCTCGAGCAGGTGCAGGTTTGGATGTCTTCCCTGACTCAGCTTCTCCTTGACCACCAGCCTCAGGGTTGTCGCTTGGCTCGGTGACGGTGTTGAGAAAGGTTTGGTACTGGTTCCAAAATCCTGCGGTGCTTCTGGTGGCGGGAATGTTCAGGGAAGTCATGGATGTGGAGGCCGGAAGCTGCTCTGTGCTGGAACGACTGCTACGAGCTGCCGGACGAGAGGTTTTCACCAGCCCACCATGGTGCTTCATGTGACCCTGTGAACAGGAAGGAAACATCTGAGCACATGTGGTTCTTCTACAGCAGGGGTTTCCAACTCATTACTTTCAGGGACCACATTCAGCCCGTTTGATCTCCAGTGGGCTAGCCTGTGAAATAATCTAGTTTGTTTATGCTCTAGTGCAAATAAAACCCCATTACCTTGTGAAAATACTTTTTAAAAATAAACTATCCAACAACAAAGGTGTGAATAACCTGAAAAAACTCAAATACTTCAAAGAACAATATGTGTAATTATAACATTATTATTCGTCAATTTATCATTTATACACAAGTATTATAGATCAGATGTATCACAAAGACACTAAATTGTTAAAATTGTGCTTAATTTTCTTTTGAAATTTCAGGTTCATATTTGTTTAGGTTTTCACATTTTAGTGTTACAGGATAGTTTGTAAATATAAATATTTTCTTAATGTAATGTTATTTTTTGCACTACAACAAAGACAGAAATTTGAAGTTGTCATTATTTATGGGCATGACAATGATGATAATGGATTGGATTTATATAGCCCTTTTTTGGCCACTCAAAGCGCCTCACATTAATGACCCATTATTCATTTGTGGTAAACTACATATGTAGACCAAGTCAAAGAGGCTGGTAAAACCTGAGCTTACAGCAATGGAACTGGGAGAAAGAAATGACAACCACATCCACAGCTAGTGTTTGGTAGCCCCGAATCATGGTTGAAGGATAAATAGATAATCATGCTTTCCTCCTACGTTTACCAGAAGAACTTGGTGGGCATCATAGTAGACGAGGTTCACATGTATAAATCTTAAGTTTTACACCTCTTCTGTTAATGTGTATACCTGATGCAAACTAATTTAACTGATTAAGCAGTTTGACTTCAATGTGAGTGGCTGAAGCAGCATGTCAGTCAAGATTTTTCATCTAATCACATGCAAGGGTTTTAGATAAGGCTCCTCCTTTGAAAACGGATCGGTTGCAGTAGGGTCCCAGATGGTATTGTGAAATATCTGGGGACAGCCAGGTTATTGTTTTTGTGCAACGACGTCGCAAAATTTGTGAAGATTTCTGGAAACATTACCACTACTTAATTGCTTCAGCTCGAACATACAAACACCGATTTGGCTGAAATTTCTCCCAGTCATACTCCAGTTTATCAATAGAAACTGCAATTTTGCTCCATAGTGCCCCCTACAAATTTGGCTTCACTAAAATGTCTATAGTTTGGGAATACCAACACCGATTTGGTTCAAATTTGACTGTCAGTCTCGCATGTTCATGACATGAGTGCGTTTCACATGTGACACTGGACCCCAGAGTGACATGTGGGAGGTCGAAGGATTTCATGTGAATCCAAGCTTGGGGGGGGGTTATTATTCCTGCCCACCCCCCCTCTCTTTATCATTATTAATTTTTCTTTTGTCAGCCCTTTGAGCTCATATTTGCCCCCTTGAACATGGACACTTCAGAAGTGTGAAAAACTACAAATATATATGGGTTTTGTAAAGGTCAGTAAACAAACCTGTCTACAGTGCTCCCCTAGAATAGTGAAGTAGCTTGCATTAGGCTAGATCATGAAGTTAGAGCTATGAAAATTAGTACACATATTTATCATATGTTGACGAACAAAAAACCTTACGATGGTCATGCCCGTAAACCAACAGGAAGTTTAAAAAAGATTTTGAGTCATGGTTTTCACTGTCTTCGGAATTTAATGAACTCCTCTTTGGCCGTTGGGCCAGATGAGATGAAAATCAGTAACCAAAGTCTAGACAAGTGAGAAGTCAAGTTATCCAAATTTTTTGGAAAAGTTGCATCGTTTTTGTGCTACGACATTGCAAAATTTATGAAGTTTTCAGGAAAAATTACCGTCCCGTACAAAATGTCCTTTACTAAAATTGCATTAGATTGGGCACACAAACACAGATCTGGCTGAAATTTGACTGAGTTGTCAGTTCTACACCCATTCAACACACAACATTTCAAATATTTCACTCTATAGGTCCCTCTAAATGTAAACATGCGTTTCTGGCAGAATATCGCATCCCTCTCACGGTCAGCGGTCATGCAGGGAGGCAGTTGCGAGGGAAAGCAAAGGCCTTTGATAGTCCTTGCAGTTTTAATTTGTAATTGTTTCTGTTGATTGTGAATGAGTTTCTTCAACGAAATATTAAAGGACTAGACTGAGTGGAGGACTTGTTTTATGTCGAGTTTTGTCTTCAATTCAAAACCAATTAACTAAAATCATCGGTTACATTTGATTAGAAAGTCTATATCCCACAGCTGCGATCACAGAGGGTTCCTCACCTTCAGCCCACTGCGGCTGGCGTACTCCTTCCCACACTCGGCACAGCAGTAAGTCTTCTTCTCAGGACGAGATATGGGAGAGGGAAGGGTTGGAGTGAGGCTAATGGAAACTGAATGATCCAGCGATCCACTTATTTCTGCTCTCTCTTCCCTCCCGTAAGAACTAAAATTTAAGCTCTGACGAGTCTCTCGTGTGAAGGTGGCAGCTCTCTGTGTAGGTCTTATTTCAGCACCAGCAGTGTCTGCAGGTTCCAAAGTCGATGTGGCTTTAGAGTCTTCATCAGGCACATTCACTTGGCCTGACTTTGGCGTTACTGCTGGAGGAGAATGATCTTTGTCTTCTTTTGTGGTTTCAGGTGATCGGGGCTTCAAGTCAGATTCCAGGGTTGGAGTTACACTGGCATCAGGAATATCTGGACTCTGCACGGGCTCCGAGGATGTACCAGGACAGGTGTAAGCGAAGGGGACACCAAGAGCCGGCGTACTTTGTATGTCCTCCAAGATTGATCTGGAGCTAGGTAAGCCATCAGAAGAGGCAGAAGCCTGGTCCTTCTCGGAGTCAATTACCACAGCAACAGATGACACTGTGTTTTTACGACCAGTAGGTGAAGAAGAGCAAGGGAGAATAGTGTCCACAGTGGTCTGCTGCTCAGCTTGGTCATCTTCATTAACTGAAGTAACTTGCTCTGTCGGCTGGGAGGCAGACAAGGAGGTGCTACAACAAAGGACAGGGGGGGCAGCACTGCCTGAAGTTGAGGTTTCCATGATGGTATTCAGAAAAGGGTCAGGGCTAAGATCAGAAGGGGGAATGAGGTCTGGGCTAGAGGATCCAGACTTACATTGACTTTTGGTGTGGACTTTGGTGGACTTCACGTTTCCAGAGGTGGGAACTGAAGCAGCTGCAGGAGTTTGGGGGTTAGAAGCCAAACTCTTTGAGTGTCCAGCTTCAGCAAGTGGAGGCATTGTGCTTGGGTCATCAGTGGGCTGGGACTGTAATTGTGAGAGACCTTTGTCACTGCATTCAGATGGTATCTCACTTGAAGAATCCTCTGTGCCATCAGGGGGCAGCTGCCCACCAAGGTGCATTCGGATGTGGTGCTGAAGAACAAGTGCGTTAGTGAATTTACGCTGGCACAGTGGGCAAGAGTTCTGAACACGTGCATTTGGTGGTCGAGCATGATGAGTGGCCAAATGTGAGCGCAGGCTGCCTTTGGTGGAGAAGGACCGCCCACATATTTTACAAGGAAAAGGTCGCTCTCCGAGATGTGTAGCCTGGTGTAGACGCAGGGCTCTTGGACAGCTTAATACACGTAGACACACCCCACACTGATTGGTGGCTAGGTTACCAGCTGAACCAGCCATAGTCAGTGATGGTAGCATCCCCCCGACATTTGCATTCAGTCCAAGTGCAGCAACCATCTCACGGGTAAAATTGGAAACTGAAGAAGTGACCAAATTTGAGGATGGTGGGGATGCCATTACGTATGTGGTAGAAGTGCTGGCATTTGTGAAGCAACTGTTGGCTGATGCTGCTAGAGAGGTAGAAGAAGAAGCAGATGAAAAAGACCATGGAGAAGAGGAACAAGAGGGCGCCTTATCCAGCTTCTCCACCAGCCTCTGCAACTTTGATGTTTCAGATGTAGGAGTGGATGTGGCTACAGAGGAAGGCAGGGAGCACTGTGTGGTGGTAGTGGTGTTTGGGCCTGGGACTTTAGAAAATGATGAAAATGGGAAAGAAAGTTGAGAATGGCTGGAAGAAGCAAGGTGGTGGGAGCTTGGAGTTGAGGGGAGTGGAGTACGCAGAAGACCCAGGGCCGCATGATTGTAGAGGGAGGAATGTACGGCAGAGGTGGAGGAGGAAGAGGAGGCCGACGGGAAGAGGAGTTTAGGCAGCTGGGCCAGTTGGGAATAGGCAGCTGGAGAAAGAATGGGGACATGAGGAGGAGTATTCTCATCAAAATGTTGTTGCTTGGATCCCTTGAACAGGCCTGTGATAGTAGAAGATGAAGACAATGATGGGCTGGAGAGGAGGGAGGTAGCTAGAGCAGAAGAGGAGGCTGAAGAGGAAGACGAATTGGATGAAGCTATTGAGGCTGCGGCTGCTACGGCTGCTGCTCGGTTTAGCTGCAGCAAAGAGTGGGATATCAGAGCCAAATCCACACTGGGAGGAAGTGGTAGGGAAGAAGGGGTGGATCTTTCAGAGCCTCCCACAGATAACCCAGCGCTGGTACCACCAACCTCCAGATTATCTCCACACGCTTCATCCTCAGACCTATTCTTTCGCTTTTTCTGAACAATACTGTTGCCGCTGCTAGCGCTGCTTATAGCCTGTCCCATATCTGAGCCCCCACTGGCCCCTAATGCTACCCCAAACAAAGATGGTGGCAGGAGTGACAGGGATAGGTCTGGGTTTTGCTCACGGTGGCGAAGGAAGTGTACTTTGAGGTTGCCTCTCGTGGTGAAACGGCTGAAGCACACCGGACACTGGTAGGGTCGCTCCCCTGTGTGAGAGCGTAGATGGATTTGCAGAGAAGAGTCACTGCTGAACATTTTCCCACAAAATCGACAAGCGTGCTGCAGACGACCAGTAGAGGTGGAGCTGGATGTCGAGGAAATGTCCACTCCTCCAGAGATAGACTGTTGGGAGTTTGAAACATTGGGTGCTGATGTGGAAGTGGATGAGGTGAGGAAGGACAGGCCAGTGTGGCTGCTCCCAGAAGCAGTATTTGGAGATTTCTCATGAAGATAGCGGTTGGGTAGAGCTAACGACAGCGCTAGTGGGTAGTTTGAGGAAGCCATGGAGATTGGAGTGGAGGAAGGGGTGGAAGGAATAGAAGACTGAGAGCTAGCCCTCAGATAACCTGCAGACCCGCTGGACCCTTCCAGCTGAGGCTTGTGAGGTTGAAGGATTTGGGAGAGTGAGCTACTTGGCTTTGAAGGTTTGTTGGCTGCCTGAGAGGGGAGCAGTGAGGAGAAACATGCCAGGAGAGGAGCCATGGAGGTGGACGGCTGAGCTGCAGGCGGCTGGTTTGTGGGACTGGCTGCTCGTTTGCTTCCTTCCAGACAGAGCTGAGGCAGAGGTGAGAGGAGATGCTGGGAGGGTGCATCTAGGGTATAGGAGGCTCCACCCAGCCGGAGTACTTGTCTACAGATCTCCTCAGTTATCTGCATCTGGTGGATCTGCCTTTGCTGAAGCACCCGCAGCTCCTCAAGGATCAGAGCAATGCTCAGCTGGGCCCTCGACGGAGTCCCTGAGGCAGAGGTGACTCCGGGGCTGGGCGTCGGTGTAACAGGACTAGGAGGTCCCTCTGGAACACGGCTGGGGCTTCCGGGATGGGGGGGGGGGCACAAGGAGGCAGATGAGGAGGAGGAGGAGGACGAGGTGGTGGTGGTGGCAGACAGCCCGAGCTTGGGAGACGCCATGTGTGTGCTGCGTGAAGTATGGATGAGGACACTTGGAGAAAATGGAGAACTGCAATCAGAGAGCTGGAGAGCAGGCACTTGAAATTCTTGAGAAGTGACGGAAGAGTGAGGGAAGTCTGGTGAGAGCTAGGGCTGCTGGCTTTGCTTGATAGGCTGCAGCAGAGGCTTGTTTGCTGAGCAGGACAGTAGCAGACCCTCAGTGGGCAAAGATGGGGTGGGAGATCCTTTAAAAGTTGGACAGGGAGTCAGGAGCAACTGGGAGTTTTGAGAGGAAGATGAGCACAAAGGAGAATCTGGGAATGACGGAGAGACGTTTGACTTCACTGCCAAGCAGTTATCTAGGAAAAGAGATGATGGACAGGTCAGTGACAAGTCAACAGTGTGGAGTAAGGCTGCACAATATATTAAAAAAAAAAATTGTTATTGCGATGACACAGTGTACAATATTCATATCGCAAAGACGCGCAATCATTTCCTTTTTTTCAGTAACTTTATGTTTCACACACCATGGGGTACCATGATATAACATAATTTTCAGAGCTCTAAATTAACACCCACCAACCCGGCAAATACGGGTGAAAATCCATTTTGGCAGGTAAAAAAAACAAACTTACTAGCCACTTTGGCTGGTGGTGAGTGCAGACCCAGTTGTAGCAATCCTCTATCCTCACACGTTACAGAACGCGTTCCAGCATGCACACTCGCGCGCTTTTACGCGTTACAGGGCACGTTCTGGCACGCGCACTGGTGCGCGCAATGGCACGCACAATGGCACCAGTGTGCGTGCCAGAACGCGCCCTGTAATGCATGAAAGTGCTTCAGGTTGTCGGGATACTTGTGTGTTTCACAGGATTGCTAATAAGCCCAAATTAATTGATCATAACTGGCCCATATGGGGATTTGGTGCTATCTTTGGTCAGTTGGTGAGTCCACATATAGGCTAAGGAAATGAGACAGTGTCTAGTTTAAGAAAGTTTATAAAGTGATTAACTAAAAAGTAAATAAATAAATAGGACGTGTGCTGTTAAATGTGTTTACTTTTTAAAATCTCCATATTCCTTCATATATATTTACTGACATATTTATTACAGAGATGTAATTGAGGATTTTGCATCAAAGAAGGCAAGAAAGGTCCAGTTTTAGATGGCATCTTTACAGCTGCTGCACTTTTACTTTTACTGCTATTTTTTTTTGTTTGTTGGGGCGAACCCTAAGGGAAAAGCCAAAAGGACAAGCTAAGTAATTTGCACTCATTTTATTATTACTTAATTATAGTTTTTTGAAAAGGTTTGTGCAATTTGCAATGTTATTATGTTTACATTTGTGTGCAATTTTAGAATATTTATATTTACATATTCCTCAATTTTATTTATTTATTTTTAGCACAATTTGTACTTTGTATTTTTTAAATTGTAATTAAAAATAAGCACCGATATATACATTGGTGTTTGTCGTATAATCTGTCTTTGAAGGATATGGTTCCGAGTGTGTGTGTGTGTGTGTGTGTGTGTGGGGTGCAAATCAGGCCAGGTCCGTCCCTGGGCGAGTGATAGAATTTTTTTTTTTTTAGAAAAGTGTCCTGATTAGAAGGCGTTCTCTAGTCCCGAACACCGACAAGACGAAAGTTCCTACATTTCCCATGAACTCTACCGTGATGACATTGCATGCATCCATTGGCTGCATCCTCATTGCATTCAATTTCGAGCATTTTCGCACGGTTGACTCTGAGGTGAAGAAGAAGATGTTAAAAGATAGAAGAAGGAGAATATTTTCTGAAGCGTGTGTTGTGTCACTAAGAACGAAAAAAAAAGAATGTGGCGGTGGTTGGGAGGTTCGGAGTGTGGGGGTGAGAAAAGGGCAAAGACTGGAGGGGATGTTGTCGAGCCTGAGGTAACGGTAAAGAAAAAGCAGAGGACATTTAACCCAAAATGGCTTGGGGGTCGTGAGTGGCTGGTGTTCGACCCGGAGAGAGACATAATGTATTGCAGCGACTGTCGAATTTAGGGTTAGAGAAAACTTGAGGAAAATTGAGCAAAAGATGTGATGTTATGTATTGTATAGATAATATAGGTAAGATAAAAGTAAAAAAGTGTTAACAGTGAAAGGTGAGAAAATGTAAAAGCAACAAGATGTGAGTATGTTTACAGATATTAAGTGGGACAGTGGAGACAAAAAGTAAAGAAGTTGGGAGTTAAATCTGAAAATGCAAAAAAATGTCATCATATGTTTGAAGAAATGATATGGGGACCAATTGAGAAAATGTAAGAGCAACAAGATGTGAGTCTATGTATTGTATAAATTGTAATATAGGTGAGAACAGTAAAGAAGTGTTAACAGTGAAAGGTGAGAAAATGTAAAAGAGTTAAATGTGAAAATGTAAAAAAAAAAAAATGTGATCATACATTTAAAGAAATTAATTATTTCAAGAGGAAAAGGTTAAATAGAATAATTTAAAGAAATTTGAAGGCGTACATCTCATTTTGGTCAGAGGGAAAAAAAGGCTAGTTGAATTTCTGATTGGTTAGTAAGATAAAAAATCTACTAGCCACATTGGCTGGTGATGAAAAAAGTTTATTTAGAGCCCTGATCATTTTTCAAAAATACTGCAGTATTACTACTGCTGCTGAACGACAGTTTAGTTAATGTTGAAAGGATGGGAATACTTTCAGAACACAACTTTCGGCAAGGGTTGAGCACTTGCATTCAAAGATTTTATTTTTATATGCAATATTTACTAAACCAGACAACCAATTGAACATTGTTTTATTCAAGAAACAGAGGAACTCTAGTACTTTTGTTATTATGAAATACATCCATGTCATATTCACACTGATATATGTGAATAAATATTTGACCATGTTTGTGTCTGAAGGTCTACAGTTGAAGGTCTACACTTGTAGCATTACCATGTTATTGAACAGAATTGTGCAACTGATTACCGTAAATCAATAAATAATTGACTCATACAAACAATTGGCTCATTTCAACATTGTTGAGGAACACTTCTCAGATGAAATTAGTTTAGGTTAACAGGAAATAATGCAATATTATCGTTATCTTAATGCTGCACACCTGTATTGTATATCACAGATTTTGCCAATATCATTCAGCCCTAGTGTGGAGTCATAAAAACGCTTTTGAAAATTCTTCATTTCTGTTGAAGTCAACAGACAACTTTTTCAATCAGTATAATCATCTGTTCTGTTTTGTCTGTTCTTTTTGCTTCTTCCTCACCTCCATTATAGTTTTGTGCTACTTCCTGCTGTGACTAAGGTAGAGGTGTCAAATTAAAATTAATTTTAGTTCAGAGATCACATTCAGCTAAATTTGATCAGAAGTGGGCTGAACCAGTAAAATAAAAAATTAAATAAAAAATAAATAAATAAATAAATAAATAAATATTACTCCTTCAAACTGAGATTTTCCAGAGGCAGACTCCAAACTTAGGGATACAAGAAATTTCCCAGAATACAATGCAAGTCCTTTTAAAAATGGTGGCATCTACGAAAGTAGTACACAAATGTATTTTTGCCGTAATGAACGGTTTTTAAGTTGTGATAACTGTTGCATGAAGCAATATGTAATGGTAATTTTGCCCATAAAACACACATCTGAGGAAAAAAAAATTCATATTTACGCAAACGTGGAGTAATTAGTTGATGCATCGCACTTCTCTGATATGACACAGATATTAGTAAAAATATCGGCATAGCCCAGGAGAACACGAAGACTACAGCAGCAGACATGTTTGTGAATAAATGGGACAAAAATTTACAAAAAGATTTTTTTAACTTGTGAATATTTATAGGTTATTATGAGACTGAATTGGTCTGAATGTGGACCATGAACTAAAATATTTTATATCTGAGTGTAATGTTTACTTTTCAAAAATGTATCCAAAGGGCCAGATTGTTGTCTGCAATTACAATTTTCAGTCAAAACTAAGGCCCCATCAACCTCAGTGGATGGGGCCTAAATGTTCCAGGCCGTAGTTGAACATTTAAATTTCTTAGTGATGGATAGGAACACTGGGATCTTTGGGGATTTTTTGTGCTACATTTGCATGTGAAGAAAGTAAAAGCAGTCCTTAAAGGTAGGCACTGATATTAAGAGGCCAACTGATGTCTAGAAATGGGAAGAATTCAGGTGAGAGGTTCCTTGAGCCATCCACACGGTAACACAACAAGGTTTTTTTTTGTACCAATAGGACAAACATGGCGTCCACACTGGGAACAAGTCAGTAACGTAAACATGGCAACAAAACACTGCTGAAAATGATGTAGTACACATGCACACCTCTACGTGAACTGTAAGACAGTCCCAGCAGATACACAATAGAAGAAGTAAAGCACATGCACATACCGTCTTATACTGATGCCAAACGCACTTTGAAATAACCAACAACAACAACAAGGCATGTGTTGGTCTCTCTGCTGCTCATCTGGTTTGTTTAACATCAGTAGATTTTCCTTCAATTACACCAGTAAACTGAGCAGTGACTGCAGCTCTGCTACTACCACTACTCTGGTGTGCACCATGATAGACACTCTGCTACTACCACTACTCTGGTGTGCACCATGATAGACACTCTGCTACTACTGCTACTCTGGTGTCCACCATGATGCTCGCTATCTTGTTTACCAATGAATGTTGCAGATGAAGCTACCACTACTCTGGTGTCCACCATAATGGATGTTTTGCTACTACCCCTAATCTGTTGCCCCCCCACACACACACACACATAACAGGGGTGCAGGACTACAGGAACAGACCGCGTTTCCAAGGCAACACACGCAAGACGATGACCTTCACCTCACCCTCCAGCTTAATAAAACACCTACATCCACAAGACACACCACCACTACTCACCTGCTGTGTGATTGGCTGGGAGACCTGACCTTAAAGGGCAACATGCAGGTTTGACACTACCATGAATCATAGTGTGTATAAATGATAAAATCCCACTTCTCAATTTTTTAATCACACAATTATGCTTTTTTTTTTTTTTTTTTTTTTTTTTTTTTTTACTTCTTTTATTTATGACTTTTGAATTTTTCCTAAATGCCATACTGACAAAATAGAATACCATGACTTAATAAATCACCTCATCTACACACAGTCACTTTTCAAAGCTTTATTTTTTGAAAATGCAGTTTTACCTTATTACAAATGAGAACTTGTACTTTAAAAAATATATTTTACTTCAGTAAAGGAGTTGAATCAGTACTTTTATTTTTATCAGAGTATTTTTTTCACACCAGTATCTGTACTTCTACTTAAGTACACAATGCGAGTTCTTCTACCACCTCTGCCACAGAACAGACACGTTGACTCGCAGATCGCCACTAAATGAACGGAGCCTCCGAAAGCACAAGTGGATGAGGTGAAATCACATAAAGGAGGTCTGTCAGTGTCTGCACAACACAAAAAGGTTGTGAAGGCACCTTCTGTGCACACATACAGGACTTTCAAACATGAGATTTTATAAGACAAATAGCCTCAGTTCATGTAACTGGAGTGGACGGACACTGGCATGCACATCGTGCACACATACGCTCACTTCTTCACGGGTATGCTTCATTGCCTGGCAACAAAGCTCAAAGGCCACAATAGGGTCTAATGCCAGTGCACTGAGAACGCCATCTATAAAGCTTCCTTTTCCAACAGCCTCTCATGCAGTCCCTTATCAAACATGATTCTAGTTTGAAGGAGAAGTGGGTACTTTCAGGAGCTTTATTCCTATGTAGATGTGTGTAAATTCTGTGTCTTTGAACCTGGTGGGGAAAAAGAGGAGGAGGAAGTAAAGAGACTTGCTTTAGTGTGGCAAAGACTGCAATTAAAAGGGATAGAGAATCCAAATCTTAGTTTTCTTTTGTTAGTTTAGAGTCTCCCTGCTGTTGGGAATGCACACCAAGTACCAGGGAATAAACAGGAGACAGTGTCATTTCCTCTAGAAAAATTGACCAATGCATGTTTAAAGTGTTATGTCACATTACAATCCATACGTTTACATGGTGTTTTTTAAATTTGGAATTATTTATTCTGAATAAAAAGAATTTAAGACCTGGGTGTACAGAGGGTTTTGATTGGACAGAAAACCCACGTTGCCGTTTACAGTAAGAAAAAAATAACATCCACTTCCCATTTTGCTTTTGTTGCAACTATCAACATGGAAGACTGACAGTGATGTGCACAGACATTTTTGGGGGCAAGTGCTGAGGGGGGAAGGGGGGGCACTTTTTTGTGCATGTTATTATGGTGTGAGATTAAAAGAAAAAGCATCACACACACAATTTGACTTTTATTTGTAACATTCTATAAAAGTGACTTTTCAATGTTTTCAATGGGGAAAAGTCTGAAAAAGGCTATATCCCATCTTATCTATATACAGTCTGAGAACATCTATATATTATATTATCTATGTACAGTCTGATAAAGTCAATAGCCTATATCTATATACAGTCATTCTCAAATGATTCGATAAACTCTGGATAGAGGTGTGTAAATGATATCTTTTCAAATAGATAAATGTGTGTTTACCCTTCACGGCAGGCCTTGCTAATAACAGACTGTAGTAAAGTGTACTATACTCTAATAACAGACTGTAATAAATGGTCTGCACTTATATAGCACTTTTCCACCTTCATGGTGCTCAAAGCGCTTTACATTATACACACACACAGGTTTCCAAGGTCTAAGGTCAGTCCTACTGGGGGCCTAAGTCTGGGTTCAGTGTCTTGCCTAAGGACACTTTGACAAGTGGACAGCCAGAGCCGGGACACGAACCGCCAACTTCTCAGCCATTGGGCGACCCACTCTACCAACTGAGCCACAACAGAGTGTAAAGAGTGTAAAGTTGACTACACTCTAATAACCGACTGTATTAAAGTAAACTATACTTTAAACCCACGGTTCTCAAACTGGGGTCCGCGGACCCCTAGGGGGACGTGGCGCATGTCCAGGGGGTACGCGAAATTATTCACAGTTTTGTTTTTGTTTTGTTTTTTTTTGAAATGCGGAAGTTTTATTTTGTAGCGAGCGGGCGGAAGTAACAGCGCTGTTTGACGCCAGCTTGACTAAATTGAGACGGAGCGAGTCACAGGCTATTTTTAGCCACCCTGCAGCGAACATGGATCGATTTTTGTGTCCGCCAAGTTCCTCAAGAAGTGGTAAAAGAAATGACAATGAAAATGACAATGACAACAACAAACGCCCTAACCCTAAAAAGAGAAAGTACATTGATAGTTATATTGAGTTTGACAAGCTCATCCCTCTCATTAAGTCTGTCTGTCTGTCTGCACACACACACGGTTTTGTGTCTTTTGTTCCGTTTATTATTTTAAAATTATTTAAAATTGTTGTTTCTGAAGTGCTCATTTATATTATAATACCTGAAAATGTCGCTGGTTTGCACAAAAGCACTATTAAAAAAGGTTATCATTGTTTCATAATAATCATTGTTGAAGTGGTTTTTTATCATTTTCAGTATCGCAAGGATGAGGGGGGACATGGAAAAATTTCACCCCTCCAAGGGGGACCTGGGCCAAAAAAGTTTGAGAACCCCTGCTTTAAACCACCATCCTCCTTGGTGTCATGTCCTATATTGAGATATTTTCTCAGGAAATGGGGGTTATATAGAGATTAAATGTTTCCTGTTATGTTGCCTGCCTACAAATCCTAAATAAAAGAAAAGAATTCAGCATAACAGATACATTTGCAAAGTGCAATGCTCATGGAATCAAAAACATTTACCATTCATTTATTAATGTATGAATTACTATAATATAATTCAACAGAGGTTCTTAAATATAACTGATGGAACATTGTCAAACATATGTGACTTGTTAAAAAATTAACCTGCTGCAAGTCATTGAAGCCTTATTTCACTGTCATTTTATTATTTTAATGTCATTTTGCGTGCCATTGCCTTCCTCTCCGTCTAGTTTTGGTGGTGTACAGGAAACTGAGTAAAAAAAAAAAAAAAACAGTCTCAAATGAGTCAGTACTCTAATCGGGTTCAGACAAATATAAGTTAAAAAAAATAAATATATATATATATATATATATATATATATATATATATATATATATATATATATATATATATATATATATATATATATATATATATATATCATCCTAGTGGTGCAGGAAACTGAGTGAAAAAAACAAATATAATAAATAAATAAAACTATATTCCATCCTCATGGTGCCTAGGTTTGCCAAACACTTCACATGAAAGAAAAAGTAAAAACAAGCCACAAAGAAATATGTCCAATGAAATGCACCTGATTCAGTTTTTGATGCTGGATCCAAGTGTCATATTTCAGGCCATAGCAATGAAATCTGCAGCTGCGGACCTTAGACCCACCCACGGCCATTCCAATCTAGCATCTACCATCAGAAAATATGGCCACTACAGTTGCGGCTTGCTGTACTGTGTTGTGAACATGAGGAGAAACCTGTCCCCGGCTGTTCCTACTATGCCAAAGCTTAACTGCTGCTATGCATTTCATTGAATTAACTGCACGTGAGTTCACATGACAATGACATGACATGACAAAGAACTAGAGGTTGGAAGTGTGTGATGAGGTGGCCCATTTCTGGATAATTTTTTTTCAGTAGTTTTTAAATCATGCAGCTTTTCTAAAATATTAATTTCAACATTGGCCCCACTAAAGTGTTAATAATAATACTAAGCATCATCATCATAACAAACAAACAAAAAAACCCCTGAAGTCTAAAATGGGCACTTTCATTGTTAAAGCACAAAGGTGCACAAGCTCGAGCACCACCTAGCGTCTATCTGTGCACGCCTATGAAGACTGGTGTGCTATATTTAATTCTTCCAATGCTCCAATCAAATACTTTACTTAGCTTGTTTCGTACAGCCATCTCAGAAAATGTTCCTACACTAATGTCGGCAGCACAGAATATGTGCCTGCCGGCGTAATGACTAACGTAATAGTGTATGCGCAGAACGACAGGAATAATGTTAAAGCGGAATTAACTGTTTACATCGGAGAGGAATTACCTTATTGAGAACATTGGAATAAACCTGTGACTTTATTTGGAATTAAGCTTAATTCGTTTCAACATTACCAACAAGAAATTAGGTGTTTACATGGTATCTTAAAGCGGAATTAACTTTTATTCAGAATTAAACAGGAATAAAAACTCCCATTTAAACCCACCTAATGAGTGGGTTTAAAGACACAGAGACAGAGACACACCCCACCAACCCCATTTCACACACACCCCCTTCCAAATGTTCTCATCTTCTTTCTCTGGAAAGCAATACACAGAATCAATGGCTAGTTTTCATTTTTAATCACATCCCCAACACATTCAACCATCCATTGTTTCTTTGCTCAGCACATTTCACATCTGACTGTTTTGCAAACATGCCACAATTTTGAGCTGGCTTTAGGCTATGAAGAGGGTCAGTTCCAACTTTGCGACAAATTCAACCCCAGCTGTAATCATTATAGAATGTAAGCATTACATTTCCTTACATTGTTTTACATTTGTGTTGCGCTATATCCCAGTTGTAAGAATGACACTTTTGCTCTGATGTGTTTCTCAGAAAGGAGTTAGCCATTTCCGATTCTGGCTCAAACAACCAGAATGGGCTATGGCTAACAATAGAACATTGCTAATTGACCATAGCAGTGAAAGTCGTCACCAGTGAAAGTGAACCAAGAAAGTGAAAGTGACTCGTAAACTAGCCCACCTCTAGTGGCAAAAATTATTTTTGCCTGAGTCATTGGTCTAGCAACATCCAATAGAGCCTCAGCCAGGACGACTTCAATTTTACCGGTCCAATCACAATGCTCCATTTGTGTAGCAAGATTGTAGGGCAGGCTTAGCACAATGACGACAGGGTTGAAAAAGTAGAAACTTATATACAGTATATGGTCGGATAAGGAGCATGTAAACAGACATGTTAAAACAACCAGAGAAACACTAGTTTAGACTTTTTTTCGCCGCTCTGTCTAAATCACATTGCTCCGATTAGTTATTGCGCTGGCCTATTACGTGCAGAGCAGTTTGAAAAACAGCCGTTGATCCCACCCATACGCTTAAGCACAGTTTATGGAACGTATCCAGACTATGAATGCATATCATAGTCAGGTTTGCCAGGCTAGGAAGTGATGGCAATGGCAGATAGCCAATCACCGAATGCAGGTCATACTGAGGTTGCCAGATAAGCAATGGCAGCTGCTGACATCAATGTGCAGGTGCATTTCATAATGAGGTTGCCAAATAAGCTCAGAAACAACACCAAGAAGGGTAAACAACATGTTCTACATGCACCATACAGACCTAGCGGTTTGAGTCTCTTAAGAAGTTTCGGAGGCATTACAGACCCAACCCATTTTTGGGGGGGTGCTACATATCACATCATAGAACAAAGATTAATCCCCCATTCAACCACCTTCTATCACCTTTCAGATCCTGAGAAAGTAGTTTTTTCTTGGAGATTCAGTCAGAGTCCATGTTCTGTTTCAGTTTGTCATTCAGTGGAATGGTTTGAGTCAGAAGAAGAAAATAAACCCGCAAAATATCTAAAAAAAAATCTTGTCTAATGATTTATATCAATACAGCAACTCCAAAGCCTGTAGTCTGATGCGACTCCCATCCTCCTCTGTCAGTCGTTCCACTGTTTTTACTCTATTTCTCACCATACTTGAGTTTCCCAACGGCACAGGGAGTCGGGCTGAAAAGCTGCTGGGGTCGTTTCTGTTTCCGACGGGACATGGTTTTGTTGGAGCAACACGAGCTGCTCTGGCACCCACACTACTGTTAACTGTGAAAAAACTAGGCACCTACGTTAATGAAAGACAAAGATAACGAGGGTCAGAAATTAAAAAATAAATAAATAAATCTTTCCCAGGAACATATGATGCTCAGGGTCAGTTGATATGAAAACAGCAAATCCACATTGGTGACATTGTGGCGCAAAGAAAGAAAAAGCCAAAGCCGTTGAGGACTGAAGTAGCAACAGACATGTGTGGCACTTTCCTCAACAAGTCTCCCTTTTCTCCAGACTCACCGGCGTTCCTCCTTTTCTCCCCCTCTCACACACAGCTCACTTGTTCGGCCACTACTTTGCATTCAAATTGTGAGTGAATAGCCCTGCTTTCTGCCCCAGAGTCTAACTGGCTCTGAGGAAAAACTGGCTCTGGGGAAAGACTGCCCCTCACGCAGAAAAGGCCTGAATGGATTTTACTGATACGAGTTTTGCAAGGATCGAGCTGAGACCAGGGATTAAAGTTGACCCTGGCGACCGCGTCCCTGACATATTTCATCCCCTGGTGATCACAGTGGACTCAATAGGCCTTGCGCCGATGTGGTCCGCGGCAAAGGCCTCATAATTAATGAAAACTGCAAGCAGTCTCAAAGGCCTTTGCCGTCCCTCGCGACTGCCTCCCCTGGCGACCAACTCCCAACGAGATGCCCGAGTCAAATTTCAGCCAAATCGGTGTTTGTATGCCTGATCTATGGACTTTTTAGTAAAGGTGATTTTGTAGGGGGTGCTATAGAGCAAAATCGCAATTTCTATTGATAAACTGGTGTAGGACAGAGAAATAAACGTCTGAGTCAAATTTCAGCCAAATCCATGTTCATATATCCCAACTACTGCCATTTTACTACCTGTGTATTTGGTGAATCTGTAAGGGGCACTATAGTGCAAAATAACAATTTTGTACGACAAACAGATGTAGACCTGTGAGATAGACATCCGTGTCAAATTTCAACCAAATCGGTGTTCATATGTCCAAGCTGAAGTAATTGATGTAGTGGTCATTTTTCCCCGACACCTTGTCTAGATCATGTTCACCAATTTTTAGCTCATTTGGCCCATATACATATACATATATATATATATATATATATATATATATACATATATATATACACACTCACAATTTTTTACCCTTCCGAAGTGTGTGCAAAAGTTGGTGAGTTTTCGTGCATGTTCAGGGGGTCAAATTAGAGCTCAAAGAGGAGAATCAGATCAAACTGTAAGCAGTATCAATAGGCCTTGCGCCCGAGTGGTACGCGGCAAAGGCTTAATAGTAAATAAATTAAGACTGCAAGCAGTCTTAAAGGCCTTCGCTGTCCGTGGCGACTGCCTCCCGTGGCGACTGCCTCCCGTGGCGACTGCCTCCCGTGGCGACTGCCTCCCCACGTGACATTTGAGTCAAATTTCAGCCAAATCGGTGTTTGTATGCCCAATCTATCGCCTATTTAGTAAAGGCGATTCTGCAGGGGGCGCTATAGAGAAAAATTGCCATTTCTATTGATAAACTGGTGTAGATCTGAGAGATAGACGTCCGAGTCAAATTTCAGCCAAATTGGTGTTCGTATGTCTGAGCTGAAGCAATTTATATACTTGTAATATTTCCCAAAAACTTTACAAAGGTCTATGACAGGGGTCTCAAACTCCAGTCCTGCATGTTTTCGATATTCCCCCCTTTCCCATGATTCAGTTAACCCTTTAACTCCTGAGACTTTAGCAGTTCCACATTAAAAAAAAACCAATTACACGAACAAATAAAATTAACCAAAAAAACAGCCAAAGTCATCAATAAAATGAACAAAAATTAAGAATAAACCAACAAAATAATTTGTAACATGAACAAAGTAGGACAAAAATGGAGCAAAATTAAAGGAAAAATAAATAAAAACAAAATCTAAAAAATTTAAACAAAATTAACCAACAGTATGAATAAATATTTGCAAAATTATAAGTAACATGGACAAATTTACCAAAAAAAAAGAAAACTATTATTGAAATTTGGCCCCAGCCGTTTTAATTTTGACTTTTTGACTTAAGACTTAGTTGCATTTTGACATTTTGAAAAGGAAAACAATTATTTTTTTTAGGAATATTTAAACTAAACCATTCATTCAGAATACATCAGTTCTGACACTTAAGAGTTAATAATCAGCTCATCATTCTCTGCAGAACCTGTTAATGATGTCATGACTTTGAGGTGTAATGGAAGAAGGAATTATCTAATAATAATATCTCCCTCCTTTGCCCATCATTCCTGTTGAACATATGAAGGCATCAATCATGTTTTGTTGTGTAAATCTGATGGCTACAAACTGCAAAGTCCCAGTCTGGATGTAGCAT
The DNA here is from genome assembly GCA_020466265.1 of Siphamia tubifer. Classification (NCBI taxonomy): domain Eukaryota; kingdom Metazoa; phylum Chordata; class Actinopteri; order Kurtiformes; family Apogonidae; genus Siphamia; species Siphamia tubifer. The sequence continues at coordinate 43,103,966 of CM035799.1, read as the reverse complement.
TAGCAACTAGCTAAGTGCTCCATGAACTGTAAGAGTGTCACAGCAACACAATGATGCATTTTGCATTTACTAAGACAAAATGTTGTTGTCCCTAAAAACAGAACAACTGCGTAAGTGTTTACATGACAGTACATTTATTACGCTAAGAAGGTAAACATACCCGATGTAAAGTCATAGCATTAGCGAGAGAGAGAGAGACTGATCTGATGAAATGGATCTGAGGGCATGTGGAAGCAAAAGCACATGCGCGCACGCACGCACGCACGCACGCACGCACGCACGCACGCACACACGCACACACACACACACACTTCCATATCTCATGGGGACCAACTTTCGTAACTATCACTTGTAACCATCATTGTATCCAATGTTTCCAGTGGATAGTTAGCATAAACATGTTTTTGAAATAAATACATAAAAAAAAAAAATACAGCTTCAAACCTTGGGAATATTACACGGTTAATTTTGCACCCATTTCCCTCATGCTTTAACGAGTTAATCTGTTTATAGCATACATTTACATACTTCACAAAAAATTTATATTTTACTAGTGGGGACCTATATTCATATTTAACCCCTTAACACATGAATTTAAATAAAAGTTAAAATAAAATGCTTAATTAAGTGGAGGTCATTCATTTGACTATACCACATACAATACATATTTGAGACCGTAGGCATTAACCCTTGTGGGGACCTGAATTTTTGTCCCCATGGTGTCAGAAGTCCTTATGGCGTGACTGTGTAAACAGATCACTGTCTCCAGAAAGCTATAAAGACAAACACACACACATACACGTCTAATGGTGAAGGTGTATATGCCTCTAAACACAAACACAGCAGCTGCAATGAGTTGGAAACTAACAATGGTGTTGAGGTAACATCAGGCTGTGGAGCCTGCGACGCATGAGGCTGTGACTGGAAACAAAGGCTCCTTTTCAGCTTCGTCCTCTGACCAGCACGAGGACAGAGGACGAGGAAGACACACACTGAGCACAGAGAACACACTGCACAGCCCTGAGACAACAACCAAGACCTGAAGGGGGTTTCAGAGTTCCCCTTGGTCCAGCAGGTCTGGGGTGGACCTGTGGTGGCTTTCAGAGTCCACCCGGGTCCAGTAGATCTGGGGTGGACCTGTGGTGAGTTTCAGAGACCACCTGGATCCAGCAGGTCTGTGGTGGACCTGTGGTGGTTTTCAGAGTCCACCTGGATCCAGCAGGTCTGTGGTGGACCTGTGGTGGGTTTCAGAGTTCACCTGGGTGCAGCAGGTCTGGGGTGGACCTGTGGTGGCTTTCAGAGTCCACCCGGGTCCAGTAGATCTGGGGTGGACCTGTGGTGGGTTTCAGAGTCCACCTGGATCCAGCAGGTCTGGGGTGGACCTGTGGTGGGTGTCAGAGTCCACCTGGGTCCGGCAAGTCTGGGGTGAACCTGTGGTGGCTTTCAGAGTCCACCCGGGTCCAGTAGATCTGGGGTGGACCTGTGGTGAGTTTCAGAGACCACCTGGATCCAGCAGGTCTGTGGTGGACCTGTGGTGGGTTTCAGAGTTCACCTGGATCCAGCAGGTCTGTGGTGGACCTGTGGTGGGTTTCAGAGTTCACCTGGGTACAGCAGGTCTGGGGTGGACCTATGATGTATTTCAGAGTCCACCTGGGTCCAGCAGGTCTGGAGTGGACCTGTGGTGGCTTTCAGAGTCTACCCGGGTCCAGTAGATCTGGGGTGGACCTGTGGTGAGTTTCAGAGACCACCTGGGTCCAGTAGGTTTGGGGTGGATCTGTGGGCTCTACTGGTTAAACACTCGAAGCTCTGATTTAATACATAATATAAAATTGTACATGAAAAGCACCAGCTAATAATGTGGAGTATCCGGTGTCTGAGTGGGAACTTGTCCTGCTCTTAAACCTTCTCCGAATCTTTTCGTCTCCTTATTTTGTGCAATCATCGCATTGCTCTTTTTGTTTCGTGCCATCTTTGCTAACACTGACCGTCTGTCTGTCGATGCTCGTGCTTTAATCCTGACAAACAAAAGCCAAATCCGCCGCTTGGTGCGCGCTCCCGCTACTGTACGGCGACCTGTTGCACGCCACGCGCGCTCCCACATCATAACAAGTTATGATTCATAAAATAATATGAGTGCAGAAAAGCCACATTCCCGGATGTGCATTTCCCTCCCAGGCCGCGCGTCACCGACACAAGCGCGTTCAGATGAAACAGAAAAACAACTTACCATGTTGGAAACGATGATTTTTTTTTTTTTTTTTTTTACAGCGATATTGTGTAAAGGCTAGAGTAAAGAGAGAGGGGGAGGGGAGGGAGAGAGGGAGAGACAGACAGAGAGAGAGAAGCTCCTGTTGGCGGACCGTCTCTCAGCCGGGACACTGGCGCAGCATTTCCCTGTTCACTCCCTGGGATGCGCAGTGGACACACGTTTTTTGTTTCAATTATTTATCCCCGTCGCGTGTCTCGTCTTATAAATAACCTCTTATCAGTGGGTTTTTATGCCCGCGACCGTTGTCTGCAGGATAAAGATGAAGCCGTAAATGAGGAGCACCAGATTCTGCTTCCTCTATTTGTATTTGTCAGGCCCTGATCCTGTCTTTCGGTCTGTTCGTCCATCTGTCTGCCTTTCCGTCTGCCTGTCTGTCTGTCTCTCGATCTGCCTGTTCGTCTGTCTGTCCATCGGTTATAATTAATGGTCTTTCCTGCATCCATTCCTCAGGGCACAAGTGTTCCCTCTTCCCCCCTTCATCATCTCACAACCTCAGGGCCAAATATCCACCTAAAACTACTGACACTGTCAAAACACTACAGACTTTAACCCTTTAAGACCCTCAGAACCACTACGGACCTTAACCCTTAAAGACCCTCAGAATCACTGTGTAATTGTGTTGTATTTTATAAGCAGGGGTTAATTGTGGATGTTGATTTTATTGTGTGTCTGTTAAAATGTTAGTTTTTTTTTTACATTTAATTATCAGTATTTGCTGTTTTGTGTTAATTTTTTAAAAAAAATGTTAAGAACAACCCCATGAGTGTGGATGGTAGACACAACAATGCCTTTCCTGCTATTGGTGTCTGTTAGAGAGAGAACTTCCTCAGTTTCTGAGAAAATAAAAGTACAGTTTGTAATGCAACCTTCCACCGAAGAGCTAATATTAATAATATGAATTTAGTTTCGAATAATTTCACTATGCCAATGAATTAACTGTTGTAAATGCAAACATAGTAATTTAGTTCAATGTAAAAACATTAGATTGGTTCAATTTCAAAATATTACTTTGGTTCCGAAACTGAAATGTGAAGAATTTTACTTGGATCAAGGTGAAGAATTCAAATTGAGTCAAGTGCACTAATATGATTTATGTCAAAATAAAAGAATCATGTTGTGTAACAAGTTAATTAATTTTGATTCTGTGAAGTAAAATATTTTAGATGTGACAAATAATTTTATTTTGAGCGAGGCTACACGGTGTACTTTTTGTTTACAGTGTACTCTGTCATTCATACTGTTCCTGTAACTGCTGTACTTCATAAAGCTCACATGTTTGACTAGAAATCAACAAAAAAACAGGTTTTTGTCACATTTTTCACATAATCGCTATTAAACGGAAATGTTTTTCTAATATTAGAGGTTGTTCAAATGTGGGAAAACAAAATGTTCTTATTACACTTTTCTGGCATTAGGATTTAAATATATGTTTCTTTGATTTAAAAATACAACTTTAAATCAAAGAAACATTTTAATAGGACCGGAACAATTTAATAGGACCGGAAATACAATTTCGTTGTTCTGTAAACATGTTTATTGTAACAATGACAATAAAGGAAGTCTAAGTCTACGTCTAAGTCTAAGTCTAAATGAAATGCATGGGTGAGTGGACATTTTTTCTAACTACTTACAAATAAGAATAAAAACATCTTGACTAACATTTTCATAGTTCATGCATGAAAGCATTAACCCATAAGGACCCACTGGACATTTGTGGGGCGAACCAAATTCATTTTTCTGTATATTTAACTGTCCTTAAGAGGTTTATTACCATTTATTTTGACATGATCTTTTTAATTGTTTTTGCAATTTAATAAAAAAAAAATCAGGTATTTTCCAACATTTAATTTACTAATCTTGTAAATGTTCATGAAAGCTTTATACTCTTTACATTCAAATAAATATCTGTACTTCATGCTCTTTACACTCTCAGAATAGACTCATTACTTTTTCACACTAGCCAAATGTGAATGTATGAAAAATAAGTCTTAAATCAGAAATTGTGACTTACTATATCATAACTATAACTTTTTTTCTTGTAATTATGCTTTAAAAAATAATCTATTTATGACTTTTGAATTTTTAAAAACACATCATCTACACAGTTATTCACTTTTAAATGCTTCAATGTAGTTTTGACAATTTACTGTTTTTTCCTGCTTAAATAAATATTATTTCGCCCATATCAAAAAATGCAGCTTTACGTTTTACTTTATTACAATTGAGAAATTGTACTTTTTTATGTTTTACTTTGACTTCAGTAAAGTACTTTGACCACCTCTGCTGATTTCTAATTTGACCAATATTCTGTCTAATTATTACATGTTTTGTGTATTTGATCCACTGTTATAATGAACATGTGTCAATGATACACTGAAATAGAATATTGTTGTAATTACACTTATTTTTCTTCATAAAACTCATTCTGTTCATGTTATTCCAATTGTTTTAAAGGGCATTTGGTGAATGGAAACATTTTCAACATGTCATTGGACGTTTCTCTACAACATTGAGTAAATTTAGAGTTGACATTATTTTATATTATTCTGTTATTATTTAACTGCAGATCAGATTAGTTTGAAGATGGAAGAGAACTAATAGGAGTTTTGTACTGTACAGTCTGCTGCAGACAGTGCTGACAAAAGATGACCACTAGATGTCACCCCAAGACAAAAACTAGACTTTGAATATTGACAAGAAAAATAATACAAAAAAATAGTCAAGGAAAACAAACTAATAATAATTAGAAGAACAATAGAAACAGAAATAAATAAGAAATAAAAGTTGCAAGTGTAAAATAGGTTTTCTTCAGGTTAAAGTCAATCCATGTGAAATAATAGTCTTTAACCCTTTCATGTGTGGATTCTAAAAACTGTCCAGACTTTTGTGAAAAAGATAAAAAAGAAGCTGATGGTGGGAGTTGACAAAAGGCTTGAGATGTGTGGAGAGCAGGAAGGAACCTTTGGGTGATTGGAAACCATGTGACTTTAGATGAGCTGCTCATTTACCTCCTGCTGTCCACACGTCATGTGACCTCTCTGTCCACCTGGGGGAGGGAAGGGGGGGGATTATCCTCCACAGTCCACAGCCAGACAACACACGCTCATCACTGACCTGAGAATGAAACCAGCAGAACATCTACAGGTGAGCAGCTTTGATTCTCTGAACATTCATATGAAAAGGTTCAGTTGAACAGGACTTCAGCTGGAGGAGGTGGAAGGAGCAGGTGGAGATGGAGATGGAAGGAAAAGGTAACAGGAGGTCAACAGCCTGTGGAGGAGATGATCCCTGATCTGTCCTGAATTAGCTGAGAGAGGAGTTAATGCTCCTGTAGGGACACACTTATCAAAGAATGTCTTCAATCCTGGCCCTTGGAGACCCACTGTCCTGCATGTTTTAGATGTTACCCTCCACTGACACACCTGATTCAAATGATCAGCTCATCATCCAGTTCTGTTGAAGCCTGATAACAACCCACTGCTGTGAATCAGATGTGTTGGAGCAGGGTGAAATTTAAAACATGCAGGACAGTGGACCCTGAGGACCAGGATTAAAGGCCTCTTTCTTTTTTTATGCTTCACATTTCTTTTCTTTTCCTGCCTCTTATTATTCCACGTGAACAGTTTCCTCCTCTGATAAGAAACTCTTCATACTCTTCTATAAATGATTAAAACAGACCATTACTGGGACTGTGGTTTTATTCTGAAGGGTCACGCAGACCCCAGTAAACTGGATTACCGGTACTGTGGTTTTATTGTGAAGGGTCACACAAACCCCAGTAGACTGAATCACAGGTACTGTGGTTTTATTCTGAAAGGGTCTCACAGACCCCAATAGAGTGGATTAACGGTACTGTGGTTTTATTGTGAAGGGTCCCACCGACCCCAGTAGACTGGATTACCGGTACTGTTGTTTTATTCTGAAAGGGTCACACAGACCACAGTAGACTGGATCACAGGTACTGTTGTTTTATTCTGAAAGGGTCACACAGACCCCAATAGAATGGATTACCAGTACTGTTGTTTTATTTTGAATGGTTGCACAGACAGGCTCCCTAAACTTAAAAAAAACATTAATGAATAATTTTAACATCTGTCTAAATATAAAAGATTGTATCCATAAAATGACTTAAGTTCTATTATTCATTTTGTCTTAACATTATGAAAAATAGTGAAAGTGAAGCTAAATGAATTTTAAACCAAGACAGTCTAATAAATACTGCCCACATCTGAGATTTTGGATTATTTTCATTCATTTTCTCAATGAGAATTTTAAAAAGACAAATACTTAATGAAAATTAAAAAATAAAAGTCAATAAAGTGAACAAAGTAATTAAACTGAAAAAAAAAATACAGGGAATTATGGGTCTTTAGATGATGTTGATATCGATGTTGTTCAGTGCTGTGATCTGCTGTTTGTTGCTAAGGCCTGAGCCGGTGGACCTCCCGGTGGTAGGGCTTAAGCTGCTGGACCTCCTGGTGGTAGGGCTTAAGCTGCTGGACCTCCTGGTGGTAGGGCCTCAGCCGGTGGACCTCCTGGTGGTAGGGCCTCAGCCGGTGGACCTCCTGGTGGTAGGGCCTCAGCCAGTGGACCTCCTGGACCCTCACAATGGAAGAGGACCTGACCTGCTCCGTGTGCAGGGACAACTTCAGCCCGACGCAGCCTCTGCCCTGTGGCCACGCCTTCTGCCCTGCCTGCATCCGTGAATCCTGGAGCCAATGGCAGCGCTTCGTCTGCCCACAGTGCCAGGAGGAAGCGGTTCAGGTGCCGTGTGACTGCTGCCCCCCCGACGCAGACGGAACGGTGGCCATGAAGACCTGCCTGAGGTGCGAGGTGTCGTTGTGCGCCCTACACCTGCAGCCCCACCTGGACAGACCGGCCTTCAGCTCCCACCTGCTAGTGGAGCCTCTGGGTGACCTGTCCCAGAGGAGGTGTCCCGCACACTCCGAGGTGTTCCGCTACTACTGCGCTGACGAACGGGCATACGTGTGCGCAGACTGTCTGCTGGACGGAAGCCATGCTCAACACAAGGTGAAGGCGCTGAGGCAGGTGGAGGAGGACCTGAAGGTAAGCTTCAGCTCTGGACCACAGGCAAACCACAACAAGAAGCAGGAACTTTTATTAACAGGAAGTTTTATTACTGGGAATTTTATTAACAAGAACTTTTATGACCAGGAATATTTATTACCTAGGTTAATAATTCCTGGTAATCGGCACATGTTATGTTTTTGTCGCATGTCAAACATCATCAAAATGTTTTCAAATGTATAGTGTTTTTGGTCTCATTGTCAAAGTAGTGGGTTTTCATGACCATTTTTTGTTTTTTCTTTACTGGACATTTATCATGTTAACTTTTCAACTTTCAACTTTATAGTCTACACCAAATATATATGGAGAGAGATATGTCTCTTAATGATTTGTACATTCAAACACCATTACCCACACGACTAATATCATTTGTAAGCGCAAAGACATGTAAACTGTAATTTATACAAAAGGTGTATTGGTATTTTCAAATGTTTGGAAACTTGCAAATTAAACCATACCTTATTTGTAGACATATCACGTTTTGCATACACATATGTCTTGAGATTTCATTTGCGATCCCTAGGTTCCTTGTGTGACGTGTTGAATCTGCATTTACAGATTGTCAACATGAGCATGAATCCCTGCTTCTGCTTGTGTAATTTTAAGACATTCCTTTCAGACTTTTTCCAATCTGATCCAAAGGTGAAGGTTTTACAACCCAGACTCAAGACTATGAAACCCAGTAGATGGCACTGTTAATCCTTCACTGAACTTCACTCACCCACGGCATCAGAACCGCAAAGGGTTCTGGGTAGATTAGGTCAAATTCCCGTCGATGTACATAGACTAGAGTAGTGCCCTAGTCAACAGCCATGTACATACTCACATAAATTCATTAAAAGCCAAAATTAATATCGACAATGAAAACAGTGAACCATACCGCCTAAAACTGAATCCAACCGCAAGGAACAGTATGAGGAAAAAATACAGGGAATCAAAGAGCTGGATCCCTATGAGCATAAGAACTCGTCCTCTGACATCAACCTGCTGCCGAACTTCCAGCACCCATATATTTAGAATTATATGATTTTAAATGTCATTGCATACACTCATGAAGATTACAGCAACTTTAAGTCTGCACCAGGGACTGGTCTTTTTTTTTTTTTTTTTTTGCACATTTCTTCCTTAAAAAAAGATAAAGTGTGCAGAATTTATTCAGTCTTTGTGCATTTTATTTGGGATGGATAAAAATCATTACATGTAACATGTATTCTTCCACATAAAATTTAGAAATCTATTGTATAAATGTCCAGAAACCACCATATATGTGATATTAAAACACCATAATTTTATATATATATATATATATATATATATATATGTATGATGTTCAGACATTCTGGAAAGTGGCAGGGCACTTTATTTTTTATATACTGCAAGATATCATTTATGATTTATTTTCTGGATATTTCTTAATGCAAAATGTATGCTGAAATAGAACAAGTAAATGAATAAAGTATTCTTCTTGAACTGTTCCACGGAGTATGAGTGTGGATGGTTTTGTACATGTACTATATATATATATATTTATTTATATATTTATTTTAGGGAATTAACTAAAATGTTGACTGGTCGACACATCGACTTCCGTAGCACAAGTCAACTTAAATTTGCAGGAGTCGACAAGTCACATGTCATTCTTTCTCTCTCTGCCTCTCTCTCATGGGCGACGAGTGAACTTCGGTGAAGGATTAACAGCGCCATCTACTGGGGTTTATGACTCTAGACTTTGGGTTGTACCATTAAGCTGTCTAGATAGATAGATGGAAGAAAAGCTTATTCTTGCTGAAAAAAGGTCCATGATTCCAGAGTTTAAGCAGCAAATGTTTGTTTTCTGTTTTTTTTTTGTTGGTTCAGATCCACTTTGTCAAACTCCACAGGTCATTCTCCAGAACCTACTCCAAAAAGCAGAAGACAAGTTAATACATGGTGAAAAGACCCTCAGAGACCATGACAACGCACATGTAACCATGTCTGTGAGTCCAACACTCCAAACCTAAACCTCTAAACTGTGACCTCTGATGTATAACCCTAACCTCTGACCTCTAATATTAACCTCTAAAAATGTATGTCTAACCTGTGACTTCTGACATCTAACCTGAGAACTGTGACTTCTCTGTGCTCCATCTCTGCTGCTGGTTGACCTCAGGACCATCTGCAGAAGGATGAGCAGCAGGTGGAGCGTCTCGGCTCACAGCTGCAGGTGCAGGTGCAGAAGCTAGTGATGTCTCTGAAGGAGATGAGCTTGCAGCAGAGGCAGCAGCTGAGCCTGCGGCAGCACCAGGGGCACTGCAGAGTCAAGGATGACATGAACCAGACGCACAGCATCCGCCAGTACCTGGGCTCACTGTTGGCAGAAAGCGACCCCTTTATGCTCATCTGGGTGAGGAACCAACCTCAACCCCTAACCCTCTGACCAAACTACATTCATCTACAGCACAGGTGTCAAACTCCAGTCCTCGAGGGCCAGTGTCCTGCATGTTTTAGATATTTCCCTCTTCCATGTGATTCAGTTTAACCCTTTAACTCCTGAGAACTAATAAAATAATTGGTAACATGAGCAAAGTAAGACACAAATGGCAGAAAATCAAAGAAAAATACTACGATTAAAAAAAACCAAAATGTAGAAAAATGTCAGGATCGGAGTGAGGTGAAGGAGGACTCCATTGCACAATGCTGAAGGGAAAAATAATTTAATAACAAAACTAAGAAACATAAAGACAAGACAGAGACAAAACCAAACCAAAACCTGGGAACAAACGGCCAGAGTCCGTGGTGATGATGAATGTCCGGGTTATGGTGACTGAGGTGATGGAAAACTGTCCGGGCTATGGAAGTGACATTACTGAATGGTCCCGCACTGGCAACTGCAAGCCTTACTGCTTTTATAGCCACAGATGAGGAACGGCTTGCAGCTGCGCAGTGCGGGACCAGGTGAGTGTGGAGATGACTGGGGGAAAGGTCACCGGAGCGGAGGTCATGACAGAAAAATAAACAAAATGAGCAACAAAAACTAATAAATATTTACAAAATGACAAACTAATGTGGAAAATTTTGGAAAAAAAATTACTAAAGAAGAAAACTACTATTGTAATTTGGTCCCAGCAATTTTAATTTTTAATTTTGAAAAAAATGTTTAAATAAAATAAAAAAAAACTCTTGCTTTTTGGCACTTTATCCATGCACAAAACTAAAAGGAAAATGGTAGAATTTTTCTGAATATTTAAACTAAATCATCCATTCACAACGCATCAGCACTGACACTTAAAGAGTTAATAATCAGCTCCTCATCAGACTAATAATGATGTAATGGCCTCTAGGTGTAATGTGAGGGAAACATCTAAAACATGCAGGACACCAGCCCCCGAGGACCGCAGTTTGACACCCCTGATCTACAGGGTGTGCTGGTCTGAGGGTCTTTGACTATATTGTTTTAGCAGGTGATTTTAACATTCATGTTGATATTTGTAATGATGGAAGTGCTAAAGACTTTTGAATATTCTAGATTATTTAGGGCTTTCTTGGCATGTAAAGGATCCAACACATTACAAAGGGCACATATTAGATCTAATTATTACCAAAGATATTACTATTTCTGAGGTCATGGTGACTGATGTGGCTCTCTCTGATCACTATTGTGTCCTGTTTAAAGCCACTGCCGCCGCTAATCCTGACAAAGGGAGAGTGAGATGATCAGAAAATGTTACATTAATGACAACACTTGTACATTGTTCACCCAAGTGTTCATACCATCACCACTACTTCCCTCAGCTCCCGTCGATGTCCTAGTAAAAGGTTTTAGCTCCAAAGTTCAAATGGTCATTAATTCCATTGCCCCAATGAGGACCAAAACCCCTCTGGTTGCATGCTGCATCAGTGAAAGCTAAAAAAAGAGACTTGCAGGCGGGCAGAACGCAGGTGGTGAAAAAACTAACTACAGGTTAACTATGACACTTATAAAAAAAAGTCTGCTATCTATAACCAGGAAGTCAATCATTCAAGGCAGTCCTTTTTCTCTGAGATGATCAACAGACACAGTAATAATGCACACCCCTTGTTTTGTGTTGTGGACAGACTAACAAATCCAGTAGCTTCAATTCCATCTGACCTGATGTCCAAAAAGTCATGCAATGACTTTGCTGCTTTCTTTACAGATAAAATATTAAAGATAAGTCAGACAGCTCAGGAAAGATGTTTTTATCATCCTGTCCACTAGTTAAATTGGAACATTTCACCTGTGTAGATTACACAGCACTGATGGAAACTTTTAAACAGCTAAAGTCCACAACATGCTGCCTTGACAATCTGCCTACCAACTTTTTTTAAAAATGTTTTAACTTCAGATGTAGTGCAGATAGTAAACAGTTCTCTTCAGCCAAGACAGTTTCCCCAGGCCTTGAAAACTGCAGTAATTAAACCTCTTCTAAAAAAGCCTAATCTGGATGCTTCAGTAATAGGCAACTAAAGGCCCATATCAAACATCCCATTTTGGGGTAAAATCATTGAAAGAGTTGTCGTCCAGGAAATTCATGCTTTTTTGGTGCAAAACAGTGTTTATAGTGACTTTCAGTCTGGATTTCCACCACAGCACTGAAACCGCACTGATCAAAGTGCTAAATGACATTGGACCCAGATACATCTTAGATCTGCTGGTTCCATATGAGGCACCCTGAGGTCATCAGGAACAGGTCTACTGTGTGTTCCCAAAATCAGAACCAAACAAAGTGAAGCATCATTCAGTTATTCTGCTCCTCACCTGTAGAACAAACTACCTGAATACCTGAGGTCTGCTCAAACTGTCAGTTCATTTAAATCAGCCCTGAAAACATCACTGTTCACTGGAGCTGTTTTCAAATGTTTTTGTGTCGCTATTTTAATTGTCCTTTAATGCCTCTTAATCATTTTTATTTTCTTATATGTTTTATGTAAAGCACTTTGAATTGTCCTGTACATGAAATGTGCTATACAAATAAATTTGACTTGCCTTACTTACACAACTGGAGATGCTGCTCTGGAAATCTAAACATCTGAGGGTCTACTGGACTGAGGGTTTGCTGGTCTGAGGGTCTACTGATCTGAGGTTCTGCTAGTCTGAGGGTCTCAGGCTTTGCTGGTCTGAGGGTCTGCTGGTCTACTGGTCTGAGAGTCTGCTGGTCTCAGGATCTGCTGGTCTGAGGGTCTGCTAGACTGAGGCACTGAGCCTCAGCATCTGGGCATCTGAGGGTCTGCTGGTCTGAGTGACTGAGGGTCTGCTGGTCTACTGGTCTGAGGATCATGCGAGACTGAGGCACTGAGGGTCTGCCGGTCTGAGTGACTGAGGATCTGCTGGTCTCAGGGTCTGCTGGTCTGAGGGACTGAGGGTCTGCTGGTCTAAGAGTCTGCTGGACTGAGGGTCTGCTGGTCAAGATTGGGGATCATCTGCTGGTTATCTTCTCACCTGTAAGAATGTGTTTTTATTGTAACCAGACAATCATTTGAATTATTTTGTAAAAACAGGCTCATATTTATTTACCTCTGCAGAGGAGGTATTAAATTCGAGTCCATTTGTTTGTTACTTAACCAAATTTTGATCTCTCGAAATCTTCAAATCTTGACCAAATTTCGATTTGGTTAATTATGTTGATCGGTAGCATTTGCTTGTGTGTTTGTTTGTTACCCTCGCCAAAGAGGTATTAAATTCAAGTCAGTTTGTCTCTGTTTGTCTGTCAGCAGGATAACGTAAAAGGTTCTGAGTGGATTTTGATTCAACTTTCTGGAATGATAGATAATGGGTGAAGGAAGAACCCATTAGATTTTGAGAAATGAAGATCAAAGGTCAAAGTCCCACTAAAGGTCAAAGTTTTAGGGTTAGGGCAAATCCTAACCCTAAAACACATATGTGGTAATATCTCAGGATTCAGTCAAGATAGAATCTCACATTTTTTGCATTCACATCATCTCACTTTCAGACATCACCTACAGCTCGATCACATCACATTTTGACGTCATATGATGTAAAGACAATGGTGTATTTGAAAACTTTGTGACTTTGACCTTAAATCAGGGTTATTGACACATTTTATCAAAGCAAAGCAAAATTACTGAAAATCAAACCTTGGCGGAAGTCTGCTGTCTCTCACTGCTTTGTTGTAAATAGTCCAGTGTGTTAGACTTAAGGGGTTACAGAGTCATTAAGGCTAAAATATGATATAATATTATTCATACAGTCTTCATTGGTGGACAATTGTATTTTTGTGACTTTAGAATGAAACTGTAGGTGTTTGTGATATTCAGAGAATTCTTTATGTTTCCATCAGATTCTCACTCACCTGTTCTTCACTCTTTTCTGTAGGCCTTTCAGTCAGATGATACAAAGTGAGTGTTGTCTGTGGGTGTGGAGTGTTCTCTGTGGGTGTGGAGTGTTCTCTGTGGGTGTGCAGTGTCGTCTGTGGGTGTGGAGTGTCATCTCTAGGTTTCGAGTGTCCTCTGTGGGTGTGGAGTGTCGTCTGTGGGTGTGGAGTGTCATCTCTAGGTTTCAAGTGTCCTCTGTGGGTATGGAGTGTTCTGTAGTTAGTGATGACAGCCAGTGGAACTGGAAGGGGAAGAACTTTCAGAACTTTCTTTCTCTACATTTTGGTGAATTGTAGTTGTGTATTTAACAGAGATGGTCAAAGTACTCCTATTCTGTACTGCATTAGAAGTACAGCTACTGGTGTGAAAAAATACTCTGTTAAAAAAAAAGCACTGATTCAACTTCTTTACTGAAGTAAAAGTAAAATTTGTAATAAAATAATAGTAAAACAGCATTTTTTCACTGTGGATGAAATAATACTTATTTAAATAGGAACAATCTAAAAAGTTTCAAAAATATCCAAAAATAAAGCCTTTAAAAGTGAGTTAGTGTGTAGATAACTTGTTATATTGGGTCATGGTACTCCATTTGTTAGTATGGACAGGACATTTAGGAAAAATTCAAAAGTCATAAATAAAAAAGTACAACAAAAAGCATAATTGTGAGATTAAAAAAATGTAAATCGTGAAATTAAAAAAAAAATTCAAAATTCTGAGATAAAAATCTAAATAATGAGAAAAAGTCAAAATTATGAGATCAAGAAAAAAATGTAATTGTGTGATAAAATCTAAATTATTAGATAAACAGAATTATGAATTTGAAGTTAATTAAAACTGCAAGCAGTCTCAAAAGCCTTCGCTATTCCTTGCGACCGCCGACAGCAAGATATCGTACCATGGGCGGGATGCAAAATTCTGTCGGAAACGCACACTTTTGTATAAATATGTACGGGGTGCTATACAGTGACTTATTTGAAATGTTGTGTGTTGATTGGATTTAGAACTGCAAGACTGACAACTGAATCAAATTTGAGCTAAATCAGTGTTAATACAGTTTTGGTTGTGGCAGTCAAAGAAGGTTTGGTGATCACTTGTAGAGTGGTCTCCCATCCGGATACAGACCAGGCCTGACCCTGCTTAGCTTTGGTGATTAGATGAGGTCAGGCGTGCGTGCATTCGTGCGTTCGTTCGTTCGTTCGTTCGTTCGTTCGTTCGTTCGTTCGTTCGTTCGTTCGTTCGTTCGTTCGTTCGTTCGTTCGTTCGTTCGTTCGTTCGTTCGTTCGTTCGTTCGTTCGTTCGTTCGTTCGTTCGTTCGTTCGTTCGTTCGTTCGTTCGTTCGTTCGTTCGTTCGTTCGTTCGTTCGTTCGTTCGTTCGTTCGTTCGTTCGTTCGTTCGTTCGTTCGTTCGTTCGTTCGTTCGTTCGTTCGTTCGTTCGTTCGTTCGTTCGTTCGTTCGTTCGTTCGTTCGTTCGTTCGTTCGTTCGTTCGTTCGTTCGTTCGTTCGTTCGTTCGTTCGTTCGTTCGTTCGTTCGTTCGTTCGTTCGTTCGTTCGTTCGTTCGTTCGTTCGTTCGTTCGTTCGTTCGTTCGTTCGTTCGTTCGTTCGTTCGTTCGTTCGTTCGTTCGTTCGTTCGTTCGTTCGTTCGTTCGTTCGTTCGTTCGTTCGTTCGTTCGTTCGTTCGTTCGTTCCCCGGTGATTGAGTGGCGTCTGGTCCAGCTGGTGTCTGGAGTTGGTAGATCATGCTCACTCGCCACAATTCTGGAAGTCCTGGGGGGGAAGCACACATACAACAGCGGGAGGGGTGAAAGCCAGGCAGAAGAACCGTCAAGGGATAGGCAAAAATCTTAGTGAGAGAACGGAAAGGCAGGTTGACTTTACCCGGGCTGGAGATCAGAGGCGTAGTCAAAACAGGTTCTGGTTTAAATTCAGGCAGAAGATTCCGGTTCAGGTTCAGGGTTTTCAGGTTGGAGTCAGAGATGTGAAGGTTCGGACAGGTAACGGGCGTTGGTTTGCTGACGTTCTGACAAAGGTGGACTGGAAGACTGGGGTTTATATACAGAGGTTAATTAGGAGAGAATGCATTGCAGCTGGCGGGTTAATGAGGGAGCACAGTTGTGGAAAATTAGACAGGACAGAGAGCAGGGAACAGAGAGAGAGTCCACGACATTGTTTGTATGCCCGATTTAATGCCATTTTAGTAAAGGCGATTTTGTAGGGGGTGTCATACAGCAAAATCGCAATTTCTATTCATAAACAGGTGTAGGGCCGAGAGATAGACGCCCGAGTCAAATTTCAGCCAGATCGATGTGTGTTGGTGAATTTGTAGGGGTGCAAAAGAGCAAAATCGCAATTTCTATTGATAAGCATGTGTAGGGGACCAGGAGATAGACGTCTGAGTCAAATTTTAGCCAAATTGGTGTTCGTATGTCTGAACTACATCCATTTTAGTAAAGGTGATTTTGTAGGAGTTGCTATAGGGCAAAAACACAAATCCTATTGATAAACTGGTGTAGGACTGAGAGACAGACGTCCCAGTCAAATTTCAGGCAAATTCGTGTTCGTGTGTCCGAACTACTGCCATTTTAATAACAGTGTATTTGACAAAACTGTAGGGGGCGCTATAGAGCAAAATCACAATTTCGTGTGACAATCAGGTGTAGACCTGGGAGACAGACATCGGAGTCAAATTTCAGCCAAATCGGTGTTTGTATGTCTGAACTACAGCCATTTTAATACAAGTACATTTCTAGGGGGCGCTATAGTACATGATCAGAATGTCTTTGGCTAAAAAGATGTAGACCTGGGAGAAAGACATTTGTGTCAAATTTCAGCCAAATCTGTGTTTGTATGTCCAAACTGAAGCAAATTATGTAGTGGTAAATTTTTTTTATTGAAACAGTGTAGCACAAAAACGATTCCAAAAAATTTGGATAACTTTTGATGTCTCACTTCTCTAGATAGTATTACCCAATTTTGAGCTTATTTGGTCCAACGGCCAAGGAGGAGTTTGTTAAATCCAGTGACAGTGAAAATCCATGACTCAGAAAGTCTGCCATCTTGGATTGAAATTTTAAAAATTCGGTTTGTTTATGGGTGTGGCCATCATAAGGTTTTTTTGGTCATCATCATATGCCGAACATGTGTACCATTAACTTCACTAAGGCATGATCTGGCCTAATACAAACTATTTTCACTTTACTAGGGGACACTGTAGACACATTTCTTTACAGACTTTTACGAAAACTATATATACTTGCAATTTTTCACACTTCGGAAGGGTGTGCAAAATTTGGTGAGTTTTCATTCATGTTCAGGGGGTCAAATTAGAGCTCTAAAGGGCTGACTCGCCTTGTGATCACAGCAGACTCAATAGGCCTTGTGCCCACCGTGGTCCACAGCGAAGAGCTAATAGAGCAATTCAGAAACTAGCAGGAACAATATAGTGTTTTTCTGCCCCCCCCGAACTCGGCCTCATATGAAATCTTTCGAACTAACCCACGTCACTGTGAGGTCAAAGGTCACATGTGAAACACTTACACTCATGCGAGTGACCCTGAGTTGCCATGGCCCATAGACTCCCATTCATTCTGAGTAGGAGCAAATATGCGGTGTGTGCGTGTGTGTGTGTGTGTGTGTGCACATGTGCACATGCTCGGACACGGCTCGCTACCGTGAATGTGTGAGTATGTGTGAGTGGTGCAAGTCGTCCCTGACATATTTTGTCCCCTGGCAATCACAGCAGACTCAATAGGCCTTGCGCCGGAAGTGGTCTGCGGCGAAGGCCTAAAACGAAGAGAAAGAAGAAAGAAAAAAATTCAGAAACAAGCAGGAACAATATAGCATTTTTGTGACCCCCACGAACTCAGCCTCATATGAAATTCTTTTGACCTCCCCCACGTCACTGTGGGGTCAAAGGTCACATGTGAAGCACTTACAGTCATGTCAGTGACCCTGATAGGCCATAGCCCATAGACTCCCATTCATTCTGAGCACAAGCAAATATGCGGTGTGTGTGACATGCACATGCTCGTACACAGCTCGCTACCGTGAATGTGTGAGTGGTGTGAGTCGTCCCTGGCGACTGCTTCCCCGGCATATGTTGTCCTCTGACGATCACAGTGGACTCAATAGGCCTTGCGCCGGAATGGTCCGCGGTGATGACCAACCCTGACGTGGTCTGTGGCAAAGGCCAAATTTACGAGAAAAAGTTATAATTATGTGATAAAAATTCAAAATATGATTTAGTATGTCACAATTACTGATTTGACTTATTTTTCATACTGTCACATTTGCCTAGTTTGAAAAAGTAATGAGTCTATTCTGAGAATGTAAAGAGTATAAAGTACAGATATTTATATAAATACAAGGAGTATAAAGTACAGATGCAAAAATGTAGGGAGTAAAATTAAAAGGTTTCCAGAAAAATAAATACTAATGTACAGATACCTAAAAACTGTACTTAAGTACAGTAAAGGAAGTACTTGTACTTACTTGGTTTCTTCCAACTCTGATTTTTAGATTGTTAAGAGAGCTGAACAACCCGCCATACGTCCCAGATCATGTGAGTGTGGACCGGAAGCCCATCCTGGAGGACATCGAGTATAAATACAGAGAGTTCATCACCGCCACGCTGCGCTGCCTCAGTGAACTCAAAAGGGAGCTCTGTGAGTGAATGTAGGAAACAGACTCCTAAAATCGCAACACAATCTATGATGGTATAAGTTAAACTATGGGAGCCATTCTGCTTTATTTGGGAAAAAAAAATCTATTTCAGTCAATGGTAAAAGTTCAAGTGTTGGTTTGATCCTCTATGAATTATAACAACATTTAGATTAGGGGTGTCCAAATCCAGTCCTTGAGAGCCAGTAACCTTCCTGTTTTAGATATGTCCCTCTTCCACCACACCTGGTTCAATGAATGATCAGCTCATTCTGAAGCTCAGGGGAAGTCTAATAATGGCTTGTTACGGAAAAGAGAAATATCTAAAACATGCAAGATACTGGCCCTCCAGGACTGGATTTGGACACCCCTGATTTAGGGTTATATACTTCTCAGATTGAAAGATAATTGTAGAAATTTACAATAAAACTGCACTTTGTTGTAAATGTGTTAAAGTATCAGCCTTAAAACTTGTAAATATGAAGAATACACACCTGAAAGTCAGAAAGGACCCTAATCCCAACCCTGGTACTATACTAATTGTTACCCTAGACCAAACTCTAATACTACCCCCTAACTTGAGTCCTAACGCTAATACTAACCCCAACTCTATCCCTAAACCGAACCCCAACCCTACCCTAATACTAACCCTAACCCTGGCCCAAACACTAACCCCCAACCCTAGACCTAACACTGATACTAATCCTAACCCCCAAACATAGTCCCAACCCCAATACTAAACCCAACCCTGTCCCTAATCCTAACTCCAACCCCCAACACTACCCCCGACCTTAGACCTAACACTACCCCAAACCTAGTCCTCACCCTAACCCCAACCCTATTCCTAACACTACCCCTAACCCGAGCCCTAACATGAACCCGCAACCCTAGACCTAACCTCAACCCAACTCTAACCCTAACCATAACACCCAACCCTAGCCCTAAGCCAAATAGTCACCCTAACCCCAACCCTAGCCCTAACACAAAAACTAACACTAATACTAACCCTAACCCCAACCAGGGGCGATTCTAGCATCTGACCTTTGGGGTGCTCAGCCCCCTGTGCTGACAGTGGCAGTGGCACCTGTCTTGAACGAAAGAGTATAATCGATTTCTAAACTTTTTTGTTTAATTGACCAATAAACTATTATCTACCCATCCACAAGCACTGAAATGAAGATTTAGCTTATAAACTTACAAGTTCCATGTCAATGTATTGGCTTATTGCATGAGAAAAAAATTGTCTGGTTCTGGGATGTTCTGGTAAAGTGTGGTGGTGGTTATAAGGTGGCAAGAAAAAAATGACCCATAGGGCCTCTCGGCTGTTTGTTGTTAGCTGCTAATCTGATGACTCACTGCAAGTCAACTTATGGCACACACATAGGTACTCAAATGCAACAATTCCTCTAAAACAGGCAGGCAGAAATGTACCATTT
The DNA here is from genome assembly GCA_020466265.1 of Siphamia tubifer. Classification (NCBI taxonomy): domain Eukaryota; kingdom Metazoa; phylum Chordata; class Actinopteri; order Kurtiformes; family Apogonidae; genus Siphamia; species Siphamia tubifer. Next base: position 43,084,186 of record CM035799.1, on the reverse strand, counting down.
CATTTCCTCACTATTTAATAATGACAGGTGTCTTGATAAAATTCATACCAAAAAATGTACAGATGAACAGGATACGGTTCAAATATAAATACCGTAAACATCTATAATAATTCATAACGGTCTTTAATTTGGTCTAATTGTGATTCAAACTAGAAGTGGAGCCAGGCATTATTAAGACCAGGTCTTGGCACAGAGGGGGGTCTGGGGGGCCTCTTAAATGCAATTTCCTGTATTCTAGTGCATTTTAAGATTTGACAAATCCTAACCTCATGACATAGATATAGAACACTGTAGAGCATATCAGTATGTTAGCATGTTAGCATGGCCAGCTTCTGGTGCCACAGTTACCATTTTGGTACCTGGTCCCTATGTTTCTCACACTATCAGGGAATTTATTGCCACCTGATGATCAGGCAAGCAGCAATACCCCCATATAAAGATAGCACTGATTAAACTGAAACATTCATTCCAATAGACACGGGTAGTCAATGCAATGTGTTCTATATCTTTGACCCCATTACATGAATATAAAAAATTTTAAATGAAGAGACGGAGAAGTTTCCTTCCCACAAGGAAACTCTGTTTAATAGGAAGAAAATATATTGCAAATGAGTCCATATTTAATACACATATTTTAATAATGAGTGAATATTAACACAAAATTATGAATAAAATAGCAGAATGTAGAAATGGAAATTAAGGATCAGGGTTAGAATAGTTTGGATTTTTCATTATAGTTTTGTTTTAGTTAGTTTGGACTTTTTTCCCTCCCTCGGTTAGTTTTAATGTGTTTTTGAACAGGTTTGCTAGTTATTTTCTGAATGCTTGGTTTTAGTTTAGTTAAATTTTTTCACATATTTTATCTTTCTCACAATCCTATTCAAAGAAAAGTGAGGAGTGGATCAGCTGGGTCAGGTTGAGGTGGGTTATTGACTAAGCAGAGACACAAACATATAGACAGTATGATGTATAAACTCCCTATAGCAGGTTGGAGGGGTCCAGTCAAATAAGAACATTTTAAAACTTGGCAATTTGGGTTTCGATGTAGGATTTCTTCATCAGTTTTAATATATGTTGTTTGGAGTGGAGTACACAGGTGACTTTTTTTCTTTTTTTTTCTTTTTTTTTTTTTTTTTTTTTTACAAGATCAAAAAAAGATCCAGCGACCCGGGGCATAAATCCCCAAAGCCAAGACACCTCTCTCCACCGATTATTCAAACAGGGTTTAACATGTGAAGCAACAGAGTTCAACATCTTGTAGACAATGTGTGTGAACTGTACCGATGAGCACCTGGCACATTACACAGTATTATGTCAATGCAGTTATGCCATGTATTATATCTATTTTTAGCACAAATCAACCTTTGCAAACATGTAACTTTCATTTATGGGTAAGAAGATATTCATTGCGGACGGGACATGGCAAAACGAAAATCTTACCTGCCAAAAACAACTTTTATAACAGATAACTTTGCTCACAGTTCACATTTCTCATGCTGAAAGAAGATGTGAATATGCATGCGCACTGCAGAAATCAGCACAGATGCATACTGCACACGTAAGATATGGATTTCTCAACTGTGCTAGTACTGTACTCAGTGTACCCTACGTTACCTGAATGATAATCCAATGAAACAGCTAACTTTACCTAAAAAATGACCATGCCTACATGGCGGTTGTGCACAATGCCCAGTTGGGATAAAATGAGATCAGTGATGATTAAGGTGGTTTTTATAGTTGATAAGAAAAGACCAGATAAGGAGCTAATAGAACTTCTCTCTATTTGCTTAAATAACGACTTTGCTTTCAATAAAAAAAAAACATTACATTCAGATCAATGGAACAGCCATGGGCCAGAGATACGCACCCTCCTATGCTGACATTTACATGAGCGAGTGGCAGTGAGAAGCACTGGCCAAATTCCCTCTGCAGCCAACATTTTACCTCGACATAATAGGATCCAAAGACATGCACTGATAGGTTAATTGGTTAATCTAAAGTACCCATAGGTGTGAATGTGGGAGTGACTGTTTGTCTATATATGTTCAGCCCTGAGATGAACTGGCGACTCATACAGGGTGTACCCCGCCTTCGCCCATTGTAGCTGGATTAGGCCCCCAGTGACCCCCGCGACCCTAATGAGCATAAAGCGGGTTCAGATGACGAGATAATAGGAGCCTAGTCATATCCAGTCCCACAATTCCACCAGTTCATTGACATACTCGGCAGTCATCATGAATCAATCAACGTCACACATACAATAGATGCACATCAGATCAATTTTCTTGACACCAGAGTTTTTTTCATAATACAGACAATAACAATAAAATAATAGGCACCAAGGGATTTTTTTCAAACAAACAGATACACATTGGTATACTATTCCTTAGCATTAGACAGAGATATGATTCCAAATGTCCTCAGGACAATTAAAAACAGCACATTGGCCAGCCTCGCTCATCTATCACCACTACCCTCCCACCCTCGAGCCCTAAACCTGACCCTAACCTAAACCCTGACCCTAACCCTAACACCAACCCCCAACCCTAACCCTGATATGAACCCCAATCCTAGCACTAACAATAATTCCAACCCCCAACCCTAGTTCTAACACTAATAATAACCCTAACTCCCAATCCTAGCCCTAACACTAACCCCAACCCTAACTCTAATATTAAACTCTAATCCTAACAGCCATCCTCATGGCTTATGACTGATTTTTCAAATCCCCCAGTATATTGAGTTCTATGACTAAATGAACATAGAACACAAAAAAAGAAAGTATATACTTCTATGAAACAACAAAAAATCAACACCGAAAACATGGTGTTTGGTAGAAAAACAAAAAAATATTCATAAACAGGCCCTAATTATTAGTGTATTATTCCTCTGTGTGTGATATGCTGTAAAACATTTTCCTGCATGTAATGGCACACGACAGGAAACACACCACATCCTCATCTCACTGTGACGGCCCCTGTGTGCGCAGACTCAACACCTCCGCGTTGGCCTGGACTTGTTGGTGGTGGCCATCAGATTTTCCAGTTTGTGCCTTGCCATGTTGCCATCCAGCCTACTTTCAGGGTCCGTGTTCTAAGGTGCCCTTGGATTGTGGACACTCTCTGCCTGTTCTCTCTCCTCCTCCTCTTCCACCACCACATGCCACTTCCTTGACCATATCCTCACTACCCTACGTGTTAACTCCAAAAGTGACTTACATTGTCCTGGATTTCTGGCCCTATACAGAACATATGCGTTAAACATGGCAATTTGGATCATGTAAGCCACAAACTTCTTTGACCAATTCAGGGACCCTCTTATGAAAGTGTAGTACGCCATATTCTGGTCCAGGTTATTCACGCCATTCATCTTGGAGTTTTAGGCGATCACACGCGCTGATTTAAGCTGGGTCACTTTATTTCTCTGTCCCCTCTACCACACATCAACCCCTTCCATTCTGTCTCGGTGGCATGTTGGCACCATCTTCATGATTCTTTTGTCCTGCCATGCTACCACCATCACACGCCCATTGTGCTGCACAATTCTTTCCCCTGCCCCAGGTCAACCTTTTTGATCTCCCTGATGATCACTGGCTCTCCCCTGTTTTTCCTGAGGGTTCCACACTATACTTCTGGGTTTGTGGGTTATACACTCTGAATGATATGCGCCACCGCATCATGCCTTCATCAATGCAAATGTTTTCCTGGCTGATACAATTCTTTGCATTTTACAACAAGATAATCCAACACTGGGTGGACTCTATACATTTTATCACCAGTATCTTGTGTGGCATTATTGTTGAAATGCAGGAACCTCCATATAATTTGGAATCTTTTCCTTGACATTGTCCGGCTGAAATATGGTGTTGCATCTATCTATATCTACACTCCAGTATAAGTCAAGGCTTGGCTTTTTGATGTAGCCAGTGAGGAAACTCAGTGCAAAGAACGTTTTCAGTTCTGGGCTTCCAGGCATTACCTCGTCTCTGTGGTAGCGCCTCAGGTTTGGCTTCAAAATACTAACGAGCATACAAGTTCGTCTGATCGCGAATATGCTGCAGCAGCTCATCTGTCAGGAAGAGCTCCAGGAAATCAGCAGGTTTGCTGGAATCGAGCTCAGTGGCAGCATTCTGAGGGCCTGGTGTTGCAGTAAACGGAAACTCCAGGGGTTGCCAGCTGGCTTGACACCAGCCCTGGTTCTGGTCCCAGTACTTAGTTGATACACCTGTAAATGATTACATACATATGACAATAATTCATATGATAATAATTCATTTCATTCGTTATGATATTGAAGAGGGGGGAACCCCCCCCCCCAAAAAAAAAAACTATTTTATCTTTCTTTCTTTGTCCTCCACCAGGGGTTAGGGTTAGGGTTAGGGTTGGGGGCCCTGCTGGACTCACCACCTGTAACACATAATTACCATCACGATTGGCAACAGGTGTCCATAATATAACTGGAGGAAAATGGTGTTCATGTAACATGGACTGAATAGAGGTTAATTCTTACCTCTGTCACGTCCATTATGAGAGCGACCCGGCTCCGGCGATGAGGCTCTGCTGCTGTCAGTCGAACCAGGTGGCAGCCATTCGTCTGAAGAACCTGGGTCTGGTTCAGTGTTATCCTCTGAACCGGATTCACCTGGGCCATGCTGGTGTCCTCGGTCCTTCGAGGGCATATGGCACGCACCACACCCACTCACTCCGCCCCTCTCCTTTGCTGGCGATCTCCGACTTACTCTCCTTTCTCTTTCCCTTTCACCTGCCGCAGTATCCCCTGAAATACTCCTGAACCTGTTTTCCTCCATTGCCAGGTGCCTCAATTTGCGACATCTCCATTTTTTCGCCATCTTCCAACACTAGTTGTGTCCATCCACAAACCGATTCCGATGGTGCCCCCCTACAGTTGGTACAACACCAAAATTCAGTCTGATTTTCAGTGGCAGGCGACAGGACCCCCAGGAACCAGGGGTCTAAAGGCTGGGGTTTAACCTGCCCAGAAGGCTCTGTTCTGGGGCAGAATTGCAGAGCATTTGGACCCCTGGACAGACCGGGAACCAGGGGTCTAAATGCTGGGGTGTAACACGCCCAGAAGGCTCTGTTCTGGGGCAGAATAGCGGAGAATATGGACCCCTGGATGGACCCGAAACCATGGATCTAAAGGCCGGGGTTTAACCTGCCTGGAAAGCTCTGTTCTGGAGCAGAATGGGCATGCATTAGACCCCTGGACAGACCGAGAAACAGGGGTCAAAAGGCTGTGGTTTAACCCGCCCAGAAGGTGCTGTTCTGGGGCAGAATAGCAGGGCATTTGGACCCCTAAAAGATCCAGCAACCATGGTGTATAGCCCAGGGAATTTAACCCGCCCAGAAGGCTCTGTTCTGGGGTAAAAAAGCAGGGTATTTGACCCCTAGAATAAGCCAGAAAAAGTCCCACTATCACACGTGACGAGTTTCCGCCTATTGGGCTCTGTCCCTGGGTAAGATAGCGGAGCACTTGGAAATTCAATGAGTACAAGTCTGATTTTCAGTGACAGGCTGTGCCAGACTGTTTCCCTGCCCCTCACATTAAAAAACCTGTGATTGATGTATATATACATCAATGGCAGTGACTGAGTTAAATGCAACCCCCAAACCTAGCCCTAACCTTAATACTAACCTTAACCCCAATCCCCAACCGTAGCCCTAACCCTAATACTAACCCCAACCCTAGCCCTAAACCGAACCCCAAACTAATAATGAATTGGATTTATATCGCGCTTTTTTGGCCACTTAAAGCGCTTCACATTAGTGGCCATTCATTCGCACTCACATCCACCCTCTGGTGGTGGTACACTACATATGTAGCTGCCCTGGAGCAGACTGACAGAAGCGTGACAGAAGCTCGGTCATACACCAGTGTGAGTGGCACTGGAGGCAAATAGGGTGAAGTGTCTTGCCCAAGGACACAACGGACTGATCAGGACAGACCGGGATTCGAAACTGCTCTGCCAACTGAGCCATGACCATCCCTAAAACCCTAGCCCTAATACTAATACTAACCCTAACCCCAAACTCTAGCCCGAGCGCTAAAGGTATTCCCAACCCGAACTGTAATACTATCTTTAAATCTAATGTCCAACCATAGCCCTAACACTCAGTTTAATGGGTATGTGATAGGTTCACCTTTTTAACCTAACATCAAACAACACAGGAAAAGGAACAAAGAGACAATGAGGCAGTTTCAATTACTCATGCATGGGAGAACTAGGCCAGAACAAACAAGCTCTGCCATCCTGACTTAGACATCTCCTTTTATTAAAAAGTCCCTATACATATGTCAGATAAAGGGGTGGGGAAATCAGTAATCAAACAACAGTCAAACAATGAATGAATAGCACAACCAGAAGCTTTGTGTTTTGATTTCTTCTCTCGATGTAACACTTGGCACCACAGGTGTGGACTCCTTATCTCCTTGGATACTCACAGGCATTCTTTCTCACATTTGGGCAGAATCTATGAGAAACACAGAGCACAGAAAGAGATTGCACAGAGAATTGCATTCGAACAAATAAATTTAATGTTAAGAGTACATAAATCTTTGTACATAAATGCTATAGTGTACATATGGGAGTACATAAATGTGGCAATTAATAAGAGCTGGTTCTAACAGTATGGACAGAAAAAATTATAAATAAGAGGTAAAATATATATATATATATATATATATATATATATATATATATATATATATATATATATATATATATATATATATATATATATATATATATATATATATATAATTATGAGATTTAAAAAATCTAAGTCATGAAATAAAAAGTCAAAATTACGAGATAACACATCAGAATTATGAAGGAAAAAATTATATCACAATTGAGTCACAGTTGTCACAATGTTTCAGATTTCTGATTTATGACTTATTTTTCATACTGTAAATATGTAAATATACATAAATGTATAACGTAAATGTATAAGAGTACAGATATTTATATGAATGTAAAGAGTATAGATATACGTATTTATACAAACATATTGGGAGTAAATGTAAGTTTCCAGAAAAATAAATACTCCAGTAAAGTACAGATACCTAAAAACTGTACTTAATTACAGTAAAGGAAGTGCTTGTACTTAGTTACTTCCACCTCTGCACTTGTGTCATTTCCTGTCTTTCAGTGACCAGTCCGTTATCCCTGGACACAAACACAGCTCATCCTCTGTTGAGCATCTCTGACGACCTGCGCTCTGTCATTCGAGTTAAGAACCGTTTTCCCTGCGTTTCCCACCCTGAACGCTTTGACCACTGGCCGCAGGTCCTCACCGCCCAGGCCTTCTCATCTGGGACCCACTACTGGGAGCTGGAGGCCGAGGGCTTTTGGGATATTGGCATTTGTTACAGGAGTATCGGACGGAAGGGGAAAGAAGGCAACGCATTTGGAAACAACAAGGTACGGATGTCGACTGACCCTCAGAGCACAGCTTTATGTCTATCAAACAAAAGGGTTGGACTGAAACTAAACCTGAGTTCAATGTGTTTACATTAGAAAATAACTACAACAGGGGAATATTTTACTTTATATGTAGTATTTCTATTTCTAAATATTAAAACGGTTACCTTAAATCAAGAGTGTCAAAATAATTTCAGTTCAGGCGCCACATTCAGCCTAATATGGTATAAAGTGTCCAACCAGTAAAATAAATTGAAATAATCTGATAAAAATTTATAAATAATATGAACTCTGAATTTTTCTCTGTGTTTTTGAGCAAAAAAAGGAAAATTCCACAATGAAAATATTTACATCTACGAACTGTTCTTGAACATAACATGAACAACCTGAAAATTCTTGAGAAAAATAAGTGCAATATTAACAATATTACACTTTAGTTTATCATGTATACATGTGCCTCACAATTTAGAGATAACAGTGGATTTTGGAAAACACACATTTAGTAATTTTACAAATATTCAGAATAATCAGTAAAATTCCACATACATTTCAGGTTATTCACATTTTTGTAACAGGCTAGTAACTTTATTCATTTATTTGAAATTTTTATACACTAAAAAGAATAAAATTAGCATTTTTCATCATTTATTGTTTATTATGATTATGGTTTGATCCATTTGATTTTATGTCAAATAATTTTAATTAATATCTTCTGTGTAATTTTTGCATTTAACAAATTCATCCCAGTGGATGGATTGGTCCCTATGGTGGGCCGGATTTGGCCCCTGGGACATGTTTGACACCTCTGGCTTAAATGATCAGTAGGCTGTTTAGGATTTATATAGTGCTTTTTTGGCCAAAGCACTTTACATTCACTCTGACATAGTCCCTCTGGTGGTGCTAAACTACATATGTATCCACAGTTGTCCTGGGGCAGGCATTTTGCGCTTATGGCCCCCCCTACCACCACCAAACATTCATGCACCAGTGTTAGTTGGTAGGAGGCAGGAGGGAGAAGTGTATTTGCTCAAGGACACATCAGACTGACTAGGAAAGAGCGGGATTCTTCAGTTATTGGATGACTCACTCTATAAACTGAACAATGGCCAGGGCTCCAGAGTGCGACTTAATAGGTTGCATATACAACCTAATTTGTTAAGGTGCGAGTTAAAATGTAATGAGGTCACTCCGGTGCTACTAGGACTAGTGGAATTTTTTTTTTTCTTTCACTCGGCTGTGTTAGTGCATTAATGGAGTGGTTGATAATACAATCTTACTTTCTGTTTCATTCATGCGAGTCCTATTTCTGCTCCCTGTCTGTCTGCACCTGTTACGGTCTGCACACGTTATGTGCACAGCAGGGCACACGCACGTACACTCAAAAAAATAAACAAAGCAGATTCGGTATCTACTCTGCCTCTAAAATCCGAATGGAGCAGAGCAAGTTCTTTTTACAGCGGCTTTAAAGGACAATTTTTCTACTAAAACCTCCACCAATAGTAATTTCCCGACAGTGTTACTCTCTGACACTTTGATTTATTAATTATTTCTGTTTATTTTCTTTTATTTTGGCCTGATGAACAGTTTATAGACCTGAAACGTTGCCAATTTTCAGTTATTTTCAGTTTAATTCTTATAATTCTTATACATAAACGGCAACCTCCCTAAGTTCTTTTGTAGCACGAAAAGCATATATTTGTTACATTTATTTAATTTAAAATATAGATTGAGTACAGTGAGTAACTCGTGTGGATTACACACGGAAGCTGAGGCTATCCATGTGTGTATTTACACACACACAGCTACAGTTCACAAGCACGGCACACAGCAATACACAATCATTAGAAATTAAATTCAGAACCAAAACGTGAAATTGAATTAAATTTTCATCCACATAATTAGCTGAGAATTACTGAAATAAAAGTATAAAAGATGAACGGAAAAAAGGAAAAACACGCACACGTGACACAATACATACAAACTAAAAATAATTAAACCCAGCAATTAGCAAGTAATAGAAAAACTATGTCTCTCCCCTGTGTAGTTAATAAACCTATTAAAAAAATCCTATAGGAGTGAGCTCAAATAACTTAAAAATTGTTTTAGGGAATAATCAGATTAAAAGAACACCTAACAATTTTTTCCAATGTGGACTAAATATTAGGTTAATCTCTTCCAAATCTCTATTAGTAATTATAGTATTTATTAGTAATAATGAATTTGTTACTTTAGCTCTGACTGAAATCTGAAACCTTCAACAGGATGAATATGACACATTAAATAAATCCACGCCACCAACTCATGTGAATTATCACACAGCCAGAACCAGTAGTCATGGTGAAGGAGTGGCAGTAATATCTCACTCCAGTTTAGGTCTTATCCCTAAAATTAATCATAAAAGTAATCTTACATACCACTCCTTTGAAAGTCTAGTTTTATCCATTACTTTCCCCAACTGGAGAAACCAAATACCTTTTTGTTGTAGTTGATCACCCTCCTGGTCATTACTCAGTTTTTATTAGAAGTCTCTGACTTTCTATCCATTGAAGAGACAGAGACACCCTCGATCTGATCTTAACATTTGGTGTTGAAATTAGTGACCTTGTTGTTTTTCCCCATAATCCCATAATTATCTTTCAGTTTTTGTTCGAAGACCTCAGTGATTGAAACAAATGAAAAGGATGCTATAATAATAAACTTCATTTGTATAGCACCTTTTATACAAACACTGTAGCCCAGAGTGCTTCACATTGATTAAAATTTTTTTTAAGACAGGGTGAAATAAGAAATACATTAAGATTTGATTGCACAAAATTATAAAAATACAAGATACATGCATAAAATAATTAATAAATAAAATTACACGAGTACAGAAAGTGATTATACAATTTCAATAAAATAAATACATTAAGATTTGATTACACACAAAATATAAGGAATATAAAGAGTATAAAGAATGTGACAAAGTCAAAGAACAACTGGACCCAAATGCAGGACTCCAAGACAGGAATTGAATATTAAACAGTTTATTGCTGCACAAGTGATAAATTGTGAGATCATTAGCTGCTGCTCTGATGGCTGTCAGGTGTGTAGCAGCACACTGGGGAACAGCAACTGAGAAGTAGGGCAAAGGGCAGGTCAGTAGTGATGGGACGAGCGACACTGGTGCATCAGCACTGTGCCGAGAGCTCAAGAGGGAAACCTCGTATCGGTGCGTGTATTGCTTTAAGAAAGAATCACGTGACCGATACAGGAACTGTATCGTTTGGATGTGCCGCGCCAAAGTGTGTTTATAAGGAAACAAACTGTATCAACATGTCGTGGGTTTGTCGGATGGAGTTTTGCTTGATCATGGATCGTTCTAGGAAGTTTTCCCCGGTGTGGAATAATTTTGATCTCGTGACGCCAAACAAGGTAAATCTTTTTCTCCTTTATATACTATTTTTTACGGTGGCACATTGCACTCACTTTATCAGTTTATCAAGTGAATGACCTGTGATACATATGATAGTCAGTTAAAGAGCCTTAGAGTTGCTTTATTCATGTCATCATGTAATTATGAGATCCTGATCTCGTAATCATGAGAGGGTGTCTATTTTTTTAACAAGTGAATGCAATGTTCTGGTAAGAGGTTTGAATTGTTTTCAGATAAATTAACTTTTTATGTTATTGTAGGTGAAGTGTCGGCTCTGCTCTACAGAGCTATCTTATATCAATAAGAGCACTTCATCAATGCTGAGGCATTATAGAGCTCGGCATGGCAATGAAGAATTGGCAGATACTCGTGAGAGTACCCCAGGTATGTTGAAAGTCTCTCTAAAAATTGTGCTAAAAAAAATGCATACAAACAGACAGGCTCCAGGCCTGGTATCGAACCTCCAACCCTATTGCTGTGAGGCGACAGTGCTAACCACTACACCACCACATCATCTTATGTCTATTTTATATTGTTTGTAAAAATTACAGTCCTTTTATTAAGCTTTTGACAAAACTACTTCCTTTTGGCTTGCAGTTCCTAACAAGCAAGCAGTTGATGAGGCAGTGGTCAATATGATCATCAAAGACTGTCAGCCACTCAGCTTTGTTGAAAATGAGGGATTCAGGGAGCTCCTGAAGCTTATTCTACCCTCGTATGCTCTACCAAGCAGGAAGGTATGTTTAAGAATTTTTATTATATGTTTGTACTAACTATATTACTATATTTTATTGGTGTAACAGTATTTGTATGGTTATTTTCAGACCATCAAGGACTTGGTGAGCCAGAGATATGAGGAGGAAAAGGAGAAAACCAAAAAGGACCTCCAGAGTGCCGTTGCTGTTACTTTAACAGCTGATATGTGGACGTCTATGAATATGGAGGCATATCTAGCTGTTACTGGCCACTATGTGGACAAAGAAAGCCATGAACTCCATTCATCAGTCTTGGCAGTGCAGCATTTTCCTCAGAAACACACTGCAGAAAACATTGCCACGGTTAAAAGGAGCCTCATGGAGGAGTGGGGCATAGCAGGAAAGGTCAGGTGTCTTGTCACCGATGCAGCAGCAAACATGACTGCATGTGCTCGAATGCTGCAAATACGGCATACCATTTGTATAGCCCATTCCCTGAATTTAATTGTGAGAAAATCATGTGATCAAATCCCAACAATAACTGAAATACGCAACAAAACACGACACATTGTGACATATTTTCGATCGAGCGTGACTGCTAAAGAGAAGCTCACTCAAATACAGCAACAGCTGGGAACACCGGGCCATAAATTAATAAACGAGGTGCCAACACGATGGAACAGTACCTACCAAATGTTTGAAAGAATGACTGAGCAGAAGGAGGCAGTCTGGGTGTCACTGGCCTCATTAAAACCTGACATCACTCCACTGACTCCAGAAGAATGTCAGATCATTGAAGAGATGCTCAGGGTTCTTGCTCCTTTTGACCAAGCTACAAGAGAACTGTCTGAGGAAAAAAGGGTCTCTGGGTCAAAGGTCATTCCCATGATGAGAATGCTCCACATTGAGCTTCAACGTCAGGCCACAACAGTGACAAAAACAGCCGCTCAGCAACTGGCTGAAAACCTGAGGAAGCGGCTAACTGACACTATTTGCAGCATGGAATCTCTCAGTGTGATGACTCTGGCAACTCTGTTAGATCCCAGATTTAAAAAGAATGGATTTGTTAGTCAGCAAAAGGCAAGTGAAGCGGTGAAGAGACTGCAGTCAGAATGTGCAGAAGAAATGAGGAGCCAAGAGCCTGACCCAAGAGAAGAAGAGCCTAGCTCTTCACATGGGTCAGAACCCAGTTCAGGTATGAAAATACATTTCTGTGGCACTTATATGATATGATATATCATGTGATAATAAAGTAATGAATAACTATTTTTTTAGGGCACAATCTCTGGAAAACCTTAGATATGGAGGTTGCAGAGACCCAGAAGACGAGGAACGCAACAGCTGACTCCATTATTGAAGTCCAACGCTACCTGGCAGAAACAAACACACCCAGAAACCAAGATCCTTTGCAATATTGGAAATGGAACCAGAAAATATACCCACATCTTCATCAACTTGCACTTAAAACTCTCTGCTCACCATCATCATCTGTACCATGCGAAAGAGTATTTTCCAAGGCTGGGGAGCTGGTGTGTAAGAGGAGAAATCGCCTTGGAGCAAAGACACTCCAAAAACTTTTGTTTCTCAATAAAAATTCATGAACTAATCACTTTTTTGTCTTTTATTTCATATGATTTAACAGTTAAGTTGACAAATGTGCACATAAGTTAAAAAATTGTAACTCTGAATTTTTACTCTAATTTGCTATATTTTACATACCAACTCATTACACAAACAAGGAATTTCTTTACCTGCAATGATTTTATAACTACTGCAGGGGTCACTATTGGGTGACCAACACAGTATCAATACAGTGCCGACACAGTTTGTTTAGTGTGTCAATACACTCCTTGAGGTATCATCGTCCCATCACTACAGGTCAGAGCACACAGCAGGGTCAAAACCAGATATCCAACAGAGCTTTTCAAGAGCAATCGAAAATTCATTACCAAAAAACAGAAAAAGGTCAAACCAGTGGTCCAGATGAAGATGCAGGTCCAGTAGGGATCAAGCAGGCTCAGAGTCAGGGGCAGGCAAGAGGTCAGGTACCAAGAACTGGGAATCGAGTAGACAAACCAAAGAGGATAGACAGAAACTAGGAACTAGGAACCAGAAATCCAGACAGGGTCATACACAGCACATGAAGAATACCACTTGTCAGATGCATGAGTAAAGCAAACAGACTCGCAACTGGGACAGCCTGGAGGAACCCTATTTAACCACACCACACACCTGACACAAATGATTGTAATTAACAGGGGTCTGACAAAGCACCAGTGACAGGAGGAAGAATGACACCCAGTGGACAAAACCCGACATGACAAAATAAATCCCAGACCTGAACAATGACATAAACAATATGAAGACAGACAAAAACCAAGATGACTAGACAATAAAGTCCAGGCTCATAACAGAATGTAAAGAATGGGGTCACAGAATTGTGATCCCATTCTTTATCTCCCTTCAAAAGCTGATGAAAATAAAAATGTTTTTCATTTGGTTTTAAATATACTCAGTGAACTGGCTTCCCTGATGTCTTTCAGAATTGTATTCCATAACTTTGTAATATATTACAATTTAGTGTTCTAGTTTGTACATCAGTGAGTTTGAGATGTAACGGGGCCTGTTCCATTTAAGGCTTTATAAGTGAGGAATAGTATTTTAAAATCTATTCTGTAGGTTACCGGTAACTGGTGCAGGGAAAACAACAATGGAGTAATGTGCTCCTTCTTCTTGGTTCTGGTCTTGGTTCTGCAGAATTCTGGATCAGTTGAAGTCTGTCTGTGGTGCTTTTTGGGAGGCCTGTGAAGAGTGCATTACAGTATTCCAGTCTGCTGGAGATAAAAGCATGGACCAGTTTTTCAACATCCTTTTAATTTATAATTGGTATTACTTTGGCTATGTTTCTGAGGTGGAAGAATGACATTTTAGTGACTTTCTTTATTTGGGACTTAAAGTTTAAGTCTGAGTCTAGAGTGACTCCCAGACTTGTCACTTCTGGTTTGATCCAGGAGGTGAGTTTGCCCATCCTACTCATCAGCATTTCTCTTTTTGCTTTAGGGCCAACAAGTAGAATTTCTGTTTTGTCATCATTGAATTTCAGAAATGTGTCCATGCTGTCTCAAAGTACAAAGATTTAATTCAGCCACTATTTGCGTCTATGTCATGTGATTATGTAAAGGACATATTTAGTTCCAGTATAAGCGATGAGTTAGTTAATAGTGCCATGCACACACTACAAGCTACTTTAGATAGAATCACCCCCCCTTCATTAAAAACTACAAAGATTAGATTTGACCTCCCCATGGTACAATGCTGACGCTCGCTCCCTGAAACAAGCAACAAGTAAATTAGAGAGGCAATGGTGGAGATCCAATTCAGAACATTCTTTCAATGTCTGGAAAAGTAGCTGCCTGGGGGCTTCTGTCGAGGCCTGGGGCTGTCTTGGGGAGTAGTGGGGGCTGGGGTTAGAGTGGTGGGTGGGCCCTCATGCCCCGGGCCACCTGGGTCGGTCTGGGTGCGCTGGGGGGGATGTAGCTGCTCCCTCTTGTTCTCCGGGTTTGTGTCGTTCACGGTGGCCCCGGTGGCGGCGCCCTGTGGCTCCTACGGCCCGGGGTGAGGGGTGCCCTGTTGGCTTGGCCCTGCCTTGCCGTGATTGTTGTTCTGGGCTTTGGTTTGTTTGATCGGGTCTCGCCAGCTACTGCCGAGTCCCATTTCAGTGAATGATGGGGCCCGCCAGAATGTGCTGAGAATCTCTCCAGAATCTCTACCCTAAACTCATTCTCTTTTGCACTAGTATCCTCTTCTGGCCTATTCTATTCTATTGCAATCTATTTTATACTATCAAGACATCCACAATTATGGTGCTTAGTACAGATTGTTTAATTATTTATTCATTGAATCTCTTTTTCTTTTGTGCTGGTTTGGTTTTCTCCTCTTTTTTTCGATTTATTTATTTATTTTTATTGATGGACAGTTAGTAGTTGGGAATAACACACCACCTCACAATCTTTAACTGCAATAGCACCGCCTGTTAATTTCTATCCCCGTTCGTCCTGTCCGTCCTGTCCAGTCTTTGTTACCCCCACACATCACTGAGGTGTAGCACTGGCTTCCCTGGCTTATAATAGTGAGTTCTAATAAAAAAAATGTCTGCTCAGCTTTCAGGGAGGACCGATGATGGCAACACACATGCACTAAATATTAAAATATTTGGCTGCAAGACAAAAATATGCATTGATCTCAAACAATGTTGACTCCCCCTCTTTGGAGTTAAACAATGAGAACAAAATGCAGACAAAAAGGAAAAGGAAAAGTAGCTTTCTAAAGTATAAGCAAGCTTTACATACAGTCAAAATTAGATATTACTCATCCATAATAGAACAAAACAAGAATAACCCTAGATTCCTGTTCAGTACTGTAGCCAGACTGACACACCTCCGTGGAACCAGTTATTCCATCTATGCCCATTCTGATGATTTCCTGCAGTTCTTTAACAATAAAATATCAATTATTAGAGATAAAATAGATAAACTACTCTCAAATAATAGATAAGAAAAAGCAGCAGTTCCAAACCTAGGCCTGTTTATAAACCCCTCTGTAACACTAAATAATTTCACCACTGTAGACCAAACTGATGTAATATCTATTATCATGTCTTCCAAATCAGCCACCTGCCTTTTAGATCCAATCCCAACAAAACTCTTTAAAGAGATTCTGCCCCTAAATATAATTAATATGTGCCGGATATGTGCCGCAGTCATTTAAATACGCTGTTATTAAACCAATTCTGAAAAAGCCTACCCTAGATCCTGACATTCTAGCTAATTATAGGCCTATATCCAATTTGCCCTTCCTGTTAAAGGTTTTAGAATGAGTAATAGCTAAACAGCTGTGCCAATACCTGCAGGATAATAGTTTATTTGAACAGTGTCAGTCTGTCTGTTGTGCCCATCATAGCACTGAAGTTAAAGTTAAAGTCACTAATGAGTAATTATTTGCCGCTAACGTCGGATTAATATTGCTTCTGGTGTTATTAGACCTTAGTGCAGCCTTTGACACCATTGACAACAGTATCTTAGTGCAGAGAATAGAATGTGATATAGACATTAGAGGAGCAGCCCTCTACTGATTTAAATCATATTTATCTAATCGCTACCAATTTGTTAACGTTAATCAACAATCATTGCCGTTCTCCAGAGTTAGTTATGGCGTGCCTCAAGGATCAGTCCTTGGGCCTATTTTGTTTATGTTATATATGCTCCCTTTGGGTAACATCATTAGAAATCATGGCATTAATTACCATTGTTACGCAGATGACACACAGCTATATTTATCAATTGAACTTGATCAGACCAAGCAAATAGATAAACTAAGTACATGTGTTCAAGACACATGTACATTTTATTTATAAAGCCCCAAATCACAACAAAGTCATCTCACAGGGCTTTACAGAAATATATGAAAAGTCCCAAGCATCCGCTGTCCTTAGACCCTCCTTCTCAGCAAGAAAAAAACTTAAAAACCCAGTGGGAAAAAGAAGAAGTCTTGAGGAGAAGTGATTCACTCCCATGGACGGACAGGCTATAGATGAACGTCCATTTGTGGATGGGGGGGGGGGCAGGTCCATCCACCAGACAGGTGAGGGAGGAGGTCCAAGGTCACAGGTGAGCACAGGTGAGTCACCACAGATCCTGACGCCCATGGCTTCCCATGCATACACTGCCAAGAGAGTGGGGAAAGGGGACACCTGGTGACTAGCCATGAACAGACTTGGTATGTAAGATGGGTTATGGAAATGACAAAAATGGATGCAAGAGGGAGAGGGGAAGAGAGAGAGAGAGAGAGAAAGAAATCAGTGTCTGTACTACCCCAGCATTCTAGCTCCCAGGGTTAGGGTTAGGGCAGCTTAGACAGCCTGCAGCCTGTTTTTAACTAACTTGACCATAGGCTTTCTCAAACAGGAAAGAACCCATTCATGTATAAACAGGTTTATACATGAATGGGTAGTAAATCTGTCCCTTTTTTCACTGTATTGTTTTCAAATGATTAATATATTTTTAAATGTAAAATTTTACCTATCATATGACCATGTACATTATAAATTGTTAAAGTAGACCACGTGTTATTATAGATATATTATAGTTTTTATGAGAATGGTATTGGATAAAAGCCATTTTCCAAACTGTTATCTAATTAGGTCTTCACTGTGGACCACGATGGGCGCAAGGCCTATTGAGTCTGCTGTGATCACAAGGGGAGTCAGCCCTTTAGAGCTCTAATTTGACTCCCTGAACATGTATGAAAACTCACCAAATTTTGCACAGACTTCAGAAGTGTGAAAAGTTGCGAGTATTTATAGGTTTAGTAAAAGTTGGGAAAGAAAAGTGTCTACAGCACGCCCTAGAATAGTGAAAATAGTTTGTATTAGGTCAGATCACGCCCTAGTACAGTTAGAGCTATGAAAATCGGTACACGTGTTTGTCATATGACGATGAACAAAAAACCTTACGATGGCTATGCCCATAAATCAACAGGAAGTCCGCCATCTTGGATTGACATTTCAAATCATGGATATTCGCTGTCCTCGGAATTTAATGAACTCCTCCTAGGCCTTTGGCCAAAATTAGCTCAAAATCAGTGAACATGATCTAGACAAGTGGGACATCAAAACCTATCCATATTTTTTTGGAAAAGTTGCATTGTTTTTGTGCTACACTGTCGCAAAGTTTGCAAAGTTTTCGGGAAAAATTACCACTACATAACCTGCTTCAGCTTGGCCATACAAACACCGATTTGGCTGAAATTTGACACAGACGTCTATCTCCCAGGTCTACATCCATTTAACTAAAGACATTCTGATTTTGTACAATAGCGCCCCATAGAAATGTACTTTTATTAAAATGGCTGTTCAGACATACGAACACTGATTTGGCTGGAATTTGACTACAATATCTGTCTCCTGGGTACACACCTGTAAACATGTGCGTTAAACTTACTTGGTTTCTATTATCACACACACCACGTGTGATCACTGCACTGTTACTCGGCTAGATTTTGCCTCCATGTTTCAAACTAACTTAAAACAAAATCACAAGAAGTTTCCATTGAAAATTACAAAACAGAAACGGTTCACTCACATCCCAAATACATTTCAGCATTGCTAATTCATAGTTTCAAGGCATATTTGTATGTTGACCAACCTGGGATGCAGAAGAGAAACAAGAAGACAGCTTATTAGCTTCCAGGATCTTGCAGTAATGAAGTTAGAAACGATGCAAGACGCTAAACTCGTTACCCGCCTTTGCCCCCTGTTGGCATGGGGTAAACATTACAGCACACCATAGGTGTTGGGAGACCTGGGCATTCCCGGCTGACGCCCCGGCTCTCCGGGGAATAGCTCCGAATCTCTCTAGACTACAGAGAGATTCGGGGCTGGACCATCACAATTAAAATGTGTAATAATATTTATAATAGTAATATTAATAGTTTAGCAATGTGTTTTGTTGTCAAATATGTGCTGTGATTTTACGATGAGTTTTGAATGTTTTCGTGAGCTTCCATAACTTTTTTGAGTGTTGTCGTGAATTTCTGTAACTTCCTTTGTGTGTGTTCGTGTGTCAGTGAAAGGGGAGGGAACAGCCCGGACCGAGAGACTTTCTTTCAAAAGTATTCATCTTCACTAAAGTTTAACCGGTGACTGTCACTTTCACGGCAGGAGGCTGTGAAACATGGGCCTTTACGGTGACATAACACGGGAACTGTACTTTTAAACCGAGCCAACGGACTTAGGGGACGGCAGAGGAAGAGGAAAAACACAGTTTTTGGTGAAAATCAAAGGTTTAAAGTCAGTGTTGATGTCGATATTTGGACAAGAATGCATGCCGAAAACAGCCCCGGTGAGTAGAAACCTGCCTCACGGAGACTGAACACCAGAAAACGGGTGTAAATGTAGGTTTTATTCACATTCATGCCGAGTTTTTTTTACTTAAGTTTCAACTTGGTGATGTGTTTGAGGACCACATTTCGGAGGAACAAGGTGAACAGAGAGTTAAACTTTTCTTTTTTTAACAACATGGCTAACTCCAGCAAGACACTACTACTACATAAAATACAGAAGTAGACACAAAATATGAACATGCACACTGCTATCAAGACAAATACACACATTGTATAGTGCTAAATTAAAGAGATAAATAATAATAAGTTTTACGTGGCAGAAAAAAATGACAATAATTAGTAGCCAGCCTACATGCCGCAAGCCAGGCTCGGACTATACACCAACGCCATGCCCAGAAACTTCGGTAAATCCAGTATCACTGGGTAAATCAGACACATAACCTTACCAACTTCTCATCCAAAAAACTAAATGTCAAAAGTAAACTCACCGTGTGTCATAATAACAAGGTTACAAGCGTTCACATTACAGCATGAAGGCTGAGAGCACAGCTGGTTGCTTCTTCTTCTAGTGGCCTTCTCACGAACAGAGGCGGCTTTGCTCATGAACTTCGAGGTATGTCCCTCTAGTGGCGAAAGCTGAACTCTTCATGGTCTAGTCATGAAAGACGTTAAAATTGCATTTTAATAACCCCTTTTTCTATAAATAACCCCCGGACCCCCATTAAAAAGAGACTCCAATGTCTGGGCTACATCCCCAGATCTTTACTCAAGCTACAGACACCCCTGCAGCATACACATTGAATAGAGAAAACATTGCACCAGTACAAAATTGAAGGGCTCATGGTATAAGTAATATGCAGAACCATAAAAGCACCACAAAGGAAAGAGTGGTTAACTTTTCATTTATCTAAATTTGTCTATTTATGTTATTGCTTTTTCTAACCAACTCTCTAAAGCCCTATAAAACAACCTTGTTGTGAGTTGAGAATCTGCAGAAAAAAATCTAATTGAATTGTTGTAAATGCACCAGTAATTTCTTCAAATATAATGTCAATAAACGGGGGATAGTTCAGTTTTCTGCTTCTCTTCCACTTTTAGATTTCATGGAGTTTGACGCAACAACGTGACAGAAAACTGTCAGCTTGGCACAACCGCAGGAAGACCCGCCTCTCCTACCAGATGAGTGGAAACCGAGTGGCCATTGCCTTGGACTACAGTGCCGGAACCATCACCTTCTCTGAGGTGGAAACATCTGGAAACCTGATCCACCTCCACAGTTTCTCGGCCACATTGACGCAGCCTGTGTGTCTGGGCTTCGGACTCTACAAAGCTGAACTCAACAGTCGCATCTCAGTCATCAAAGTATGAAGACCATTAGAACCTAGAAGAGAACCCAGAGGAGACTGAAGGCCATTGCACTCACACACTTGTACATTTGCTCTTTCACTGTCATGAACAAAAAGTCAGACTGAAAACAAAAGTAGCAAAAATCAGTAAGAGTGTCATAGACGACAGACGAACAGGAAGATCAATGAAAGTCAAGTGATGATTTCTGATCCGCATAATTACACTGGGGAACAATTTGGGAAAAAAAGTTCTGTTGAGTTAAATATTTTCTGCTGATTCAAACTAAAATTGTCCGATTGGAATCAGACTTTACAAATGATTATGATTGGACTCATCTACAGCTACCAGGAAACTGGTGAGTGCAGTTACCATGGAGGCCGTGTGATGAGAGGTGTGTGCAGTTGTAAGGGGTCACTCCATTGACAGTGGAATGACAGCAAAATCATCGTAGAATGACAGTGGAAAAACAGCTGAATTAAAAGCTAAATTACAGTACAATTACAGTAGAATGATGGTAGAATGACACTAAAATCAGAGTAGAATGACAGCAAAATCACAGTAGAATGACACCAGGATGACAGTAGAATGGGTTAACCTGTTCCGATTGGTATTTTTACTCTTTGAAGAAAACATGGATCCTATCATTCAAAAACATGATGTGACAGAAAAACTTGGCTGAGTTTTGTTTTGGCTTCCACAGCCAAACCCAAGTTAAAAACAACTTAACTCAACTGTTCCTCAGTGTCATCAGCCTGTGTTTAATCATTCCAGACGTTCAGTTATCAACAGTCCAACAGTTTCTCCTTCTATCAGGGACATCCTGTAATTTCTGCTTACACAGTGTCAAGGCTTTAATATAATTGTTTAAATACTGAAATGAAAACTGGAAACTAAGAAAGGAAAGGTAATTCTTCAAACCCTTCCCTGCTCATCAGTGAGTGTGTCCGGTGTTTGAGTTCCTTCAATTCAGAGTTCAGTTAGAAGGCAGAAAAGATGCTGATGATCCTGTGGTCCAGCTCTGCTCTGTAACTAACAGCCCTACTTTTATCTGCACAAATGCTGCAAGATGTTCTAGTTGAGGATGAAGAGTGAAAGACTGAAAATAAGGCTGTTTAGACTGCAGGCAAATGTTCCCAAATCCGACTTTTTGCTGTCATTTGACCTGTATCTGACCCGTTAAAGCAGCAGAAGCAGCATAAATTTGATTTTGTTTTTTTATTCAACCTAGTCTCCTTTCATATGTGGTACTAAATCCAATACGTATCCAATATTTTTCAATGCAATTTCAGTCTGAATGGCCATGTGGCCAACTTTTTCAGTTACTGCTGTGATTGACACAACAAGGGTTAAGACCCAGAGGTACAATATTATAAGTTTTCCACTAGTTTAATGTATTTAGAATTCAAATACACATAAACATGTGACTATCCACAGGTTGCCCTTTAGCACTACAGTGTTTTCAGTCATCAGGCCGTAGATGGATGGCACAGTGGCTGAGTGGTTAGTTCTCTTGCCTCACAGCAAGAAGACACTGCTTCGATTCCCAGAGGCCTTTCTGTGTGGAGTTTGCCTATTTCTCTTCCCGTGTCTGGATGGGTTTTGTTCGGGTGCTCCTGTTTCCCCCATCACTCAAACATATGTTTGCTAGGGTGAAATCCTCCAGCCAGCCAGCCAACATTAGCTTGGCTCTACAGTGGGAGATGGGTCAGTGGGGGGTGGGGGGTTGGGGGTTGGGGGGGGGGGGGCAGTAGATACAGGTCCAGGGGGTGGGGCCAGTGGGTACAGATGAACCCCGATAGTTCATAACATAGACATATCCTTCATATCTCTGATCTTCTCAAAATCAGTCACGTTGAGCCTTTCTCTATATGAACCTCTTGCTTTCATTTCCACCTTGCACATTTTTTAAACTTAAATCTTGATTTATATGGCTCTATCCCAGACATTGATACTGCTGTTGCCCATAGCAACCACTAGTGTCTTAGCCTTCCACTTATGTCACATATTATGCCATATTTTCTCATTCGCCATTACTCTTGCGTATGCACGTCACTTCAGGGATGCATTCCATTCACACTCAAGACTTATAAATGTCACATTTAATGTGTAATATGAACAAACATACAAAAGAATCAGATTTTACAAAAAAATGCAAATATTGCATTAAGACCTGCTGTGTGAATGTAGTGTAAATTTCCTCCACTTGCACTGATTTTTTAAATTTTCAATTTGGTGAATGGAAGAAAAGCTAATGGGCTTTAATCCAAACATGATGGTTCAATGGCAGGAACCTGTCCCAACCATCAAGAACCATCCATCAACCAACCAGAAGCATCTCCTGAACTTCTCAAATGTTCCTGCACCCTTTAGAATTCAGCTGATGAACTCTGACCTTCAGGCTTCCATGGGCTTCATGTTCCCGTATAGAACTGCAGTGTTGCACTGATTAAAAATCTAACAGAACAATTTTTTCTCTTTTTTTTAAGTATAATTATTGCAATTATCCAAAAATGAAGTCACCTGCAAGATAGTTTCTTTAGTTATGTCAAAATTAAGGTGTTAACTCAGACAACTCCTGATTACTTTGATTAAATATTTTAAAGTGTAATGTGAAAGTTTTTTTTCCATCCTTACATGTAGACTTAGTATTGTTTATAAATAAATTTTATAACACCTGTGTGAAAATGACCATGGTCCATATCTTCATAAAATTAGATTAAAAGGTGCTGATTTGACAGGAAATGGAATTATTCCTTTCCCGCAGGGGACATGCAACACCTGGTAAACATATAATGGTGGATGCACTGAATTCTACGTTGTGGGTATAAGAGTAGAAGTTGAAGTAGTTGCAAGTGAGACATAGTGAGAGCATTTTAAGAGTCAAGATGGTGAATTATTGTGTTTGTGTTGGTTGTGTGAACTCCAGCCTGTCAGGACATCGTGTTCATAATTTTTCTAGTAGGAAAAATAAGAGCTTTCGAGCTTGGTTGAGTTTTGTGCAGATGAAGAGATCCGACTTCACAGCTGCATCTGTCACCATTCACTTGTCCATTTGTGGATGTAATTTTACTCCAGAGTGTTATCATTCTGCGGATGTGATGCAGTACAGGATGGTTTGATGTAGACTGGGTCCGGGTCAGGAGTTTCCGGTTCTAAACTTTTGAGCGGGCGCTGTTAAATCTCTATTTTTGTTACTTTGCCACTTCTACTATACCCATATTTTTGCATGTTTACCGCTTGGTGTTTATTGCGTCGACTGCTGATTTCAGCGGATAGAAATGGTGATCGCCGCTCGGATGTGAAAACAAGCACAGAGCTAACAGCAACAATACATACCCAGTAACCACGACAACCATCCGCATTTATCATGCCAACCAGAGGAACCAAAATGGAGGATATCCGTAAGTCTTTGGAATACATGTCAGAAAAGATGGATACAGTTACCAGGCAGCAAAATGACATGATTAATGGAGGACATTACAGAACTCAAAAGACAAAACATGGAAAAAGATGGGACCATATAATTTCTGGAGACACGCCTTTCTGACCTGGAACAATACACAACTACATCATCACTGGACTTAACATAAAACCAGGGCAGTGACGAGGAGTGAGGGGAACAGACTGAGGAAGAACAGGAGTCAGTGGAGCAACAAGTCATAGCCATTCATGAATAGTAAAGGGATCAACATACATAGTAAATGGTCTGCACTTATATAGCGCTTTTTCACCTTCATGGTGCTCAAAGTGCTTTACACTAGCTTCACATTCACACACACACTCATACACCAGTAGCTTTCTATGGTCAGTCCTACTGGGAGCCTAAGTCAGGGTTCAGTGTCTTGGCCAAGGACACTTCGACATGTGGACAGCCAGACCTGGGACGCGAACCGCCAACCTCTCAGTCATTGGGTGACCCACTCTACCAACTGAGCCACAGCCGTGGCTGTGCACAAGACATCGCCCACTCCCAAGAAGAGATAATCAACCCAAAGCCACAATTGTAAGATTTATAAACAGAAAATTGCAGCACTTAAACAAGGATGGAAACTCAAAGCAACCAATATATATGTCAACAAACATTTAAGAAAAAAAAATGCAGACATTGCAAGACAAGACAGAATTTTGAAAAAAGCCAACAAGATCCAGACAACATGGACCTCGGACTGTAAGATTTACAAAAAGCTGAACGGGTCACCAGAGGAAGCAAAAGTGATGCTGATACGGGAGATGAAAGAGCTGCAGAGACTGGTATGAGCAATGATTTTGAACAACTATGACAAAAATGATAGTCAATGCAAATAGTAATTTTACGAACCAATTTGTCTGGGACAACAAGGTCTTGAATGACCCACATGCAATTTCTTGTAACTTTAATTATTTTTATGCAAATATGGGTTGTTCATTATCTTCTCAAATTAAAGACTGGAACTAATCCAATTGAGTACCTGTCAGGTTCTCACTTAGCAATAAACCAGTTTACTCCACCCACTGAAGCTGAGGTATTCGAGATTATTTCTGGCCTGAAAAACTCTGCTCCAGGTGAAGATGACATTAGTGTCTCTCTGATCAAAGGTATCAGCCCATACATTGTTAAAGCACTCATTGATATTTGTGCAAAGTCTATGAATCAAGGAAGTGTTCCTTCAGGCATGAAAATTGCTAAGATACTTCCCCTCTATGAATCTGGAGATACATCCTCTTTTATAAACTATAGACCAATATCAGCCCTTCCTTGTTTTTCAAAAGTATTGGAAAAACCTGTTTACTCTCATCTCCAAAGTAAAAATATTTTTCATGAGCACCAGTATGGTTTTAGGAAAAAACACTTAACATATATAGCCCTATTACAACCAATAGATCACATTTTAACATCCAGGGATGAAGGGAAGTTTGCATTAGGAATATTCCTTCATTTATCAAAACCCTTCGACACTGTTAATTATGACATCCTCTTAAAAAAGCTTTAGCTTTATGGTTTTCATTGAAGTACTCTACGATGGTTTCACAACTATGTACACAATCATTTACAATATGTCTCAGTGAATGGTATTGTGTCAAACATGACAAGTGTAAAGACAGACACAAATTACACAATCACATGGATGGAGGGAGAAAAAGGTGTATGTATATGTGTGTGTGTATATGTATATACTGTATGTATATATATATATATATATATATATATATATATATATATATATATATATATATATATATACATATATACATACTCTGGAACTCTCTCCCACTACCCACCAAGAACTCGGACTCACTATCCACCTTCAAAACCCATGTTAAAACCCATCTTTTCAAACTGGCTTAGTTTTTTATTTTATTTATGTATTCTTTTTTAATGCATTGCTTGTTTGTCTGTTATGTAAAGCGTCTCTGAGTGTCCAAAAAAGTGCTATCTATCTATCTATCTATCTATCTATCTATCTATCTATATATACACATACACACACGTGTATATATATATATATATATATATATATATATATATATACCACAAGGTGGTGTAAATTGGTAATTTAACAATAACTTAATGTCTTGCAAATGATAGAACCGTAAACCGTAAAGTCAATGTTTTGACAATAGTACTATGAAAACTTAAGTGTTAAATTTTTTCCCCTCTCTCTTAGAATGAAGGTATTTTATCCCCACCCAAGGACACTTGGGTGGAGATAAATATTAAACATTGTATAACAGATTATGTAAAAATTGTATGCTAATGTGATAATGGAAATTAAAAATCATCAGAATGTGTTGTAAGTGGAGGCCTCATATAAGCCTGTTAAACATTTTTTTGCCTCTTCCTGTGATTGTTTGCTGTAGTATGCCGAAATCAAGAAATGAAAGGAAAGACTACTAGCATTAGGTAAGACCATGTTGTCTTTTCACTGTCATGGCTGCCGCGACTATGTAACAGCATAGTATGAGAAAAATAGACTGTTAAGTTAACCATGTTTTGTAGTGTAAATCAGTACCAAAATGATGTGATTAGCTGTTCCAACAGTGTGGATGTCATGTGATCAGATGTTCCAACACAGTGAAGAGAGAGAGGGGGGAGAGAGAGAGAGAGAGAGAGAGAGAGAGAGAGAGAGAGAGAAAATCAGAGTACATGGTGTTTGTGTTGTGATCATACTGGTGACTGCTGTGAAACAACCTCATAAAAGAAAACCACGATTTTTGGATCTAACATTTATCCACCAAGAAGAAGGAAAAGCAGCAGGTGACTTATTCTCTTCTATTCTATTCAAGATTCTGTTCTATTGTGTTGTACTGTCTTGAGTTTAATATTGTGAAAAAAATAATGTGAATTGTTCCATTAAACTGTGGCTACATGTATGTTTAAGACAGGTGTTTGAAATCCAACCTGTGTCTCATTTATAGGCAGAGGTCTGGATTTGCTGGATAACAATCACCTTAACATTTTATATGAAAGAAAAGTCAGGAAATTAGAGAAATTGGGGAATTTATACACCAGGGTTTTAAGGCTTAGCTGCTGTACTTAAACTCTGACCAACCTTATGTCCTTAAACATATATAATAATTATTTTCATTACAACTATATATACATCATTTTAATAACATGTACATTATTTTTACAACAATATATATATATATATATATATATATATAAATAAAATATACCAGTGATGTGCAGGTCAATAAACGACCCACAAACAAGACTGCTTTTTCAAGTAGCCCGCCCTGAACTCAGACTGCAAAATTTCTATTTGTGAAGGTCGGACCCGACCCGCTTCTGGACCAGCATTTTTAAAGAGTAGTCAATGGTCTTTATGAACATCAAATGACATGCCTACATTTATTTCTTTGTTAAAATCTCAAGTCATTGCTTGCGCGCAGCATCTAAACCAGGGGTCGACAACCTGTAACATCCAAGAGCCATTTGAACCCAGTTTCCATGGAAAAGACAACACTGGGAGCCGCTCATCATCTTTAAAAATCTCAGTGAATGTGTCCCAAACTTGACTTTTTTTGTTTGTATGTTTCCGGAGCTTCCACTCTCCCAACTTGACTTTCTCGCTTGCTCCCTCCATACCGTAGGATACTTCTGACGTTGTACGTCACCCTCACAGAAATTCAGTTAATACAATGTGGGGTTGTTTTTTTTTTCAAAAATACAAACAAACAAAAAAATATTAATTGTAAACATTACAAACAATGAATATCAATGACAAACGTTACAAACAAACCAGGAATATTGATTACAAACAAATTTCAATTCAGAAGTTGGCCATAGGAGAGTCAATCATAAAATTCGAATTAAAAAATAAAAACAGTCCAATAAAAAATAAAACAATCCAATAAAAATAAAAACAGCCCAATAAATACTTAAAAACTATACTAAAACTATAATATCTACACCTCTCTACCACCACACACACTTAAATACACATCTAAAGCCACCCACTGCAGACATATACATCAAGGAATTTACTTTGAGCTTTACAGTCTTATGGAGTGTGGAATAAAACGGTTACAGAACCTAGTTGTTTGGCTTCTGATGCTGCAGAACCTCCTCCCTGAGGGGAGCAGGAAGAACAGTTCATGTTGTGGGTGGGAGGGCTCACTGATGATCTTACGGGTACAACGCTTGTCTGCAACATCCTGAACAGATGGAAGAGACGTGCCCATGATTTTTTCAGCCGTCCTCACCGCCCTCTGAACTGATGTCCTGTCTGAGGCCCAAGAGCCAGAAAACCAGGTGGAGAGACAGGTGGTCAGCACCGACTCTATTGCGCCCCTATAGAAGGTGGTGAGGTGGTGAGGGGACAGCTGTGCTCTCCTCATCCGCCACAGGAAGTGTAGACGTTACTATGTATATATATATATATATATATATATATATATATATATATATATATATATATATATATATATATGTGTGTATAATGTAGTTGTATCATTAAGTTTGTCCGCTGAAGGAGATGTCCTGTATTCATGTTCAAGTATTGGTAATCTAGTAGTGATTTCAGTCCTTTGTTTGTAAAAACTGGGTTGCTTGTTTGTTAACTTTCGGCAGGAAAGCGTCTCCACAGCTTTGCGACATCCATGCCTCTCTTTCTTTTGATTTAATTCGTAAGCTATGATGTATCCTCGTATAACAGCTTTAAGGGCTTCCTAAAGTGTAGAATCGTCTACATCCTTTGTATCATTTTCTGACGAGTATGTTGCAATTTGCTCTCTCAAGTGTTGGCGAAAGGCTCCATCATTGAGTAGTGATGGGTTGAATCTCCAGTTGTAAATAGTTTTAGGTTTATTGATATTCATTTTGATTTCGACAGGGCTATGGTCTGAAATTACTATGTTATGATACTTTGTGTGAGTTACGCTCTGAGTCAATTGAGCATTTATTAGGAAAAAGTCAATCCGCGAATACGACTTGTGTGTTGGTGAAAAAAAGGAATAAGCTGTTGGATCCAAGATTTAGAGAGGTGATAAAATTTTTGAGAACCAGAGTGGGATTAGAAGTAGCTGAAGGGTGACTGGAGTATCTATCGACAGTGCTATCCAAAATTGTATTAAAGCCACCACCTACAATTAAGTAGGTAGTTGACAGATCAGGAATGAGATTAAAAGTTTTGCAAGAGAATCTGGGATCGTCAATATTGGGTGCATACATATTTAAAAGAGTTATGTGTCGCGAGAGAATACGGGCCGTAACAATCAAGTATCATCCATTAGGGTCTGATGTCGTATCAATATGTTCAAAGGGGACTATATGTCGAATTCATATAACAACACCTCTGGCATATGATGAAAACGTTGACTGATATATCTGAGAGGCCCAAGTACATTTCAACCGACACTGCTCATTATTTTTAAGGTGAGTTTCCTGGATAAAAATATCAGCTGATAATTGTTTCATCTGTGGAAAAATATTTGCTTTCTTCAGATGCAACCTCATTCCCCTCCATTCCAATTGAGAAAAGTTAGAGTTCTCTCTTGTAGTTGAATGGTGTTATGATTAGTAGCCATTTAAGTGCTTAACGCAATATAGATGAGAATCAATTATTCCAAAAATTGTCAAAGGTAAAAGGTAAAAACAGCAAGAACAAAAACACAGAGCAAACACAGAAACACAAAAAGAAAATATCCCAAAGTCTGCTTTCCCAAACAAAGCAGACAGAAACCCCCCATGTATATTGAAAGGTAGCTAAACATAACAATGAAGCCCCGGCGGTCCGGAGAGCCCCGCCAGCCCAGATTTGTCACATGCAAATTAGAATGATCATCGGTACGTGTGTGGTGGGGGAGGGAGTGTAAACCCAGCCCCCACCTGGATAATATATAAAGAAACAGTCAAGTATGGACGTCAGTAAAAAGTGTCTGAACAGTATGCCCCAGGTTTTGTATTCCCCTTGATGGCGTTCACTTGTGAAAAGAAGAGAAAGAGAAGACCCTTGTCCATTATATATTCCTAAAGTGAAATATATAATGGAATCAGTTCAGTTGGATACAGGACATAAAAAACTGGGGATCACATTGTTAATTATTATAATTATTTAAAATTATACTATAGTAATTTTAAATAATTATTTTAAATTATCGTATTTCTATTGTCTCCACAGTTTCCAGAGCTCTAAAACCTAATGGTGTCCCAGTCAGTGGAGGTTAACGATGGACTCAACGCTATCATATTGCTGCTACTTGCCGAGGCTTGAACGTAATGTTAGTGAAAATAAAAAATAAAATAAAATGGTAACGTCAGGGGAGAGAAAGTATAAAACTAGCTTACAGCCTACAGTCAACTGTGGTTGGTTTAGTTTGCGAGCAGCCTTTCAAAGTGACTCACCTATCGTTGTGCGTTCAGAGGAGCCTGAGGAAGTTCAGCATTGTTGAGCCGGCATCATTTATTTTAATACCACCCTCTTTAAAGGTAACTGTCTGCTTACTAGGCATCTGCGTGAAAGTTTTATATGCAAATGAAATGATAAAAGGAGCAGCTCCATTTGAACCTGCCATCTTTATGGTAACTGTTGATATGAAACCCTGTCGCAGCATGAATGCATGCATTGGGCAAATATCAAGAAAGGGAAACTATTTCTGCCTGGGATTTTTCCATAATGCTTGGCAACACAGTGGCAAAACTGAAATGAATTACAAACCGGATTCGGTTGAAGTTGGGAAATTGTGTAAAATGTAAATAAAAACAAAATACAATGATTTTAAAATCCTTTTCAACCTATATTCAATTGAATACACTACAAAGACAACATATTTAATGTTCAAACTGATAAACTTTATTGTTTTTTGCCAAATAATAATTAACTTAGAATTTCATGGCTGCAACACGTGCAGTAGAAGTTGGGAAAGGGCATGTTTACCACTTCGTTACATCACCTTTCCTTTTAATAACAGTCAATAAACGTTTTGGAAGAGAGGAGACTAATTCTCTTAGCTTCTCATGTGGAATTCTTTCCCATTGTTGCTTGATGAACCGCTTCAGTTGTTCAACAGTCCGGGGTCTTCTCTGTCGTATTTTACGCTTCATAATGCGCCACACATTTTCAATGGGAGACAGGTCTGGACTGCAAGCGGGCCAGGGGAGAACCTGGACTCTTTTACTTGGAAGCCACGCTGTTGTAACACGTGCAGAATGTGGCTTGGCATTATCTTGCTGAAATAAGCAGCGGCGTCCATGAAAAAGACGTCGCTTGGATGGCAGCATATGTTGCTCCAAAATCTGTATGTACTTTTCAGCATTTATGTTGCCTTCACAGAAATGTAAGTCACCCATGCCATGGGAACTAATGCACCCCCATACCATCACAGATGCTGGCTTTTGAACTTTGCGTTGATAACAGTCCGGATGGTCCGCTTCCTCTTTGGTCCGGAGGACACGACGTCCAGTGTTTCCAAAAAGAATTTGAAAAGTGGACTCATCAGACCACAAAACACTTTTCCATTGTGCATCAGTCCATTTTACATGAGCTCGGGCCCAGAGAACCCGGCGGCGTTTCTGGATGTTGTTCATAAACGGCTTTTGCTTTGCATGGTAGAGTTTTAACCCGCACTTACTGATGTAGTGACCAACTGTATTTACTGACAGTGATTTTCTTTAGTGTTCCTGAGCCCATATGGTGATATCCTTTACACACTCATGTCGGTTTTTAAGGCAGTGCCGTCTGAGGGATCGAAGGTCACGGTCATTCAGTCTTGGTTTCCGGCCGTGGTGCTTACGTGCAGTGATTTCACCAGATTCTCTGAACATTTTGATGATATTATGGACCGTATATGTTGAAATCTCTAAATTCCTTGCAATTTTGCTTTGAGAAATGTTGTTCTTAAACTGTTCAACTATTTTCTCATGCAGTTGTGGACAAAGTGGTGAACCTCGCCCCATCCTTGCTTGTGAATGACTGAGCATGTTTGGGGAGGCTCCTTTTATACCCAATCATGGTCCCCACCTGTTCCCAATTAGCCTGATCACATGTGGGATGTTTCAAATAGGTGTTTGATGATCTTTTCCCAGCTTTCTCAGTATTTTTTGCCAACTTTCCCAACTTCTACTGCACATGTTGCAGCCATGAAATTCTAAGTTAATTATTATTTGGCAAAAAACAATAAAGTTTATCAGTTTGAACATTAAATATGTTGTCTTTGTAGTGTATTCAATTGAATATAGGTTGAAAAGGATTTTAAAATTATTGTATTTTGTTTTTATTTACATTTTACACAATTTCCCAACTTCAACCGAATCCGGTTTGTAAATAATAAAATAAATAATTCAATGACAATGAATTCGCGAGTCAAAACACCCAATTCCGAGTCAAGTCTCAACTCTTTGAGGGCAAGTCTAAAGTCAAGTCGCAAGTCTTTGTTTGTGCGGCTTAAGTGCGACTCGAGTCAGAGTCTCAGACTCAAATCCCCGTGTCTGGGCAGTGATAACTGCTGAAACAATATGTTCAGCGTTGAACTGTAGGCTTAGAGCCCAAAGAGAGTACCAAAATGTGCATCTGTAAGACATAAAAAAAACAATTGCACATCAAACTGAAAATAAAACGATAAATCAAAAAATGTTTTTCTTATGGCTTATCCAATGATTCATGCAGGTGTGAAAATCCATAAAACAGCAGAAGGTATCCAAAAAAAGATAAGACGACAATCTGTCATTAACATTAACATTAAACAGCTAATAAATAAGCAGCCAGGAGTGTGCATAGAGCAATATGTACAGTTGAAACCCCGTATAGTGACAGATGTAAAGTTAGCAATCAACCATTTATATGCATCAAAAGACTTGGACGGGATCATTTCTATGATGTTGTTTAAATTCATTCATCGTAATCAAGTAGCCCGCTTACAGTGATCATTTGGGGTATTTTCATTTCAAAATGCTCACCACTATTAGCCTAACTATGCCAACAATGCTGAAAATGAAGTTACCCAAAGTCCAACGGTCATTTTTCCAGGTCTTTATATTTTGGTATTTGGATTTTCCATTTATGAATGGGAATTAAAAAACTTTCATTTTGAAGCACAAACCAACAATTGAATTATGTCACATTTTCCTTTCATTTAAATTTTTTAAATTTCACTTTACAAAAAGAAATTCAAAGTCAACAGAAAAAAAACCACCAAAACAAGCATTATTCATATTCTCTGACTCCAACATCTCAACGGAGTGGAGCAAGTCCTTTTCACAGCGACTTTAAACAGCAATTTTTGTACAAAAACCTCCAAAATGATAATTTCCCAACAGTTTTACAGTCTGACACTTTGATTTATTAATTAGTTTGTTTTATTTTATTTTATTTTGGCCTGATGAAGTGTTTATAGACCTGAAACACTAACAATGTTCAATTTTTTTGGTTTAATTAAACAGGCAACCACCCAAGGTTCTTTTTTTAGCATAAAATATTGTATAATTTAGTAAAACTTTTTTAATTTAAAGCAGAGAAAAACAGCGAGAAACTCATGCTGAGGCTATTTGTATGTGTTTTTACATACAGTAAATACAGTTAACAAGCACGGCATACAGCAATACACAATCATTACAAATCTGTCCACTTCGGGACTGTTCAGGGTTGGGGACGGGGCCCCACGCGTGCTTGATGGGAAGGCAAGTGCATATTGTTATGAAGGGGGGCTCTTTTCCACAAAATGTTCATATTAATCATCTAAGCCGATTCTAAAACTATTTCCAAGTTTGGCTCCAAATACATAACTCTTGGTTGTTGCATTGTTACAGTCTGAATGGACGCTTCCAGTGTGAGAATATGAATAATGCTTGTTTTTTATAAATTTTTTTCACTTTTGTTGACTTTGAATTTGTTTTTGTAAAGTGAAATTAAAAAAAAGAAAATGAAAGGAAAATGCTGTGTGAATCAATTGTTGGTTTTGTGCTTCAAAACGAAAATCAAATAAACCACTTGTTTTCTGTTTTTAATTTCCATTCATAAATGGAATATCCAAATACCAAAATATACACAGACCTTTCCACCTTAATACAACACATAATATACAGTGGACATGCAACATTATAATGATTAGACTATTTCTGTTGTTTTGTATGAAAACATTCCACATAAAGGTACCTTTTTTTTCCCCATTCACAAACTTAGCTTTAGGGCGTATTCACACTGCACTCAGAATATCCGGACTTTCAGACTATCCAGGAAAGTTCGAACTTTATTGACAAGTGTGAATGCTCCCTCGAACCTTGGTCTGGACTAAAGACCGAGGTTTTGGTCCGAGCTGAGGAGGTAGTCTCGGTCCGAACCAAGGTTCACTGGTGCACAGTGTGAAAGGTCTTTTTAGGAAAGTCTGGACTATCGGACCAATTACGTCACAGTCACGTGCGCGGAATCTAGTCAACGTCCAAGCATGAGTCGCGGCTATACATGGGGAGACGAGGAAACCAGGTATTTCATTGAAATTTGGTCGGATGATACCAGTGTTGGGAAAGTTCACCTTGATTAGGAACTAGTTCAAAGTTCAGTTCAAGTTACTCAATATGAATTAGTTCAGTTCATCGTTCTTTCTTACAAATTATGAACTAGAAGTTCATGGATCCCAAAATGAACTTTTTCATTCTTTTTTTGTGTTATTATTGTAAACTTATTATTAACAGTTCCTGACGTTATCCTGTAGTTAGAAATCAGGGGAAAAATCCGCCCCGCCGGGGTGGAAGTAAGTACCTTACCCCAGGGTTAACTTCCCTCTGCAGGTTCTTAGAACACAAGGAGCGGTTTCAGTGAGCTTCGTTTTCAATGTTTATTTCCAAGAATGGGACAACACCTGCTCCGGTCAGCGGTCACACTGTACATTTAACTCTTTTTCTTCGCTCCCAAAAACTCTCTGTACCCCTCTCTCTCTCTCTCCCTGCACCGCCTAAAACGTTTCTCATTGGCTATTCCACAACATTATGTTTCCAAAATTTGTTCAGAATAATACAAAAATGACATTATGATAATGCTGTGTTTCGATCAAATTTTATACCTTATAGGACTCAATAATTACAACGTGATAAGAACGAAATGTGAACTACATAAGAGCGCAGTTCAATAAATGTCAGAATAACCGCGTTCACAACTTCCCATTCATTTGGCAAAAGTAAACGCGTCGTTCACGTTCGTCAAAAATATGATATAGTTCGTGAACGATCGTTCAATAAACTCGTTCAGGTACAACACTGGATGATACTATAAAGACTGAATTAGAAAATACTCATAAAAGTAGTAACTGGGTCCATTTCCTGCAACAGTAATAATAATAATAATAATGGATTAGATTTCTATAGCGCTTTTCAAGGCACCCAAAGCACTTTACATTATTGATCCATTATTCATTCACTCTCACATGCTCTCTCTGATGGTGGTAAACTACATATGTAGTCACAGTTGCCCTGGGGCAGACTGACAGAAGCGTGGCTGCCATTTTGCGCCTACGGCCCCTCTGACCACCACCAAACATTCATATGCATTCATACACCAGTGTGAGTGACACTGGAGGCAAGGAGGGTAAAGTGTCTTGCCCAAGGACACAACGGACTGACTAGGACAGAGCGGGAATCGAACCGCCAACCCTTCGGTCAATGATGGACGACCCACTCTCCCAACTGAGCCATGGCCGTCCCCGTAGCCATGGCCGTCCAGTGTAGCGTGTTCATCTACTAACCAATCAGGGTCGAGTATAGAGAGACGCACGCTGTACACACATTGACGACATCACGTTCTAAAGTCCGTTGGTCCACTTGATTCAATACAGTGTGAAGACTGTAAGTAAAGTCCGGATTATAAGTGCAGTGTGAAAAGGCAAAAAAAAGGTTCTGGTCCGGACTTTACTATGTGAATACGCCCTTAGTCTCCTTCTTCAGACAACATAGACTCCTACATCACTTCCAGCCCTGAGAGTGCAGCCTGCAGCTAGACTCCTCTCCTGAATTGGGCCACCTCCTCACAGGACTCACTATTTCCATGCCACTTCGACAACAATGGGCGGGGAGATTGGTTGCTGGGCTACGTGTTTTCAGCACACCAACAAATAAATGCGGCAGGTGTAAAGTGCCAATGGTGGAGGTGGTGCATGCTTTGCTTTCTTCTCCAATCCAAATAATAAAATATATTGATTTGTGACAACCGAGGTCTCAGGGATGTTTAATATCACACTGGTACATGTTGCTTATAATAATAACAATAATAATAAAAAAAAAAATTTCCAGGGTCAATGACTGACGATGAAAGTGTGAGGGTAAAATCATGCAATTAGAAACAATTACAAATTGTGCTTTGGTGTAGCATAGGCCTATTACTCTATTTCACATTGTCTTGGGGATATTACGGGGATATTGCGGAGTCTCCCCCCATCCTGCAATTGTCACATGGAGTTTCTTTTTCTCTGGCGCACAGATGAACAGACAGAGAGAAGTAATTCAACAAAAAGAAAGCTTTATTCTTTAGCAAAAAAAGAAGCATCCTCTTCTGAGGGGGAAACGCCAGAAGCAGCAAGAGGATAAGGCAGTTTTTAAAAGTATTTTTCTCGGTGGGTTACTTCACCTCTGTGGTGGGCTCAGGCAGTGAATGGAGGCAGGGAGAGGAGGGGGTGAGGCGGCGCGCGGCAAGCTGGTGGTGAGGGCAGAGGGGCGGCTCAGTCCCGACACCCAAAGTAGCTGGGTTCTCCTTCTGTCTTTCAGTCCGTCCAAGCCAGTGAGTCTGCCGGGGGTCAGTATCTTCGTTCCTCAGCTCCACCAGTCTGCTGCTCACTCAGTCCTGTGTTTAAATGCTTCTCAGCAGCCGCTGATTCCCGATGTGGCACACTGATTGGGAACACGCTGCAGGTGTGCAGGGTGATGGGGGAGGTCTCTAGATAGTGAGAGCTCAAACAATATAAAAACACATCAATCACTGCAAAACTGTAAATAGCAAAAAAAAACAAAAACAAAAGATGAGTCTCTACTAGCCTTGTGACACTCTCCCCAACTTTATCCATTGTCGTCCCGACAACTGGGCCCTACTCACCAAATCTGGCAGGTTTAACCCCCAGATTTGTACGTGTGGACCTGCGTGGTGGATTGTTTATGTGTGGGTCTGGTTGTGGGCCTTGAGCATCTTGCATCTGTCGTGCCCCAGGCTCCTGTACTCCTGGACCTGGTGGCTGCAACTGTTCAGCCGGATGATCCTCTGTAGCCTGGTTTTGTGTTGACATCCACTGAGGGCTAAAAGGAAGCATCAGTGGGTCCTACTCCCCACTGGTCGGTCCTCCTGTGGTGCTATTTCAGGAAGTGGTTCTGCTATTGGATATGAACAGTGCCTCAGGTTATTATGATGAATGGTCTTCTCTGGTCCGTCACGGCCTTCTCGCCGGATCCTCTAGACCAGACCATCAGGAGCGAGGGCTGCAATCACCACAAAAGGCTCCCGTAGCCACCGAGGAGCCAATTTTCTTTGAGCTCTCCAACGAAAGTTCCTGATGAGGACCCTCTCCCCAGGCAAGAGTGGTGGAGCTCGCGATTTTGTGGTTGTATCGCTGTTGATCCCTTTCTTGTCTCTTTTGGGCATAGATTGCAACAGTTTCATATGCCCAAAGGAGAGTTCTGTGGTGAGTTTGAGTCCACCCTCTCAATGTGGTTCCTGCTGTAGCTGTGCTGGCACCCATCATCACATCTACAGGGAGACGGGCATGCCTGCCAAACATAACAAAAAAAGGAGACAAACCAGTAGATTAATGCCTAAATTTATTATAAGCATGTACCAACTCTGGCAGTTTCTGAGACCATTGTTTTTGTACCTCCCCCTCCAATGAACTCAGCATCGTCAGTAATGTCTGATTGAATCTCTCCACTGAACCATTTCCTTGAGGAGGATAGAGGGTTGTTCGGCACTTCCTTGCTCCATGCATCTTACACATTTCTGCTATCACTGAGGACTCAAATGCAGCTCCACGGTCTGAATGTATCCTCTCTGGACATCCAAATGGTTGGATGACATGTTGCCAAAGCATCTTAACTGTGGTTTTTGCAGTTTGATCTCTGGTGGGCATTGCCCCTGAAAACCTAGAGAAAACATCTGTGGCTACTAGAATGTTTGGATATGTGTCACCATCTCTCCCCAGGGATAAATAGTCTATTGCCAGTATCTCCATAGGATAGGAGGTGATGACAGACTTCAATTGGGCCCTTGTCTCTGGCAGTGACCTCAACGAACGGCAGTACTCACATTCTGTTGACCATTTGTGAATATCCTCCCCCTGCCCCGGCCAGTAGAACCTCCGCCTCAAGAGGGAAAGGGTTTTGGTCCCTGCCATGTGGCCGGCTGCCTCGTGATACTCTTTCCACACCAATCTCCTCCATCCTGGGGGCACCACGATCTGTGTAAAGAGTCCATTTGTTCTACCTTCCTCCACATGTCTCATGAGAAGGCCATCATTAATCCTTAGCTGAGACCAACATTTAGTGTATGGTGCTAATAGTTTTTTGTTAGGCCTTTCAATGTGTTCCAATGTTTTACCTTGTTGTACCAGGGTGGTTATAACATGCCTCAAGGTGGGATCCTCCTGCTGGCATCTCCTCCATTGCTGCTGCTGTACCATCCTCTGTATTCGTGACTATAACATGGCACTTTTGATCCAGGGGCCTCCGTGACAGGGCATCTGCATTGCTGTTCTCCTTCCCTGGGCGATATTTCACAGTAAAATCCTAATTAGCTAACTGTGCCACCCATGTTTGCTCTGCAGCCCCCAGATTTGCCGTGCCCAAATGGACCAAGGGGTTATTGTTGGTGTACACAGTGAACTGTGTCCCCCACAAATAATCCTTGAATTTCTCAGTTATAGCCCACTTCAGTGCAAGGAGTTCCAATTTGAATGAGCTATAGTTTTTATCATTCCGCTCGTTTGGGCTGAGAGTTCGACTTGCATAGGCTACAACTCTCTCCTTTTCACCCTACACTTGGGAGAGCACTGCACCCAACCCCTCAAAGCTAGCATCAGTATATAGCTTAAATGGTATTTTGTAATCTGCATAGGCAAGAATAGGGGCACTCACCATCATCTTTTTCAGGTCGTCAAAGGCCTTTTGGTAGCTAGGTGTCCATTCAATTGGTTGGCTCCTGGACCCCAGTTGTTTGGTGCCATGTATGAGTGCATGCAAAGGGGCAGCAATCGTAACAAAAGAGGGAATAAACCTTCTGTAATAGCCCACAAACCCAAGAAAGGAGCGCACCTGCTTAACAGTGGAGGGTGGTGGCAATCCTGCACTGCTTTAATTCGTTCAAGGTTTGGAGATACTCCTCGTTGGCCCACCACATGTCCCAGGTAGCTCACCTCAGTCTGGAACAAGGTGCATTTCTTAGGCTGCAACTTCAGCCCATGCTGGTGGAGTTTCTGAAACACTCTTTTGATTTGGGATCCTTTGATATGCACCTAACCCACTTAGACAATTATATCATCAAGATATATAAGCAGAAAGTCATTTACCTGGGATCCGAGGCAGTGCTGCATAAGCCTCTGAAAGGTTGCAGGGGCGTTGCAGAGTCCAAAGGGCATTCTTTCAAACTCATACAGCTCTAAGGGGGTCGCAAAAGCTGTTTTTTCTCTGTCTGCAGGGTCCATCTTAACTTGCCAGTATTCACTAGCAAGATCAAGGGTAGAGTACCATTCAGCTTGGTTCAGTGTGGCCAGGGCTTCTTCAATTCGAGGGAGAGGATTTGCGTCTTTGAGGGTGAGGGCATTGAGATGACGATAATCTATGCAGAATCTCCAGGCTCCTGATTTCTTTTTCACCAGGACTACTGGGGCTGCCCATGAACTACTGCTCTCTCGAATAACGCCCCTTTGCAGCATACTCTGTAGTAGTGGTCGTAGCTCTTGGTAGAGGCTAGGGGGCAAAGGACGATATCGTTCACGAGAGGGGGGCGCATTGTGTGTGGGGATCTGATGCAGAACAGCCTCTGTTTGCCTGAAGTCCTCCTCATCTTGGGCGAACACACATTTCCATTTAGTCAATAGCTGGTTCACTCTGTCCTGCTGTTGTTGTGGGAGGTGGGGACACTGGGGGAAGTCTCCTGCAGTATTATCCTCTGCCAACTCTTGCACAGCTCCCACCACCACCTCTACTTCCCCCTCCGTCTGCTCCTGCAACACAAACTTGTTAGCATAAATTTGATCAGGTGAAATGCAACACACTTTTGCTAGTGGCTGACGTTGTGGGATTTCAATGGGGTAAGGGTGAGGATTACACACACGAATGGGAATCTTGTTTTTTACCACTTCAACCACAGAATGTGCAATTTGCCAGGGTGTCTCCTCATCCATCCTCTCCACTAAAGCAGTGTATGTTGGTTTACCAGCATCTCTGGGAACCTGTGTCCACAACACCATCTCCGTCTCTGGTGGCACTGTGACTGGCTGTTGTTTGGTCAGCCGGGCGGTGACTGGTTGATCTTCTGTGGGGCCCACTGCCATAGCTCTCTGACAACAGGCAAATACTCTGTCCCATTCACCATGTAAGTGAGAAGGAACAGCCGACTTAAAAACTTGCACTCCAGGATGCATGTGTCCATTAGCAGTCTCCCACACTATCCCAATTACATTCATTCCCAGTAATCCATGCTCAAGCCCCATACAGTCATCTGACACAATCAGTACCCCCCCCGCTGTGTGATTTCTACACCCCCAACTTTAAAATCCAGTATTACATAGCCTACATAAGGAATGCAAAGTCCATTTGCTGCTTTCAACTTCAGCCAATTAATAGTTTCCATACCTTCAGCCTGTTGGTTTTTAAAATGTCTTCACTGAAAAGGGTTACCTGGGATCCAGTATCCAGGAGGCAGGGGATAGTTCTTCGTCCTGCTGAGACCTCCACTGTTGGACACTCACCAATGAAAGAGGGCTTGAATGGCGCTCCGTTTTGTTGTTCTCCGTCCACTCGCCCTACAGTGGCTGGACTTGGGAGTTTAAAGGTGTCTGGACCTGCGTACGCCGAGAGCAGTCTCGCTGGAAGTGCCCAGGTTCTCCAAAATGCAGGCATATAGGACGTCCATGCTCATCACAAAGGGGACGTGCAAGCGGGCGTCGAGGGCGGGTGTGTCCGAAGGCTCCTTTCGCCTGGAGGGGGATCTGTCTGCTGTTCTTTAGTTCCTCTTTAAGGGAATTTCCTAGGTCTGTGACTCGTCTGACTAATTCTGCCCTGGTTTCGTCTTTCCATTTGGTGAAGTCATCAGCAGGGGGCACTGTGGCAACTTGACGAGAATATGCCTCCAATTCATCACCCCAGCCCTCTTTCTCCAATTCTCTTGCTTCCTGGAACAGCGTAGAACTAGTCATGTCAGGATTTCTACGAACTTGTCTTTGAAGCTCCTTTTTTATTGGCCCAGCCTGTAGGCTGACACGGATTTGGTCTCTCAGAACAACCTCCTGGTTAGCAGATCCATTTGGCTCTACTGCTCTCCACTGCTGGAAAGCCTCTCTGATACGCAGACTAAAATGACTCAATGCTTCCCCACTGCCTTGTCTAATGTTAAAAGTTTTTACCCATAAATCAGCAGTAGATGGAGTCTTGTCATACAATCTTTTTAAAATTTCAAAAATTTTGTCACCTGTATCTTTAGCATCTTCATTAATCAGCTGAATCTCTCTTTTAGTATCCCCCTCTATGGTACTGAGAATAAAATACATTTTCTGAGCCCTTAGAAGGGCTTTCATCTGGCTGGCCCAATTCCCATATTCAAGTCCACCAGTCTTGCCATTAAACTTTGGAGCCCATGGTACTCCCATAAACCAAGGCCACATTGAATTAAAAGTAGCTGGCCCAGGCTCTGCTGCTGCTGGGTTTTCATTACTCATGACTGAACACCTATATACCAGAGATCCTGCCGACAACGCCAAAAAGTGTCACAGGTAGTTTGTTTTCCTCTGGCACACAGATGAACAGACAGAGATGATTTAATTCAACATAAAGAAAGCTTTATTCTTTAACAAAAAAAGAAGCATCCTCTTCTGAGGGGGAAACGCCAGGAGCAGCAAAAGGATAAGGCAGTTTTTAAAATTATTTTTCTCCGTGGGTTACTTCACCTCGGTGGTGGGCTCGGGCAGTGAATGGAGGCAGGAAAAGGAGGGGGTGAGGTGGCGCGCGGTGAGCTGGTGGTGAGGGTAGGGGGGAGGCTCGGTCCCGACACCCAAAGTGGCTGGGTTCTCCTTATGTCTTTCAGTCCGTCCAAGCCAGTGAGTCTGTTCTGCCGGGGGTCAGTATCTTCGTTCCTCAGCTCCACCAGTCTGCTGCTCACTCACAGTCCTGTGTTTAAATGCTTCTCAGCAGCCGCTGATTCCCGATGTGGCACCATGATTGGGAACACACTGCAGGTGTGCAGAGTGATGGGAGAGGTCTCGAGATAGTGAGAACTCAAACAATATAAAAACACATCAATCACTGCAAAACTGTAAATAGTAAAAAAAAACACAACAAAAGATGAGTCTCTACTAGCCTTGTGACACAATTAGTTCACTATGTCATAGGATACAGCCCACTGCAATAAGTGGACCTTCTGAATTACCACCAAAAGTAGAGACCGTGAGCTGTTATTTATCAAGACGCATCGGGGTATTCAGAATCTTTGTCCTAACTCGTAAGTGTTCGCTTTTTTGATAACTGGACCTTCTGAGGCAGCCCAGCAACCAGCATGACATAAGACATAAGTGCAGGGGTTGAACCTTGAGCCATTGTTGTCGAAGTGGCGTTGAAATCGTGAGTCCCATCTCCTCACACACTTCTGACCTCTAGTCTCTTCCTTTGTCATGTGAAGTCACACGCAGTTCATCCAATGAGATGCACTGCAACTGCAGCAGCAGCAGCTGAGCGGCTGGAAGCTATCTTTAGTATACTAGGAACGGCCGTGGACAGGTTTCTCCTCATGTGCCATACATACCAAAAAGCCACAACACAGTACAGCAAGCTGCAACTGTAGTGACCGTATTTGCCAATGGTTGGTGCTAGATTGGATTGGACAGGGGGTGGGTCAAAGGTCCGCAGCTGCAGATTGCGTTGCTATGGTCTGAAAGTACAGTCAAAAAGCTGAATCAGGGTGCATTTCATTTGACATATTTCTTCGTGATGTGGTTTTATTAATTTTTTTCTTTCATGTGGAGTGTTTTGGCAAATCTAAGCACCACGAGGATGGAATATAGTTTTTAGCTCATCCACACGAAGTCGCGATGACCTATTCATCCGTTGTCCGTCTGTCATCCACAATTCACTAAAATCACTTCACCCTCAATTCTCACCGAATTTCAATTCTGATTTATTCATTAGATACATCTAAGCATTAGGCACAAAATATATCAGTTTGCTGAATTTTAAAATTATAAACTATTTGTTTACAACAAGTAGAGTCCATTTACCATAGGAAAATAGGTGTATCAGAAAATATGGTCACTACAGTTGCAGCTTGCTGTGTTGTGGCTTTTTTGGTACATGGGTAGAAACTTGTCCACGGACGTTCTTGGTACACTAAACACTGACAGTTTCCAGCCGGTCAACTGCAGCGCATCTCATTGGATGAACTGCGCACAAGTTCATGTGACAAAAGAAGAGAGATAGATGTCAGAAGTGTCTGAGGAAGTGGCCCATTTCCAGATTTTTTCCCCAGTACTTTTATCCCACGTTGCTCGGCTGGAGAGCCCAGGTAAGATTGTTTGGATGGGAAGGGAGCTCTCTCTTTGCCAATCTCAAGCCTGCAGGAGGAATACAAGTGTGCAAAAAGAAGGCTGGAGATAACTCTCTCTGACTCCCGGGATCCATTCGTCAGAGGCACTACACCAACCCTAACAATGGGGAAGAAATGGAAACCAGCCACAGCAGTAGCAGAGGCAAAGACCATGCTCAGACACTGGGAGGTGGTGGTGCAGGTACAACATGGCAGAAGAGGTCTTGGATTGGAAGCAGCAACTCCATCTTGGTCGAAGGCTAATCCAGCTGAACGCTGATAGAGGAGGTGCGCCACCAGGGGGAAGCGGCCAGATGCTTCAAGGCAGTCTCCCAAGCCCAGCAAGGCTGCTGGATGAAGTGGGAAGGAGTGAAGAGGAGAAGAATAACATGGAATGAGATGTGGAATATGGAGTCCAACAGATTGAACTTCATCATTAGAGCCGCATACGATGTCCTGC
This sequence comes from Siphamia tubifer, assembly GCA_020466265.1. Taxonomy (NCBI): domain Eukaryota; kingdom Metazoa; phylum Chordata; class Actinopteri; order Kurtiformes; family Apogonidae; genus Siphamia; species Siphamia tubifer. The sequence goes on along the minus strand of CM035799.1, from coordinate 43,039,752 downwards.
CCTCACCTAGCAATCTACAGCTATGGCTTGGAAGACCCAGCCTGACCCCATTGTGCAGCTCCCGCTACCATTAAACACATCACCAGTTGATAGAGTGGGTCGCCCAATGACCGAGAGGTTGGTGGTTCGCGTCCCCGGCTCTGGCTGTCCACATGTAGACACTGAACCCTGACTTAGGCCCCCAGTAGGACTGAAAGAACCTTAGAGGATTCTAAGTAGGAGTGAAAGAACCTTAGAAACCTACTTGTGTATGAGTGTGTGTGAATGGGTGAATGTGAAGCTAATGTAAAGCGCGTTGAGCACCATGAAGGTGGAAAAGCACTATATAAGTGCAGACCATTTACCATTTTACATCCTGGTGTGGAGCATGCACAGTCTGAAGCAAGGAAGATACACCTGGCACCACAACCAGGTGCTCAAGTGGTCAGTGCCTCCCAAGTGCCGGACACTTGAGGAAAAGAGAGTGACCATCAACCCCATGCCCTGAGGCATCCAATCATCCTTCCCACAGGAGCTAGCCTTCATCAGACAGGGGGAGAAAACAAGGCCAAAGTCTCCACCTGAACACAGCCCGCAACTGGGAGATGCTAGTTGATGTTGGCAAGAGCCTTGTTTTCCCGGCTGAAATCGCAGCGACCAGTTTGCGACCACACCTGGTCCTCTGGGCCAAGTCCGTCCGCCGTGCCTACATCGTGGAACTGACGGTGCCATTGGAAGAAGTTATTGAGGAGTCATGGGAACGGAAGAGGCTACGTTATACCAACCTGGCAGCAGAAGCAGAGGAAAGGGGATGGGACGTGAGACTGTAACCTGTAGAGGTAGGTTGCAGGGGCTTCGTAACCAGTTCCATAATAAGTCTACTGAAGAACCTCAGCATCAGGGGCCAGGCCCCCAACAGAAGTCAACCAAAGAACTTGCCACTGCAGCAGAGAGAAGCAGCAACTGGCTCTGGCTGAAACGTAAGGACCTGGCATAGGCTGGCGGAGGGGGGGGGGGTGCCTTCCCTGCGACACACCCCCAGAACTGATTCACCTGGGGGGGTGGGGGGCACCCACGGTGGAGGGGTGTATTGTGATAAGGGCCCAAAACAGCCCCATGAGAATGTAGCACACAACTGAAGATGTGTCGTAGGGAGGGAGCCCCTTGCCTGCTGACATCGCCCACCCCACCCAGGAGTGTGCTAACCATATACAGCTGAAGTGCCAAAGTAAGTAGGGAGGAAGACAACACAACAAATCCTAGCAAGAATCCTAATCATGCAGCTTTTCTAAAAGATCATTTCAACACTGGTGCCACTAACTTGTTAATAATAATCATCATCATCATTAAAACAAACTAACACAAAAAATAACCCCAGAAGTTTCAAAAGGGCAATTCCATTGATAAAGGGCAAAGAGGAACATGCTCTAGCACCACCTAGCATCTATCTGTGCACGCCTATGACTGTAGCTATAAATAATATAGGATATAGACCTTATCAGACATATTAACCATTGAAAACTGGTTGAAAACTCACTTTTAGAAAATGTTACAAATAAAAGTCAAATTGCATTCAACGTGTGTGTAACGCAACATGTTCCATGTGTGCCCCCCTTCCACCCCTGGGCACTTGCCCCCCAAAATGTCTGTGCATGCCACCATGTAGCAAATAATAGAAAGACTGTGTCTATCCCCTGGAGTGAGATCAAATAATTTAATAAAAAAAAGTTTTAAGTAATAATCAGATTAAAAATAACACCTAACAATTTTATCCAATGTGGACTGTTCAATGTTAGGTCTATTTCTTCCTAATCTTTATTAATAAATAAATAAAGTGATCACAAAATTGATATTTTACCTCTGACTGAAACCTGGCTTCAGCAGGCTGAATATGTTGCATTAAATGAATCCACACCACCAACTCATGTGAACTATCACACAGCCAGAACCAGTGGCCGTGGTGGAGGAGTGGCAGTAATATCCCACTCCAGTTTAGGTCTTAGCCCTAAAATTAATCACACTTACCACTCCTTTGAAAGTCTAGTTTTATCCATTACTTTCCCCAACTGCAGAAACCAAAATGAGTCCTTTTTGTCATAGTCTACCGCGGCCCTTATTCACAGTTTTTATTAGAAGTCTCTGACTTTCTATCCAGTGTAGTGTTGAACTCGGATAGGATTATAATAGTTGGTGATTTTAACATACATGTCGATAACAACACTGACTCTCTTAGTAATGCATTTAGTGACTTACTAGATGGATTAGGCTTTATCCAAAATCTAAATAAACCAACCCACAGACACACTCTCAATCTGATTTTAACACTTGTTGTTGAAATTAATGACCTCATCGTTTTTCCCCATAATCCCATACTCTCAGATCACTTTTTAATGACCTTCGAGGTTTCGTTCGAGGATATTTCCACATCGGTGATTAAAATGCAAATGAAAAGGATTCTATGTGACCGTGGTGTCTCAAAGTACAAAGAGTTAATTCAGTCACTATTTGTGTCTATGTCATGTGATTATATAAAGGACACATTTAGTCCCAGTATAAGTGATGAGTTATTCGATAGTACCATGCTCACACTACAAACTACGTTAGATATAGTTGCCCCCCTCAAGTTAAAAACTACTGAGATTAGATTAACCTCCCCATGGTACAACGCTGATAGTCGCTCCATTAAACAAGCAACATGTAAATTGGAGAGACAAAGGCGGCGATCCAATTCAGAAGATTCTCTCAATGCCTGGAAAAATAGCTCAATAAAGTATGAGCAAGCTTTGCGTACAGCCAAAATTAGATATTACTCCTCCATAATAGAAGAAAACAAGAATAACCCTAGATTCCTGTTCAGTACTGACTGACAAAGAGCCACAGAAAACTAACAGCGTTAGTTAAAGTTAGTAATGACTTATTATTAGCCGCTGACATCGGATTAATATCGGTCCTGGTGTTATTAGACCTTAGTGCAGCCTTTGACACCATTGACCACAGTATCTTAGTGCAGAGATTAGAATGTGATATAGGTATTAGAGGAGCAGCCCTCTGCTGGTTTAAATCATATTTATCTAATCGCTAACAATTTGTTCACGTCAATGAACAATCATCGCAGTCCTCCAGAGTTAATTATGATGTGCCCCAAGGGTCAGTCCTTGGGCCTATTTTGTTTACACTATATATGCTCCCTTTAGGTAACATCATTAGAAATCATGGCATTAATTTTTATTGTTATGCAGATGACACACAGCTATATTTATCGATTAAACCTGATCAGACTAGGCAAACAGATAAACTAAGTATTTGTGTCTAAGACATAAAAACTTGGATGAGTGCCAATTATCTTTTATTGAACCCTGAAAAAACTGAAGTCATTATAATTGGTACTAAAAATGCAAGAGATTCCCTAACTGACCAGATAGTTACTCTGGACAACTTAAGTATAACACCCAGTGCCACAGTTAAAAATGTAGGAGTTTTATTTGATCCAGATCTTTCATTCAAAATGCACATTAACCAAACATGCAGAACAGCCTTCTTTCACCTGCGCAACATAGCCAAAATTAGGAATATTCTGTCTAAAACTACTGAAGAAAAATTAATTCATGCATTTGTTACATCACGATTAGATTATTGTAACTCCTTACTTGTAGCGTGTCCTAAATATTCCCTATAAAGCTTTCAACTGGTTCAAAATGCAGCAGCAAGATTGTTAACAGGATCAAATAGAAGAGAACACATCACCCCTGTGCTCCAAACCCTTCACTGGCTACCAGTTGAGTTTAGAATTAAATTTAAAATCCTCCTCCTTACATATAAAACCATTAATGGTATGGGCCCCTCTTATGTTAAAGATGATCTGGTTCCGTACCAGCCCAATAGAACCCTTCGTTCTCAGAATGCAGGTTTATTGAAAGTTCCTAGGGTTTCTAAAAGTACAGTAGGAGCTAGAGCCTTTAGTTATCAGGCTCCTGTCTTATGGAATCAGCTTCCCTTTAATATTAAAGACGCCGAAACAGTCTCTACATTTAAAATTAGGCTGAAAACATTCCTGTTTGAGAAAGCCTATGGTCAGGTTAGTTAAAATTAATGTGACTCATATATCATGTATACATGATGTATGAGTCACAGTTCAGTCTAGGCTGCCGTAGGAGTTAGAATGCTGGGGGAAGTACAGACACTGAGTTGTTTCTTCTCTTTCTCTCTCTCACACCTGTTTTTTTCATTTTTATAACCTATCTTTCATACCAAGTCTGTTCATGGCTAGTCACCTGGTGTTCCCTTTCCCCTCTCCCCCCCTTGGGGTAGTGGTGGCTCTCCTGACAGTGTCTGCGTGGGAGCCATGGACGACAGGATCTGCAGCGTCTCGCCTCTGCCGACCTGTGATCCCGGACCCCCGCCCCTGCCTGTCTGGACCAGCCCCCCCCCCTCCTTCATTTACAAATGGACATTCATCTATAGCCTGTCCGTCCATGGGAGTGGATCTCTCCTTCAATGTGGTTCTCCTCAAGATTTCTTCTTTTTCCCACTGGGTTTTGAAGTTTTTTCTTGCCGAGAAGGAGGGTCTAAGGACATGGGATGCTTGGGACTTTTCATATATCTCTGTAGTTGATTGTGTTTTTGTAAAGCCCTGTGAGACAACTTTGTTGTGATTTAGGGCTTTATAAATAAAATTGAACTGAATATAGATACTTCATGGCAGGTTTGATCAAAGAATTACACACTGAAATGCCATCATCGTCCAGTTCTCCATCATCATAAGCAAGGTAAACAACAACACTTACATGTAGGCTTATTCAGTCATATATTGTACTGTGTAGTAGGGCAGGTGTGTCATATAAAATGTCATGTAAAATAAATGAAAGGGAACTATTTCCCATACTTAATAGAACAAAGGGGCCTCCCAATCAATTTCAAGTTCAAGCTAGCATATTTCACATGTCTTCATAGTTCAGGAAGCCATCTACCAATGTCTACTGGCATGAATAAATCGACACAGGAGTGTGGACACATGCACAACGTTTGTGAAATTATCAAATCCGCCATACCAGATATAAAATGAAAATGAACACTGCAAAGTCGTGTGCCGTCATTCAGTTAGCGGCCAGCCATTTCCCGTCTCTCCAAGTCTCTAGGGATTACGAACCATGGTTTTCATGTAGCATTACATATATATATATATATATATATATATATATATATATATATATATATATATATATGTATATGTGTGTGTGTGTGTGTGTGTGTGTGTGAGAAAAACAAAATATTCTTTTTCAATACAGACTGAAAATAGTTCAACAGAGCCTGAGCAAGTACATCACTGACATGTCACTTCTTCCTCTACAAATTGAAGCTAAAATAAAATGTTAGAAAGGGTCAAATAAAGTTATACAATTCTCCTTTTTTTTCAAATCTGCTGCTTGACTGTGCAAGTTGGGGTCCGAATATGTTGAGGCACCTGGGGGTGCATTTCCTCAAGGTGCATTTTCTCTGCAGTGGCACGCTCAACCAGCTCTGGGCTTTATGGAACCCTCTGCCCGGACTTTTCCACTTCCTGGACTCGCTGCACCTTCTCCCCCAGCGTGCCAACTGCATCGCCAGGTCATGGACCGGCCCATGAAGTCAGCTGCGATGTCGGCAACCCACCTACCCATCTTGAAAACACAGGAGTCTAATGCAAACACGAGTCAAATGGTCTCCCAGAAACCCCACAGTGGTCATCGTGCGCCAGCTAAGGCTCGCAGGGCCCGGAAGCAGGCGGGCAGCAAAATCAGGGGACCATAACGAACCCGATGTACAAAACCAGAGGGGGGAATTCCCTAGCAAATTGTAACCCGGTTATACCAGTATTTTCCAACATCATCTTGCCTGCCTGAAGGATAACAAATCTCTCGAGACAGACTTTTAAGGTGAGGAGAAATCTCACCAAATTACATCTCACGAGATCTTGTCAACAGGAGATCTCATCACACCCCTAATATATACAGTACAGACCAAAAGTTTTGACACACCTCATTCAAATTGTTTTCTTTATTTTTATGAATATAAAATTGTAGATTCACAATGAATGCATCAAAACTATGAATTAACACATGTGGAATTATATACTTAACAAAAAAGTGTAAAACAACTGAAAATATGTCTTATATTCTAGTTTCTTCAAAATTAGCCAGCCTCTGATTGCTGCTTCACACTCTCTTGGCATTCTCTTAATGAGTTTCAAGAGGTAGTCACCTGAAATGGTCTTCCAACAGTCTTGAAGTAGTTCCCAGAGATGTTTAGTACTTGTTGGCCTTTTTTGCCTTCACTCTGCAGTCCAACTCACCTCAAACCATCTTGATTGGGTTCCGGTCCAGTGACTGTGGAGACCAGGTAATCTGGCGCAGCACCCCATCACTCTCCTTCTTGGTCAAATAGCCTTTACACAGCCTGGAGGTGTGTTTGGGGTCATTGTCCTGCTAAAACATAAATAATGGTCCAACTAAACATAAACTGGATGGAATAGCATGCTGCTGCAAGATAGCCATGGTGCTTCAGTATGCCTTCAAACAGTGTCACCAGCAAAGCAGGCCCACACCATCACACCTCCTCCATGCTTCACGGTGGGAACCAGGCATGTAGAGTCTATCCGATCACCTTTTCTGCATCGCACAAAGACACAGTGGTTGGAACCAAAGATCTTAACTTTGGTCTAATCAGAACCAAGCACAGATGTCCACTGATCTAATGACCATTCCTTGTGTTCTTTAACCAAAACAAGTCTCTTCTGTTTGTTGCCTCTCTTAGCAGTGGTTTCCTGTCAGCTATTCTACCACCAAGGTCTGATTCATACAGTCTCCTCGTAACAGTTGTTCTAGAGATGTGTCTGCTGCTAGAACTCTGTGTGGCATTGCCATGATCTTTAATCTCACCTGCTGTTAACCTGCAATTTCTGAGGCTGGTGACTCAGATGAACTTATTCTCCACAGCAGAGGTGACTCTTGGTCTTCCTTTCTTGGGACGGTCCTCATGAGAGCCAGTTTCTTTGTAGCACATGATAGTTTTTGCAATTGCACTCTTGGGGGCACTTTCAAAATGTCCCCAATTTTTCAGACTGACTGACATTCATTTCTTAAAGGTATAATGGCCACTCATTTTTCTTTATATCGCTGCTTTTTCCTTGCTGTAATACAAATTCTAACAGTCTATTCAGGAGGACTATCAGCTGTGTATCCATCTGACTTCTGCACAACACAACTGATAGTCCCAACCTCATTTATAAGACAAGAAATCTCACTCATTAAACCTCACAGGACACACCTGTGAAGTGAAGACCATTTCAGCTGACTACCTCTTCAAGAGGTAGTCATCAAGAGAATGCAAAGAGTGTGCAAAGCAGTAATCAGAATAAAAGGTGGCTACTTTGAAGAAACTAGAATATAAGACATATTTTCAGTTGTTTCACAGTTTTTTGTTAAGTATATAATTCCACGTATTTATTCATAGTTTTGATGCACTTTAGAAAAATTTATAATTCCCCATATGCCTCTGTAAAACTCATTAACATAACATAAACATGTTTCCAAATAAAGTGATGAACTTTTTCAGTGTATAGGTCAAAGTTTCTAGACATTAGTGTGTTGGTAAATGGTGTGTTTCAGTCCATACCTACTCAAGGGGGACAAATACACCCTGCTTTAAACACTACACTATTAAAAAAAAACTCTACATCTGCCAGTGTTTTTCAGTCTCCACCTTTTTCTCTGTTAAATACTCAGTAAAAGTCAGTGTTTTAGTCTAAACTCCAGCTGTTTCCTTTACAAATACAACATTCTTTTATCTGGATACAAACACTTTTACTTTACAGAGACATTTTTATGCTGTTTGAAACTTAGGCTTTGTCTACACAGCAGCGCAATCAGTTTTTTAAATTTTTTTTGTAAAAAAAAAAAGAAAACAAAAGAAATAAAGATATGGCATCCACATTGGGACCAGATCAGTAAAATATCAACATGGCCATGAAACGATGCAGTACACATGCCACACCTCTAGGTGAATTATAAGACAGTCCTAGAGGATACACTAGAACAATAGAAGAACTGAAGCACATGCACATACCGGCTTATACCGACATCAAATGCACCCTGGAAATAAACAACAACAAGGCATGTGTAGACATCTCTGATGCTCGTCTGGTTGGTTTAACATCAGTAAATTTTCCATCAACATCAGATGCAGTTCCACAGGGTGCCACCAAGTGGCGTTTGCCTCAGTGAATATCTTATTCTGCCACCCTATTTTATTTTCAATAGTATTTCAATTAAAATATCCATTCTTGTTTTATATAATTTAGTGATGTATTGACTGAAATTGACATACTCTCATTCCTGTCTATTTATGACTTTTTTTTAAAACGTACTGCACCACCTCTAAAATTTCAAAATGGTTTCACTCTGCCCTCTAACCTCAGACACCACTCATGATCACACCATAATTCTTCTCATCTATGAACAGAAATCCAGATTTTCGGTTGCAACTTATCTGACGTGAAAACAATAAACAAAAAGGTTACAGTGAAAATCAGTGAAACCCTGATCATACAAACTAAACAAACACAGCCCAATCCTGCCCTGAACCACATTTTGATATCCAATTACTTTTAGCCAGTGTTGTACCTAAACGTGTTCATTGAATGATCGTTCACAAACTATATCATATTTTTGACGAACGCGAACAATTCGTTCACCTTTGCCAAATGAACGGGAAGTTGTGAACGCGGTTATTCTGGCATTTATTGAACTGCGCTCTTATGTAGTTCACATTTTGTTCTTATCACATTGTAATTATTGAGTCCTATAAGGAATAAAATGGGATCAAAACACAGCATTATCATAGATGTCATTTTTGTATTATTCTGAACAAATGTCGGCAACATAATGTTTCGGAATAGCTAATGAGAAGCGTTTTGGGCGGGGCAGAGAGAGAGAGAGAGAGAGAGAGGGGTGCAGAGAGGTTTTGGGAGCAGAGAAAAAGAGTTAAATGTACAGAGTGTGACCGGCGACCGGAGCAGGTGTTGTCCCGTTCTTGGAAATAAACATTGAAAACGAAGCTCACTGAAACCACTCCTTGTGTTCTAAGAACCTGCAGAGGGAAGTTAAACTGGGATAAGGTACTTACTTCCGCCCTGGAGAGATGGCATTTTCCCCTGATTTACTGCCTACAGGATAACGTCAGAAACAGTTAATAATACGTTTACAATAATAACACAAAAAAGAACGAAAAAGTTCATTTTGGGATCCATGAACTTCTAGTTCATAATTTGTAAGAATGAACGATGAACTGAAGTAATTCATATTAAGTAACTTGAACTGAACCTTGAACTAGTTCCTAATCAAGATGAAATTTCCCAACACTGCTTTTAGCCCGGCATTTTAAACCATAAGTAGTCGTTAGGATGTATTCCCCAAGCATCTGTCTGTGGGGTAAATTCTATGGTAGTAATATTTTTAAGGAATATATTATATACAATATATTATAAAATTGATTATTTATTTATTTTAGCTTTAAAATAATTTTTATTCATTCATTTTTATTATTTTTTTATTTTATAAAATGTTTTATCAATATACATATATTTTTTATTTTATTTAAAAAAATGTTTACACTAACTACCCAATGTCTCCTTCATTACAAACTTGGTCCTCATGAAATATGGAAACGTGTGTGTGTGTGTGTGTGTCTGCGTGTTTGTGTATGTGCATGTATATCAGACAGATGGTCACTCAGTGGAAGTTGTTCCTCATCTCCTCTCATTCTGCCTCCCGCTTCCTTCCCTTGAACACTCTCCAGATACTTACCTCACCCCCTCCTCCCTTTCTGTCCCCAGCTCCTCTGCTGTCTTGTCACTTTTTTTTTGCTGAAGGATCATCTTTGCAGATGTAGTTCTGACCCATTGAATCCAAATGCAGTAAACGCAGAATTTAGGGATTTGTTTTTGGAGGCAATCGTCAACATCCGGTCAGAGTGAAGCAGATGAACTGACTGGAAACACTTGTGAACACTGTTTTCTGCTCTTTTCGCTGTACTTTTGCATACCTCAGACAGAACTGTGCAACGTTAGCCAAACTGCAGTTTAAAGCTTGTGCAGAAGTTTCAGATTTCCAGATCCTTAAACGTAGCATATGTCTTTTGGTCTCAGATTCTGTAGAGTGACCTCAACAGAGAATTCAAACATATTTGGCTTCGCACCATGCGTCCCCGGGGGATGACCTTTGACCTGGCTGTCCTGCTGGCTGCACTCCTGCTGGGGGAACCTTCAGGGTCCAGGGCCCAGAATGACACCGAGCCCATTGTCCTGGAGGGGAAGTGCCTGGTGGTTTGCGACTCCACTCCATCCTCAGAACCTGCCGGAAACGCTCTGGGCATGTCGGTCCGATCTGGATCTGGCCGCGTGGCCTTTTCTGCCAGTCGCCAAACGAACCATGAACCCACGGACATGAGCAACCGCACCATGATCATCTATTTTGATAACGTGAGTAAGTGTGGCAGCGCAGGAAACCAAACCCTGGCTATACTGCCCCAACTTTTATATGCAGGAGTTTTCTCACTTCTGCACAATACACTTTTTTAAAATCCATTTGTTTTTACAGGAAAAAAACTGACAGCGATGGTTACCAGAGTAAACCTGTGAACATCACATCAACATGTTTATAGAGTAACATGTAGATTGAACATTTTAAACAGGTGGATTTAACATTGAATATAAACAGTAAATGTCTCATACTCAGATCTGCAGGTTCCACACTGTTTTTCTAAATGTCTCTATGAACACTGTTTATATCACTACGGCTGCAAATATAAAATATTTCTATAATCGAGTATGAATTAAATGAATTGAAATTTTCAAAACCCTTTAACTTCATGGCAGTTTGACTTGATGGGCCTGGAATTACCCACGTCTGCACCAGTAGATACCAGTCTATATGTGGACCAGGAGATACCAATGTGCACCTGTAGATACTAGTCGATATGTGCACCAGTAGACAATGCCTTACATCATGGCTAATACGAGCACACCACAGCTCAATACTCAAATAAACAACTGCACCTGCCAAGAAAACACCAACAAACCACACAACGCTCACATTCGGACCTCAACTTCCACAGTCAAGATGAATTGGCCAGTTCTTAAAGCGACTGTACTTATTTTTAGTCTATGTATAATAGATAATCTATGCATATGAATTCTAATTATTTTAACTGTCATATATAATATTCATCATTTTAATAATGAAATATACTTATCTATGAAATTACAAAATCAAATTCAATTATTTATCCTTTTAAATATTAATTCCCAAATATATCAACCTAAGTCTACTTTGGCCGCTACACTGCACTATTTTCAGTCTGTATTGAAATGATAAATGGTCTGCACTTATATAGCGCTTTTCCACCTTCATGGTGCTCAAAGCACTTTTCACCCTACCCAGTAGGTTTCAAAGGTCTAAGGTCAGTTCTACTGGGGCCTAAATCAGGGTTAAGTGTCTTGCCCAAGGACACTTAGACATGTGGACAGCCAGAGCCGGGACGGGAACCGCCAACCTCTCGGTCATTGGGCCACCCACAGCCGCCCTTCTGAAAGAGAAGTACTTTTTGTTTTGCACATATTGTTTGAACTTGAAAAAAGCAGTAATATATTAATTTACCAGACTATATGTTCACCAGTTTAATTATTCAGATCCCATTAACATCTGGAAGCCCAGTTCTTATTCTTCCTTTAAATGACATTGAAAACATTATTATCTACATCTAATATAACAGCAGTAATTTACACACACACACACACACACACACACACACACACACACACACAGGTGGCCAGCACCAAAATAAAGACTAACTCATCCACACAACAATAACTATCTGATATAATCATAGACCTCCGTCAACAGTCTGTCAACAAAAGAAGTCTTCAATTATTTTGGAAACCGTTCCTATTATTTTCCAGGAACAGAAACCATGGTAACCCATTCCATGGCTGACTGTTGGCTGTAGCTGATTGGTTTTGTTCCGCCTTTCACTGCTTTGTATTTTATTTTATTCTGTTGGTCTGTAAGACATGACGGTCTTCTATAAATAGTTTTGTTGCTATATTATTACTTTACAGTACTGCTAATACGACTAATACTACTAATATTGTTAAGAAATTATTAGCTGTATTAGCAGTACTGCTTTACAGTTCAGCTAATATGGCTAATACTGGTAATACTACTAATATGGCTAATACTGTTAATAAAGTATTAGGAGTACTGCTTTACAATACTGTTGTAAATAAAGTATTTGCAGTATTAGCAATACTGCTTTGCAGTTCTGCTAATATGGCGAATACAGTTAATAAAGTATTAGCAATAGTGCTAATACTGTTAATAAAGTATTAGCAGTACTGCTTTACAATACTGTTAAACTATTAGCCATATTAGCAGTACTGCTTTATAGTTCTACTAATATGGCTAATAGTGATAACACTTTTAATATGGCTAATACTGTTTATAAAGTATTAGAAATACTGCAAATACTGTGATAAATGGTAAATTGTCATGGACTCACTTGGAGGGCCTGTTTTTTGCCACCAGTTATATTCATTCTAGCCTGTTCACCTTTTACCCAGTCATTCAGTCTGCATACTCATTCTAGCCTGTTCACCTTTTACCTACTCAGTCAGCCTGCACACTTGCTTTCACTCACTCTGCTCATTGTGTTTGCCACCTGTCCCTCGTTATGCTCCACTCTGCCTGTGCATTTAAACCCAGGTCTCCCAGCAGTCAGTGTCAGTTCATCTGTGAAGCAAGACTGAATCCTATCTGTTGGAAATCCTGAAGACTGATCCCTTGACTCTGAACCTCTGCCTGATTACTCTGCTCTGCTACCTGCTCCAGCCCCACCTCTGCTGACAACCAAACTTTCTCACCTGCCGGAGCTGGATTTTTCTTTGTAGGGAAGGACGGATCACTCTGCCTCTGCATTCATTTCAGGTATTTGAACGACATTACCATCAAGAACTGCTACCGACTGCCACTATTATCATCTGCATTTGAAATACTTCAAGGGTCCACCATCTTCACCAACCTTGACCTCCGAAATGCCTACCATCTTGTACGGGTGAGAGAAGGGGATGAGTGGAAGACAGCTTTTAATACACCAACAGCTCATTATGCCCTTTGGTCTCACAAATGCCCCCGGAGTTTTGCAAGGCCAGGTGAATTATGTCCTCTGTGATATGTTAAAAATGTTTTTGTTTATCTAGATGACAACTTGATTTTCTCAAGGACCCAATCAGAGCATGTCAATCATGTCCAGGCTGTACTCCGCCGCCTCCTTGAAAATTCTCTGTATGTCAAGGAGGAGAAGTGCAAGTTCCATGCCTGGACCACGGGCGGCAGCTCCTCTCACCTTGTCGATCAGCACCAAATGTCTGTTTGAATGGACACCTGCAGCAGACAGAGGTTTCCAATCTCTCAAAGCTCGATTCACCTCAGCCCCAATCCTCTGCATGCCAGACAAAGAACGGCAGTTTGTTGTGGAGGTGGATGCATCCAATGTGGGAGTCGGAGCGGTGCTATCCCAGAGGTCAACCAAGGACGGCAAGATGCACCCATGTGCTTTCTACTCCCGGAGATTGACACCCACCGAGTGTAACTACAACATTGGCAATTGTGAGCTGCTCACCATCAAAATTGCCCTGGAGGAATGGCGCCACTGGTTGGAGGGGTGCAAGATTTCGGTTTTATTCTGGACAGACCACAAGAACCTCCAGTACACCCAGTCGGCCAAGAGATTGAACTCCTGTCAGACGTTGGTCTCTCTTCTTCACCCGCTTTAACTTTACCCTCTCATCGGCCTGGATCTCGCAACACAAAACCTGATGCCCTGTCCCGCATTTACCAGAAGGATGAGACTCCTGCTGAAGAGCCTGTGCTGTAGCCACGCTGACATGGGATTTTGAGGAGCAGGTAAGGGAGGCCATCCGCACCCAGCCGGCCCAACCGCCTGTCCCCCGGACCGTCTCTTTGTCCCAGAAACCCTCCGCTCAGAGTGATCCAGTGGGGGCATGATTCGCAACTAGGTTGTCACCCTGGGGTTACTCGAACTCTCCATCTGCTTTCCCAGCACTTTTGGTGGCCCTCTCCAAGAAGAGATATCCAGGACTTTGTAAAGGCTTGCCCCACCTACAATCAAAACAAGACCTCCAGTCATGCCCCAGCTGGCCTGCTCCAGCCCCTTTCCATACCCTTGCAGCCCTGGTCCCACATATCCCTGGACTTTGTCTCTGGTCTACCTCCTTTGGATGGAAAGACTTTGATTCTTACCATTGTTGATCGCTTCAGCAAGATGTCTCATTTTGTTGCTCTTCCCAAATTGCCCTCTGCAAACGAGACTGCCCAGATTTTCCTTGACCAAGTGTTCAGGAACCATGGCCTCCTAAGGGACATTGTGTCTGACAGAAGCCCGCAGTTCACATCCTCTTTCTGGAAAGAGTTCTGCCACCACTTGGGAGCCACTGCCAGCCTTACGTCCGGCTTTCACCCCCAGTCAAATGGCCAGGCAGGAGCCAACCAGGAGTTGGAGAAGGCACTCCGCTGCATGGCTTCACAAAACCCTCAAGCCTGGGCACAACACCTGTTGTGGGTTGAGTATGTGCACAATTCTCTGACCAGCACTGCCATTGGCCTGTCCGCATTCCAGTGCGTCTATGGATACCAACCACCCCTGTTTGCCAGCTAAGAAGGAAGTGTCACCTGCCTGTCTGCCCTAGGTTACGGTCATAGTTGACGCCAAACCTGGTCCCAGGCTAGGACCACCCTCCTCAAATCTGCCACCAGTTATTCCACCGGAGCTAACCGACATAGAATTCCTGCTCCTGCCTACCAGGTTGGTCAAAGAGTGTGGCTCTCGGCCCGGGATTTGCCACTTAGAGTGGAGTCATGTAAACTGGAACCTAAGTTTATTTTGCCATTTCCTGTCCAACGAATCATCAACCCCTCTGCAGTCAGACTTCAATTACCATGGTCCATAAGGGTACACCCGACATTCCATGTTTCCAGGCTCAAACCAGTTCAGGAAAGCCCTCTGGTCCCAGCCGCACCGCCACCTCCTCCCCCTCAGATCGTGGACGGGGGTACAATGTACACCCCCCGATGGCTGCTCTGTTCTTGACGGCGTGGGAGGGGTCTCCAATACCTAGTGGACTGGGAGGGATATGGTCTGGAAGAGAGATTGTGGATACCTGCCCGGAGGATTGTGGATCGTACCCTGATCTCTGACTTCCATCGTCAACACCCCTACCAGCCATCCATCAGAAGGGGCCATCCATGGGGCTGTCGGCGTGCTGGCCACCTGTCTCCTGCTCCTCAGGCATGTGGCACCCGATCCCATGTGTCTGAGTCCGACTTCGAATCGAATGTAGATGGTCCTCAACTAGGATTCAGCTGGTCATGGACTCTGACCGTTCTTAAGAGTTCTAACCCGCCCCCTTTTTTTTTCTGTCTGTCTCTCTCTTGCTCTCCCTCTCTTGCTTTGGGACTTCGGGGCCATCCTTTGTGGAGGGGGTTCTGTCATGTACTCACTTGGAGGACCTGTTTTTTGCCACCAGTTTTATTCATTCTAGCCTCTTCACCTTTTACTCACTCAGTGGGTCTGCATACTCATTCTAGCCTGTTCACCTTTTACCTACTCAGTCAGCCTGCACACTTACTTTCACTCACCCTGCTCATTGTGTTTTCCACCTGTCCCTCGTTATGCTCCACTCTGCCTGTTTATTTAAACCCAGGTCTCCCAGCAGTCAGTGTCAGTTCGTCTGTGAAGCAAGACCGAATCCTATCTGTTGGAAATCCTGAAGACTGATCCCCGGATTCTGAACCTCTGCCTGATTACTCTGCTCTGCTACCTGCTTCAGCCCCACCTCTGCAGAACACCAGGTACCGCACTCCACTCCTCTCCTGGACCGCCATGTGCTTTGCCCTGCAACCTGCTCCAGCCCAACCTCTGCTGACCACCAGACGCTGCCCTCCGAACTCCAGCCTCTGGGCCTTCCACCACCTCAGAGACTTTTCTCCCTTTCCCCTTTCCCCTTAATTAAATAAAATCAGTACTGTTCGTACAGGCACTTGAGTCTCCTGTTCCATATTCTGACATAAATGGTAAATGGTCTGCACTTATATAGCACTTTTTCACCTTTATGGTACTCAAACCGCTTCACATTAGCTTCACATTCACCCATTCATACACACACTCATACACCAGTCGGTTTCTAAGGTTCTGTCAGTCCTACTGGGAGCCTAAGTCAGGGTTCAGTGTCTTGCCCAAGGACACTTCGACATGTGGACAGCCAGAGCCGGGATGCAAACCACAAACCTCTCGGTCATGGGGCAACCCGACTCTAATAAAGTATTAGCAGTACTGCTTTACAGTAGGCTGCTGCAGTGTCTCATCTAGGGGCATCATGGCGCCATGGACAAATGACACTTCACTGCAGATTTTATTTCTAGAACTGATTTATCAGATTTTTAACAACCAAACGGTATAATGAAAAAAATACTTAAAACAAAATATTAATAATAATAACTAGTAAAACTACAAGCGGTATTATAGGCCCTTGCGAAAGCCTCCCCAGACCACCTGGGAGGACGTCGTATCGTGCGCTTGATCCAACGTTCTGTGAGACGCAGGAGCTCCTACGTCTGAAAATGACCCCTTTGTTACAAACTTGTCAAAGCCACGGCCATTATTTGATCAAAAATGTAACTGGTAACTTTTCATCACCTAGGTTTGTATGACAAAAAAAATTTGAGGGCCGCTAATGTTTTTAAATTTTTGAGAGGGCATGGCCAAGCCTTTTTGCAAGCTTTTTTTCCGGTGACTTCAGAATATCACATTTTTCACCAGGTTGAATTTAGGGTCAAATAAAATTACGCTTTTTCAAACTTTGAAAGGGCGTAAATTGGGGTAAAGTAGCAACCGCCTTCCCATGCGACCGCCGAGACCACCCAACAGCAGGAGAAGACAAAATGGAGTTGATTTGACCTTCCTTTATATTTCTTTTTTTTTTTTTTAAGTGTCAAATACTTACTCTAAACCTTCTAGGATAGTTCTTGAGGGTAATTTGGTACTAATTTAGGTTTTGGAATACAGCACTGTAAAAATGATGAAAAAAGGGTAAAAATTTCTAATCTTTTTTTTTCTGTGGGAATGAGCATTTCCTGGCTCAATTCCACCCTCAGTTCCACCCGCAACGCCATCTTGGTTGAAACAGAAACTGAAACATGAAAGGGCTACTGATACTGGCAGGACCAAGTCATTCAGCAAAAACCCCATTCATGTCCATGGCACAGTTTTTATGTTGTCATGGCAACACAATTAAAAACAGGGGTGTGTTCTCATTGGCTTTTTAGTTCAAGTTTATATGAGGGATGTATGTACATGTCTGATATCATTGTGTTCAGGTTGTCATTCTGCACAAATGTTACATTGGGTCTAACTCAATCTGACACTGTATGTGCGAGATACACACACTTTTATGAGTCTAAAAATGCTGCTCTGTCTTCATGGGCCGGATCCACACCAGACTTTCTCTTACTGTGTACTTCACACCTCACTGTATATAGCTACTCTTAGGCACATATAGGGACACAACAGTTCGGGCCCCAAGAGCAGGTGGGGGTGGGAATGATGGGCTCTGTGGTGGGGCAGATGGCAGGGCACTATGGCCTTGTCTCTTCCCCATCACCCTCTTGCTTGCCTTCCCTGCTCTGTAATTTCTTTTTAATGCACCACACACATTCACACTTTGGGGGTAGGTCTGGGATGGCTCAGGGAACTTGGGCCAGGGTAGGCTGCAGAGTAGCCATCCTCTGTGGTCCTCTGGCCTGCCCCCTGGATGCCTTACCCAGCCTCCCCACTTTTAATGCACCACATGACACTCAGGGTTACACTATCTCGGTGCAGGGATAATGTCTCCAGTCAGGGATCTGGAGACATATTAACAGGAAGTAATGGGAGGGGGGGTCACTAATATGGCTTCGCTGGTGGGACCTGACCTCCTTATGGCTATGGGGTAGCGGGGGGGGACTACCATCCATGTGGCCGTGGCTGGAGGGTCCCCAGGACCTGGGGGCTGTGGTCGGGGGGGGGGGGGGTTTCTCCTGCTTTCCCGTCAGGTTCAAGCTGGTGCGATGGCTCTTGGTGGGCTGCGGGGGCTGGATTGGCCGTTCTGGTGGGCGCTGTGGCTGTACTGTGAGTTGGTGGGTTAGGGTGGCGGGTGGGTCCTCATGCCCCTGGCCGCCTGGGTCAGTCTTGGTGCGCTGGGGGTGTCTGTAGCTGCTCCCTCTTGTTTTCTGGGATCGCATCGTTCATGGTGGCCCCGGGTGGCTCTCTGGGGGCAGAGCCCTGTGGCTCCTACAGCCCGGGGCGAGGGGTGCCCTGTTGGCTTGGCCCTGTCTTGCCGTGATTGCTGTTCTGGGCTTCGGGGTCCTTCACACTTGCATGTTTGACCGGGTCTCGCCAGCTACTGCCGAGTCCCATTTCAGCGAATGATGGGACCCGCCAGAATGTGCTGAGAATCTCTCCAGAACCTCTACCCTAAACTCCTCTTTTGCACTAGTATCCTCTTCTGGCCTATTCTATTCTATTCTATTGCATTCTATTTTATACTATCAAGACATCCACAATTATGGTGCTCAGTACCGATTGTTTAATTATTTATTTATTGAATCTCTTTCTTTTGTGCTGGTTTGGTTTTCTTCTCTTTTTTTTCAATTTATTTATTCATTTATTTTTATTGATGGCACAGTTAGTAGTTGGGAATAACACACCACCTTACAAGCTTTAATTGCAATAGCACCACCTGTTAATTTCTATCCCCATTCGTCCTGCCCGTCCTGTCCAGTCTTTGTTTCCCCCACACATCACTGAGGTGTAGCACTGCCCTCTCTGGCTTATAATAGGGAGTTCTAATAAAGAATGTCTGCTCAGCTTTCAGGGAGGACTGTTGATGGTCACACACATGCACTAAATATTAAAATATTTAGCTGCAAGACTAAAATATGCATTGATCTCATACAATGTTGACTCCCCCTCTGTGGAGTTAAACAATGAGAACAAATGCAGACAAGAGTCTAAAAATGGCCGCTTCGCAACCAACATTTTATCAAAATTTGGCATGATAACTTTTGATCCCACACATGTGTAGGTGATTTCCACCAAGCACAGTACAGGCAGCAAATGGAGGTGAGGAAAAAGTATGAAAAACGAGGGTTTTATCTCTAGCACCTGTCAATAAAGTTTGCCCCAACTCACCAGCAGAAAAAGCACTAGATTTTGCGCCATGCGCTTTTAAAAAATTTGGGCGCTAGGGGGGTCTGAAAAAAAGCTAAATATAGTGAAAAATTGGCAACAGTGCTCTAGACTCCTGGACCATCATAAATAAATTGTGATAATAATAATAATAAGAGAAGAAGAAGGACAGCTCCATGGACGATACTTTGAGTGGTGGGACCACAGATCAACTATCACTGGGTGGTCATGCTGCTTTTGCCTGTCATCATGCACCTTTGTAACTAGTGCAGACCCCACGATTCTGACATGCCCATTTATGGTTGATTTTGTCGTGACAACGGAACAGACTTTCCGGTTCCGGATCGCTGCTTGACGGTCGACAGGTTCACCTCCGGAGCAACAACTATCACTCTTTTGCTCTTTTCTTATCTTCTCCTCGTTCACTCTTTTCACTCCACAACTCCACCACACCTTAGCGTGACTGTTAGTTCTCTTAAACCGGCCCTTTTCTCCTCCCACGCTCTTTTTTCATTCATAAGTTAGCCTCGGAGCTAACAGCTAGCACCCCAAGCTAGCCCCAGTGCTACAGCTAACGCTCCACATTAACGATAAAAACACCACCTCTACTTCAACAACGGATCACCTCAACATGGGACTCACGCTGAACATCATCACCTACCCGAGGGAGCTGCTGATGCTTTGCGGCCTCGGTCCCTCCGTGTCCGTGTGTGCACACGCGTACACGCGTGGTGCCGACCCTGCTGCAGCTCCCAGAAGGAGCACGAAGAAGAAAACCAGATGAGGTAAAAGGAAAGGATTGCTCTGGGCCAGGCTACAGTGGGAGGGCTGGAAATAGCTGGAAGCTGTGCACCCCAGACATCAAGCTCCTGGCTGTGTCCTGCTGCCCCTTCTACCTGCCCAGAGAATTCCCCCAGCTCTTTTTCACCATCGTCTACATCCACCCCAGAGCCAACCCCTGGGGACTGAGAGCATTACATCCCCAGAGAGTGTTTCATTCAACCCAGGTTCATGAAAAAAAAACTCAGTGAAAAATTAATAGCTTTTGTTCATTCAGTAGTAACTTAGCTCTATTACCTCACTTTTTAGAGGACATAGCTACTTGAATGGCAAGAAAATATATTATTTACATTGCAGGTTGCTCACGATACATTTAAACCCAATCTGACCATGAGCGGAAATAATTGCCCACTAGGGATAATGGCAAGATGGGACAGGCAAAATCTGCGACAAATACAGGGCTTTCATGGAATAAAACCTTTTGCAGGCTGCAAAAGAACTGTTAAGGCAACAAGTTAAGGTTACAATCAAATTAAAAAAACACTAGTGTTCCTCGGTGTCTTACTTCCATGTTCCACTTCCTCCCTGTGGGAGGCAGAATTCCAAAACAAGCTAGTTTTCGCATGAGACTTGTTGGGAAACAACCCCCCCCCCACCCTCATGTTTTGGCTCTGTAGCCCCACCCACTTTCTCTGCTCCATGTTCGCGAACACGCATCAGCTGTACTGTTTTGGTTACAAAGACTTGAGGTTGTCGTCTCCCCAACAGCGCAGAAAGCATTTAAAAGACAAAATTCAAGTGCCATGTCTCAGTTACAGGTGAGAAAACACTCCATCACAGACCAAAATTTGCTCTTGTAAAAATTTGAACATTTTGTCAAGTAATCTTACCAACAACAACTTTATCTCGCTAATGTTACGTACGACTGTTGTCGACATAGAAACATGTCTGAAAACAAAAATCAAACATTTACGATGCATGTTATAATGTGAAAATGTATAACTTGTTACATATATTACTGACAGAGCATGAACTTGGACAGTGAGTATGTTCCGGGGCTGTCAGAGGGGACGAGGCAGAGGGAGAGGGCAACCTAGCGTTTGTGGTTGTGGACGTGGATGCTTCCAAGTGACCAACGTGAAGGACTGCATCTAAATGAGGACACTCTGGGAGAAGATGACCTCAGACGAGTCCAAGATTTACAAGCTCGCCGGATAGCAGATTAAGAGGTATCTCAAAATAAAGATGATTTTCTGTTGTCCCCTCATCATAATATTTACGTTATACTGGAAGTGTTATCATAATCACTCTGTCTTTCCATCCCAGAATTAAATCTCTGAGGCCAGACCAGTGTCGGGAGATTTTAAGGTGGTGTCTTTTGAAGGACCCCATCTTATTTTTTGACGCAGCCTCTTCCTCCAGAATCAAAACCAGCCAAAGTGGTGACCTGCATGGGAAATGACCACAGATGTAGAAAGGAAATGTTATAGGCAGTCACCACAAGATTGTATTTGCCTGCTATGACAGGTGGAACTTCTAATTCTGAATGAGGGTGTCCTTCACCTGGCCAGGAGAATCTGGAATGATATTTGTGCTCAGGAAGACCCCCCCCAAATCCAGAAGACAACAGACAGTTTACATATGCGGCATATCAGCCATTTGTTGTGTGGCAGTATGGCTCCCTGGGCCAAGGTAATAGAATTGTCATCCCAAGTTGTGTGTGGACAATTAGGGACAGGTACCCTGACCCTCACCAGCAATATGTGGGTTTTATCCCACATGTATTATGAGGAGAGACTAAATGTAAATATTTTATGTTTATTTTTGCTATTGCGTGTTGCACTTTTGCACTGCATTTATTTTTGTACTGTATATTTTTATTGGCTGATACCAGTATTTATTTTAATAATAAAAATATGCAGAAAATGAAATTCACAGTTCACTTTGACCACACGTATTTTATTTTTTTAGAAAAAATACATAATCCAAAATGCCAAAAGCCTGTGGCTCTTCCAATGTGGCATGCCTCCTTGCAATAAAATGCCACTACAGAGAATGTCTTTCTGCAGGTCAGGAATGTAGTCATAGTCCTTATCCACCTTCACTGTGTATAGGCTCGACTTCTGTGACTTTTTGTTGAACAGTTTTCAGTATCTAATAAAATGAAATTAAAATATGAGGAAAAAACAGAAATGATGGTCACTGATACAATGCGGTTATGCAAGTGAGACAATTCTTATAATTCAAATAAATGTACTTCTTACAGTCTACAGGGCTTACAGTCTAAATATGCAGAACTTTTAGCTTGTGTCAGACAAAATAAACTGTTGCAGTGGGCACATTATTAATTTTAAATTCTTACTCAATGGAGCCATCAGCTTTTCTTTCCACTGGTTGGTGAACATGGTGATTTTAGTCTAAAACGGCGAGCCGAGTAGACCAGTGGGATGAAACGGTGGAAGATGTAGTTATGGAAGGACTCAAGTTCTGCTATAGATCTAAACATGAGAAAACAAGAATGAGCTATTTTTTTCCTGTATTGTCATGAACCCCACACATTAGCAGTAAAAAAAAATGGGAAGAATTAAATGTGATCAATGACTCTGGATGATACAATTATGTTAAATTACCTTAAAGCCCTGGTACTTCTCAAACTTCCCCCAGCCCAGCGTGTATTTAGCACAATCTCAGAGTGTTCATGTGCCACAGATCCCTTCAGTGTCCACTCCTTCTACCTGTTGTCCAACAAAGAGTCCATGGTGACAAGCGCTGAGTGGCCACTCGTGTTCTCCCATCACGTCGGCCCACATATCCTAAAAGAGTAGTAATGAATCCGCAATGATCCTCTGAAAAGAGTTCTGTAGTTGTTTCGAAAATTCAATTTCTCTCAGACTCATAATAAATATATATCAAACTTACAAAGAAATCGTTGTAGTTTTCTTAGTTTATATGATATGTACATTCTTGTATTTATAATCATATGTACGTACATATAATACAGATCATGTATATAGAACATAGTCATATGACTATATTCATATAAATAATGAATGAATATAAATAAATAATTATTTATATTCCCTCTAGGCTATATTTGTATTCATATGTGCCATGTGCCAGCTAACTAAACAGTCTAACAAGCCACCATTACACGTTTAGATATTATGGGAAATAAAGTTAGCCACTCACCAGTCAAGGAGATGGAGAGTCAGCTGGGAATCCAGCTTGAAGCCGATGCTATCCTGAAGTTGTCTCCATCTTTGAAACACTGTGCCAATATTTACATGGGTTTTGTTGCATTTGTTATCAGATTCTCTCTGGGACACTCTGTTAGAGGAGTCAGTCTTCTGCTTTTTGTGTAGGCAGTGGCTGCTAAAGCAGGAATGGGGATGTTTCCTTTCTGACTATCCGCCATTGCAACCGGTGTTTCGTCACGAACGCGCACCGGCCCGTCTTTATGGACGTACCTTGGGGGACACGCTTTCCTTTTTCCACTGGCCCGAGATTGGCTGACTTCTGCTGTCACAGTCTGATTTTTTAAAAGGCTGTTTACACAGTCAGCAGAGGGTGCTGGAGTATGGTCTTTGCTCAGATCACTACACTTTCATTGTGATGAAAGATTATTATGAAAAGTTTTGCTATATTACAAGAAAAATATGCCGCCTACTGCCGCTTTAAACTAAACGTACTTGTGTTTGTAGTCACATCTTTGGCTGGAAAATTTACTGCACTTTGGCGAGTGTGATCAGGAACTATTAGTTTAAATATGAATGAAAATATTCAATTAATTATCAATCAAATATGTAAAAACACATACTCAATGTTTAAACCTGTAAAGTAGATTAAAAGAAAGTGATTTGTTGTCCAGTGGAACATAATATAGCTTAAAGTTTATTTTGCACAGAAATTGGAACCATAAAATTGCATTTTAATAACCCTTTTTTGTAAAAAAATTTCCACGTGCAATATCAATTTTTTCAAAAACCATATGCAATATATTTTGTAGCACTACCATTTCTTACATTTCCCATTCCTTCTTACATTCAGCTGCTAGTTTCTGTTTCTGCACTTAACCGCCCAACTGTTCATAGTGTTCATAGTTTTTGTATATCACTGTTTATATTACTTGTTTATATTGTTTAGTGATATTTAATGTATATTGTTTCTTTTTACTGATGCCCTCTTCTGCTGCTGTAACATGTGAATTTCCCCACTGCGGGACGAATAAAGGAAATCTTATCTTATCTTATCTTATCTTATCTTAACCCCTGGACCACCATTAAAAAGACACTCCAATGTCTGAGCTACAGCCCCAGACCTTTACTCAAGCTACAGACGCCCCTGATAACAAAACCCTTCTGTTTTAATAGTCCCTCGTGGACATTGCATGTCAGCACTCACGCCTGATAATAAAATGGAACCCTTTGGTTTTACTAGTCCCTTGTGGACATTGCCTGTCAGTACTCAGGCCTAAAATAATAATAAAAATGGAACCCTTAAATTTTAAAAGTGCCTCTCGGACATTGCGTGTCAGCGCTCGGGCTTAATAATAATAATGGGATTCTACGGTTTTAATAGTCCCTCACGGACATCCCATGTCAGTGCTCGGGCCTAATAAGAGAATCCAACAGTTTTAATAGTACCTCGTGGACATTGTATGTCCAGCACTTGGGCCTAATTATAACAGAACCCAACGGCTTTAGTAGTCCCTCATGGACATTGCATGTCCAGCACTCGGGCCTAAAAATAACAATAATTAAAATCGAAGGGTTCGGTTTTTATTATTGATAGACCCTCGCGGACACATGTTGGTGCTCGGGCCTAATAATGATAACCGAACCCAATGGTTTTCATAGTCCCTCATGGATATTGCATGTCAGCGCTCAGGCCTAACTAGTAATACTGCAAGCCCTTGTCCCTTGCGACTGCCTCTCCACATGACTGCCGAGGCCAACTGACAGCGGAAAGACATCAGATCAAGTGCACGATACAACATCCTTCCACGAGACACACAATCCTATGTCTGAAAAGAACCCTTTCATTATGAACTCATCACAGCCACGGCCATTATTTGCACCAAATGTCATATCTATGCTCTTTCTCTGTGCTCTCTCTCTATGCTCTTTCACTTGGTCTCTCTATCCTTCTCACTGTCACCTCTCACCTAGTCTTTTCCTTCCAGCGCTGACTGGGGATGTCATACACCTGTGGGTCCAGCTGGACTCATTAGGTGGAGGTGTATATAAGTGACCTGTTTCTGCTTGATCCTCGCCAGATTATCTAACGGTCTACCCTTAGTAATCCAGCACGATTCCTGTCTGTTCCGAGTTCCGTGTACCTGACCCGTTTCTTATCGACATCTGTCCGCCTGCCCCGTGTTACGACCCCCGCCTGCCCGACTCCGTCTTCTGCCTGTGTTTGCCTGGTTCCGACTCGCCTTCGTCTATCCATCTTGCCAGCCGCCTGCCCCGACCCCAGACCGGATACCGATTACGACGCCAGCCGCCTGCCCCGACCCCGGACCGGATACCGATTACGACGCCAGCCACCTGCCTCTACCCTGGACCACATCCCGCTCAAGATCCCAGCTGCCAGCGCCGATCCCGGACCGAGCCCGACCAAGATAAGCCCAGTCCCCCACGGAGTAGAACCGCTACTCTGTTTTCACCGTACCTGCCGTACGGATCTACTATAGACTTAAAAGACTCATTTCTAGTAAACTTCTGTGCTCCGTCAAGCTTTGTACTTATTCTTAATAAACTCTTTAAAACTGAGAACCTGTTGTTCCTGCGTTTGGGTTCTCCATAGGCCTGTGACACCAAAATATAACTGATAACTTTTGATGCTACATGTGTGTAGGTGATTTTCACCCAGTTTGTAAATTGGATGTAAACTCTAGGAGAAGATGATGAAAGGATAAGGGCTGGGATTATAACTACATTTGTGTTGTCATGGCAACATGGTTGTAAAAAGGGGTGTGTCTTCATTGGCTTTTTGGTTCAGTTTGGTATAAGACGTGTATGTGCCAAATTTGAGTGAAAAAATGTCACTCTTATTCAAAGGAATTCTACCAAAACCTCATTCATGTCTATGGCACAGTTTTTGTGTCATCATGATTAACAACAGGAGTGGGTTCTCAAAAAAAATTCACTCCCATTCTAAAACTGTAGGAGGTATCAGAGAGCCATTTTGCAATCTAATGATATCAGTCCCATATCATTGTGTCCATGTTGTCATTCTGCACAAATGTTACATTAGCTTCAACTCAATCAATCTGACACTGTATGTACGAGATACGTACACATTTATGTGTCTAAAATGGCCGCTTCGTTGTGAGGTCATCACAGCTACACCCAACATTTTATCCCACACATGTGTAGGTGATTTCCACCAAGTTTGGTGTAAATTGGATGGAAACATGTTGAGATCATATTTTTTGTATGAGGGGTGGTATTTTCAATTCAATTCAATTTTATTTATAAAGCCCCAAATCACAACAAAGTCATCTCACAGAAACACAATCAATTACAGAGATACATATATGAAAAGTCCCAAGTATCCCCTGTCCTGTATTTTAGAGGTTCACACTTCCAATCCAATATGGTCTACTTCCTGTTGGGTTTAGGGTGGGGTCATAATGTCTTTTTTTTACTTGTCCTACAATGAGCTATGTGTGTACCAAGTTTCATGTTAGTACGGCAAAAAAATTTTGAGGGTTGCTCCCATCCGCGTAATGTATTTAGATTTTTGAGAGGGCATGACCGAGCCATTTTGCAATAATAATAATAATAATAATAATAACGGAATGCAACAGTTTTAGTAGTCCCTCGTGGACATTGCATGTCAGCGCTTGGGCCTAATAATACAAATGGAAATAAATAGCTCAGTGGCAATGTTTTCACCCAGCCTGAGCGCACTGGATCTTTCTAGGCTTTTAATAGAAAAGCTCTAAAGCTCTTTGGTAATCAAATTCTGTCAGGCTTGGCCCATTGATACTGAGCAGCATACATAACATTCCTATAGAGACAGAGTACCATTGAATTGATTTTATTTAAAAGAAATATTGTCATGTAGCTACATTCTGCAAAGTAATAAGGGAAAAAAAGTTCAACACTCACCATTGTCTGTATGGTGAATGGAATCTGCTGTTTTTTCCATCCATTTAGGATCCCAGCCTGACAGCCTGTGTTTCCCCTTTTCATCACTCAGTCTATCACTTGCCTCTCCTGCACCTTCACCTTGCTTTCCTGCTGCTCCACCTTCCTCACTTGCTCCTTCACCCAACTCTCCCCTTCTACTCTCCTCTCCTTCACTTTCTTCCACCACTCCTTCCTGACTAATGTTACTTGTCTTATACGATTACATAAAACATTAACGTTTAAGGTCATACACACATACTTCCATGAACTCATCTGAAAGTGAAGTCAGCATTAGCTCGTGTAGATATTAGCTTAATGTTATATGATAAATTAGTTGAATTGGTACCGTGCACAGTTAAGTTAATCTGTAATGCTATGTATCACTAACTAGCTATCAATATTTAGCGAATATGTATTTAAGTTTTAAAAATGATGAGTTATCTCAAACTACTGTACCATATGCCTTTTCTCCAACGTTGCCTGAACTACAAAGATGCACTCCTACTCCGACTGTCTGATCACCTGATCTGTCACTTTCAAGACTGCGCTTTAGCTAATTCAGTATTTTAAGCTACTTTAGTTCTCACATACTCAACGCGGTGGTGTATTTGCAATAAACATAACATTTATAGAAATAAAGAAGTGGGGGAGGGGTTAGAAGCAAATGAATGTAGCGGAAACACTGCTACTGCTAATATTACTTTTAGAAACCTGTCAAAATCTATGATAGTGTTGAAACTGAAGCTCAGAATAATTTAGGGGAAATTTAAATGAAGAAGGAAATGATAATCACTTGATAAATAATGGTGAATGATGTGATCCAGTTTGATGAACGTAGATGATCAATAATCATTTCATTCTCCTGTAAATCACACATCTTTTTCCTCCTTTACTGTTGGATCAGATTTTGGTGAATGTTGGGACTCACTTCAATCAAGAGAGCAGTGTTTTTCTGGCTCCACGGCAAGGCGTCTACAGCTTCAACTTCCATGTGGTCAAAGCGTACAACAGGCAGACCATCCAGGTAAGACCGCAAGACTGTGGTTCTGCCCACAGGTTTGAAACCTGGGACTGGGGCCTCTCTTAAAATCCCCTCCCCTTTTCCAGGTGAGCCTGATGGTGAACGGCTGGCCCATGATCTCAGCATTTGCGGGGGACCAGGATGTGACCAGGGAAGCGGCCACCAATGCCGGGCTGGTGATGATGCAGAAGGGGGACAAGGCATACCTGAGGCTGGAGAGAGGGAACCTGATGGGGGGGTGGAAGTACTCCACCTTCTCTGGATTCCTGGTCTTCCCTCTGTGAAGATGGAGGAGACAGGAAGAGCTGCGCAGGAGACACCAGGGCATTGGTTTCCACTGCTGTGCATAAGACAGAAGAACAGCTGATCCTAAAAACAGCTGATCCTAAAAAAAAGCTGTCCCTAAAAAACAATTGATTCGTCATTAAAAAAAACCCAGCTGAACCTAAAACATGTCTAAAGAACGTTTTTGAAACTGCTTATTGTCTAGTTAATGTTTCTTAAAAACAGACTCAAAGTTGAACCAAAGTTTGACAACTGGAATAGTTTGCTTTTATTTTGGACATAAAGTCTTTAAAAGAACTGAACAGGATTACCTTAATGATGTGACTCCAAGGAATGTATGTTATGGTTAGTGACCTTTGCTGAATCACTCTGACATCATCACACACTTTAACTGTGAACTTTTGTCTTTGTTTTGGGCTGAAACTGTCAATGATGAAACCTATGGAACTGACATTGACCTAAAACACACAGAACATTCAATGGAAAAA